>JALPQD010000474.1:651847-1251847 GCA_023101885.1 Typhlomys cinereus
CCTGCCATTCTTGCAGTGATTGGAAACTGGAAGAGAGGCTGTTCTCTTCTGCCCATATCTGACTCAGAAGCAATCCTGTCTGTCATTCTCAACATGCAGCCGAGTCCGCTTGCTTCTCCCCATAGGTGCCTTCGCCAAACACCATCATCGTTTGCTGGGACTTGCTCAGGGGTCTACTGGCCATGGGCTAGTGTGGGGAAAATCGACCTGGGCGTTGGCCCAGAGGCCTACATGTATTCTCTCAAGCCTGGCTAAAGTTTCAGGACCTGACTTTAAGTTTCGATTTCAGTAGTAGCTTCCTCATAAGTGGCGCAGTTTCTTAATCACTCCCCTCCTCCCTGCCACGCAGGCTGCCTGCATTGGACAGGGAGCCTCCTCACCACCCCCCATCACGCCCCAATTCCCACCCGTTCCTAATATCTATATAAAGCCTGTACAAGCAAATAAAGTTTGAGTTCCTGCTGAGCCTCTGCTCTGACAGCACTCCCGGCTTGGTGTGGTTCTTTGGGGTCCAGTCCGCGACACTTACCCCCCGCTCAGCCCCAGGGGCGTCCAGCTGGTTCTGGGTCCCTACTCGCACTGTCTGTTGGAGTGGCCAACAGGCTAGTATTCCCATCTTACAGACTGCGTCACGTGCAGCAACCGGGGCAATCAGTGAAGACCTAGATGTCAGGCCAGTGAAATGGCTCAGGGGGTAAAGCATTTGCGAAAGCCCGAAACCCACATAAAGGTAGGGGAGAATGAATTGCACAGCTTTGTCCTCTAGCTTTCACATGTGTGCCGGGGCAAATGTGAAAGCTAGAGGACACACCCACGCATACCCACGCACGCACGCACGCACGCACGTGCACATGCTCAAAAAGGAAGAGAAAGGAAAAATAATCCTGCATTTAAAACAATGGATTAGGAAGATGGCTGAGTGGGTAAAATCTTTGCCTTTTAAGCAAAAGGACCTGAGTTCAGATCCCCAAATCTCATGAGAAACACCAGGAGGGTGTGATGGCCTGCGATTCTAGCCCCGGAAGGCAGAACTGGGAATCCCCAGAACACGCTGGCTGCCAGACTAGCCCTAATGGTGCGCTCTGGGTTTAGTTAGAGGCTCAGGCTCACAACAAGAATGTGGAAGAGCAAACGAGAGTGATCCCAGTATTGCTCTTGGGCCTCCACAGGCACGCCCTCAAGTGCACTTGTGCACAATTTGCACATCCACATCCACTCACTCACATGCAAGCAAATGTGCGTGTGCACACACACACATGCACCCCTATACATTAAAGAAAGAAACAAACAAAATACAGTATGTCAGACCATGATATTCCTTAACAGCTTCTGTGTCTTCAAGCTCCCTTTCCATCCCCCACTTGCCGCCAATCCTGCTACCATCCTGCTCTCTTACCAGCTCCATCACAAACACACACACATGCATGCACACGTTTATTACACACACATACACACATGCATGCATACACATATATACATACACACACGTGCACGTGCACACACGTACACACATATACACATTCATGTGCACACATATATACATATACACATATACATACACACACTCACACATGTGCATACACACACATACATATGCATACACATATATGCAAAAATGCATGCACACACATATATACACACAACATGCATGCACGCATACATATATACACATGCATGCATGCACACACATACATTATTTATTGCACACATATATGTATATGCATGCATACACATATATACACATTATATGCACACATATATACACATACACACATGAATGCACGCACATACATATACACACATATGCATGCACACATACATATGTACATACATATTCACATAATGTGTGCACACACATGTACACACATATACACATATGTGTACACACAGCCATCTATATATACATACACACATAAACACACACATGTATGCACATACATGTACACACATAAACACACACGTATGCACATACATATATACACATACACACATGCATGCACACACATGAATGCACACATACATATATACACATACACATTCCCCCACATGTATATATACACACATGCACGCACACACATATATACACATACACACATGCATGCACCCATACATATACACATACATGCACACACATATACACATATACACATACATATACACATACATGCCATACATATACACATACATGCCTACACACATGTATATACACATATACACATATGCACATATGTATATACACATACATCACATACATACATGCATGCACATACACATATACACATGCACACGCACGCACATACACACGTACACACATGCATACATATATACACACATGCACACACGTATACATATACACATATGCACATGCATGTAAACACATATACGCATACGCACATACACACATATATACACATACACACATGCGTACACACACATGCACACACACACATATATCCACACTCACATAGGCTTTCTTGATGTCACCCACATGGTCCACGCACCCTCCTGACTCGAGGCTGCGGATCCTTCTGTCCCTTCCAACCAATTCTCTGTCTATACTTGACACTTCATCCAAGTGCCTGCTACAAGTCTACCCATGTAAGCCCCCCATGGGTTCCTGTCTTTGTGCCATGCTGGTTTCGCATTCGCAGTACTTGTTACATCTGAGCATCTCCAGCAGCTAAGGAAGCTACAGTGAGTGTCTCGGGTGTCTCGTGGGAAGAGCCACGGCCTTTTCCGCCTGTGTTCCAGCCCCTGAGCCTGTGCCTGGTCCTTGGGGACCTTTGCAGGTCACGTGGCTGCTTACACTGTGGATCTATATGTGTCAGTGGGGCAAGCTTCCTGGGTGTCAAGCCAGGTTAGGAGAGGAAGGCCTGGGGAGTTGTCTGCGCTGGGTCTCCCTTCATACAAAACCTGGGGAGAACCAATCAGCTGGGCTCCAGATGTTTCCTAACCAGACCCAAGGAGCAGGCTCAGAGAGACTGCCACAGGGAGCCTGTTCCCCTCCCCGCTAGCACCCTCTTCCTCCTGCTGGAAGGACAGAACAGAGCTTGTCTCAGGGTTGGGGCTCTGAGTAGGGGGCATGGCTCAGTGGGTAAAATGCTTGTTGCCAACCTGCGTTCAATCCCCAGAACCCCTGTGGAAATACCGAGCTCAGTGGCGCATGCTGGCCATGCCAGTCCCGGGAGGCAGATCCCCAGGGCTTGCCGGCTGGGCAGGCTTGGCCTATGTGTGTGCTCCGGGCAAGTAAGGAAACTTGTCGATCAATCAATCAATCAATCAATCAATCAATCAATCAATCAACCAATCAGCATGGCCTACACGCACACACGCATGCACGCACACACACAGATGCTAGTGATCGGTGTCATGAGAGAGAGAGCGCTCTGGGTTTGCTACCTGCACTGGGGTCAGGGATAAGGGCCAGCTGGTCCCTAGGGAGAGTGGGAGCCAAGGGTGGCAGAGGGCCCGTCGCTCCACTCCACATGACCCCTGGCCTGAATGGCGAGCTCAGCTTTGTAGCTCACTCGCTCTGAGACTCTAGGCAAAGCTTCATCTCACTCCAGTTCCTCAGTGTGCCCGTCTCTGAAATGGGCCACTGGCTTCAATACACACCCAAGGGGGAGGGGCGTTGGCTATAGTCAGTGTTACAGATGAGGAAACTTCAGTGACTGGCCTGTCCAAGGTCACTCGACACCCACCAGGTGAGGTCCCGACTCTACTTTTTCCTGGGTTCAAGTCCTGACTCTAGGAGTAGCTGATCTTTTCTCAGATCTAGACTCATCTTCCCAATTAGGCTTTGGGCCCCTCAGGGCAAGAGCCATATCTGCTACCTGGTTCCAGATTAGGCAACCAGCAGGTGTCGAGTGACAGCTTGGTGAGCAGAGACAGCACCAGGATGCCCAGGGCCACAGAGAAAGATGACACCGAAGGCGAGATCTCAACCAGGCCTTACAAGTCCCTCTCAGAGCTTGTGGATACCGGTCAGGGGTCTGACACTCATCCATCCACTCATTCAAGAGACCCAAGCGCCTGAGCCTCAGTGACCAAGCGCACAGACAGGGAGAAGCTCACAGACCAGACAGTGGAGGTGTATAAAGTACCTAGTGAGAAGCAGGAAACGAGCCAGGGGGGCATCCGTGTCCAAGATCCCTGAGCTGGAGTTATAGCTGAGAGTCCAGCAGAGGCTGGGGGTGAGGCCCATGTAGATCTGAGGAGCCAGGACCTGCTGGACAAGAGGGATCATCACTCCAGGCTGAGAGAAGAGCAAATGCAAAGGCCCTGGGGCAGTTTGGATCTAGTGTGTGTGTGGGCGGCACGGAACAGGAAGAAGGCCGAGTGACTAAAGGTGGTGAGCAGCTTTGAGGGTCGGGATAGTCAGTTAGGAGAAGGGAGGTGAGGCAGACAGGAAGTCGATGGCAGCCCCAGGGAGAAGTGTGCATCTTATGGGCAGGGGATGGGACGTCCCGGGTGAATGGAACAAAGGATTGCTCTGGAATTCTTGCTGTGATAGGTAGAGGAGTGGTGGGGGGATCACTGGTCCCTTGTTCAGGAGAAAGAAGTGGGGCTCCCTCGCAGACTAAGGCCGTGTGTCTGGCGCAGCTCAGAGCTCTTTCCAGAAAACTGCTCACAGTTCTGGCCCAGAGGAGCCCAGCCCAGTTCCTTGGGCTGCCCTTTGCTCCCCCCAACCGCCACAGCCCCTCCACCATCCCAAGGGGGCTCCAGAAAACCTCGCCTGCAAGATGTCTGGGCCCCCGCTCCTTGATTATATTAATGCCAGAATGTATTAAAGAAGCGTGGTAGAAATGCTATTCTAATTGTTTCGTACACAGGCCACTGGGAGGGAACTGATTGGACACAGCTCACAGGCAGTATGTTAATACGCTATTTTCAAATGATGATAGCTTTGCATAATCTTGCCTTCTCCCAGCTTCGCCGGGACCTGTTGTTAACCAAGCCCCAGGAGAGAGAGGGGAAAGGCAATTTGACTTCAAGTCCACTCCCCGCCACATTAATTAGTCATGTGGCTGGGGAAAGGTGTGCTCAGTCAGTACAAAGTAGACTTTATAATTTATACACCAGCTGTTTCTGCCCATTCTCCTCCCTGCCCGCCTCTAATGAAATCGTGTTACCAGAGAACTGACTGGCGTGAATTGAGCCTTTAATCCCATTGACCCTGGTCTGGCTGCTGGGGCCCTGGGAGTGGGGGTGGGGTGGAGTGTTTGAGCAAAGGGACGGTGATGTGAAGACCCCAGGCAGGCTGGACCCTTCACCTCCTCCCTCTGACCAGGGAGCCCACACAATGGAGCAGCTTGAGTTGGGGGTGGGGTGGGGAGGCCCTGCCTGGCTGAGCAGCCCTCTCGGGGCTCCCCCGAGGCCCGGATGGCTCAGGTTTATTGCCTCATCTTCTGAGATCCAGCGAAGCACAGAATTCTCATCTAGGTTGTTCCTTTACTTAGAGAACCGGGCAGGCCAGACGGCACAGCCAATGAGCTCACGCTTTTCTGCCACGGGGGCTGCTGGGAATTCCGTGATTCCGTGGGTGGGGGAGAGGCTGCCCAGCCTGCCTCCCCTGGCCTGGGTTGCAAGTGTGAGTGCCGCCCCCCCCAGATCCACAGTGGAGTCCAGGGTAGGGACGAGGACGAGCCCCAAGCTTGTTTTTTTTCTGGAAAAAAAGCAGGGCTGAGAAATGTGGGTCAGAGGGCTACCTACCCCTCCTTCCCAACACACACACACACACACACACGCACACACACACACACACACACACACACACACACACACACGCATCAAGCAAGACCAGGCACCAAGAGCCTGCAGAACGGAGCACATTTTGGAACAAACAGCGACCAACACCGTGGTGGGTTCTTATAAACAAGTGGAGTCTGGGGGTGGGGGTGGGGCTCTTGCAAGTCTAGCTGAGGTCACAGAGACAGGGTGGCCCTGGGTGGGGGGCCTGATGGTGGGGGCAGTTTTAAGGGGGGAACGACAAAGGGTCTCCTGTGGCTGAATGTTCCTGGTGCCACGGGTACTGATAGGATGGGATGAGGTAGGGCCAAGGGTAGCTGCCTGGACGCCATGGTAATGTTTTGGGAACAGTAAGACCTTCCCCTGAAGGGCCTCTGGTTGATCCCCACACAGTGACCTGAGGCACCCCAAGACCTCATGACCTGTGGGTACTAAATGGGTGCCATCGACGCGATCCCTGAGACACCCCTAACTACTTCCGTAGTGAGGTATTGGACTTTACTGTCCCTAGAGTGGAACCCCCTCTCCCCCAGCTAAATCTGAGATTCTTCAAGATCCGTCACCAACTCCTGCAAACCTTTCCAGATCTCTCCCTCCATCCCCAGCTGTCCACTACAGTCCTTCCTTGGTAGCAGGGACGCCTTCCTTACACCTGGCACGGAAAGGAATAGGGGGCCTGAGGCGAGTCCCCTGCCTTGGTCAGCTGCGCTCAGTCTGCCCATCTGTAAAGTGGGCACGTGATCTCCCATAGTTACTCTGGTTGCCTGTGAGTCCCTGTAGGATCCCCTCGGGCCTGAATCCAAGCCTCCACCCTGGAACGCGGAGGGAACTGCAGCAAAGTCTGTTTTAGAGCTGTGCTGTGGGCATCCAAGCGGATTTATTAGCTCTGAGTAGCCACAGTACTTCTTTTGCTTAATGGCATTAAAAAAAAAAAAAAAAGAAAAAAGAAAAACACCTTGTACCAAATACTCTTTGTACTGAAAGTGTGGGGGACATTCAGGGGAGCTTACCCAGAGAGGGAAAATGAAGTCGTCATTTTTCAACGTAATTAAACTTGGTTTTCAAAAAATCTCCTGATCTGAAATGTGAATTACGCTAATTACTTCTGGTGGCTGCAACATTGATTTCAGTGTTCAAGTTAATGGACTTAATGGACGTTGCCTTTTCCAGAGACGCGGCCGGGTCTTCCTGATCGTGGCCACGTTTGTCCACCGGCGTCTCAGCAGCTGTTGCCGCCACTCCACTGGTTGGCTCCACCCAGGCAGGCCGGAGGATCGTGGTCCCATCTTTGAAGGTGTCCCCCGTGGAGTGACATCTCACCAGGGGCCCAGAGAAGGGGAGGGAGGGGTCTGGAGCTTGGAGGAGCCTCACAGAAGCCCTGGGGTCTCAGGCCAAGGTGTGCTGTCAGCCTCCCACTTCCTCATGACTGGAGGGGACGAGAGGAGGGAAAGGAAAGATGGGGAGTGGAGGGGGGGAGATAAGGGAGACCCACTCCCAGGAAGGAAGATGCAGGAACGGACTAAGGGGTGCAGTAGTGAGCAAGATAGGGAGATGACTTCGGAGGAGCCAGGGAAAGTTGGGCATGGCCAGCCTCCGGGGTCACCCCACAGGACAGGGGAGACAATAGAAACCAGGAGGGGCAACCAAGTGTGGCGTTTGTATCAATTGCTAACTTGACAGATCTGGAGACACACCTCTGGGTACCTACGATGGATTTCTCAGGACAGGTTAATTGGGCCTGGAAGACCCAATCCAAATGTGGGTGGCACCGATCCAAATGTGGGTGGCACCATCCCATGGGCCTGCGGCCCCAGACTACATGAAAAGAGGCGAGCTGAGCACCAGCCTCCATCTCTCTCTGCTTCCTAACTGGGGTGCAATATGACCACCCTCCTCCTCCTCCTGCAGCCACCCCTTCCCCGCCATGAAGAACTGCATCCCCCAGGGACGCGAGCGTTCATAAACCTTCCTTCTTCAAGCTGTTGGGTGTGGTCTTTTGACTTCTCCAAGGGCATCCCTGGAGAACCCCTCAACCGAGAAGAAGGGTGTCCTGTGTCCAGGAGACGTCTTGGCCCCCAAGACTTTGAGGGCTCCCCCCCTTTAAAATGTCATGGTAACTAGGAATGGGGGGTTCTTTGCTGCAGTTCTGTGCTCAGAGGAAAGTGATTGGGGTTCCCCCAAAGGGAAGCAAAGAATGGGACAGGGACCTCAGGTTCTGGCTAGAGGAACTGGGAGTGCGGGGTGTGCCCACCTAGCAATCAGAGAGTCCTGTTTTGAGTCAGGGCTGCAGATAAGTCGGTTCTCTGGTGTGAGGCTTGGTCTGCCAGGGGGCAGCCTCTGGTCATTGCTAGGTGAGCCCTGGGGTGCCAACCTGGAGCTGCACCACGGTGGGGGTGCAGATCTGTCTCTCACCCTGACCATTTTCATCTCTGCCCTGGACCAGCTTTCTTGCTCCCTCATCCTCTCCCCAGGGCAGTCTGGGGGAGTTACTGTCAGAGGTCCACCCCAGTTCCCTCTTCCAAAATCACCTCTGTTTCTTCTTACAATCCTCAGAAGCTGATGTTATCATCAAACCTGGGTTACGCCTGAGGTCCAGAGACACGAAGGAAGTGCTCAGCATTGCACAGCTACTAGGTGACCGAGGCAAGATTTGAACTCAGACCATTGCTGCTTCTATCTTTGGCCCCAATCGGTCTTGTCTCAGTCATCTGGTCAGAGAGATCTTGGCTGTATTTGACACCTTACAGCCACCTACACGATATACAACCTGGTCCCCGTCATGGCTCTGCCTGTCCTCTATGACCAATCCTGCCTTACTTAACTCCACAGTGACTTACCTCATGGTTGTCTGTTGAATATGGCTGACCGCCGGGCCTTTGCACATCCTCTTCTTTCTATCTGGAATGCTCTTCCCCAGAAAGTCAGCTGCCTCCCCACTCCATTCCTTTCATATCTTGTCCCAAACACACCCTGGGAAAGTTGCGCCATGTTATCGAAAATGGTATCTCCTATCCAGCACTTCCTTCCTCTTCCATGCGCTTAGCCACCTCCCGATGTGTTAACCAGCTCATTTATATTCGTATATTTGTGTGTAGGTCACTGGGTATATTCCTAGTACCCAGAGCACACAGCGGCCATGCTGTGCTTTCTGCATGATGAATGTCTCTTTGTTCCTCTGGGGACACAGAGGAGACAAGCAGCAGAGGCCCACAAGAGAGAAGGGGTCCACCCGCGCTTCTTGCCCAGACCTGGCTCAGACTCACCTACGCAAGTAGGTACTTTGCTCTCCCGGCGTCTACTCCTCGACTCTTGAAATCTTCCTCTTCTGTGCCCTCACCAATCTGACCTGCTGCCCCCATTCCATCAACTTAACTCTAGGTCTGGAGTCTAGATCTGCCATCCTGGCTGCGAGGGTTGCACCCGCACAGTTTCGGGGGGGGCACTCAGCTGGGCTTAGTGTGAATAATGTTCTCTGGCGGGCACCAGTGTCCTCTGGTGGGCATCCAGCGTCCCCTGGCGGGCATGCAGCATCCTCTGGTGGGCATGCAGCGTCCCCTGGCGGGCATGCAGCATCCTCTGGTGGGCATGCAGCGTCCCCTGGTAGACATGCAGTGTTCTCTGGTGGGCACGCAGCATCCTCTGGTGGGCATGCAGCATCCTCTGGTGGGCACGCAGCGTCCTCTGGTGGGCACGCAGTGTCCTCTGGTGGGCATGCAGCGTCCTCTGGTGGGCATGCAGTGTCCTCTGGTGCAGTGTCCTCTGGTGGGCATGCCGCGTCCTCTGGTGGGCATGCAGCGTCCCCTGGCGGGCATGCAGCATCCTCTGGTGGGCATGCAGCATCCCCTGGTAGACATGCAGTGTTCTCTGGTGGGCACGCAGCATCCTCTGGTGGGCACGCAGCGTCCTCTGGTGGGCATGCAGCATCCTCTGGTGTAGCATCCCCTGGTGGGCATGCAGCGTTCCCTGGTGGGCATGCAGCATCCCCTGGTAGGCATGCAGCATCTCTTGGTGGGCAGTGTCTCTGGTGGGCATGCAGCGTCCTCTGGTGGGCATGCAGCGTTCTCTGGTGGGCATGCAGTGTCCTTGGGTGGGCATGCAGTGTTTTTGTGGGGACGTGCAGTGTTCTCTGGTGGGCATGCAGCATCCTCTGGTGGGCATGCAGCGTTCTCTGGTGGGCATGCAGCGTTCTCTGGTGGGCATGCAGTGTTCTCTGGTGGGCATTCAATGTCCTTGGGTGGGCATGCAGTGTTTTGGGGGGGACATGCAGTGTTCTCTGGTGGGCATGCAGCATCCTCTGCTGGGCATGCAAAGCAAAATTAGCAGAAGACGCAGACTCAGCTGGTGCTCCATCCATAGTATCTCCATGGAGACAGCAGCAGGGTTCAGCCCCATCCTACCTCATGGCTTTACTCACATTGCTGGCTACCCTGTTCCTGGCTCTCTACACATTCTGGAGATAGAGAACACCTGGTGGCAGCTTATCTCGTGATCATGCCTGGGCCAGTCAAGGTTTTTTCGTGGCACTTGCTTTACTCCTTGCCATGCAGGGAGCAATGAAGTGGCTCTGGCAATGTCTCTCCCTCACAGTTCTTTTCACATCCCTGTCTGGTCCAGCCCCATCTCACCAGGCCACTACGTCAACGCAGAGCATATTGGTTCGGCCATCTTCCTCTATGGGCAGAGCATACCCAGGCTATTGCAACAATGGTAGCCATGTGCTGGGCCATGCCAATTCACATCTGAGCTAGACCATCAGTTCCCTAGTGCATGCACAAACAACCGAGGCTCATGCAGTATATGGGACAGTGCTATGCAAGGTAGGACTTGAACTCAGCCCACCTAACACCCTGCTTGTTATGCTTGGTCTCCATCTCTTGGCGGCAGCGCTGCCAGACACCAGGCATTAGGTGGCAACCAATCTCCCGGCAAGACTTGGACTGTGCCCAGAGAAAGCATCGCCATGTGGCCTGCAGGTGGAGGGTCAGCTGGAGTTGTTCCTTCCCATGTTATGGGGGAGAGGGGAGGGGTTGAGGACTGAGGAACCGAGTAAGGAAGCCTGGGCCACCCCCACCTCCCCACCCTCCCAACCCCCCCTCCACCGCCCAGAGGCAAACGCCTGAGCGAATCCCTCATTAAGTTGCAGGCTGGCCAATCTGCCCCACACAGGTGGAAGGTGGTCCTCTGTGTGCCAGAGATTTGTCTGTGTATGATTTAAACCCCGGCCCTCTGTGTCCGTCACCCCAGACTCCACCATGATTATTGTCCCTATAAAGTTCCTAATCCTTGTACTTAAGCCATGTCCCGACCCTGTGACAAGGCCGGACCTATGTGAGCAGAGAGGTTTGTTATTATGTGGAAGAGTTATAATAAGAAATATGACTGCGAAAGCCAAGTCAGTTGAAATTGGACTATAATTAAATGCTTAGAAAATTCTATGCTTGGCTCATTTTAAAATCAAGTGCTTCTTTGTAGCAATTTCCTTTCTTTAATTACAATTTCCTGTCTAGTTTGACATTTACAATGCAATCTTGGGGGACATGTTTGTGATTTATTATTCCTGGTCCTATCAGGATATCACTGTGCAGAAATGAGTTTATAAAATAAGAGCTCAAATTATTATGGCCTTTGACCAATAAAGCAGGCTCATAATTTCAGGCCTGAGAGAAGATTACCATTTTTGACAACCCAAGGCAGAAATACTGGAGAGGGGGAGGGCACACTTTGGGGACTTTGCTCCACATTCAGAAACCTTGCGCAGCGTCCTCTGGGAAGGCCAACTTCAGAAGCAAACACCGGCAAGCCCTTCAACATCTGCGAGGCTCTGCGGATTGGAACGGTTCCCACTCTCAAGGTGGATACGCACCTTGGAAGCAAGCAGGCATATGAATTTCCATCTTCCAGATGGGGAAAATTGATGCCCACAGAACTTAAGAGATTTCCAGGGGCTGGAGAGGTGGCTCAGGGGTTAAGCCTCTGCCTTGCAGGCGGAAGGTCCTGAGTTGGGATCCTAGACCCTACATATAGACGCCGGGCGGAAGCGGGGGCGGCCTGCGCTTCTGGTCCTGGTGGGCGAAGCCTGTGAGTCCCAGGGCAGAGTAAACAAGGAGGAGGTGGAGGCATCCATGGTGGTTCCCGAATTCGTCTGTGGTTCTACACACACACACACACACACACACACACACACACACACACACGCACACGCACGCACGCACGCACGCGCACACACACATACATACACATGCGCACACATGCATACATGCACAATTGAATAAATAATAAAAAAAATTTTAAAAAAGAATAAAAGAGTTTAAAAAAAAAAAAGAGAGAGAGATTTCCACACGACCACACAGCCTGGAAAGAATGATGGCAGACACAACTCCCAGATCCGACCCAGCAAGTCCTTTGTTCCGTGCTGTCCCCAAACCCTAAGAAGCCACTTGAGGCACAGAAGAGGACACTCTTCTGGGGACATCACTGGCTTGGGAGCCTGTGCTGGGCAGCTTTGTGTGATGGTGACAAAATATCCTTGGTTTGCGAAGAAGCTGGTTTGTTTTGGCTCCCTGATTGACAGGTAGGCCCCAGTGCTTTTGACTCACCGTAAGGTAGCACATTGGATGAGATCGTGTTGGGGAGCAGACATGCTCCCTTGTGGCTGAGAACCAAGACGGAGGAACAGGGAAGGGGGTCACCATCTCTTTGCAGCCCTCAGTGCAGTGGTCTAAAATATTCCCATCAGGCCCTTCTGCATTCCGTGGGCCGAAGTCCTCCCAACAGGCTCCCTGCTTTCAATAATCGCCATCTTCTAATTGCGCCACGTGGGGGTCAAGTCTGAGTCCCTGGAGGCTTGTTGGGGGGAGGGGGTTAAGCAGCCCCACCCCCACCCCAGTGACATGCGGCCCATGACCCCCGTGAGACTGGCGGACAGAGGCCACGAGGGCTGTAAGAAGGACCGTCGCTTCCATTTTTCTCTCCCCCCCCCATTCATCTCAAGAGTTTTCTAGAAATTCTGGGGCATTGCCCATAGTTGGCGACATCACACCGAGTTCCCTGGGGGCTGCCAGCCAGACTTCCCAGTGCCACATTGGGGCATGTCCGGGTGTACCATGGCACAGCTGCGTGTGTCGCCTGGATGCCTCACATGTATGGGCGGGCACATAAGCCGTGTGACGCGTGGCGATCACAGACGACCTATCCGCGTCTGTGCCAAGGGGCGCGTCACTCCCGCTACCAGGCGCCACGCTCTAGAGAGGAGGCCGTGGGAGGTACTCGGTGCCCTGGGAAGACCCGAGGACAGTGGAAAGGGCAGAGGAGGTCTCCTGGGGGCGGACCGGGGCCTCCATCCTGTTCCCTGGGCCTGGCTAGGGTGGGAGTGAGCGGTGCCCGGCGAGCACAGACAGTAGGATGTGGATTCCCTGGAGAATGAATGAGCCACCCTGACCACCGGGCTGCCTCCCGCTGCGATGCCTGGCGGGGAAGAGGAGGTGCCGTCCTGATACTGGGGAGCAGGGCAGGCGAGGCAGGCCACGAGGCGGCCCAGGGGCGGTGCCAGCAAGAGACTGGACCGAGGTCTGAACTTGTGGTTTCTGCCTCTTCACCCTGCCGCGTTGCTGTCAACTCTAATGTCCTCGAACCCAGAGCCGGGAGTGCGCCATGCAGCCAGGGCGGTGCGGGGCAGGGCAGCCCGGGCCAGGGCCAGGCAGGTGCCAGCGTCAGGCCGTGGGCACCATCACTGGACCAGAGGGGTCTGTGAGGCTGCGGCAGATCCTAGGCTTGGAGCGGGGTCCCGGGCCGCTCCCCTGCTTCCTGCCGCGAGTAGCCCTGCCGTCTGCTTTGTCTCACTTCAGAGGTGCCATTAGGGGAGGTAAATCCCATTCTCTGGCTTTTGGCCTCCGATGAAGTCTATCCAGAGACTCATCTATTGCCTGTGAAAATCCCTTTATTACTTCAAAACAATTTTAAAGCAGAATGCATTAAGATTTTCGAAGAAAGAGAAAGAATCATATCCCTGCGCTGGGATGAGGGTTATGAAATTCAAATGGGTGGACTGCAGCAATCCTCTTACAGCCCTCCCCACGCCTCGCTCTGAGAGGGAGGGGTCAGGCCCACCCCACAGTGCCGAGGATGCACCTGACCACCAGGCAAGCGCTGCTGGGCTGAAGGCAGTGCCAAGCCCGGCCTTGCGTTTGCTCTGCTTCTTGGCTGGATGCACGCGCACATAGAAACATACACAGACACGTATGCAGGCACACACAGGTACATATGCACACACATAACCAGACACACACACAGACATACATATAAGCATACACAGACACATACACACATATACACATGATATATATACATACACAGATTATGTGCAAAACAGCTATATACACATATGTATGTTGGTAAATACACATGCAAATGTACATGTATATACTTATAATTACATTCAGACACATGCACATACACATATATGCGTACCTATATACACAGACGCACATGTATGCATGCATGCATGTATATACATGTAATGCATATACAAGCACATGTGTATGCATAGATTCATGTACATATACACCCATGCACATACACACCCATGCATGCACAAGGATATACACATTCACTAGGTACATTCCTATACATGTGCATACATATGCAAACACACATACATGCACATGTGTACACACAAGTGCACGATCACACTGGTCCCTTTACCTACAGTTGCTCCCATTAGTATGATAGTATCAGGGGAAGCCTAGGCCGCTGTTTGATTTCCTATCTTTCAAAGGAGAAAAATCAAAGCTTAGACAGGGAAAATGACCCCTGCAAGGTTGGCCAGATGTCAGATCTCTGCTCTCGGAGGTGAGGAGTTTTCTAGATCGCTCAGCTCAGCAAGCAGACCTACGGCTTCTCCCATCTTTCTGACAGTGATGGCGATTCAGTTCCTCTGCATGGTTGCTGACAAAAATCATGTCAAAACTGCTTAAGGGAACAAGGAGTTTGTATTCTCTTGCTATTGTCCAGTTACAGGTCTTACTCCAGCTTGGCAGGACGCTCCATCGCGAGGGCCGAGGGAACTGGCCACATATTTACACAACAGCTGAGAGAGGGACGATCCTTACTTGCCAGACCAGCATGTCTGGCCAAGTGTACACAAAGATGCCGACTCTCTCAACCAGCTCTCTGTATTTTATTCACCTGTCCAGGGCCTAGTCCCACCCACCATGGACTTGGCCTTTCCCATCAGCTAGACAATCTCCTGCAGGTTCGATCTGGGTTTAAATCAATTACTAATTCTCTACAAATGTGCCCAGAGCTCAAACCTTCAGTCATCAAATGGTATCTAACCACGACACAAGGCACAAGTGATGCTTGGTCCTCCCTATCCTACCCCCAGAGGCAGAAGCAAGGCGGGGACTCGGCACTGACGCACCCCAGTCAGCTTCCCTGGTCTGCTTTCCTTTGCTGTGACAACTTCCTGAGATAAATCCACGGTCCGCTTTATTGACTCACAGTTTCAGCCCAGGGTGAGTTGTTGATTGGCTTGCTTGGTTTGGGCCTGCGGAGAGGCTGAGCCACACGGCAGGGTCGTATGGGGAAACAAAGCCACTCACCTGATAGTGTCCAGGAAGAGGGGCAGAGTCCCAGAGGCCCCTTCCAGGGCACACACTCAACCTCGTAAAAGGGCCTCCACCTCCCAATGGTGCCACAGCTGGTGACCAAACCTTCTACACATCGCCTTCCAGGGACATTCGAGATCCAAATTGTGACACCAAACTTTTTCCACATTGACCCTTTCAAACCCTCAGACCAAGCAGGGAGAAGGACGCGGCTTTGAGAACCCATAGAGATCCATGTCCACATCCCCTTCCTCTTCTACGAGGTCAGGGGTGTGCTAAGTGCTGTGACAGGAAAAGATCAAGGAGCACAGGTATGTCATTCAGGTACCTGGGAACAAGGGCTCCCGAGCCTTGGCAGGTGGGAAGGATCTAGGCAGGAGGACAGGAAGGAAGGAAGGAGAGGAAGGAAGGAGAGGAAGGAAGGAGAGGAAGGAAGGAAGGAAGGAAGGAAGGAGAGGAAAGAAGGAGAGGAAGGAAGGAAGAAAGGAGAGGAAGGAAAGAAGGAAAGAAGGAAGGAGGAAGGAAGGAAGGAAGGAGAGGAAGGAAGGAAGGAAGGAGAGGAAGGAAGGAAGGGAAGGAAGGAAGGAAGAAAGGAAGGAGGAAGGAAGGAAGGAAGGAGAAGGAAGGAAGGAGAGGAAGGAAGGAAGGAAGGAGAGGAAGGAAGGAGGAAGAAAGGAAGGAAGGGAGGAAGGAAGGAGGGAGGGAGGGAGGGAAGGAGAGAGGGAGGAAGGAAGGAAAGAGGGAGGAAGGAGGGAGGGAGGAAGGAAGGAAAGAAGGAAGGAAGAAGGAAGGAAGGAAGGAAAGAAGGAAGGAAGGAAGGAAAGGAAGGAAGAAAGGAAGGAAGGAAGGAGAGGAAGGAAGGAAGGACAGGAAGGAAGGAAGGACAGGAAGGAAGGAAGGAAAGAAGGAAGGAGGAAGAAAGGAAGAAAGAAGAGGAAGGAAGGAAGGAAAGAAGGAAGGAAGGAAGGAGAGGAAGGAAGAAAGGAGAGGAAGGAAGAAAGGAGAGGAAGGAAGGAAGGAGAGGAAGGAAGGAAGGAGAGGAAGGAAGGAAGGAGAGGAAGGAAGGAAGGAAGGAAGGAAGGAAGGAAGGAAGGAAGGAAGGAAGGACGGAAGGAAGGAAGGAAGGAAGGAAGGAAAGGAAAGGAAAGGGAAGGGGAAGGACATTCCAGAGAAGGAAAGATACTGGACAAAATGTGAAGAACATTGGGGCTGGAGAGGTGGCTCAGGGGTTAAGCCTCTGCATTGCAGGCGGAAGGTCCTGAGTTCGGATTCTAGCCCCTATGTATATACGCCGGGCGGAAGCGGGGGGCGGCCTGCATTTCTGGTCCTGGTAGGGCGGAGCCTGTGAATCCTGGGACAGAGTAAACAAGGAGGAGGTGGAGGCGGTCCATGGTGGTTCCCGAATTTGTCCGTGGTTCTACACACACACATACATACATACATACACAACACACACACACACACACACACACACACACACGCACAATTGAATAAATAATAATAAAAAATATTTAAAAATGTGAAGACCATGATCCAAACCACAGCCGTCACATCCCACCATGGCACATTTGATAATGGGGCCCCCCTCTCCAAATGCTGTTTTAAAGAAACACCCCCTCGAGGATCACCCCAAACATGTGGCCACTTTTCACCTGAGGTGCTTTAGGACTGGCATCTCCCTTGGGGGTAACGAAGCAGGCAAGAACCGCCCTATGGCACTGGGGTACCCAAAGGCACCTTTTCCTGTTTGACCAACACAACTCTGGGGCCGGCCAAACCCCTCAAAAGTGGGCAAGAACCCCGACATAGCGGTCATTTGCAGGGTCCTCTGTCCCTTCCCTTCTTGTTGAGCAGACTTCAGCGTCACACCTGCAGAAGGTCCTCGAAGACCAGACGTGACGTTGCTCCTGCCTTAGGGCCATTTAAAGACAAGTGGTTTTGCTTTACGCGACTCCTTACGTGGCTTCACCAGAACGAGAAGCATCAGCTCTGAGATCCATCTGCACTGTCAGTCCGTCTGATTTAGAACAGCCTGGAACGTACAGTCTGTCTGCAAAGGTGTTTTCAGAGCGGTGTAACTGGGGAGGGAGGACTGACCCACCCTGAACCCCAGGGCAGTGGACCAGAGTCCTGGACTGAAGGAAAGGGAGGAAAAGCCACACAGAGCGTCACCTCTCTGCTTCTCGCTGGAGATGCCATGCGATCAGCCGCCACCGGCTCCCACCACCGCGTCTCCCCGGCACGGTGGGCTGGATCCCTTCGCCAAGCACAACTGAAATAAAGTCCTTCTTCTCTTAAGTGACTCTACTCAGGAATTTTTGAATGAGAAAACTAATACAATCTAGGTCATCCTTGGGCCGGCAGCAGAGCCTGCGGACTGGACCCCTTGGGAGAGCGGAGGTCTGAGGACGCCCGTCAACTACGCAGCTCTTGGCTCCTGGACAAGCTGGTGCAGTGGATCATTGGGAGGCATCAACCATCTTTCCTTCCTCTCTCCTCTCACAGGCCCCACAAGGTTCTTGATCTCCACAGGCCGACCGGCTCGGTGACAATCCAGAAATTGTGCATTCCGTGGCAAGATTAGGTCTGAAGAAGAAATTTGTGCTAACGAACTGTGTTTAATTGGATTTGGGGAAGGACACAAAACAGGCTGCTTGACATTCTTGGTCCTCCCCTCCAAAAAAGAAAAATCCTGGGGCCTCCTGGCTCCTGTCGGAAAGGCCGAACTGCGGCCCTGCCCCTTCACCCCCCAGCGCCCCAAGCCTTGGCCTCCCAGCCTAGTAACAGAGAAGTTATCTGCCTAATCAGACTAATTAGCACGGGGGACATAAAGTCATAATCTACAGAGAATGCGAATGCCAGTTTTACAAAATGAGAACGCCATATGTGTAGTAATTAGCAAGCCACAGGCACATTTTATAAATCATATTTATTAGTTTGTAAACAAATCAAGCTCTAAATGAAATGAAAGATGCCATTAACCAGGACCGTGGTAGTGGCAGTGTTTAGAAGGTCTCAAAATAGGGGGACTACAGGGACAGGGGTAGACGCTGACCAGAGAAAGCCCCCCACCTGGGAACCCTCCAGCATCCAGGAGTCTAGGGCCCTGGTGTGGACTGCAGGCGAGATGAGGTCTGAGGCCTGCTTCTCTCTGTTCAAGTGGCCCATGAAGCTGGGCTGGCTGTTCAAACCAGACAGTAGGTAAATGCTGGGTCCTGCCCTGAAGGCAAGATGCCATCCTAGTCCACAACTGGGCACCAGGATCCTCTGCTTCACCCTGGAGCCAGGAGCCCAGTTTGCCTGCTCTGGGGCTAGAAGAAAAATGGAGACAAATGTCTAAGGAGGCGGGGGATGAGGCTTCCCAGGTTGGTTCTCTCCCGTGGGGTACAAGTGTCTTGTGTCGTCATCAGGTTTGGGGCTGGAAGAAACTACGCAGTTGGTAAACTGTGAGTTCAGTCCCCAGAGCCCACAAAAAGCCAGGCCTGGTAACATCCGCTTTTAATGACTCTAGCTCTGGGGATTCAAAGATAGATGGATCTCTGGGGCTCACTGGCCAGACAGCTTCGCCTACTTGATGGATTCTGGATCAGCGAGAGACTCCGCCACATGCAAGAAAAGTCAGACAGTGTCTGTCATGGGCGGATCCTGGTGTCAGGTGGGCAACTGAGCGCTGTGAGCTCTGGGCGCGGTTGGGAGGTATTAGTAGTTGAGTTGAGCCTCACGCTGGCTTGCGGGGGATTCTGATTGATGGAGCGGCTCAGCCCATGACGGGGGTGGGGGTGGGGAGGGGCAGTCCCTGGCAGGCAAATAAGATGGAGGGAGTTGCTTAAAGAAGGTGGCATCCCTGGGTATGCTTAGCCAAGCATGCTAGTCCGGCAGGTAAGGAATTCCCCGCTCTTAGCCATTAGGTGGATATGGTGTGCTCGGTACCCTGCCTTGGTGTTGATGTGGGTTTTCCCGCCAAGCCGGACCAGGAACTGTAACCAGGCTGTTGTAAGCCGAAAGGAAGCCTGTGCCCTTAAGCTGCTTCGTCATGACTGTTAAGAGCGATGCAGACTAACTGCAGCAGTGTCTAGGAAAGACGGGTAAGGCTGGCCTCTGACGTCCACAGCACCTGCATCCGCATATTAAACAAGAATGTGCTGTCCCGCGGAACCTCCTGGGTCCCTGCCTTGCACCCAGCATGCCTCTGTTCCTCCTTTGGAGACTCCTCTTCCTGCACATGTGGTTGCCATGACACCACCAGCCCAGCGCTCAGCCCTCACCTCCATGTGCCCCGAAGTGAGGCGTCACTGCCCCATCCTCCTGGACCCGGGGCACAGGCTGAGCTCGTCACATCCTTATCTAGTTTCCTGAGCAGAGGTGAGGATGCTGTGGACTAGAGAGCAGTGTGTGGTTCACACTCTGTGTGGGCAGCTTTGTAGGAGGATCCGTGAGAGGAGGCGGAGGGAGAACTAAAGGTCCGCGGGGTGGCTTTGAAAACAAGAGTGTATCTCTGTGAATCCAGAGTAGGACCAAAGCGACAGTTTCGTAAGGTTCTGAGTCTGCAGGGAGAGATGAACGCTGTTGACTATTCATCCCAGGCAGTAGATGGGACTAACGTGTTCCTAGGAGGGACACACCCGCCAGCTGCTTGCCATCTCTGAGGCTGTGGTTGTGATGTCCCCCCTATGAGGGAACAGCAAGCCACCATTATGGGATAGAAACAGAGAGAAGAGAGGCCGGGGTAGGAGGGAAGGGAGGGAGGGGAGGGAGGGGAGGGGAGGGGAGGGGAAGAGGGGAGGGGAGAAGGGAGGGGAGGGGAGGGAGAGGAGGGAGGGGAGGGAGGGGAGGGAGAGGAGGGAGGGGAGGGGAGGGAGGAAGGAGGAAGGAAGGAAGGAAGGAAGGAAGGAAGGAAGGAAGGAAGGAAGGAAGGAAGGAAGGAAGGACAAAGAGAGGCAGAGAAAATAAACCCCAAATTGAAAGTGTGTCTACAAATCAATATTCCAAGATACAGAAAGAGGCTTATTGTTAAAAAAAAAAGAAAAGTCACAATCAAAAGGGAAATTCACTCGAGACACAAATAACAGCAGAAGAGTCAGACATACATTTCAGATGCATTTACGAGTTTACAGGTTTGCAAGATAAAGGTCAATGTCTCATTAAAAGAAAAAAAATTAAAAAGTACAAAATCAAGCGAGGCATGAATAACAAGCAGATACGAGGAAGGGCCGGTTGAAAGTCGGGGAAGGAGAGACAGCGGCCGTGGAAAGGAAATGCTCAGTGGATGGAGTCAGCCCCACCCTGGGCACACTTGACGACTTGCAGCATGCGCGGAGCAGAAGAGAGCGGGCGAGGCCTGCGATCCAGCTGGGGGGGAAACTGAGGCAGGAAGTCGCAAGCTCTAAGCCTGTCCAGGCTACAGAGCAAGTTTAAGGCCAGCTGGGAAACGTAATGAGATCCTGTGCTAAATGTTAAAAAAGTACATTTTAAAGAATTAGTTATCTATTTAGGGGTTAGAGCACTTGCATTTGTCCAGCTGCCCAAGGTACAGGGTTCAATTCCTGATACTGGGAGGGAGAGGGAGCGGAGGAGAAGAGAACTACTGCAATTGTTCTACATGTTGTCAACAAAGTCACGCTTAAACAATTTAAGGCAGTGTTGCAGTTAGCCTACATAGCTGCTGATAAATTCACCACCAAGCAGCTTAAGGGAATAAGGGTTTTATTCTCTTACGATTCCTGGTTACAGTTGTTTGTCCATTTTGGCAGGACAGCTCACATTAACACCAGGGTCCAAGGAACTGGCCACATAATATCCACATAATGGCTAAGAGAGGACGTCCTTACCTGTCAGACCAGCACGTCTAGCCAAGTATACACAAGAAGGCCTCTTTTCTCACATAGTTGCCTTCATTTTATTCACCTGTCCGGGGGATAGTCCCACCCACCATGGGCTGGGCCTTCCCCATCCACTATACAGTCTCCTGCAGATTTGCTCTGGGCTTAACTCGTATACCAATTCTCTACAAATGTGGCCAGAGCTCAAACCCTCAACCATCAAGCTGACGCCTTGAACAAAGGGAGTTATTTTTATTTACAGTGCAATAAGCAAATACATGTTTTATATGTAAATATATATATATACACACATATATGTGGGTATATAAGAATCTTCTTCAACAATTAATTCCTGAACAATTTGAAATATTTTAGTGTTGGAGTGTTAAAGGAAAATAATTGATATGATGTTTTATGCACAGCTGATCTGTTAAAAAGCAGGCAAAAGCAAAATCCCTTGTAGAAGTGTAAAGATTAAGTTTTACTATGACTAAGCTAATACGTACCTATTGCTCTTGCAGAAAGATGTCTCTTTAGTATTGAAGAAGGGCAAACACAAAGAAAAGCAAATGGGGTGCTAATACTCATGGAACCCCCAGGAAATAGGTTAAATATGTTGGTCAATCCATTGAGAAATTGACTATAAAAATTATACTGGTTATTTCCGCTTTACATGGCTTTAGCAAGTCGGCTTATTTTAAAGACACTGACTTATTTAGTTTTAGCAGAACCTGGGTTCAAAAGTAACAAAACAGACAGGGAATGTTCAAGTGGCACCATATTCAAAAAGAAAAGAAGCAGAAACCCCCAGGACCAGAAGCACAGAGTATGCGTTGCTGCCTGGCATTCAGGAAATAGTGGTAGAAGAGGGAGGAGCTTAAACTCAAACACGGGCCTCAGGGTCTGGTGGCTTTGGCTTGGAGGACAGGACACTTAGGTTCTTGCCTGAGAAGAGTGCACATTGGGACCCAGTCATTCGTGTATGACTGGGAACAGTGAAGGCTGCCATCCATACGAAAATAGAGCTAGAAAAATTAAATTCATAAGCCAAGAGAGCAACAAAAATCATGCCGTACGCCTGGGGCAGTGGGTGGAAGAGAGAGGACATAAGAAATCAGAACTTGGGAAGGGGTTGAAGCCGTCATGTTATCCAAATGTATCTTTTATGTGTGGCATAATGACCACAGGATGAGAACACGGCGAGAGGCGCGACAGGGGCATGAAATCATTCAGAGGGATGTTCTGATAAGAATGGCGCACGAGACTCCAGCGGAAACTCAGTCCCGCTGATGAGCTCAGCGAACTACCGCCAAGCACATAAGGAAGCGAAGCACTGTGAGGGGAATCAGCAAAATGTTGGTTTTAATACACTTGGAATTAGCTCTAGAAGTAGAGACGAGAAGAAATGAGAAAGGATTAGAATACACCAAGGACATTTTCTGTTTTCTTCTTTTTTTAACGTGCTTTTGTCTCTTCTCTCTCTCTCTCTCTCTCTCTCTGTCTCTGTACATGTATCTGTGTGTATCAGAGGGCACTGTGTGTCCCTGTGGAGGCCCAAGAGTGACTTCAGGAATCATCCTGGATTGCTCTGCTTCCTTTTTGCTTTGCTGGGGTTTCTCAGTCTCCATCTTCCAGGGTTGGAAGTGTGGAACTCAGTCATTTCTGCTTGGTGTTTTTTTGTTTGTTTATTTTTAGTTTTTGTGGGATCTGGGATCCAAACTCACGTCCTTCTGCTTGCGAGACAGGAGCCATCGCTCCAGTCCCCTGGGAATTTTTATACCTGAAGAGAGAAATCTTCCAAGTCATTAAACTTGTCCATTCCTGAGACAGGTAAATAAATCCATAGCTATGCAGGAGCATCAGACGGAGCAGGAAGAAGAGAAAAAAATAAAAACAACAAGAACAATACTCAAGATGGCTGCAGACTCTTTAGCAGCTCACCTGATTCCAGAAGACAAGGGAACTGTAGTCACCAAAGCAGTAAAGGAAAGCAACTGGCAGTTTATGATTTATTCAGAGTAAAGACAAAACAAACATCAGGAAAAATTCAGAGACTACATTAACTATTTGCAGCTGTCTCTGAACTAAGAGCTAAGGCTGTATTAGTAAGAAAGACATTGAAGCTAAAAGAGTGGAGGTGTAAGAAAATAAAATACAAAACGTGTCTGAATAATCTAAACAATGACAAGCCTCTAAAATAAAAACTAATTTTTGGGAAGTGTTGGAAGAGGGTAGAACTAAAATTTTTGATAGAAATAGCAGGAAAATTATATAGGTTAGAGGCAAAACATTTAAAGATTATATTGTAGGGGCTGAATAAAAATGATTAAATTTGGACTTTTTTTATAAGAGATAGGACATCTAAACCAGTAGCGAGAAGAGCAAAGTAATAAAAAGAACTCAATAAATCCACTCAAATGCAGGATAGTTAGAAGCTGCAAAGAAAAATACTTGGAAATTTTTTAAATTGCATAAAAAGTCAAAGTTTGTCAGTATTCCCAATGGATTTAAGTGGATTAAAGCCACTTGTTTTGAGACACTATAAGATGTGATTCTAAAAACTCAGTTATGTAAGTTTTTTTAGAAGAGATGCAATAACCAAAACATACAGAAAACTTGAAAACAGAAAAATTAGAAAGCATATCAGAAGTATGAAACCCCAAGAAATGAGATATAGTCATCTTACTAGAAAGCAAAAGAGGTCTTGAAATTAAAAGATTCCCGTTTAAGCAAGGTGGCTATCCACTGGCAAGAGAAGCAGTCTGACGAGAGCTTATAGCAATATTGAACCAAATTGCCCCTCACAACACAATCTTAAAGCGACAGAATTGTGAGAGAAGAATGATAGCATATGTTAGAGGAAAAATGTTAGTGTGTGCTAAAGGACAAACCTTCAGAACGATGGGAGAAATAGAAAGGCCTGTGGGAAGTTTCATCTCTCTTCTTCTAGAAGCTGATGAAACAGATAAAATCTACAGAGTTGAGTGTTCCCAACTAAACCACCTATTCACCATTTGTTCAATGTAATATGAAATGCACATATATAAAACTCTTACTTCCACCCCACATAGAACTTTTTTAAAAAATATGGGCCATATAATAGGCCACCAAGGAAGTCTAGATAGAGGCTAAAAATTAACTGCAATCAATGACACATTCCATGACACCAATGAAGTAAAATTACAAATGATGCAAAGTGTTAAGTCAAAAACATGTTTATTATTTTCTTGTATAGACACATACTCAGGCACTACGATCCTTTATTTAAAACAGTGTATTTCATATAACTCACAACATCTTCCTGTATTTATCAGAATATGAGATGTTATGAATATTCATAACACTACAATGTAAATGTTACATAATATTTTTCAGACTGTATCATTTAGGGACCCAGCTTCTCACTTCTTAAAAAGTGGTTGTGACCCATATGGGCTCATGTAACTGAATGTGGAGGTCATGAAAAATTTAGTTGCTGCAAAAGTTTCCAAAAGAACAATGACTAAAACTTGATTTGGAAGCAATCATGTAATGAACCCAGGGGACTTGTGGCTTGATGTGTTACGTCATGTGCATGCAGGCTTGGTTCTAAACACACAACACATACTCCTATTGTACATGTTGGCACACCACCCACTACCAGTGTGTATTTTCTGAAACACCTCAAATCTAAGACTATTGCATATTATAAACTGAATTGTTTTTATTGCATAGACAAAGCCTTCAGCTCTTGCAGAAACATGATGGTTTAATCATTGAAAACAAAGACTTTTAATACTTTCCCACAGTCATTTCTCAATATTTCAGTGTCGAATTTGGATTGTATTATGTCAGAATATTCAATTTTAAAAATTGTTATTTGCATTTCTGACTTGTATTTTATTAAAAAAATTATGTGGATGCTAGTTTGGGATCAGGACAGAATTTCCAACTATGTTTATGCATTGTGTACTATGTTTTTAATGTACGTATTTAAGCAGAGAGGCATGGCCAATATCGGTGATTATAAACCAAAGTATCTATCAGCTCTGAAAAACACTGAAGATGCTCTGTGCCCTGTAGTGTTAAATATTCATCTAAGAGCTAAATCTTTATGTAAAAGTAAATAGGCAACCCTTCTCATTAGTGTGCAAATTTGCTGTTGTCTTTAATCAGTAGTAAAATGACATGTATGTTAACAAATTGTTTTAAAATGCATTTCTTTATGGTTTATTATCAGTTAAGAGTTTGTGTGTATGTGTGTGTGTGTAAAAGAGGGCACTTGAGTGTGTGTTTCTGTGAAAGCCCAAGAGTGACATCCAGTATCATCCTGGATTGTTCTACCTCCTTATTGCTTTGCTCTGGGATTTTTCCAGGCTCCGCCTTCCAGGGCTGGAAGTGTAAACTACCACCTTTTCCACTTGGTGTTTTTACATGGGATCTGGTGATCCAAACTTAGGTCCTTTTTTTAACTAGGAAAATATTTTAAACATTGAGCCCTGTATACATACTTAGTATATATGTATACCAGGATCACATAAAATGCATCAGATGAAAAGGGATCAAAATGGAAAAATATTAAGAAATATATATATATAATTTAAGGAATAATAACAAGAACTGTCTGTAATGTGCTTATCTCTAGACTTACCTAGTGTCCAGTCATGTACACATAGGGAAGAGAGAAGTCAAGTAGTCACAGGTCTTGCCATCAGAATTGATGATGATGATGATTGGTGTGTATATGTGTGAGTGTGTGTGTGCATGCACACACGAGTGCATGTGTGCATGTGTTTGAAACTGTCCCAGAGAAGCGCATTACTTTGCATGCTAACTGAATGTTAGTAAGAAGAAGAAAGAAAAGAGAATCAGGGATATAGCTCGGCAGAAGAATGCTTGCCTTGCATGTTCAACCTCAGGGAATCTACACGTGTAAACCACAGTTGGTGTGGGAATGTATGATTATGACACACTAAGAAGTAAACTATGGGAGCATGTCATCAGAGTCATATTATGAAAACAGGACGTGCAGAATTCGAAATGAGACTTGCAGGAGTTGTCTTATTTTTGACAAGACCAGGGAAGAGAGAATTGCCATTGATATGAAGACAAGTTAAAAGCACTCTAAACCTCTTGTTAGTCAAGATTCAAAGTAGATTATCCAGAGGAAAAAAGTTGAAAAGTTCACATAAACTAAATAAATTGTCATGTCTGTTTCTATTTCTTTCAGACGGTTTTGTTCTATATAATGAATTAGTTAGTTCTCAAAAAACCCCAGCTCGCTTCCTGACAGCTTAGTATTATCAAGAGATGGTTTCGTTCGTATTCTATCCAGCAGTTCCAGAAAAGATTCCAATTGGTCCACTTTGGGCATGCACACATTTCTGCATTATTGCTGTGCCTAAAAGAATAGGGTGCTCTTAGGATCCTAGATCATAAACGTAGATCTCAGGCTTCCGGCATCCACGCACATTCTTCTGGTCCACAGAGTACTGATGGCTCTGGAAAGACGGATTCTGTTTCCATAAGTGAGAAGGAACCCAAGCTGGAGAGACTAGAACATCAAAACTCACACACTGACCTCTGCCAGAGACCTGCCTCAAGAAGGGTCAGGAGTTAGGTGCGGGCTACACCTCCTCTCCACTCCGAAGTCCCCTGGAAGGCTGAGAAGACACATTGCATTGAGCAACTCATACTGTATGTTGTGTCTGGAGGGTCTGACAAAGGAGAATGTCCAGAGAAGGCAGCGGGGGATGTAGAATTATGAGTGGTCAGGTTTCATTTTATCTTGAGCTCAATGACAGCTTTGTGGCAATGGCAGGCATTGAAGGAGAGGGCCAATAGTTCAGACCTTCACTGCAGAATGACCCCCTGGGGCCTGCTGGAGGGAGAGTCTGCAATGTGAGACTATCACCTCTCTGCCATGGAACCTGGGATGGATGAGGTAGAGGGAAAGGAAGTCTTGTTGTGGCTGAGGGTAGAAAACAGTCAAATAAGAACCAGGAGGCTAGTAGAAACCGCAGAATGGAGGAATGAAGGATGGGAAGAGAAGGAGCAAGGAGTCGAGTGATATCCTCAGTGCTTGTCTGGATATTAAGCATATATTTGTGGGGGTGCAACTCTCTCCCCAGCTGCTTCTAGTTCAATGCTGAAGTGCTCTAGGTTCTCGATGCATCCTTCTGGATGCACAAATCAAGAGTTGAATTAAGATGCAAGTCTTGAGTGTGGCTTGTCTGACCATTGCATTGAAGGGGGTTTGGGATGTGCGTGCGTGTGTGTGTGTGCGTGTGTGTGTGTGCGTGTGTGTGTGTGTGTGTGGTACCTAAAGTACAACAAAATAAAAAGGAAGAACGGTTTGTCTTGGCTCACAGTGTGGGAGATTTCAGTCATGGCTGTTGGCTCCACGGCTTGGGGCCTGTGGAGAGAAAGAACAGAACGGATGCACATGGTAGAGGTGACTCACTTACCTCACAGGGGCCAGAAAGCAGAGAGAAAGAGACAACAGCCCATGATCCTGATAGCCCCTCTGCTAGAACACAGCCGATGACCTAACTTCCTTCTTCAAGACTCCACCTTTTAAAGGTTCCATCACTTCCCCAAAACCAACCTTTAGCGCAGGGACCTTGGAGGGACTCTTCCAAATGATAGTGTTGTCTCTGAGTGCGCTCCTATCTCTTCGTCTGCCTACAAGGGGTGATTCTTTTTTTTTTTTTTTTTTGCACAGATTCTGATCTGTCCATCTCTGAGAGTCAGGCCTCGGCATCCTCTTGCATAGATCAGCTGGGTGGCTCCTCTGCTCACCCATGTCAACAGCCAGTCTCTTCTGGGACATTCCAGAAGGAGTTCTGGTGAGATTAGAGCATCAGAACTCACGTGTTCACCTCCGCCAGAGACCACGCCCCCCAAGGAACTTTATCAGGGTGTCAGGTGTCTACAATATCTCCTCTCCACTCACCTCACACTCTCAGAGGCAGGCAGTGGCACCCCCAATTTACAGAGGAGGAAACCAAAGCCCAGATGGTTGCGAGGAGTTTGTAGGATGCTTGAGGTCCCTTGTTGGTAAGCGTGCCAACCAAATTCTGAATGTTGGGGTTGGGGTGGGGGCTTCAACCTTCCCAGGACTATTACTAGACGACAGCACCCTAACACGGTGGAAATGGTGGGCTCTTTAGGGGAGAAGGAGGTCAGAGAGAAGCCCAGCCTCACAGGGCTCTCTAGCCAGGGCCTAGACTCCTGAGAACCCACACCCAGGATGGAGACAGGCCAGAAGAGGTTGGCGCAGAGGAAGGCGGGTGGAGCGGTGGGCGGCTGGGGTGGGTTGACGCAGCTGCCTTATGAAGGACATTTTTCAATTGAGCCAGGAACTGGAGGCCCCGCGCGCGTGTACTGTCTCAGCAACTCTACAATCAGAGGCTATGAACTGGTGGTGGGAAGGCCGTCAGGGGCTGGCTATTCCCAAACCCTTGGAAGGCACACAGCAAGATTTAATAAAAGGGGAAAATGGAACATTTTCATTAGCACCAAATTTTCCATTTAATTTGGACTTTTGCAAAATAAGTGGCCTAATTACTGCCGTGATTTGAGCTTCTCAGTAGGGTTTTCATCTACAAGCTCCACACTAACACGGTTCTCCAGAGTGGGGCCTGGTGCCAGCCGCCTTCCCGCACCCTTCCGGCGAGCAGGCTTCCGAGGCTGGAGCGGGGAGGTGGGACGCCAAGGCCCTCCCCCTGATCCAAGACAAACAGGAGAAAGCTCCCATTTTGAGGCCTGTCTCCCCACATTGTCTAGCTCTGGGACGATCTCTCCCACTTCAGGTCACACCCGGAAGTTTGCTGAATAGATGTCACCTGAACACGTCTTTCCAAGGATATATAACTTTTGCCCTAGGTACTGCTCACCTCCGCAGATGGCTTTAAACATGACTTCCGTCCGTTTACACTGACTGAGGTTGAGAAGAGGAAGCCGTTCAGGCCCTAGACGTGAAACCTCTAGTCTGCACCCACAAGGGCTCTTGCTTGTCCCCAGGGTGCCTCAGGCTGGGGTGCCTTGGGTCGGACTATTGCCTTCATCTTTTGCAGTACCTCCGCCCGCTCCCACTTGCCACCTCCCACTTCGACCTTCTGCTTCTTTCCTCTGCCTTCTGCGCTTGAAAGAATCAGGGATTAAAGAAACGGAGCAAGAAATTGCCAAAACCTAGCCTAGCAGACAATCAGATACAGCGATGAAGGGAAGGGGCCCTCGCCTAGGAGGAAGTTCGGCTGCATGGCGGTCCTTAGACACACAGGGTATTGCCGTGGGAAAGGGTCCTGGGTGTGCACAGTATGGAGAACTTCTCCCCGCCTCTGACCAGAATCCCACGAAGGGCCCGATCCCTGGGCCTTCATTCCAGCAATACGACCCTTCATCGTGACCCCCTCCCCACCAAGAACTGCGCACCACCTACAGTCCTGAGCCTATGTCCCACTGGTACAGTTTCCCAGTTCTTGCCTTCATTTCCAAGTAAGACAGAGGCTGTCCCAACACCCCCACCCCCCAAGGAAGAATAACTGTGGGTCAGGCACCTAACACGAGGTAACAGGCTTTCCTAAAAAGTCAGGGGTCCCTAGTCTTCGCCCCGGGGAGATGGCTCAGTTATTCTAGCCCGTTTCTTGAGTCAGACCTTTAGCATGAGCCATGGAGAATACGGACACCAGTCAGTGTCTACTCTGTGGAGTGCGTGGGCCACACAAGCCAAGCGTATGTTACGCCTGTGCCCATCCATGTAACTGTCAGCAGTTCAAAGGCCAGACGGCTTCAGCCCCTCAGTAGCTCCTTCGTGTCTCCTGGCATCTCTAGTTTGCAAAGCCTGGTAGCTTTTGCACATGGTGCAGGCGTGGGGTGGCATTTGATGGTTCCCTGGGGCTCCTGTCTTTGTGGTGCTTGCGAGTGGCCCAGGACAGAGGACGAGACGCTGGCTGATGCTGCTGATGAAATCAGAGGCGCAGGTGTGAGCAGGACCCGCCCATCGGGCAGGCTTTGTCCACACTAGCCTCCCATGATGCTCGAGGCTGGCCCAGCGTGCAGCGGGAGCTGTAGGCAGGTGAGACTCCCCTTGGCGGTGCCCGCCTGTACTCCAGCCTCTGCAAGGGATGTGTCGACCTCAGGACCCTGCAGGCTGAGGCCCCAGTCGACACAGAGACACACACCTGCCACCCACAGGCACAGAGACTGTTGGGAAGCAGAGCCCCACACTCCCATGAAACCAATTGCCCCAGGAGGCCTCCCTGGAGACTGGGGGGCAGAGTGGTCCCAGAAAGACGCCTCCCTACCCAGCAGCTGAGACCCTTCTGGCCCTGTGACCTTGGTCCCCGACCCTAGCAGCATCCATCTCTGAGCCAGGCCAGCCAGTTCAGCATTGGAGATGCCTGAGTGTCCAAGGAGACATAAAGAAAGTTTAGAGACTTTTAATTTGCCAGCGCGGCTCTCCCGCCGGCCAGCAGGTTGAACGTTTGAGGACAAGGGCAGCCGCAATAAAAGCTTATTGTTCCTCCTCTGAGTCCCTACTTGTGACTCCTTTCTTAAGTGAGACAGAGGGAACCCGAGGCCAACAGGCGTCCGCAGATGTGGAGAATGGGGTGCGCATCTAGAGGGTACTCGACACCTAGAGCTGGGTGTCCATCTCAACTCCATCGCCGTCTGTGTTACAGTCGCGGGGAGAGCACCCCTGAGAACTGCCCCCTGGGACGAACTCAGATTCCAGAGGGTCTCTGAGGAAAGTCGGATCTCCAGAAAGGAGGATCTCTGTGAAAGGCCAGAGGGTACCCAGAATATAATTAAGCTCTGGTCAGGGAGAGTCCCTGGGCTGAACAGGAAGGAAGCGGGGGCAGAGGGAGGTAGGGACCCCGACAGAAACACGGTCCGTCCTTGCAGCAGCAATCAGCCGGTACCGTGCACACCGCGGAGCCAGGCATCCTTGCCCTTGGGAAGCGGAGGCTGAACGCTGACATCGCGCCCTTAGATACCTCTTGCCGCAGGCAGCCGGCCCCAGATCTCATAAGCCAGGAGCTATGTGCTTTGTCTGGCCCATCCTGTGCTCACCCACCATGAGGCCTGAGATCTGACAAATGGGTTCTCGTGGCTGGTAGTAGGAGACCATCCTTTCTCCTCCCTGCCCGCTCCCCCCCCAGCTTCCCCTCTGGAGATTCCTTACTTCACTGCCCAGGATACTAATGGCCTCAGAGATTTTGCTCAGCCAGTGAGTCACTGAAATAATGGCATTTCGAGCCGCGAAGGCGCTGGCGGGGGGTGGGATCCTTGGGTGGAATCATGCAGGTTGCTCGCCAGGGCTAAACGAGGGTGGCCCGCCCTTGCGCTGCTTGTCAATCAAGTCGGAGGCCTGGCTTGAAAGCGTGGCGACGTTGCTTTCTAAGTTTAACCTACATGGAGGGACAGTAGGGGCCAGTGGAGGGCTGGAGGGAGGGAGACCTTTTGTACCCGGGAAGCAGCGTCCTGGTAGAAAGACCGGCTTTGGCTACGCTTGGGTCTGTTCTTTCCGCGCCAGGACATGTTTGGACCACGAGTCACATCCCTCAAGTTTCTGTGGTTGTCAGGGGTTCCTGGGTTGGCAGTGCTGGACATCCAACTCCAGCAGGTACCTGTGACTTGGATGTCTGTGTGAAAGGCCTCAATACCCCCCCGCAAACACACACACACCCCGCTCTCCGCATCTTCTCCCCCCAGTTGTGTGAAGAGCCGCTGCTCAGCCTCCCTCCCGCCTTGCACAGCCTCTCCGCCTTGGGTAATTGGATTGGGGGAAAGGGAGTATTATTTACTGGTCATGAGGACCTGCTCTTCTTAAGCCCACCCACCCTCCCTCCCTCTCCTCTGCCTCACCAAAGAACAAAGATTGGGGGTGAAATAAATTTGATAATAACCAATAAGGACCCCCAGAGAAAATAAAACAGCTTTTATTAAACTTCTTCCAAAAACCTTTCATGCCGAGCTTCTGTGGCTCCCCCTTGCTCCTGCCCCCTCCCCATTCCCACCATCTCAGAACCCTACAAGACCTAGCTTCTCTCCTGGTCACCTCTGGCAGCCCCTGGTATGGCTGTGATGGCCAGTCCTGAAAGCACGCCGCAATAACTCGTGTCCTCTTGCTTCCATCTGTCCCCGTACCTCCTACGTGAAAGACAGAGCCATAGAAAAGACTCAATGGCCCTGTGTTGCTAGAGTCCGAGCTTGTGTTGGGAGCCGCCTTCCACGCCAGGCCACGCATGACCACTGGGGTGACCTGTGTGGACACGTCCAGCTCCAGAGGGGACGGAGTAGGGGGTCGGCCCCCTGCCATTCATCCCGGGAGCCTTGTCTCCAGGCTGAGTATGGCATAGTTTAATGCCTCCACTCCTCCATTCCTGCTCTGCATGACAAATTGTTTTAATAAACATAAACCGAGTAATAATAAAGTCATAATAAGCCCGCGACTCACCTTATATCACTGCAGTTAAACCCTCCCATAAGCCGGCGCTGGTTACAATGACAATTACGGCCGGGGCCAATCCGCAGGCAGGGCCTGCGTGTGGACAGATTTAATATCGTTTGTAAATATGATTAGTGGGCTGTCATGTTATTGCAGGCTGCTATTTACATTTCTCTCCGGGGTTATACACTCCGCCAAATCAACATTAAGTAGTGGGTCTCTCTTTCCTTCTTAAATCATGCATTCCCTTCTGCCTGCGCCGATCCTGCGTAATGAAGAAAGGGAAACTGACGGCTGGCGTCCGCAGCACGGAGCCTCGCATTCGCTGGGCATTTTCTGAAGACGGATGGGCACGGGAGCCGGGGAAAGCTCAGCCTAGACACTCCGGTGGGTGCCCGGGCCTGCCAGCCGCCCCCTCCCCTGCTGTGGCCCCTGCCCCACTCCCTGCCTGCTGGCTTATGAAAAATGTTCAAATAATGAATGGTTGTTGTTTACAGAAGTAATTTCATGCTACATTTCCATTATTGCCTGGATTTGTTTAGCTTCGCACACTACCCCATTGCCTGCGATGAACTTTTAAGGAAATATCGCCGGCGCTTCCCGGCTCCGCCGTTCCGCTTCTAATGGAAGCCGCTCGCATTGGAGACATGGTGTGACACCTCATAACTGTGTGCAAATAAGCGTTCTTAAACGGCTAGGGCCAATTAATCACTGTTGCAGGAGCGGGGTGCTCAGAGGCAGGGGTGGGTAGCAGAATCCACCCCACCGGGGAGCCAGGGTGGGGGGGAAAGGGCAGGAAAACATGAGGAGATGCCAGGGAGCAGGGTCAGGAGAGCAAGGCCGGCTGGTTGCCTCCGAGAGCCTCCTAAATCACACGAGGCGGCACAGGTGGGCGGCTCTCCTGTCCCCACAGTGGTATAATGGGGCTCACAGGCCCGAGCGGGCAGAATGGCTGCTGTGGCAGCTGCCGGGAGGAACTGGCCCCCAAGATGAGCACCATATGCTTTCTTAAGGGGAGCACTCTGAATGGGACTTAATCTTTCCTGATGGCCAAGGTCACGGAAGAGCAGGCGGATGCCCTTGGAGGCAACAGGCTGCTCCTGTGCGCGTGGTGAGTGACCACAGAGTTCTGTCTCCCTTCTTCTCCCTCCGCTTTCATGTATCTGTGTTGTGTGCATGTGCATATGCCCGCTTTTTTTTTCTTTTTACATGTGGCAGGCATACATGTGTGCGTGTGGGGGTGCGTGTACACATGAGTTTCTCATGCGTGTGGAAGTCCTAGGAGGATATCGAGTCATCCTTGATCGTTCTTCCACCTCACTGTTTTGAGGCTAGGTGTCTAAAGCCAGAAGGGACCACTAGAGATCTGGAGATTTGGAAGCATTTGTGTGTGTATGTGTGTGTGTGTGTGTGTGTGTGTGTGTGATCTGAAATGCCAGCTCCAGTCCTTTTGTTTGTGTAGCAAGTACTTTAACCTCTGAGACATCCCCCCCATTCCCTGTCTCCTTTTTTAAATAAACGGCTCGTCCACAGCTGCTTAGGGCCTCTGTTCCTAGTGGTTCTCACTGTTTTATGTTATTCCTGGTCTCCAGTGAGACCGAAGCCCAGGAAGTCAGCTTCATTTGGTGTAGGGAGACTGGAAAGAAATGTCGTGAAGAAAGAGGAAGGAAGCTTTGGCTAAGAGAACAAAATGACCTCCGAAGTTTGGGATGTGAACTTTATTTGTACTTACTGTCTGTCCTTCTTGATCCTTAGTTGAGTCAGAGCTGGGAGACAATCTGCAAAGACGCTTTGAGAAGCTGCCTCCTTAGTCAGAAGTAATTCACGAACTCACTCAACAGACATTGGGTCTGTTAGACACAATTCTAGAAACTATATCAGACTTGAATTTATGTGTGTGCGTGTGTGTGCGCGCACGTGTGTGTGTGTGTGTGTGTGAGAGGCCACTTGAGTGTGTGTGTGCCTGTGGAGGCCCAAGATGGCACTGGAAATCATCCTGGATTGCTCTCCCTCCTTATTTCTTTGCTCTGCACTTTCCCAGCATTTTTACTTGGGATCTGGGAGTCTGAACTCAGGTCCTTTAGCTTGTGAGGCAATAGCTCTAAAAAATTTCCCCAGTCCCACTTGGTACTTAAAAAATTTTTTTCTGCTCAGTTATTTATGAGAGACAGACAGAGAGAGAGAGAGAGAGAGAGAGAGAGAGAGAGAGAGAGGATACATGTATGATATGGGTAGAGTTAAAGGACAACTTTCAAAAATCAGTTCTTTTGGGCTACGAGATGTCTCAGGGGTTAAGACACTATCTGGCAAGCAGAAGTTCCTGAGTTCGGATCCCAGGTCTGATGTGGAAATGGCAGCAGCCTGCACTTTCTGTCCTTGGTGGGCAGAGTCTGGGAAATCCCAAAGTAAAGCAAGAAAGAAGTAGAAGCAATCCAGGATGATTCCCAAAGTCACCCTTAGTCCTCCACAGGGACACACAGTGTCCCCTCTGACAGACAGGTGCGCACGCGCGCACGTGCACACACACACACACACACACACACACACACACACACACACACACACACAGAGTAAATAAAATATTAAAAAACATCAGTTCTCTCCTTTTGCCATGTGAACTACTGGGAATCGAACTCATGTCTCCAGGTTTGTTCGCCCGCTCAACCTTCTTGTCAGCTCCAGTATCTGGTACTTAATGGAGTTACCCTTCAATGAAAAAGGCTGCTGGGCAGTTGCGTGAGATCACAGAGGCTGCACAGCGCACCGGGCAAGGGGACATGGCAGGAAGACCCGGATGTGCCTAGTATGCTCTGGAATCATGCAGCCCAGGATGCAGGCGGCAAAGAGGTCAGATCACCTGAAATCAGATGGCGGCTGTAAAGGATGCGACGAGGTGCACAAAACACACCAGTCCCCAGAAGGTGCACGCGGCAGCCCTCACTGCGCCCACGTGCGCACGCAGCTGCGTGTGTTTTCTTTATTAATGGCTCCAGAATGACACAATTCCGCCTCCTAATGGCCCATGGTTGTCAACCTTTGCATAATGCATACTTATTCTTTTAATAAAAAGAAAAGTGCAGGTTTTTTTTTAAGGTCAACAGAGAGTTGAAAGTATCTGGGGGAGGTTTTCATCCAATGAGTTTAGATAAATAGTTGATGCTTAACTGGCCTCACATTCTACTATCGGAAAATGTGGGTGTCTTGGAAACGCCTTCCCTGAGGAGTGTGTGTGTGTGTGTGTGTGTGTGTGTGTGAGAGAGAGAGAGAGAGAGAGAGAGAGAGAGAGAGAGAGAGAAGAGGCAGGGACCAGCCTGCCCAGGAGTCACGTGACAGCCTGGGTTGCCCAGGGCTGGAACCCAAGGGAAAAGAACCCCAGGGCCTAGAGCCCGGTGTTAACTGCCCCACTGGCCTGCACAGCCAGAGGCCACAGCCCAAGGGCAGGGCCCATGGGGACGTCCACGTTCTCCGCAGTGCAGAGGAGAGAGGAGGCTGAGCCTTCCTTCCTGAACAGGAGCCCTGGAATTGGAAAGCAGGGTGGATTTCCCGCACTGGGCGGCCCTGGGTCTCCACAGGTGGCACGTGGCCTCGCTGGCACTAACTCGCAACTGGAAGACCCTCCAGGTACGTTGCTCCCCCTGTCGGCCTCTCTCACACCACACAGGGCTGTTGACAGCCAGTTGCTCAGAATCCACTGAAAGGCTGTTGCAGTTACTCCACATGGTGCTGATAAATTCAGAGCCAAGCAGCTTAGAGAAACAAAGAGTTTTATTCTGGTTTATGATTGTCCAGTTTCATTTCTCAGTCCAGCTTGGTGGGATAGTTCATGGCCACACCAGGGCATTGAGGGAACCAACCACACAATGTCCATTGCTGAAAGAGGGTCCAGCTTCGCTTGCCTGATGGCACGTCTGTCTAAATGCCCCAAGAATGCCAGTCTTCCTAAGTCAGCGTCCCCCATATTATTGACTGGCCCAGGAATAATCCCACCCACCCTGAACTGGGCTTCCTCATCAGCTAGACAATCTCTTGCAGGCCTGCTCAGGGCTTAACTCAACAACTAATCTTTACAAATGTGCTCGGAGCTCAAACACTCAATTGTCGGAGACAATTACAACTACAGAGGACTCTGTCCCTGGACCCCATTCAGAGAGAGGAAAGGGAGGTGACAGTGTAACAGAAGCGTTACAGTTCTACACCCTTGGGACACCAGCCGCTATCAGACTTCTGAGCGAGCCCCAGCAGATAGATCTGTCCCTTGAGGAAGGACAAGTCCCACCAAGGCCCAGGGAAGCATTGGTGGCCAGGATGGGAGGGGACTGTTCAAATGTTTCAGGTAAAATGTTTCAGATGGTGGGTGAGGCACAAACATATAGGGTTACTTACTGGCTTTGATTTCTAGCCTGTTTCTTTTCCCAAGCAATTTCAAGAGCATAGAAGCAGGATCCATGTTGCAGTTACCTGCATGTTGCCGATAAATTCATGACCAAGACCTTAAAGGAAACAAGGAGGTTTTATTCTTTCTTACGATTCCTGGTTGCAGTCCTTAGTCCAGCTTGCCAGGAGAGCCCACACCAACACCAGGAGCTGAGAGAGCTGGTCACACTGTATTCATGGGGGTTGCTGAGAGAGGGGCAAACCTCACCCACCAGACAGCAAGACTGCCAAGGTATGCTGAAGAATGCCAACTTCCTGAACCAGCTCCCCATCTTATCTACCCGTCCAGGGAATGCTCCCAACCATCACGGTATGGCTGGGTCTTCCCACGTCAATCAGACAATCTCCTGCGGCTTGTTCAGGGTGTGCCTTAACTACTAACTCTTCACTGATGTGCCCCGAGCTCAGCCTTCAATCAACAAGTGGACATCTAGAGATCTGACGAGTTCAGTCCACATCTGTGGTGACCCCCAAACAGCATGTCTCTATGAGCTTCAAAGAAGCAGCTCTCTAGTAGATGATGACAGAGAGAGAGAGAGAGACAAAGAGAGAGAGAGAGAGAGAGTATGGGTATAGATCAGAGGTGAGTGAGGGCAAGACAGAGGAGGATGAAGCCAGGTGGGTCACTAGGTTTGTGGGGGGTGAAGTCTAGATCAGAGGGAGGCTGGGGAGGAAAGTGGAGAATAGAAGACGGAGGCAGTGACATCAGAGTGAGCGAAATTCCAGAGAGAAGATGAGGCGGTCAGCTTGCCCTCTGTGGGGTGTGGTCAGCTGGGAGTCAGGTGGGTGTGGTCTGTGTGGGGTGGGGGTAACTGGACTCTAGGAGCAGCAGATGTCAGTGGTCACTCTGGATGGTGACCGTGATGAAGGCTGCCCTGCCCTTTGTCCACCCATGCTACACACGCGTGTGCATGCCCTTCTGTGAAGGCTAATTCTATGCTGTGTCAGTGTGTGCATGAAATGGATCGAGGATTATGATCAGAACTTAATCGGCCTGCAGAAATGTGACCGAACATTTCATCCCCATGGTTACTGAGCATCATTACACTTACAGACATTTATCAATGTCCAGGAACTTCAGCAGAAACACCGGCTGCTTCCCAACCATCAACTATCAGAACTATCCCCCCAAGCTGGACCCATCAATGGGTCGGGATGGAGCAGATGGTACAGAACTGGTCCTGTTCCCCCCGCCCCCGTCTAGAATGTTCTCCTCATCTTCCTCTTCTACAGGGCTCAGGCTGTGATGCTTAACCTCGTCAACCTGATTGGCTCTGGGATCAATGAAGAGATGGGTGGGTCTCCGCGGGTACCTGCAGTAAAGGATCAGCTTTGTGGCTACTTCCCAAGAGAGTCCCCCGAGGAAGGCAGTTTTGCTTACGTGCCTGCTTAACCTTCTTGCGGGTGAGTCCATCTACCTGTCTATCACTTGGTTGCCGCCGCCCTCCTTTGCTGCCATCAGAACCAGCTTCTTCAGCCTTCCAACGCAGACCGAAGATCAGTAGCTCTCCAGGAATCCTCCAGACCTTCGGTGTCAGACTAGGACTGCTGAAGCATCCAGCACTGCGAACCGAACCAGGTTCTCAGTCTCTCCAGCACGCAGACAGCCATTGTTGGCGCAGTGGATCGTACACTTTGATCTGAGACTCTCCTGTGTAATGTGTTCATACTGTCAGTTCTGCTCCTCTCGAGAGCCCAGACTGAGACACAGGGCCAGGCAGCCAACTTTGGCTCAGCCAGCATCTGTATGATTGGATCTTCCTGTCAGTGTCCTATGTCCCCAATCTTGTCCTGTGACAGGATCTGGGACCCCTTGAAGACATTCAGTCTCCTGACTGTCCCAAACCTGCCATGGCTCCCCATTGCCATAGATGGTCCCATGCAGGACCCCGCCTGATCTAACCACTGTCCATTTTTGCTTCCTCTGTCTCCCCATCCCAGACCACTGCTGTCAATCACATTATTCCTCAGAGTCCACTCTGCCAACAGGTCTCTGGTCCCTGAGGCTTGGTGACCAGATGCTACTAAAAGTGTTGTCACTAAATTCCTTCCTTCCTTCCTTCCTTCCTTCCTTCCTTCCTTCCTTCCTTCCTTCCTTCCTTCCTTCCTTCCAGCTCCTCCCTCCCTCCTTCCTTTCTTCTTCTCTTCCTTCCTCTGCCTGGGTTGGTGTCAAGTCGAGGCTGACCTTGAACTTCTAACCCTCCTGTCTCCATATCCTGAATGCTAGAACTACAACAGTTGACTACCACACCCTGTTTAATCAGAGCTGGAACCCAGGACTTCGTGCGTGCTGGGCGAGCTCTGCGACTGAACTCTATCCCCGGCTCTTACTCATTCTTTGATTCAACCGCATATTTATTAGTTGTCTTGGGCTCTCAAGATGAGTAGAACTCAGACCTTGGGGAGCAGGGACTGCTTATGGAGAGAGAGAGACACACACAGAAGGAGAGGAAGAGGGAGAGGAAGAGGGAAAGGGAGAGAGAGAGGGAGAGGGAGAGGGAGAAATGGAAGGCATCAGCCAGATATCCACTGAAGATTCAGGATGCTTAGTGCAAATGGATTGGACAAGAAAGAATGGATGTGCAAGGTGTTGTAGGTACGAGCCTAGCGTCCAGTGAATGGAACCCCGAGAACCCGACACAGCTTCTCCGTGGAGGTCACTAAAGGCTTCAGGAGGCTGACGCCTGACTGAACAGCTGGCTCTGCGGTAGGACATTCGGCAGAGGGCAACAAAGGAGGGGTGACGAGCAGTTGCAGAGTGAGGGTCGATGGGCATAGTTGTGGGGTGGATACAGGAGGTGGCAAGTTGGCGTGGCTGGGCATGGGGTGGGCACGGAAAGTGATAGATGGGGCTGGAAGGGTCCGTGAGGGCTGTGTCCAGGAGCCCTTCCAGCTAGTGGGAAATAGGGATGGCAGCGATGCCAGGGACCTGGTTATGGGGAGGTAGTAATGCAGGCCAGAGGCTCCTGGCTGCAACCTGGGTACCATAGTCCCTCCCCAGAGGGCTCTCTATTTAGGGTCTCATTGGATTTTAGAAGTTTATCTTTGAACTTGTCTTTCGCATGTGAAACTAGAGGGGACATTGGGGTATGTGCTGGGGGAGGGAGAGGGAATACGGAACACTGTCCCGCCCCTCCCCCACCTCCTAGAATGAGCTCTCAGGGGTCCGTCTCCTGCTCCCGCTCTTCATTCTGGGAAGGACAAGCCTCGGGGTGGGGCGTGCCCATGCTGCACGGGGTCTGAGAAAAGACACGGAGGAACAGGTGTAAGTTCCGGGACGTTTAGGGCATCGTGAGGTGGCGGCCAACCCCACTCTGCTCTGCCACACGAGGTATGTCCCCCTGTCAACACCACAGAGCCTCACACCTGACCCCAACCCAGGTCCTAAGCAAGACCTGCCTCAGGGGCTACAATCTCTTGGGGCCCGCCCCCTGCCATGGGCCAGGATGGTTGGTGTCTGGAAAGGGGAGACAGACTGAAATGGGCTGGGGGAGAGGGTCAGTTGTTGTTCTGCACGGAGGATGGTAAATGATGCAGTTAGTCCTGGCCAGATCAGAGGTCTCCAAAGGGGGACACTTGTGTCCTGAGTTTTGTTGTTGCTAGTTTGTTTGTTTTTTGAGACAAGGTATCACCCTGTAGCCTCAACTGCTTATGTGGACCAGGTTCAAACTTGTAGCAATCCTCCCGGCTCTCACTCTCTGTTGGGGCAACAGATGTGTACTACCATGTCTGGCTTTGCCCTGAAGTCTCTACTGATTCACACAAGCAAGAAAAATGTTCGTTGACCCCTGGCCTGGAATCCTGTGACAGACCAAAACAAGCATGGGGCTAAGAACACGGTTGGCAAAGTGCTTGGGGCACAAGCAAGAGAACCAGAGTTCAGTCCCCAGAACCCACATGAAAAGCTGGCAGGAAGACGCAGCTGAGAGAAGCAGAGACAGACAGATCCCCGTGGCCCACTAGCCAGCCGACTTAGCCTACTTGGTGATCTCCAGGCCGAGGAGAGACAAGCGCACAAACACAAGGTAAAGACTCCGAAGGAATGACACCGAAATACACGCCCTCACGTGTGTACAAACAAACTAATGCAAGCAGCCAATCAGAGCAGCACAGAGACCTCCCCCTGAAGAATGGGGTGGAGGCCTGGCCAGCGACTGAAGAAGGAAACATTTTGAAATAAGACAGGATGTCCGTGGATGTTTAGGCTCAACCGCATTGAGTCCCTCCCTGGTGAGAGAGCTAAGCTGCTATCCAAAGATCCATGTCTGGGGCAGAGGCGGCAAAAGACCTTTTCGGAGTCGCAGATGAGGCGCATGGGGTTACAAAGTGACGTCAGCACTGTCCTGTCGTTAGTTCTGGCATGAGGTGGGTACGGAAGGGGTGAGGATGGGAGGGGTGGGTGCAGGAGGGACGCGTGAAGTAGGAACAGGATGGGTAGGTGTGGGAAGGCTAGATGCTCCGATACCACGTGCTTCTCGTGCGTGCGTTGGGGTGGGAGTATCTGTGGACTGTTTCTGCAGTATTGCCCATTAGAGAGGTTTTTGCTGGGGCTGGAGATGCAGCTCCATCGGCAGAGTGCCCACCCTGCATGCATGAGGTCCTGGGATCCGTCTTCAACACTGCCGCCCGGGGCAGGGTGGAGCACGATGCTATTCCAGCACTTTGGAGGCAGAGCAGGAGGGTCTGAAGTTCAAGGCCACTGTAGAGAGGTCACGATCAGCCTGGGCTACGAGACACCCTGTCACAAAAGAACGACAAGACTGCGGCGTCCTTGCGTGGCTTAGGTTGGTGCTGGCACCTCCGCTAGGAGGGAGCTGCTTCTCACCCGTGGGGGTCTCACCTGACCTTTCTCAACTTCAGACTGTCTGTGCAAGGGAGAGGCCTGGTAACAGCACCCACTTCATGGTATTGTGAGAATTGCATTAAACCCCCAAGTTTGCTTTGTACAGTGTCTGACACCGATTGGGCCATTGAGCAACGATAACAATGCAGCCAGCTCTTCACATCCACAAGGTCAAAATCTGTAGATTCAACCAACCACGGGTGGAAAAATATTTGGGGAAAAAATTGCATCTGTTCTGAGCAAACACAGACTTTTTCTCTCTCATCACTCCCTAAACAATTCGGAACAACTATCTACATAGCATTTACATTGTCTCGCCTGTTCTAAGTAGCGTAGAGATGACTAAAAGATGTGGAAACGTGCAGAAGTTATGCACAAACACTGCACTATGCAGTGCCAGGGACCTAAGACTCTATGCAACTTGAGCAGTCTCGGGGATGGAGAAGCATGTCCTAGGACCCATCTTCTGCCTGCACACGGATGTCAGCAATGAGGCTTTGTCACACTTTGTCATACTTGTGCAAAGTGTAGTTCTCACGCACACAGGTATACACACTCACACATGCACAGCCAAGCACATTTAGACACCACACATGCACACACATGTAGGCACACATAGGCACTCACAAGCATGTTCACAAGTGTGTGCCCACCTACACACATGTACACGCAGACAAAGAAACACACATGAACATACCATGGGCACACAAACATGCTTACACACGCATGAACACATATGCACATATGCAATGCCCACAGACACACTCATAGACACACACACATGCACATACCACATGTACACACATACATGATCATTTAGTTTTCACCATTACAGGAAGGCAAGTCCTATTCTTATGCATCCACTTGACAGAGGGGAGAAACTGAGACCCAATGACAATAAGAATTTTTCCAAACACAGACCTGAGATACAGAAGGAGATGCCTCTGGGGCTGAAGAGGTGGCTCAGGGGTTAAGCCTCCGCCTTGCAGGCGGAAGGTCCTGAGTTCGGATCCCAGATCCCACGTATAGACGCCAGGCGGAAGCAGGGGCGGCCTGTGCTTCTGGTCCTGGTAGGGCGGAGCCTGTGAATCCCGGGGCAGAGTGAACAAGGAGGAGGTGGAGGCGTCCATGGTGGTTCCCGAATTCGCCTGTGGTTCTACACACACACACACACACACACACACACACACACACACATGCACAATTGAATAAATAATAAATAATAAAACATTTTAAAAAATATTTAAAAAAAGAAGGAGATGCCTCCTAGCCCTTGCAGCAGTCGCCTGCACGGTTGCTGGTAAATCACCATCAAATGGCTTAAGGGAAAGGGACTTATTTTCTTATGATAGTCCGGTTACAGTTCGTAGTCCAGCTTGGCAGGAGAGCTCACACCAACACCAGGGCCGAGGGAACTGGCCACACATCTCTACATTATGGCTGAGAGAGGGACGATCCTTACTTGCCAGACCAGCATGTCTGGCCAAGTGTACACAAGGATGCCAACTTCCTCAACCAGCTCTGGGTATTTTATTCCAGGGCCTAGTTCCACTCACCATGGGCTGAGCCTTCCCCATCAGCTAGATAATCTCCTACAGGTTTGCTCTGGGTTTAACTCAACCACTAATTCTCTACAAATGTGCCCAGAGCTCAAACCCTCAACTGTCAAGTTGATATATGTGCCTAACTATGACAATCCTAAAATAATTTTTTCCTGCACACATGCACACACATATACATACATACACACACATGTACACATACGCACACACACTGTCCTCTAGGTTCACAGCCCAGAACTTGCCTCTCAGATGGTCTGAAGGTCAGATCTCTGGGATCGTGCTCAGAGAGTCACTTCTGGGGACACGGGCCCTGCTGGGAAATCAGGAAGTGGGGCGGGGGATGCCACCAGAGCTTGAGATGCCCACCCCTGACCCCCAGTCCAACCAGAGGCATGAACAGAGCCAGGAAACGCTCAGCCAAGCCCATGCAAGCAGGGGGTCATCCCTGGTGTCACATGAGACCCAACCTGAGCAGTTGGATCCCTACCGGTAAGAACCGGGTTTTCTTCTTGCTCTGAAGACAAAGGAAAAAACTCCAACCCTCCATTACAGTGTGGTACGATTCAGGTAAAAGGTGTGCGTTTGGACTTCTGGGGAGAGATTAGGAGAAGGTAGATGGGAACCCCAACTTAGGATCCCAGCTGATCTGTCTTCTGGTCCATTGTCAGGGAACATGGGGGCTCCTGTGGAGAGGCCGTGCAGATTGCTCAGCTCAGCATCCGGTGCATCCTGCAGGCTTATAGAATCCCCACTGCTTCCTGGGAGCTCAGTGGTCCTTCTTCTCCGTAACCAGGCGGACACTCTTCCTCTCTCCCTCCCCTACGCTGGCCTCCTCAGCCAGGTCACCCCCACAGCAGCAATGTCCCAGGCAGAGAGACCCCTGGGCTTGAAGACACTTGTCTGTAGGCATCCACAAGAAGCAGCTAGCAAATATTTGGGAATTTTCCAAGATAGTTGTCACGTCTTAGTTCCTTAATATCTGTCAATGTGGGGACAAAACATCAGGGAAACTGGTCCAAGCATAAGCCTGGCCCGTTTTTCCCAGGAGAGTTGGTTTAGTGGCTGACTGCTGCCTGGAGCCCTGATTCGCACAGGCCGAATTCTTGAAAGGATCAGTTGCACAAGATACTTGTGATGTGTGCACATGTCTATGCGTGCGTTTGCTGAATGTATCTAGATATGTACACATGTGCATGTAGGATGTTCGTGTGGCCCTCTAAGTCAGTGGAGGGGTTTGTTTGACCAAAGCTCCTCACATGTCAGCAGCTGCTCTTGGTAGGGGACAATCCCCGAGAGGTCTAGCAAGAAGTTCCGTGCAGATGGCCATGCCCTGCGACGGCGAACGTTCTCAGCACTCACCCACGGAGGCCTCGACCCACACCTTTGTTGCACAGTAAAGGTTTAGGGCACTTGTACAAAGTCACCGGTTGGTCTAGTAACTACTTGTTGACCGTGTTTGACCACCGTGCTAAGGTGCCTATGATTACTAGCTATTAGAGAGCTGGGGGTGAAGCTCAGAACCTCGTGCAGTGCATGGTCCTATACCACTGAGACACATCATCAGCCTTCATGAGTGTGTGTGTGTGTGTTGAGGTAGTCTGGATATGCATACCAAATTGGCCTTGAATTTATGATCCTCCTGACTCAGCCTTCTGAGTGTGGGATGATAGACACATACCACTATCTCTGGCTTTTTTTTTTTAATGTAATAATCACAGAAAACAAAGATTTGTCCCTTTAAAAAGTCTTAAGTAGGAAGCAGTTTAAAAAAAAAAAAAAAAGAAGCACACATACACACACCACACACAAAAAGACTGGAAGTTAGTTAAGAGATAATCTTAGCTTTCCATGCCAAATTATGTTCCTACCAAATCCAGAGCCAATCAATGAGGTGAGAATGGAATGGACTGGTTACTATGGTAACAAGGGAGATGCCAAGGCAGAGCTGGCTAGACTCTAAGGGAAGAAAGTACAAACTTTTTCTCTCCTTCAAAACAGGTTATCGAACTCCCTTGGAGTCCTCAACCCTGGGAGGGCTGAGTGGCCGCCATTTCCCACGATAAGCTCAATAAATGCTTTCATTGAGTTGTGAATTCTTTTTTCCCCTAGAGAAAGAAGGTATCAGGCAGAGATGTCTGTATTCCGTGGGTTCCCTGCAGTCTGGCCAGAGCTCTGGCTATGAACACAGCGATTCAGCCCCTGCCTCATCATCCTCGGAGGCCTGGGAGGGAAGGACTTTGGTTGCTGGAACCCAACAGGAAAGAAACCAGGGAAAGTCTCTACCTGTAGAGTGTAGGGTGACCAAGAGGAACCCCCTTGGGCTGGTACCCACCCAGCCTCTGAACTATTAGTAGATCCTTCTTGGGAACTCTCAGAGAAGCCAATTATAAATTTCCCGAGGAAGCAGCCGGTCTCTAGCTGATTCCCAGCTGCGGTGGCCCTGCCAGCTGTGCATGCTGCCCTTGGCACCTCCCAGGAGGCCAGAGTTCTGCCACACGAACCAGCAGACTCTGCACCTCGGAAAGGGCCCTCAAGAAAGACCAAATCCAGGAAACCCCAGCTAGAGAACCTGCATCCACTGCCTACTCTCTGGTGGAATTACAGAGGTTCCCTCAGAGGTGACACTAAAACTGTGGAGGGACGAGGAATCACCAAAGGAAAGCATTTCTCAGCTCCGCTCTTACCTGCCTTGAGCGATTGCCTCACACAAAAGAGTTGGAAAAGAGGGGCCTACCACTTTCAAAACTTGCAAACCGTCCACCGGTCCAGAAGCAGGTTGGTTAGTAAGTTAGGATATTCCAAGTGTGTGTGGGGGGTGGGGGGTATTTTGTAAAAAGGTCTCAACAGGGAAAGGGTTGTAGTTGCTCTGTGTGCTGCTTTTCAAATGGCTTGTTTGGAAGCCAGTGGCCCGGTGGTCAGAGGAAGCTTCTTTGAGCAGCTCCTCAGATGCAAGGTGTCTCTCCATGCCATCTTCCACTGCCTGGGCTGCTGGCTCTGGGACCTTACCATCCGCCCTGTGTTTACGTGGGACCCCCTCCCTTATGGTTATGGCCTCAGGGTGTCCATGCTGAGAGAAGTGAGCAGAGACCCCTTGTCTATCAAAGGTGCCCAGCAGGGTAAGAGAGTTTCCAGCGTCACTCAGACACCCCTTGAACAGACAGGAGAGAGAGGAGGTCTATGGAGTTTGTCCGCAGCTGCCCCCTCAGACTCTGACCTCTGACAACTGCCCTTGGGGCAGAGCGAGGCAGCGGGTGTTCTAGAGGTGGATGAGCCTAAAGTTGATGCCAGGCCTGGAGCTGGCATGCTGAAGTCCAGGAGGATGGGAACCACATTGGACCTCGTAAAAGTTTACGCGCATTTCTTGACCCCTCCCCACTTGCAGGCTCTCACCCCCCAGCACTCTCTTTCTGGGCCGGAATCGAGGCCTGTACCCTGACTCCACCCTGTGTCTTTTCCCTGTTTCTGATGCCCAGCTTGCCCGCTCCTGGTTCTTCATGTTTTTCCTTGGCGCTGCCCTTCCACCCGCAGTGAGCCTGTGCCAGGAGCCTTGTCCTCCAGGGGGCAGCAGAGAGCACAGGCTGAAAGAGCCGAGCAGCCCTGTGCTATCCGCCTGCAGAACCGCAGAACCCGGGCCGTGGGGCAGCCCGTAGGCATCTCTGGAGCTCTGGGGGGTTAACATTTGGTTATTGGGGAGATGGCTCACAGCCCTCCCCCTGTCAGATGCACAGCTGGGGAGAATCTGCAGACTCTAGGGAGGAAGTGGGAAGGAAGCTGAGGGGAAGGAAGCTCCGCCAGGTGTGTGGCTAACCGGAAGGATGGTCCACAGATGGCAGCTGCAGCTGCAGGTCTGCATAGCGGGGAGGAGGGGTGCTAGCCCTGGGCACTGGACCCTAAGAACCAGACCCAGAGGCTCTTGCCTGCTCAGACCACCTCTGCACACACCTTGCCTGGCGTCCCCTGTCTCTGCCTGATTCACTACTGATGGATTTAGGATCCCAACATGTGGGGGCCAGAAGTCCCCAGCGCACCCAGATCCCACGCCCTACGGCTCTCCCCTGGGAGGGCTGGAGTTGGCCCGCCTCTACCAGGGAGGGCTGAGAAGTGGAGGAAGATATAAGGCCTCTGCCAAGCTTCACTGGGACACCCAGAGGGGTTTATTTGGATTTTTTTTAATTACCATTTTTTTTTTACTTTTTTTTTCTCTTCATGAAAAAGTTTTAATATACACAGTAAATTAAGCCCAGAAAAAAAAAGGAGGGGGGGACATTTCATCTTTAATCTATTTACTTCTGAATATTTAACATACAATTCTGGCACCAATCACCAAATTTAACTGGAAAATTACTCACTAATCTGTTTGCTTATTTGGAATAATTGGGTCGGCTGCCAGCTCGAGGATTTCCCCCCCTGTTTAATATCTCAGTTAGTAGTCCAATTTCAGCTTGGCGGCATAATTACTCTGACAGAGCTGTAGCCACGGGGGCTGTGAGTGGGGCTGCTTTTAAACCGTAAATTATGAAGGATTAGCATTTATGAATTTTAAATCAGGGCTGGGGTAGAGACACTAAAGCTGCTTAACGCTGGGGAACAGCAACCCTCCACTCAGCGGCATCTGAAGTAACCCTTCTGTTCCCAGGAAGGCGGCATAGGGGGACGCTGGGGGAGTGGCGACCGGGTGGGATTTAGAGCGCTACTGTGTGGGCTGCGGACCCTCAGAAGGCCCCTCAATCAGAGATGGAGCCTCCGGGGCCTGGAACTCTTGGAGGAGGTGTTGTGGAGGGAGATTTCAGTCTCTCTCCATCTGTGGGGCTCAACCCCACTCCCACCCCCTGGGGCGGTAGCAACAGGGTCCCATTCCTTATTGCCCCGCGGCAAGCTCGGAGTGACAGCCCACAGCTGTAGCCCCGCCCCCTCTGCACAGGCTCCGCCCTCTGGCAAGGTGGGCCTCCCTCTTGGGACTCTCTGGCTGGCTCTTGGGGGTTGCTTCTTGGCGATCTCGGTTCCTCACGACAAGAGAAGGGCCACTCATGCCCTCCCAGACGCGCTATCCCTCCAGCTCTCTCTCCACCCCCTCTGCATTGCCCCATCCTGGCACTTGGTGGCGTGGACCCAGCTGTGAAACTAGACTGGCTTGGTTTGAAAGCAAGCCATGCGCCTTGCAAACTGTGCGACCTCGGACAAGCGACAACCTTGCTGAGTCTACCAGGAGAACTTGTGGGAAATCCCATAGGTGAGGGGCAGGACGGGTGCTTGGCACATGCAAGTGTGGATTTGACCAGCTCCACATCCTCTGAGGTCCCTTCCCCAAAACCTGAGTCAGTGTTCTATGGCTAATGTCCCTTTCATGACCCTGAACCCTCCAAGGGCACAGAAACCCTCAGGGGCTGTTCTCAGGTGTCCCCAGGCTCCTCCCAGATCAGGAACCTGCTCTTCTGTCACTTGACCTGGTGGGGGCAGATGTAGCTGTGCCAACAGGAGTCTCAAGCTTCCCAGGAAAGGAGAGAAAGGTCAGACTGACTTGAGTTTGAACTAGTGGGGTGACCCAAGGCAAGTAACCTTTCTATGGTTCCATATCCTACTCTGAAAAGTGGGCGGCACCACTGATTAATGAGTTAATCAATGCTCGGTGGCCAGAGTCACATTTGGGTCGAGGTAAGTAGCAACAATGCTAGTTGCTTATTATCCGTGCCAGGGAGGTCCTCTCTCTGGGATCTGCTTGTTCTGAGACTCCAGGTGGACTTTTCCTGTAAAAACCAGAAGGAAAGAAGGCAGGATCCTTGTGGGAAATTCCCACTGTACCTGGGATTCAGTGTCACCTCAGAGAATAGATCTCCACCTGGGGCCTTCCTGTGACCTACATCTCTGATGGGGGGCAGGGGGCCTCTGAGAGACATGATGGAGAAACTGGTGGGACAGGAGATAAGACACAAGCCACGTGAGCCAGCTGGCACAGGGCAGTGGGCAGGCAGGCAAGGAAGAGTGGAGGACAGGTCCAGGGACCCCAGCGTGAAGACTGAAGTCGGTTTGGCTGCTACCAAGCTTGGCATCTGGGACTGCTGGATGAGTCCTTTTGGCCTGAACCTTCCCACAGTCCCCCAGCCTCAACCATGGGTCCTAGACTATGGTGTACGCATGTGGGAGTTGCCGCCACCTTGTTGGCTCCATCCCAACAGTCCCGCCACGACTGGCAGTGGGGGTTCTGGGGACCTGTCGCCCTACAATCAGGCTTCTACAGACTCACTTGCTACTAATGTTATTTTTTTAATGGCCTTTATGGTCATTCACTATAGCAAATAAACCTTAAAGATCTGCCTCGTGCTTTCTCACCCCATTCCCCAGGAGTTCTGGCCTTCAAGGACCACGACTGAGAGGAGGAAAGCCAAGAGGGCTGGAGGTGGCTGGTGGTGGATCCGCATTTGCACATCCAGGCAGAGGCGGCGGCTGCAATCCCAGGGGCCGTGCAAGATTTCTAGCACTGCTGGTCTTCCACCACGCGAGGATGCTTGATGGATGGGAAGTGCCCGGTTTGTGGAGTCCTTGCTGGGTTTTGTGATAACTCATTATATTTCTTTCTTTACAAATTGCCCCATTAGCACTTCCGAACTGAACGGAATCATAAACCCAGGAATATCCCAGCCGGGGTTCAGCCCCAGCTATGAATTACCTGAGGCGCTCGAAGACCTGCTTGTTTGGGATGGAGGCCCCAGGCAGCTGGTTGGAGCAAGTCCTAAATCCTGCAAGGGAAATGGGTTTGTTTTCTTTAAACTTAACAGAATGAAAGAGTTCTAACCAAGGCCTGCAGGATTTAAATAGCAAGATCTGCCTCGCTGCTCATTGGCTTTCAAGCTGGGGCCGCCAATCCCTGTTTGAGGGGTTAAACTCTAACCCCATTAAGCCATTTATGGAAAGCTGACCACAGGGAGGGAAGCAGCCCCTCTCCCTGCAGCGTCCCTAAACCCCACCGAATCTGAAATTGCTTGTCACTCTTCAGTCAGAGGATTCTAAACAAGCAGTCGCTAATCCCTTCTGTTAAGGAGATACTTATTTTGTCTGAAAAACTTCAAAGAGCCCATGACAGACACTCAAAATCAAAATTAGCATTCCAATGAGGATTTAAAAAATAATAATTCTTACAGTTCTGCAGAGGAGAGGTGAAGAAGAGACTGGCCTGGAGGGGCGTGTGTGAGGTAGGGGGGTGGAGAGAGAAGCAGCTTTCATCTGCTCACCCCAAGTCTGTGAGCAAGCTAAGGAGGATCGTGGGGTCAGACCCTGCTGGTCAAAATGCCCGAGCTCTCCTCTCCACCAGAGGGCAAAGCAGACCCCTTGTGATGGACAGGTAATGGCCAAGGTCTCAAAAGGTGAGCAGAGGAAAGGCCGAGGCTCCGAGGCAGCCCGGAGCTTCTCGGAAGCAGGACATCTGTCCCCAGGTGGCTCTTTCTGCTCACAGGTGCCTCGGGGCAGCTGAGCGCAGACATGGAGCCGCTACCGTCAATACACCCACCGGTAGCATCTGGGGCTTTTGTCTTTCACCCACCCTTGGGGGTCCGTCCTGCCTTCGCTGAGCTACTTAACCCCAGTCTGCCCAATTCCCCCATCGCTCTCTCATCTGGTATGGGCAGCGCACGAACTTCAGAGCAATGCGCGAACTTCAGAAAGACAAAGAAAGAGCGTTACACAACACATGAACTTCAGACCAACCACGAACTTAGAGCAACGCACGAACTTCAGAAAGACAAAGAAGTCCTTGAGAAATCCCTCCTCTCCTCACCTGTGACACCCTCTACCACCAATGAACAAGATTGTTTCAAGCCATTACATCATCTAGGACAATAGCCATTGGCTCCTGGTACTAAAAAACCTGAAAGTGGTTTCCCAAAAGCCCGTTCACTTTGAAGCATGAACATGAAGGTATGGTCGTCCCTGTCCACGCAGGTTGGTCACCCATGTGAAATTGGCTGTACCTACTCATGTCATGTTCATAGAACATTCATACTCAAAGACCCTGGAGACCAAGGCTGTCCAATATAAATATCTTACCAAGCAGTGCTCACATTAAAAAAGATCAATTTTAGTTACCTCTTTATCCCAATATTATTGAATGACTTTACAAGTTTGAACACATTATCATTTCACACATGTATCTGTGTCAATCAAACTTTTTGTCCTTGCAACAAAAGGCTGAGAGACAATTTTCAAAGTGGGAAGGGTTTATTTTGGCTCACGGGCTCAGAGGTTTCAGTTCCTCAGCTGGCTCCTGTGGCAGGCAGAAACATCACAGGGTAGAAGACAATTGTTGTTCTCATAGCAACAGAGAAGCTGAGAGAGGGAGGGAGAACAAGGAAGAAGCCCAGGACAAGAATAACCTTCCAGGACACACCCCTTGAGTCTCTTCTGTTTTCATGTATATATGTGGAAAGATGCATACCTGCATGTATGTATGTGTGTTCACATGGGGACTGTGTGTGCATGTGTGTGGGTTGACCTCAGGAATCATCCTTCATCATTCTTCCATGTTACTATATTGAGACAGGGTCTCTAATCAAACCCAAAGCTCAGTGATAAGACTAGTCCCATTAGCCAGTTTGCTCAGGGGATTCCCAGTCTCTGCTTTCTGAGGTTAGAATTAATTACAGGAGGATTTCCCTCAGTATTTCATGGGATCTGGGGATCTGAAGTCCCTTCTCTTTGCTTGCACAGCAAATTCTTTAACCTCTGGGCCATCTCACAGCTCCATCTCTTATTTTCATTGAGAATCTATCAAGGGACGAATCCCTTGAGGAAACCAGTCTTCATTGCCCAATCATGTTCTTAACGAAAGCCATCGTCTCTAAATACCACTCGTGTGGGACCTGGTCTTCAACACATGAGCTTTGGAGGAAGACACTGCACATCCAAACCAAAACATGATTCACGTAGAAAACTTTTGGCCTTATTGGAGGTTGAACTCAGAAACAAAGGTTTGCAGTGTCGTAAATCATAGAAAGCCAATGTGGATTTTACAATTTCAGCACACTTCCATTCCGACTAGTTATGTTTCAAGTATTCCATAATTGCCCATGGCCAGTGAGTACCATACTGGGTAGAAAGTGGCACATGGGTCTTCAGAGGAGGCAACTGGAAAGGAGGCCAGTGGAGTAGCTCGGGGTCAGATGCCAAGTGGGCTTCGAGATGAAGTCCTCTCACTCCAGCTCTCAGTCCTCCCACTGGCTTGGGAGCCTGTGAGGACCCCAGAAACCCCAAAGTGAAGGTGCCGCATCCCGGGCCTGCTGTTTACCCAGCTGGGCATGACCTTGGTGCAGAGGGCTCCAGCGGGCCCTGAGGCTGTGAAAGAAGGCCAGTTAGACAGAACAGTACCCGCTCGGCGCTACCAGACGCGTGCTCGCCTTAGGGAGCCTTGTTTCAACAATCAGCGCTTCAATAAACACCTGAGCCAGACAACTCAGAGGAGACAGGGGTTTTATTCCAGGTCCCATTTCCAGGCTACCGTCAGTCCATCATGGCCAGGATTTCACGGCAGCAGGAGCCTGAGACTCCATCGTATCTACTACCCAAGAACAGGAAGCAGCAAATGAACGCGAGCCAGCGTCGGGGGGGCCAAGGGAACTGGTCCCATCACATCCGCAGCAAGGGCAGAAAGCAAGGACCCGTGTTGCTTCGCCGCTTCCTTCCTTACCCACTCAGTTAGCTCTCTTCGTTTTATCTACCTGCGTGGAGAATGGTCCCGCCCACAACGACCAGCACTTCCCACATCAATTATACAATCAAGACAACCTCCTTTAGGCTTCCCAGGGCCTAGTTTAGCTAGCTAATTCCTCAGAGGCGTCAGGTTGACATTTGAGACCAATCACCACCACGAGCCTGCAGTTGATGGGGTAGGGGCTGCTGATGACAGCAAAATGTCAGTGTCATGAGGCCCGTGGTGGATAAAGCTCTACTCACAGTGGGGATACTAAATACAGAAGATAGAGTCTGCCTGCCTCTCTCTTTCTCTCTCCCCCTCCCTCCCTTCCTTCTTCCCATCTTTTCTTTTTCCTTCCTTGTAATTTCATTCCTTCATTCACTTGGGAGATGCATGCCATGAGTGGCGGTCAGAGGACTTTTGAGCCAGTTCTCTTTCCGCCACGTGAGCTTGCGGGGACTGAGCTCAGTTGCTGGGTGTGTGAGCCGGCACCCACCGAGCTACAGCTCTAGCTCTTTCTTTCCTTTCGATGTTTGCTTTTTTAGATTCTTTTTTAAAAAATAATTATTAATTATGAATGCACATGGGTGTCTTGTGTGTGTCAAAGGGCACTTCGTGTGCCCTTGGAGGTCCAAGGGTGATTTCAGGAATCATCCTGGATTGTTCTACTCCTTTTGGCTTTGCTCTGGAGTTTTCCCAGGCTCCGCCTTCCAGGACTGAACTTGCAGGATGCTGCTATTTCCATCGGGTATTTTCACATGGGATCTGGGATCTGATCTTGGGTCCTTCTGCTTTCGAGGCAGACGCTTAGCCCCTGAGCCATCTCTCCAGTCCTTGTTTTTGTTTGATTGTTCTTCTCTTGAGACAGGGTTTCGTGCAACGCTGGCTGATCTCAGACTCACTGTGTGGTTAATGATGACCTTGATCTCAAGATCCTTCTGCCTTTGTCTCTCAAGTACTGGCAATACAGGCCTGTGCCCTCATGCCTCCTTAGCAAGAATGACATCTGTGTCCCATGGGGAGTTGAGAAAGGAGCTACTTGAGCCAGTCAATATAGAGGGACAGATTCTCTGCCTGCGGTAGCTCTTTTTGCAGCCAGAACCTAGCCAGCCTTCCTGAAACCCCCAAACCGCGGTATCTCAAACCCCAAGACCCCAGAATCTCTTGTCAGACAGCCCAGCTTGAGGGTTCTAAGTAGATAACCCAAACCTTCCCACAATCCTGCTAGGCAGGCACAGCTGGACTGGCTGTCTCCAAGGAGCCCAATGAGAAAGAGCCTCCTTTTTTCCTGCAGGCACCCCAAACTCACTCAGCAGAAATCTCTGGTTTGTAAGAAGATGGACTAGATCTACTCATTGACAGAGCCTGGGTCATAGGAAAGGCAGCTCCTAGGCCTTGGCCTCTGTGCTGGGGAGCTCGGGCTCTGCAGGCGAGGCCAGGCTGCTCTTGCCGCCACCTGGCCACTAAGCCCCGCGGCTCGTAATGAGCATCTCCTGCTCCATCGGCAGAGGCTCAGAGGCCTCCTGGCAGCCCGGCCTTGTTCTCATTGTCCCGCGTCAGCCCAAATGCACCGGGCCCAGGCCTCAATCGCGATCAATGGGCCGAGGATGTGCTGATGCGGCACTTTCATCTTTTCTCAAGGCCCAGTGTTTGAACTCCTCCGAGCCGGCGGCCTTCCCAAACGGGCTTGTCTTCTAAGAAGGCAGCCAATCTCCCTTTCCCTTGCTTCCTAAGCAGGCTGATCCTGAAAGTTATTGAGGCACGCACAAAAAAGGAGACGTTCAAAGGCAAATCTAAATTACCGTCCTCTTCAAACTGGGGGGAAAGTCTTCTTAAGTCGCCGGCCTGTGGATCCGGCCTATTTCTGTCTGCAGACCTTTCTTTCTTTGTGCCACATGAATGGACACATCTTACCGATTTTTCTTTCAACCTGGAGCACCTCCACGGCTGTGAATATGGGTGGACAGGGGCCGTACCTTCCTTCCCCACGGGGTTGAGGAAGAGTGGGAAGGAAAGAGGAGGGGGCCAGAGAGGACCGACCTGTTGGGGTTCCCCGGCAGCCAGCACTTTCCACAGAGAAGCCAGGGCAGGTCACTGAGGGCCCAAGGAGATGCTTTGGAACCATGGGAGGGCAGGAGAGGCGGTGTGGGGCCTACGGTGGGAGCTGGAAGTCCCTCCCTCACTTCTGATATCTCCCGCATCTCTCCCTCTGTGATTCACCCAGCTGAAGACGCCACAGTCTCCCACCTGGCCAGACCCTGAGAGTCCTTCCTTCAGTGACGAGCTCATTCCTGCACCTCCTTCAACTCTCCTCTCACATGCCAACTGCCAGCAACTCAAACTGCAACCTCCCCGCCCCTCCCCCCGACCCCCCTCCTCCCCCAGGGGCTTCCTTGCCTTCCACCACACGGTCTGCTTTTCTAAGTAGCACCACTGATATATTGCATAATTTCCTTGCTTCCTTGTCTTGGTTGTCTGTCTCCCCCGACTAAGGACTCATCAGTTGGATGTGGAGGGGAGGCGCACTTATAACTGTAATCCCACTCAGAGTTGGGGACCAGCCCCAGCTTACAGATTAAGTTTCAGGCCAGTCTGGGCTACTGAGTGAGACCCTGTCTCTAAAAACCAAACCAAAACAAAATGCCCGGCACCATCAGGGATTCGTGTCATTGGGTCAGTGCCGACAGTTAGAATGAGGTTCAGTACATGAACAGAAAAAAATGTTTCATAAGCAAGTGAAGGGCCCATGCAGGGCTGCATTCTCCTTTCTGTGGTTCCTGTGCCAGCCTGCAGAGGGCGCCACACAGACACTCAGACTGGACCTTGCCTAGCTCCCTTCCTGGACACACGTGGGGCAGGACAAGCAGGTGTCATAGTTACTGTGTAACCTCTAAGTGATTACTACTCTAAATTAGTCTTCCTTCTCTCTACCCAAATGTGACATGGAAGGATTGGGTCTGGTAATTGATACTTTTTTTTTTGCATGTGTGAGGGGTGCAGCCGTGCATGATTGTTTGCATGTGTGAATTGCATGCATACATATGATCGTGTGTGGGTGGAGAATCGAAGTTGACATCAGGTGTTCTCTTAATTCTCTCTTCATTAGGAAGACAGCCTCTCTCAAATCAACCTACAGCTGCCAATCAACTAGTCTAGCTAGTCAGTTTGCTTTGGGGGATTCTGTTATCAGCTCCAGCGTGCCTGGGATTACAGGACACTGCTGAGCCTACCCCGTTCTTCACATGGATTCCAAGGATCTGCGCTCCAGTCTTGCAGGGCAAGCACCTTATCCACTGAGCCATCTCCCAACTCCTCAGTGACCTTCTCTATGTCCTCCTCTTCCAGGCGCTGAGTCATCTTTGAGGGACGAGACTGTGTCTGATTTTTCTTATTGTCCAGGGCAAGTCTTAGCGCAGAGAAAAGTCGCCCATTGCTGTTTGCTGATTGAGTGGATGAACTAAGGAAAGAACCCAGAGGTGTGCAACCCATAAAAGAATGAGAGGTTAGCCCCACATCAAGTGTGACACCCCAAGTGACAAACCCCATGCAGAGACCCCGTCCAGCTGCTTGCTAGAGTACGCAGAGAGACAGATGGAAGCAAGGTCTAGAAATTCTTAGGGGGAAAGAAGCTCATTTCCAAACAGGGGGCCATAGGCTGTGGAAAGACAAAAAAAAAAAAATCTCAAAATTAAACCAAAGGAGGAGTTTGGGGAGCGCTGGGGCTCCCCGGGATTTATTAATGCACGCCTCCGAGTGATTCTTCCTCTTGCAATCTAGCCACTGGGTTAGCACCGACTTCCAAATTATATTTAATTGGACAATTATTCAAACTGAAAAACCTGCACAGGAAACGAAGGCGGTCCTTAATAAACACCTTGTCTGCTCAGCCCCAAACAGGCAAGTCGTTTACTGACCCAAGAGGCACAATTTTGTCTTTGGTAAATTTATTTTGAAGTAATTGCCGACTCCAGGAGTAACCATTTTTCAAAGAGAAACTTGGCTCCAGCCAGCGGAATAATAAATTGTTCCCTGACCCGTGTGACGCCTAATCCCATTAGAAAGACGTGCGCGGAGGGCGGAGGGCGCCGGGTGCGTGGGATGGCCCTGCGCACCGCCTGCTGGTGGTCGCGGGAGTCTCCAGGCCCGGCACATGCCTGCGCCGGCTTTAACCTGCTCTCACTCACTCTGCTTGGTCCTTGACCCCCGCTCAGGTGACCCTGGAGAGCTCATGCAGGAAGGGGGCGCGCAGCAGCTAGCCCCTCTCTGCTCTGGGGAGGGGCTCCGGATCCAGCTTCCGTGAATACCTTTCTCAGGAACATCTCCATATGCAAATAGACGCCTCCCACAGCCAGGTACAGGGTGGTCTCTGGTGGCTTCCTTTTGAACAAACACAGTTTATGAAAGCTAAGAGGGGGTGTCTTTCTGTAGGAGAGAAAGTGAAAGGGGTTCCAACCTGGCTATCTTGCATCCATGTTTCGGACCATCCAACACACACCAGGTACAGCTTACGTGCTTGGCCTGGGAGGTTTGTCTGGGTGGTCTTGCGGGACCCCAAGATGTCCAGCAGCAGATTTCTCCTCGACTCCAATGAACATCTCTGGTCAGGCAAAGTGTCCCTCAGCAAGAGTCCTTTCTTCAAGACGTCCGGGAGGGTCACAAAGCCCCTTGACCTCGCTGGTCGTTCATTGACCCTTTCAGTTGAGAAAAGTGAAGCCCCCCACAGACTGAGGGGCTTGTCTCAAGTACAGAGCAGAGGTCAGAGGTCAAGGCAGGGCAGGAAGCTGGGGCTAGTAATTCCCATGGCTTCAATCTTTCTGGTCTAGGCTACCTTCCAGCACCAGCCCAACTCCCCCTGACTGGGAAGCCCACCCTCAGCACTTGGACGCTGCATCTCCCTTTTATAATCAGGAAAATCAATGGAGTCTACAGAGCTGCATCTAGGCCCACGACAAACTCTGAGGAGCTGTCTCTCAGGCATCTGCGCGCAGATAGGACCCCCTCCACCACTCTATCCCTACCGTTGACATTTTTTAATTCCCTTTGGGGTTAGGATTCAGACCCCTGGATCTCGAAAGCCAGGGAAGGTAGTTTGCTTGTGCTAGGTTTTAATTCCTGGGTCTTTCCAGCATCTGCCTCTATAACAAAGAGCCTATCCTATGTCCCTTTGAAATGGTCTTTGCTGCTGCCCTAGGCTCCCTGATCAACCACCCACAAATCCAGAGTTTCAACCCACCCACCGGAGAGCTTCCTTTCAGTGACTGGCCACCTCCCCTGCTGTACGGGAGAAGAAAGGCAGGTGGCTTATCACAAGTAACAAGCAGAAGACGCCGGCTGGAGAGATGGAAGGCATTTCACCCGGAGGAGATCAGCTTCTGGGAGACTCTGTCCAGCGAGGACCACATGGGGAAACAGTTGAGCAGTTAGGAAGCAGGTCTGTGAAGTTGGACCTAACTATAGCCCTGCTCTTCCTCCACAACACACGTCGACTTCCAAAAACCACTGCCTGTCAGAGATTTTCTCCTTGCTTGGAAAACAGAATGATTCACTGAGCCCAATTTATGAAGCCGTTGTTCTGACGAGAGCCTGATGGTTTTTAATGTTTGTTATACAGCAAGCACCATCTTAAAAAAATCTTTATGGTAGGCACTGGTTCTTCATTTGATAAATTAGGAGAACAAGGCAAAGAGAGATGAAGTGACTTTGCCCAAGGTCACACAGCTAGTAGTCACACTTTTCTTGACTGGGCCAACAGGCCTGGCACATGGGAAGTGCTTCATTAATATTATCAAAGTTACCATTACAACCTGACTATTACAACCTGTCTAAAGAAGGAGTTCTCGACACGGGAGTTCAAGAGAGTAAGGTGTGGGGCGCTGCAAGATGGCTCAGTGGGTATAGACTCGGGCCAGCAAGCCTGACAAACTGAGATCAAACCCCAAACCCCACCACGCAGAAGGAGAGAACCAACTTCCGCTACAAATCCCACAGCTGGAGGAGATGGCACTGCAGTCCGCCACTTGGCAGCAAGACCCACAGACTGAGGCACTGTGCATGCATCTTGAAGCCCAAGGTACCCCGCTGTGAACCCTCTAACTGGGCGCCACATGGAGGGAGTCAGCCCCCTTGGTCCCAAGAGATGGCTGTAGTATGTTTGCACGGTAAATATAAATGTAGTCACGTTGCCAGTGAAGATTGGCTGCCCCAGACGCTATGCTTCTCTTTGCCAACCGGGACACGAACCATCCTTTTTCCAGTGTATCCACATGGTAAACACTACCTACCAGTGAGCCACTTACTAGACCCCTTGGCTACCAAATTAGCAGCCCTGATGTCATGACACTTGTGTCCAAGAGACTCCTATTTACCTAAGTGTCCCCAAAGCACAGGGGCAGTGACACAAAGGACCCAGCAGGGCATCAGACATGGAAGGACAGAGAGTCTCCATGACCGCAGCAGTACTGCAAGGCAGAGGGGGGAGTGGCACATAGATGCAGGGTCTGGGGCTATCCAAGGCTTTAGACGTCTATTGGGGTTCTTAGGATGTAGCTCTCATGGTAGAAGAGCTTATTCTATTTTATACCCATAGGTTTGGAAGCCAATGTTAGTCTCTGTTTCCTTCCATGACGCAGAAAGAAGATCCCGAACTTGGATGGGGTGGAATCAAATCCTCTGTTTGGCTGAAGACCCTGGAGAATGGAGGCTGTGATGCCTACCTCCAAACTGCCTCATCAGGAGCATCCTAGAGTGTGGAGGGGGAGGGGGGTCACCTACAGTCTGCCTTCATCCCAGCATTGGGGAGTTTCACAGATCTCAAAGTGCCTCTGGAGACCCCTCTTCTCACGCCAGAGAAAGAACTCATGGATTGGACAGTTCCTGAATCAACTCAATGTCCCTAGCAGAAAGGCCAGTCTAGAGAGTTCTTCCAGAGTGGCTCTACCCTCTCCAAACCCCCCTCCCCCGCCACTTCCCCGTCATGCTCAGCTCTATAGAAGGATGAGCTTGGAGCCTGGGATTTCAGACACTCACACGGCATCCCATGAGAAGCTTTGCGGGGCCTAAGTTACCATCAGTCTCCTGTCCCGCTGTGGCGCAGAGTCGCACGGTCGGCCATCGTCATCCTCCAGTCTGGACGTCACTCAGACAGCCGTGGAAACCCCAGGCTTGAAACTGCGGTGTCTAGGGTAGCACGAGCCCCAGCAGTCTTCAGCAAGTGGGAGACCGTGTACCTGGGCCCGGCCCAGGGGCGGTGGGCTGTCCCTTTTCATCTCTCTTACTCCCTTCCAAAGATAGTCATGCAGATGCGTGCCAAGGCCTAAGGTGAGGAGAAATGTTCGCGAGGTCTTGGTCTTCATGGAGTTGCAGTCTCAGGGAGGCAGGAAAGGCTAATCGACGCACTCTGGCAGTAGGTGCCCCAGTAAGGGGGAACTGGGGCACTGGGTACCTCGCCAGGAGGGCAAGGAAAGCTCAGAGCGGTGTGCCGAGAGCAAACGTGACAGATTGAGGAAGTGGGGTCCCCTGAAATACTCTATGCAAGTCTCATGGGGAGATGTGAGCTTAGCGCACAGATGGGTCATTCTGTTGAGGGAGAAATAGGCGGGGAGACCCCCAGCACGATGGTGGTGGGCAGAGGAAAGACGGAGAGTGGCGTTGGGATGGCAAGACACGAAGCTGGGCTGCATGCGCCGCCTGGTATTAACTCTAGCTCTGCGAGCTGATGACACCTGCTTCCCACTGTTTGATCTTTGTGCTTTTTTTATTTGAGGGAGAGAGAGAGAGAGAGAGAGAGAGAGAGAGAGAGAGAACATGCATGAACATCGTGCATGGTGGAGGTCAAAGGAGCACTTTTTTATTCTTTGAAGCTTTTATATACAAATACAGTGAATTTGTATGTTTCATCCTCCACTACCCACCCCGACCCCATCGCGCTGGCTTCCTTTCCAGCGGTCTCCCTGCTGCTCCCACGTCCCCCTGCGAGTGCGGCCCATTGGGCTCTATCCAGGCCTTTTGCATTGGCAAGTGCCTGGGCACCCACTGGGGGTTGTGTGAAGAGCCCACCAATGGGCGGGCATCGGGTAAAGAAGTTCCCTTCTCTTCTCAGGCAAACGGTCTCTCAGGGTGAAGCTGTCACTCTTGAAACCCTCCTATTGTGGAGGTTGAGTGGAAGTAGACATCGCTTCACTGAGCTCTTGGGTGTTGTAGCACTGATATGAATGGGGGCTACTGGCTGCCGCCTCTTCCCACCCCCAGGCTCTTACGTTCTTACCACTCCCTCTTCTGCAAGATTCTCTGAGCCCCAGGGTATTCGTGTGTGTGTGTGTGTGTGTGTGTGTGTGTGTGTGTGTGTGTGTGTGTGTGTGAGATAGATGTTCTGTTTAGGGCCAAGCTGCAACGGATCACTTTTACAGTCAGCTCTCTCCTTCCACCGTGTGGACTTCTGGGAATTAAGCTCAGGCCACCAGGCTTGCAAGCAGGCACCTTAACCGCTGAGCCATTTCACAAGCCCCGAACCTTGTACTGTACCCCCTGTGTCTGCTCTGCCATGGAAACCCTTGGTGAGAGGTGGGATAACTGTTCCAGCCTGGCCGAAAGGAAGCAGCCTCTTCAAACCACTTTCGTCATTTTTTCCCCCAGATGTGACCATCTTAGAGAAGAAAGGTGAAGCCCGGCAGGCGTGTGCCCTGGAGCTAGGACGAGTGGGACACCATTATCATTCCAGGTCAAAGGAGGAGGGGGAGCAGGTGAGGGGCAGGTGTGGCCACACTGTGCTGCCCGGAGGGACACCAGACCTGCTGCAACAACTTGGAGGCCACAACCTGAGGCCCAGAGAGGGTCGGGATTGGGGTCCTGAAGGTTCTGATATCTGGTCACAGCCATAGAAGTGGGAACAGAATGTGGGGGCTGGACCCGGAGAAGTCGAGGGTGACTGAGGCATCTGTCGGCAGGGGGATGGTGAGAGATGGTGGGCAGTGCAGAGTCCAAGAGAAAGGGGGACGGACTGTGTGAGAGGTCAGGCCCGCGGCCCCTGGGGCTCTGCACGGGCCTCACTGGCTCTGTGATTCTGTGGACTGTCTGGATCACCTTTGGCTTCCTCCCTCCCTCCCTCCCTTTTCCCTCCCTCCCTCCTTCTCTTTCCCTCCTTCCCTCCCTCCCTCCTCCCTCCCTCTTTCCCTCCTTTCCTCCCTTCCTTCCTTTCTCTCACTCTCTTTTTGTCTATGTGTGCAGGAGTGGTGTGTGTGTGTATGTGTGTGTGTGTGTGTGTGTGTGTGTGTGTGTTGTGTGTGTGTACTTACACACACACAGGCCCATGTGCATATTTGTTTACATGAACATGTGAGATAAGAGGTCAATCTTGGCTCTCCTTCCTCAGGATCCATCCACTTTGTTTTTGGAGACAGGATCCCTCACTGGAAACCAGAGCCCCCCAATGTGACTGGTCGGCTGGCCAGCAAGCTGCAGGGACCTGTCTGTCTCAGCGCTGGGCTTTTAAGTGTGTACAGCTCTGCTGTAGCAGGCACACTCCATAGTTGCTGATAAATTCATGATCAAACAGTTTAAGGGAACAAGGGATTTTTATTCTGGTTTATGATTGTTCAGTTAGAGTTACTTTCCAGTTTGAAGAACACATACCAACACCAAGGGTCGAGGAAAACAGCCAATGCTCACTTGTCAGACCAGCATGTCTGGCCAAGTATACCAAAGGATGCCAACCTCCTTGACCAGCTCCATCTTCTTCACACACCCAAGGGCTGGCTCTACCCACCACGGACTGGGGGCCTCCTCATCCACCACACAGCCTCCTGTGGGCTTGCTTAGGGGCTCAGTTCAACCACCAACTCTTTAAAAACGTGACCTGTATCTAGCAATGACACAGGCTCAGTTTTCCCTAGGGCTGGGGATTCAGCTCATATCCGTATAGAGCCAGGTGGCAAGCATTTTCAACTCCTCAACCCCTGGTCTTTGCTTCCTAGAATTCATCTCATCTTGCTCCTGCAGGTGCGTGGGAAGGAGCAGAGGAAGGACGTGAACTTAGCAATGCAAGAGAGCTCAGCCTTTCCTAGTTTAAAACTGTCTCTTTCAGGCCATTCAACACCTCCCTGTAGAGAGCCCTCAGCTCTCAGCTCCCTCTGGGGAGTCCTGTGGCTCATGGCCACTTCTAGTTGTGGGAACTCGGGTGTGCTGGTTGACTTTCCAATCCTCATGCAAGCCTCATGTTCTTCATCTGTAGATGGGGGGGGGGGAGCAATGCTATCTCACAGGACTACTGCATTCAATTACATAAAACCCTTAAAATAGCACCTAATATAGAAAGGACTATCAAGTGTCAACTGCTTTTCCGTTCTCCCTTCTAGGAGATGTCTTTGCTTCCTGGAGTCTTGGATCCTATTTTCTGGCTTGGACTAGGGTAGCGTTAGCTCATTGCTGTTCTACCATAAGCTTAGGGGGCCTCTAGATACCCCAGGTTCACATACTGGACCCTCCAGAGAACACCGTGGTGTCTATTCAGGGCCCACAGATCTCCTGCACTGTGTCTGTGAACTCCTACCCTGCTTTGACCATTCTGAATGTAACTGTCTGAATGTACCTCCTCTGACTGCCAAGCCAGGCACTTGGACACGACGTCCCTGGGGTAGATCTTGACCAAGGACCTGCAGGGATTGGAGGATGGGCGCTCAGCTCTCCTGTCCCCCATTTACGACAAGCAGAGAGAGCCAGGTGCAGCCAGGCAGCACATGCCTGTGGAGAATCAAGAGTTCAAAGCCAGGGAGACCTTGTCTCAAAGAAGGAAGAAAAAAAAAAAAGGCAATTAGGAAGCACAGTTTCCCAGCATTCCCTGCGCAGGGAACTGAAACCCTCTGATGCACGTCTCCAACCCTCCTTCCAGCTCAGCTCCCTCCTGCCCACATCCCTGCCTTCCGCAACCCTCAACAGGCATCTGAACACAGATCACTCTCGCCGTCACCTCGGGGTCTGTTCTGACAGCACTGCCTGAGACAGCCGTAAGCCCCCATAGGTTAGACGAAGTGCCACCCACAGTGGTCAGGAGGGGTCTTCCCTCCGTCACTCAACTCCGCTGGAAACATTTTCATAGCCAGCTCCGAAGGCTTCCATGCTTCCATGGCGATTCTCAAGCCGGTCAAGTTCCCAGTGAAGATTAACCGTCACACCCACTCTGTGACCTGGGTCACAATTCAAGTCTGCAGTTACCACGCGTCCAGGGTCCCGGCTTCACCTCATGGCATGCGGTGCCCTACAACGATGCCTCTGCCTGCTCGGAGCTGATCCCCTTCCAGCGGCCGGTGCTCTGAACAGTGTCGCCCTCCCTGATAGATGAGCTTGAGTGTTATCAGCTCCTTGTGAGAGTCACCAATTTCCCTGCCTGTCACTTCACCATAATTTCTAAAGCACAGGAAGCCGATCCCATCTCTCCACACCATTTGACTCTGTCCCTGCCTGCGGGCTTCCGGAGAGCCAGGCCCAGCAGGGCTGGCTGGCCCAGTGGTCATTCTCAGATTCGGACAGGCGCTCTCTGTTGGCTTCCGGGGCGGCTGCCTCCCGGGTCCACTGGACCCTGGTCTTCAGCGCATACTCCTGGCTGACCTGAGGCCCTGATGCCCCTGTGAACACAGACATCACCTTGGAGCTGAAGGAGGCAGGAGAGGCCCACCGGGACCCCTTCCCCACGCTGAGCCTGCACCCAGCCAGTGAAATATGACCAGCTCAAGTCCTCCTGAGTGCTCCGGGGAGGGACAGGCGGGCTTGCTGTATGTGGCCTTGGGGTCGTCAGACTGAGCAAGAGCTGCCTCTGTTTCTATTACGTGGCCCGAGGGCCGTGGGCAGAGCTGGTGGGCGTGTGACCCATTTAGAGCTGGGGGAAGTGTAATACCAGACAAGTCAGCAGGTCAGGGACATTCTGGACCACCCCCGAGACCTGATCCACCTGAAGACGATGGCTGCCCAAGATAGAACTCCAGAGTGTCTGCCCCCGGCTCCGCAGAACAAGGAAGGAGAGTCTCTTCTCTGGGTTGCTGCCTCTAAGCGCAGGAAGCTAAGGTTCAGGGTGGGAGTTCAGACCCTTCTTAGATGAGGTAGGGAGATCAGGGCAGGCTCCACGCTGTCATAATGAGGAGACTTTCATCTCAATATGAGAGAAAACTTCCAGCGACCAGAGCATCCAATTTAGAACAACGTCTAAACCAAAGACATCCCATCAACCCACTGAGTGTTTGCGAGCTTTGAAGACTGCCCGTAAAACCTCCTCAGTAATTAAGTAGAATGGCTCCGTTTTGCCACATAAGTATGGGTTATTGCTCCTCGGTGGCTGCGATTAATATAAAAGCAGATTAAGGAAGCCATCATCAAGGCATAATGAGTTTTTAAATATTAATTAATATGTTAATAACCATTCTAGGTTCAGGGCAAGGTTCTGGGGCTGCTAGAGACTATTTCTGCCAGGGACCCAGGAATGCCAGCTCCTGCTCCCCCCAGCATCACACTTCCGGTGGGATCCCCAGGGAGTGGCAGCAGGGTGGAAATCAGAGCCCTGTCTTATTAGTGGCCACGCGTGTATCCGATATCCCAAAGTGGTCTCCGTGGATAGCTGAAAGGTCAGGGAACACGGAGCAGTGTGCTCTGGATGTTCCCCCCACCCCACCAACCTGGGGCCTGGCACTCCCCCAAATGTGACTATGGCCTCAGCCCCCCCCCCCAGGTCTGATGAGAAAACAAGAACCTCATAGAAGGGTCCGAGTCCACATCTCCCAGCAGCTTAGAAGCAGAAGCAAAGAGCGGAAGAAAGACACTACCAAGCATTTGGCGACACCACCACAAAGAGGCCATGAGCCCAAGCTGGCGCCCACTGAAACTGTGCCTACAGCCCAGGCAGTGTCTGAGTTAGAGGCCAGGGTTCTGCCCGAGCGGGCTGGCAAAGCCATGTCTAGAAGGAGCTGCAAGGACAGCGCTCAGAGCAGACGTGGCACACAGAAGAAACGGAATCCATTTCCTTCTCCGAATGCGTAGTTTCTGTCTCTTGGCTTCTGGTTTCAGGGTGAGTGCACGCACGGCTCTGCTCCCAGCCTGGCAAAGCCTGTCCCCGGCCCTGACAACACTGCGATTTCTCTTTCTTTTCTGTGCCAGTTCTCATCAAGCTACACATAAAACACGAGTCACAACTCCAAATCCAGGCCGTTTGGAACCATATATCGTGACTGATCTCTCTGGAGCAAAATGGAGCTCTGGTCTATTTCTCTGCAGCGAAGAGCCTCGGAGAGCTCTGACTGGGGAGCAACCGAATCGGGGTCACATCTGGATTATTCCGACTCTGACTATGTGGCATTTAGCAGATTTCCCTTCTGCAGAACGGGCGTGAACGTAACCTGGTAAAGTTGTGAAGATGAATCCAGAAGGCGCCCTTCGCAAACTGTGGAGAGAGGTGCCAAGATGAGGAGCTGTATTAGCATGTCCTTTCCTTCCCAACGCGCCCTCCCCGGGAATCAGCTCTAAGGCTGGTTGGCAGGTGAGGAGAAGCCCCCGCCAAGCCCAGCTTTAGCTACCTCCAGGAAGCCCACATCCCGGGCCTAGGCTTCACCGTCCCATTCCTTCCATTCCTGCTTTCGAGCACCCTTGAGTCTGGATCTGAACCCACATGCGCATAGCAGGGCTGAAGCTTGAGTTCTAGCAACCCGCCACTCAAGAGCACCCATCTGTGGACCCTCATTCAGGGACATTACCCCAACACACATACACACGCGTGCGCACACACACACACACACACACACACACACACACACACACACACTAACATTTTGCTTGGCCTGGCTACTTGCACATTAGGGGAGTCTGGGGAGGAGGTGGGAGGTGCGGGGGGGAAAACGTCAGCATGTTGTCCTCTGCATGAAGACATTCTAGATCGTTGTGAACACGGAGCCACCTCACATCCAGATGACTGTAAGCTTGCTGGGACAAAGGGCTGAACCCTTCCCAAAGGGTTCCCATGGGGAACCTAAGGGCACCACAGAACAGGGCCTCTGCGTCAGTTAGGCCTTGATTAACCGGAAGGGGCCCAGGTGGGCTGCTGGCTGGATGCCTGCCCCTCTTCAGCGGAGACCACCTTCAATCATGGGAAGCCCAGCCGGGTAGGACCAAGCACAGACTTTAAGCAGAGAGGTGCCAACCCGGCCCAGCCTGAATGCTGCTTTCTGATCTCTTGTTCCAGGAATGTTCCAGAGAACGCACAGGGCTGTGTTTTGCTCATTGCAGCTTCCCGGGTTGGTGAGGAGAAAGGCAAGAGGGTGATTCTAACCGCAGGCTTTTCCCTCAGAGCCTCTTCCCTCACTACTGTTGCCACAAATTTACTACTCAAGAGGCCACAAGCGTGCCGGGGAGAAGCTCTAAAGGATTTTGGCTCATTAGCCCCCATTGGGTGGCTTGCGTGTGCTCAGTGTGGGCTGGCAGAGAACCTCTGAGGTTCTTATTCCAAACATGACTATTGCACATGGGGACGGAGCTGCGTGAGTGGAGAGCCAAGCTTGTGGGTTCATGTCATGTAGACAGCCACATGGGGTCAGTGCTATGTATTGGACAGTTCAGCTGTAGGCAGAGTTGAGCAAAAGAGCTGCCCAGATCCCCCCCTCTTGGGCCTACAGCTGACTGAGACCCCGTGGCTCTATCCTTTCTACCAGCTAAAACCCGGAGGGCCCCAAACTGTTCCAGCTGAGAAAGGCAAAGAAGAACACAGGTTTTTCCTGACAGATGGGTAGAATTTCAGGCAGACTTAAAGATGCCCGAGGGGTGGATGTTAGAGATGGGGAAGCAGGTTCAAGAAAACCAGCTCGCTCTCTAGCAGGTATGTCCACCGGAATAGCTGTGAACGGGGCTCAACACACTTGTAGGTGACAATTTCATGTTACAATGTCAACGGGTCGGAGGGGATGGAAGGTTTAGGGTGGTACGCCTCCCAGACTGTTCACAGACCCATCTTAGATTGGTCTGAGTGGGACCCCAGATTGGCCCCCTGAGATGGAGGAGGGGCTCACAGCCTGCCTGGCGTTGGACCACATCAAGGTGGCTCCACAGTGCCCCCTGGAGGACGGGCACAGGGGCGCAGCTGCTCGGCCTTTCCTTCCTCCCCAGATTCTTTGGCTCCCAAGTTCGGAGATGAACTCTGCTCCAACTAATTACAGCTCTTCAAGTTTCCCGTCCTCTGTTTAAAGAATTCGTCCTCTCGCCCTCAATGCCCCATCAGCTCCCTAATTAGCAGCGCGCAGCGCGATTACACATTCTCCGCAGCTCGCTGGGTCCGGCCCCCCTAATGAGTGTTTGTGGACAGCTGGGACCCCCCAGCCTGCCGCCCGCGAGCCAGGAGTCAGGGCCCAGGAGTGTGAGCTGTCAGCGCCGTGATGGGGCTGGAGCTGGTCGCAGCCCTGCGGGCCTCCAGGAGGAAAGGCCTTGAAATATAAATGAAGATGAATATTCATATTTGGTGCAATAAGTGCCAACTATTAATATACATGTCTGTCGGGAAGAGGAGGCAGCGCCGAGCCAATTGTGCTGGGCATAATTGGGCTCCTAATTCACAATTAGCCTCCAGCTCCAGGCCTCTGCACAGTCAGAGCTTGATCTGAGGACTGTCAAAGGTGTGGGCTGTCCGCAGGGAAGGCCAGACACCCCAAAGTCCCCGGGTCCTGAGACCCCACCACAGGAGGAAAGAAGAGAGGGTCTCACTACATTGCGGGTCCTGTAGAATCCTGCGAATGTATCCTTAGGTAGAGTCCACTCTCTGGATCACATTTCACCAGCCACAGTGCTCCTCAGAGTTGGGGGACCCACACTGGGTTTTCGGATCAGAATCCATTTTTAGCCGGAGCCCCACTAGGTGCTTGCTGTCTGCAGGTCGATGGAAACTGAAGCCAGAAAGCGTATGCTGGGCTCGGCTTGCCTGCAGGCTGCTTGGTTCTGACTCTGGGACCCAACTCTTGCAGCTGGAGGGACCCGTCCCTTCCCACCTGGGTGCTGACGGTGCTCAGCCTGTGCTCCCAGCTCTGACTCAAAGGCGTCTTCTCTCGGTTCCCCAGTCTCTGCCTTCTTGTCCTCCACTGTAACACAGCCGCCGCCCAGCCTCCTTCCGAAGCACCTAGCTCCAGAACCACACTGAACACAGCCCTCTCTGGCCTCCTGGGGAAGACCCCGCCCCCCCAGCAGACATCCGTCAGGTTCCCGGCCTTGAGCTCACAGTCTGATGGGAGGGCATGTCTCAGCCTCAGGCATAAACCAAGAACCTAGGCGGCTCACATCCCAGCAAGCCGGAAGGCCTTTTAGGCAATATCTCTGCTGCAACAGGGTCAAGAACCAAGGTCTACTCTGCCCTCCAGTCAAAGCCCAACAGGATTCGAAGCTATTGTAGGGCTCTAAAGAATGCCCAGAGGGAGGGAGGTAGAGCTCAAGGCTGGATGGGGCCAGAAAGGGGATAAGGTCCTGGGGCACGTGTCCCTCCAAGGCCAGAGTGACTTGGCTCTGAAGCCTTGCGCCCTCCTAAGGACTTTTGAGGTAGATCCTATAATCCTCTCCATTTCACATAGGAAGAGGCTGAGGCGGAGGTAGGTAGAGAGAAAGACTGAATACAAGCAGAGCTGTTTGCCTGCCTGATAGTCCCAGGCCTACAGGCCAGAGGGCCGCCTCCCGTAACAGGAGGAGTTCAGAAGGAAGGTTTGCTTGCTCTTTGCCTTCCTTTCATGAAGAATCATTAGATAAGGCCACAAGGTCACCACGGGCCAGGAGAGGCCATCACCGTCTACAGTCTGAGCTGGTCAGGGGGTGTCCCACCATGACGTATCTAGCTGATTGGGAGACCTACACAGGAGGGCAGAGTGCAAGTGGGAGAATCTGATTGGGGCTGGTGAGATTGAATCTGTGGATATCTTGAGGCCCGTGGGCTCTGCTGTGGAGGCAGGAGGCTGTCAGGTGGGAAGAGAGACAACGAGAAGGCATCTGACAGAGTGACTGTGAGCTCAATAAATACACATCCCGCACTTGGGATTTTTTTTTTAATTTATCACAGACTTGGGATTTTTTTTTTTCAACTTATCATGGCACAAAAATGATAAGTATTCCATAGCCATTTATCTTGAATTTTCAATTTTGATCTTGTGATTTAAAATGTAAAAGGGGGCTGGAGAGATGATAGTTAAGCCTCTGTCTTGCAACCAGAAGGTTCTGAGTTCAGATTCTGGCTCCCACGTGAAAACACCAGGTGGAAATGGTGGCAGCCTATACTTGGTATATTGGAAGTACGCCCGGAAGGCAGAGCCTAGGAAACTCCAGAGCAAAGCAAAAAGGAAGTAGACCAATCCAGGGTGATTCCTGAAGTCACACTTGGGCCTCCACAGGCACACACAGTGCCCTCTGACACACACACATGAAAATAAATAAATATTAAAAAATTAAAATGCAAAATATTTGTTCACATGTCTAATCACTTGGTCTCTAGCGGGTGGCGCTGTTTTGAAAGGTTGTAGAGCCTTTAGGAGGTGGAGACTTCCTAGGGGGAGTCGGGCACTGGGGGTGAGTCTTAAAGTTTTATAACCAGACTCCCATTTCCTGTCTGCTCTCTCCTTCCTAGCTTGCATACCCCAAGTGACAGCCTCTTCAGGCTCCTGGCCCCCCTCCCACCAGGACAGACTGCATCAGCGTCCTGAACTGTAAGTCAAAATAAACATTACCTTAATTAAGTTGCTTCTTGTCTGGGTGTTTGGTCCCAGCAACAGGAAAAAGCTGGTGGTAGCTGTATAATGCCTGTCTGGTCAGTGGTAACAATCCAAAGCTCCTGAGCCCCGGAGGGTAAAAACCTGATATTCTTCAGTGCACTGCTGGGTGAATGTTTGGATAGATGGATTTTTTTTCCATATGTGTGTGGGGGGGGCTGTTTTGCGTGTAGGTGTGTGTACATGTGGATATGGGCATGTATACAAGGGGGCACTTGAGTATGTGTCTGTGGAAGCCCACCGGTGAAATCTAGAATCATCCTAGAGTACTCTAGCTCCTTACTGCTTTGGCCTAGGCTTCCTGGACTCTGCCTTCCAGGGTCAGAATTGCGGGTGGTCTCTGTATCAGCTTGGCATTTTTATCTGGGATCTGGGGATCCGAACTCAAGTCCTTTTGCTTGAGAGGCAAAGGATTTAAGTCTTGCCAGTCTGGTTAGATGCATTTTTTTTTTTTTTTTTTTACCTACAGTATTTCAGTTTATAGTGAGTTTATTGGGGACATAATCCTACATCAAGGTTGAAGTACCACTATAGATATAAATTAGATAATAAAGCAAGCATAGATGTAAGTATCCTCTCTGGATTGGTGGATCTATATTCACATATTCCTTAGCATAGTCCACAGAGAGAGCCTAGAAAAAGTTACGTTCCAACAGCAAGCAGCGTGCCTTGCACCCAGACCTTGGTTATTTTTTCCTAATTTATTTACTCTGTGTGTCTGTGTGTGTGTGTGTGTGTGTGTGTGTATGTGTCAGAGGGCATTGTGTGTCCCTGTAAAGGACCAAGGGTGACTTCTGGAATCATACTGAATTGCTTCTACCTCCTTGCTTCGCTCTGGAATTTCCCAGGCTCCGCCCACCAGAGCCAGAAGTGCAGGTTGCTGCGGTTTCTGCCTGGCCTTTTTACGTGGGACCTGGGATCCGAACTCAGGACCGTCTGCTTGTGAGACAGAGTCTTACCCCCTGAGCCATCTCTCCAGCCCCAGACCCTGGTTTTTAAATATGTATGCCCACTAAAATAAGCAAGGGCTCTTGGAGAAATGGGTGCTTCTGAGGCTGGAGTAGGAACATAGATGGTACCCTTGGCATACCTTATCGTCCTGAAGCTGATGTGTACCCAGAGAGAGAGAATTACAGAGAGGGCACAGAAAGCTTCAAGGGGCAGGTTATAACCTCTTAGGAAATAAGAAACCATCCTGATGTAAATCAATGCATTGAAAGTGTAACGAGGAATGGCGTGTTTTCACGGATCCGAAGGCCTCCCACACGGCTGTTGACAGTGATCCTCATGAGTAACTTGGCGAAGCCTGGCAGTGCCTGAGCCGGGCGACTCCTCAGTCAAGCTGCCCGAACAGCTTAAGTGGGATCTTAGGGAACAAGCTCCACCAACCCGAGTTCTGGGACATCTAGAGAGGAACGTCCCCTACTGAAGGAAAGATCCTGACTGCTAAGGGAGACACAGGGACTCGGAACGGGCGGATCCTTTTGCCACCAGGGACGTTACTGGAACGAGTGGTAAAGCAAACAGGGGTTGAACACCAAGCGACGGCCTAGGTCAGGGTCAATTTACCGATCGTGCCCGCTGTATTGAAGGGAGTGTCTGTCTGAAGCGATGTCTGAAGGGTGCTGTGGCCTGTAGATACCTTTCTTCCCCATATAGGTACAAGTTTCTGTAAAGTTCAGGTGATTTTGGAGTCAAGTTTAGAAGGGCAGAGGAAGGTCAGGGTTGAAGTTCAGAGCTGAGAGAATGGAGGCCCGGATGCCCAAATCTAAGGAGGGGTTGCTCTGGGCACGGGATGCCCCTCGACCCAGGAATTTGCCTCCAGGTGGCAGTAGACTGAAGCCCTAGACCAAGGACAAATGTGGAAAGTGAGGATTTCTCTGGAGAGTTCAGGTGGGGTAATATCCCTCCCCCAAGGGAGAGGGACACACGATTCTGTCTGTCAGAAGGCTCACGGGACACCTGAAGATCCATCCAACAGCAGCAGTTTTCGGGCAAGACCCAAGGGAGACAGAAGACCCCCCCCAGTCCTCTTCCCCAGAGAATCCATCACTTCACGATCCCCTCCCGGCGTGGCTCTGGCCTGGGGTCTCGCTCCACGTCAGCCAAGAGACCTCGCTGAGCCCCCTCCTCGGGCTTCTGTCCGTCTCAGTGGGGTCCATGCTAAATCTCTCCTGGTCAGCCAGGAGCCCAGACCGGAGCCCTCCCGGCACTCGGAGGTCCCAAGCCCCTCTCCCGACTCTGCAAGAGGCACCAAGAGGGTCCTTCCCTCCAGCCTCGCCTGCTCTCCGCGCTCGGTGCCGGCTTCCTCCCGGCTTCCGGGCCTCCAGCACTGGGCTGTCCCCGGGAGCTTCGGGCATCCCTGTCCCTGTCCTCAAATCTGCCCCATCCTTCCAGGCCTGGGTAGACTGCTTTGCCCTGCAGGTAGCCTGCCACAAGGCTCCCCTGGGCCTGCCGACCTGCGCGCCAAGGCAGGAGTGACAGTTACTCTTAACTGTTGCCGTGAGAGAGCACCAAAGTCAAGCAACTTAAGGGAGAAAGGGAGATTTATTCAGCTTACGGTTCCAGAGGGAAGGCACAGTCTGTCAAAGCAGAGGTGACATGGCTGGCTGGCCAGAGCTGGAGGAGGCTAAGTCACCGCAGACATCTTGGAGGCTGAGAGCTGCAGACTGCTTGCTGCAAAGCAGACTTCTCCTGGAGGTAGGGTGGGACTCATCCACCTCAAGGCCCACCCCTTGTGACTGCCTTCCTCCAGCCAGGCTCCACCTCTCAAGGTGCCATGACCTTGCCAAACACATGAGACTGTGGGGGACGCATTTCAAACCGTGACAGCAGGGTAGCGCTTCTCTGTCCTACACGAAGGGGCCAGCTGCCCATGGCACACCTGTCACGGCTTGCTCAGGTCACCACGCAATATCTACGCACGCAAAGATGGCTAGTGTCTGGGCCATTTCTGCTCAGGTGGACATAGAGGGACAGGTCTGTGTCCCCTGGGAATGGGGGCTAATTGGGTGTGAGTGGAGTGGGTTAGACGGTTTCTCTAGGACCACCCTGCCCATCCTTGGGTGGTGGCGGCTCAGGCAGGAGAGCCGGCAGGCCAGCCAAAGGGTTCAGAGAACAAGGTCACATCTGAGCAACCGAAGCCAGCCAGGCTCCCTCCATCAAGTTTTTAACTAGAAAAATAGTGTGCCCATTTCTCTGTAATACACCTCTGGGCTTTTTTATTATGACTTCATTTCCCCTTGTAATATTGGAACGTCTCTATAATTGTAAAAGTGTAATAGAATCTAATAGAATTTCATTTGGCGCCTGGAATGTTCCGTGCCATGACCGCTCATTCGGAGTGAAATAATGATGTCTAATGCCCACACACGGCTCCCCGTGACCTTATTCAATCTTGGGGCTGATCGGGAAATATATCGATTCAATTATACACTGATGACAAATGAACTCAAAGAAAGAGGAAAAAAGGTCAGCATATATTTGAAAATGTAAATCTTAGCAATGTCTTTGGGGTTCACCAAAAAAAAAAAAAAAGTGAGAACCATTTCAAAAATGCCATTTGTGGCTAATAGTGTGGCGCTCCAGACTCATCAGGGGGAGCGTCCGTGGCCGGGAGCCCGCTAATAGGGTGTCGCTTCTGTAGAGCTGGGATCAGGCCTGAATCCTCGCCTGAGCTCTGGCCCAGCAAGGCACGACTGTCACCAGGCTGTTCTCTCCTTCCCGGGTGACCAGAATCTCTCCCCTTTCTCCCTTCTTCCCTCTTTCTCTTCCTGTCTTCTTGCCTTCCTTCTTTCCGCCTCTCTTCCCTCCCCTTCCTTCATCCTTCCTTTTCCTTCCCTTTCCTTCCTCCCTCTTCTCTCCCTTAATTCTTCCCTTTCTTCCTTCCTCCTTCCCTTTCTTCCTCTTTCCCTTTCTTTCCTCTCCTTGTTCTTCCTCCTCTCTCCCCCCTCTCTCCCTTTCCTTCTTTCTCCTTCCTTCTTCATTCCTTTCCTTCCTCCCTCCCTCCCTCCCTCCCTTCATTCCTCCTCCCTCCCTTCATTCCTCCTCCCTCCCTTCCTCTCTTTCCTTCCTTCCTTCCTTCCTTCCTTCCTTCCTTCCTTCCTTCCTTCCTTCCTTCCTTCTTCCCTCCCTCCCTCCCTCCCTCCCTCCGTCCCTCCCTCCCTCCTTTCCTCCCTCCCTCCCTCTCTCCTTCCCTCTCTTCCTCCAAAGAAGGGAAGGAGACAGATAACAAGTTCGAACAGATCACATGTCACTGGAGAGAGCAGGTCTGGGAGATGAGGGTGCCCTCAGGTAAGACAAGCCCAGCCAGGGATGGGTAAAGGGAGAGAAGTTGAGAAAAGAGATGGACAGACAGCAGGTTGTCTGGTGAGCCGTGGGGAAAGCAGGAAGGGTGGATGGCAGAAGGGAGCCGCAGCTGCGAGGGGCAGCCCGCCATGTCTAATGCCTTCTAGAAGGGGCTACACAAATGCCCCAGGCAGCCACAGAATTTTTTCACTTCAAAAAATAAATCGCAAGGCTGTGGCTGAGTCATGAAGCACTCTCCCAGCATGCGTGAGGTCCTGGCGCCTGTCCTTGGCGCCACAAAATATTCAATTCAGGAATCAAATCTAAAGACAGGAATCTTACAGGAAAGATGGAAAACTCTAGCGTATAGCTGGGTGGCTTTCCACCAGCAGATTAGCAGTTTGAAATCACCACACAAATCAAGATCTAGAACATTCTGGCTCCTTGGCAGCTGCCTCAGGACCCTCCTGCCAACCCCCACCGAGTCCAGGTGATCACATTATACCTTGCAGATCCGATTGGTCTGCTTTCAAGTTTGTGAAGTATGTACCTTTAGGCAACTGGATTTTTGGTGCATCTGTAAGATTCGTCTGGACACCACGTGCCAACCATCCTGGCCGTGTGTGCTGGGGCACAGGCGACCAATCATGTAGAGCTCTGACTAATCTGGGGGGAGGGGAACTGGCATTGTTTGGCAAACTTTAAAAGCTCTTGTCAAAAGCCAAAAAAGTTATAGCTGTTTAGACTTGTGTAATGGAATTCTAGAACTGCAAAGCCAATATTCAGCACAGTGTCAATCTAAGGCATAAGAAACATTAAGAATTAAAGTGCTTTATGTCTTCGTAAAACAAACTTGGCAAGAACAGTTTGGACAATGCTGTCACTTACAATGGGGGCAAGAATTCTCACACGCCTCGGTGGGCAGCACTTTGCTTCTACGCTTGGATCCCTTTCCAGTGTGTGTGTGTGTGTGTGTGTGTGTGTGTGTGTGTGTGTATGGTGTGTGTAAGTGTATGTATGATGTGTGTGTATGTGTATGTATGTGTGTATGGTGTGTGTGTATGTGTGTGTGTGTATGTGTGTGTGTGTGTGTGTATGTGTGTGTATGGTGTGTGTGTATGTGTGTATGTGTGTGTGTATGTGTGTATGTGTGTGTGTGTATGTGTGTACATGTGTGTAAGTGTATGTATGATGTGTGTGTATGGTGTGTGTATGTGTGTGTATGGTGTGTGTATGTGTGTGTGTGTGTATGTGTGTATGTGTATGTGTGTGTATGGTGTGTGTGTATGGTGTGTGTGTGTCTGTGTGTGTGTGCTGGTGTGTGTGTCGTGTGTATGGTGTGTGTGTCTGTGTGTGTGTGTCTGCTTTGTGTGTGTGTGTCTGGTGTGTGTCTGTGTGTGTCTGTGTGTGTCTGGTGTGTGTGTCTGTGTGTGGTCTGGTGTGTCTGTGTGTGTGTGTCGTGTGTGTCTGTGTCTGTGTGTGTCTGGTGTGTGTCTGGTGTGTGTGTCTGTGTGTGTGTGTCTGGTGTGTGTGTCGGTGTGTCTGGTGTTGTGTGTAGGTGTGTCTGTGTGTCTGGTGTTGTGTCTGTGTGTGTCTGGTGTGTGTCGTGTGTCTGGTGTGTGTGTCTGGTGTGTGTCTGTGTGTGTGTGTGTCTGGTGTGTGTGTGTGTCTGTGTGTGTGTGTCTGGTGTGTGTCTGTGTGTCTGTGGTGTGTGTGTGTGGGTGTGTGTCTGTGTGTGTGTGTCTGGTGTGTGTCTGTGTGTGTGTGTGTCTGGTGTGTGTGTGTCTGTGTGTGTGTGTCGTGTGTGTGTGGTGGTGGTGTCTGGTGTGTGTGTCTGTTGTGTGTGTCTGGTGTGTGTCTGTGTGTGTGTGTCTGTGGGTGTCTGGTGTGTGTGTGTGTCTGTGTGTGTGTGTCGGTGTGTGTGGTGTGTGTGTCTGTGTGTGTGTGTCTGGTGTGTGTCTGTGTGTGTGTGTGGTGTGTGTGTCTGGTGTGTGTGTCGTGTGTGTGTGTCTGGTGGTGTGTCTGTGTGTGTGGTCTGTGTGTGTCTGGTGTGTGTGTGTCTGTGTGTGTGTGTCTGTGTGTGTGGGGTGTGTGTCTGTGTGTGGTGTGTCTGGTGTGTGCGTGTGAGTGGTGTGTGGGTGTCTGTGTGTGTCGGTGTGTGTGTGTCTGTGTGTGTCTGGTGTGGTGTGTCTGGTGTGTGTGTCTGGCGTGTGTGTGTGTGCGCCCGCGCTCCCTCTTGCCTGTCCTTCCTTCGGCCCTGTCCCCTTCTTTTTGCGCGCGCGCGCGCCCGCGCGCGCGCGCGCGCGCCTGGGCTTGGGGAGCCTCTCATTGGCCTGGAGTTCACTGATTTGACTACACCGCCAGGCCAGAGAGCCCCAGGGACCCACCTCCTCAGCCTCCCCCAGTTCTGGGATAACAAACGAACACTACGACACCCAACTATTTCCCTAGAGGCCCTGGGGACCACACTTGGGGCCTCGTGCTTGCAAGGCAAGTGTCTTACCGACAGTCACCACTTCCAGGAGTTAGTCCTGTGTGTGTCCCATGTTGACAGTGCTCTCAGGACGCCTTTAACACTGAAGGCTCGTGGGTGACTGGCTTTCCCTGGGGACGCCTTCGCCAGGCTGCCGCAAGCACACACCTCACCTGCACTGTCCACAGCGATACAGATGGCAGCTCCATTGTTCTGTTTCTTCCGGTGCCACCTTCCTTCCATCAAGTGTGCCCTTCTGTGTTCGTTCCTCTGTCGCACTTAAATCTCTGGTCACCAAACTTTTCTTTCTGTGACCGACTCGTGTGTTTTGTAAGATGTCGTGCAAGTCCCTCGCTTGGAAATAAAGGGGCAGCGCAGCTACATGCTCGGCTGCCTGGGCGCAGGTGTCCTGGGCACTGGTGTCCAATCACAGACAGACGTCAAGGGATGCGACGAGACTGGTCTCAGCTTGTGACCCACACCTGGCCTTAGGTAGCCACCAGCAGACTAAAGAGCTAGGTCGTGTTTTGTGTTGTTACTCGTGGCCAGTGATGCACATGCTGAAATTTGGATGCCTTCTTGGGAGGCTGGTATCGTATTTAGCTAACCATGGTAACCGGGATCCACACAAACTGGAAGTGTGTACACATACGAAGAAAGCTTACGCAAGCAGCTAGTTCCCTCTCACTGCTGTGCACTACTCCATTGTGTCAATATTTCTGTTTCTTTATCTTTCTTAAGGCCTATTGGCATCATTCCCAATTTGCTGATGTTATCAGTGAGACTGTGACATGCATGCTCATTTCTGTTGGATGCAAACGCTTCCGCTTGGGTCCCCTAGTGATTCCGTGTGACCCCAGGCAAGTTGGTCTCCTCACAGAGTTGGGTGTGTCTATGCCACATCTGGAAGGAGAGAAGGCGTGGCCAGACCAGGACGGCAGACCAGGACTGTTCCCTTATTCTACACCTGTTTTTACAGATGGAAAGAATCTGTACAAAGGGAGTCACTTGAAGTCACACAGGTGGGACTTGGGACTCTCAGCCCCTCTTGAGAGGCCTGGCTCCTGCCTTGGGGTTCTCCTGCAGGTTGGGAGGGGCCCTTGCCTCGTGCTGGGCTGGACTGAGGGTCTCTTTTCTCTCAAGATGCCTTCCCTGCCCCCACCTTTCCCCCCGTGTGAAGACAGAGTCCAGACCAGGTGCACAAGCCGACACCTGGAAGCTTCTGGCAAAAGCTCAGCCCAGCCCGGCCAGGGACGCCCGTTTAATTCTCATAATTAGCTGACAGCTCATTAGCGACCCGTTAGAAGTTCTGGAACGGCAATGACAGCAGCAAACTCAGGGCGACCAGGCAGTCCGGGGTATCCCCAGAGGCCTGACCCATGCTGGGCTTGGGGGTAGGGGTCCTAGGGAGAGCCCAGCCACATGTTCCTGCCTAAATCTTTAAAGTCAGAATTCTGTCCCTCGGACCCCTCCTCCCCAGCCCACCCACATGATGGCCCCTCCAGTCCAGCTCTCAACTGCAGGAGGAGGGGCCTGGTTCCAGAGAGGCTAAGAGACCTTGAAGTCATCAGCCAAGCTCCCCAGTACTGGCGAGTGCTTGTTGCCCGACACCCCCGCACATCTAACCTGCTGGCTCTGAGCTCGGCCTCTCGGTCTCCATTTGGCTCTGTTTACTCAGCATCTATTAGGCACCTACAGCTTACTTAATCCTGACCTAAGTCTGAAGTGGTCAGTTGGACAAAGTCTATTTGCAAAGAGTTGGTGGCACTGTGTGGAAGGAGGCGATTATCCCAGGTGAGAGGGGCCGGTGTGAGTCCTACTTCAGATATCAGAGGAAGGACCCCGCTTCTGGAGGCTTCAAGGACCTCGCTGAATGGGAAGGGAGCCGATGGTTAGAGCAAGAGAGGGACTGAACGACCTCTCCCACAGAAGGGGGGCGAGAGGACTAGAGACCAGCAGGGTCAAGCAAGGAATACTGAGTCCTGACTGGCCTGTGGCCCCGCCTCTAGCGGCCTGGAGACTACAGGCACCGCGGCTCAGCCACCTGGGCTTGGCTCTGTCTCTCCTCTGTGCCTCTACGTGGGTACTGTGTAGAAGAAGCAAAGGCCAGGGAGCCCGGACTCCAATCCACAGCACCCAGCGCCGGCCGTCCATCTGCCACAGGGATCGGATGCCACAGGGATCGATGGGAAGTCATTATCATTGCCACATGTTAATGACACCAATTAATTCCCCATCTGTGGTCCAATGCAGCCTTCAGCCTTGAAGGTTAAAGGGAGGACAGATTCAGGGTGAACTCTCTCCAGGGAAGACAGTTCTAAGGGCTGAGTGGGGGCTGGCGAGAGTTGGGGGCCTTGCGCTGGGAGCTGTAGGGTGAGTTCACTCAGCGTGTGCTAGCCTGCGCTCCCTTGCCTTCTGTGTGCCTGTGTGATGCATACACGATGGTATCAGTCCTGTATGTTTGGGTGAGCAAAGCACTCTGCGTCCCATCCGCGTGCCTCCTCTGTGTGCAAAGTGTGCACGAAGGTAGGATTCTGGGTTTGATCACAGAGGGAGCAGTCCGGCTGTGTGAAGCACATGCATGTAGCTCATGTGTGAGTTCTCGGTCTGCAAAAGGTGAAGATGCAGACGTCATGTATCCACGGGGATCACACCGCTGTCCATGCACCGTGACTAGGTCCTGATGTTGCCCGATCTTTAGGTGGGCCTTGAGGATGAATAGGGGTTCACCACGCAGATGGAGGCAGTGGAAGAGGGAAGGAAGCCCCCAGCTAAAGGTGCTGCTTGAGCAACATGATCACAGCCAATACTTCCGTGATTTCAGGACAACAGGAGAGGCGGCAAGCATGTCGCAGGCTGTCAGGAAATCTGCACGGATGCTGTGAATTGGGCGTGGTCATTCCTCATTTACAGATGAGGGAAATGCATTGCAGAGTCACAAGCAGCTTGTGAAAGACACAGGATTTGAAAAGGACCCTCACATCCATGGGCACACACGTGTACACAGCCCATGGACACGTGCCATCATGAATATGACAGACATGGCATGTGTAACGTAAATGTGTGCAAGCTGTGTGCCTATATGGTGTGCTTATATTCAATGTATAAATTCTGCATGTTTGGGTCAGGACCCACTGGTACACCTGCGTGTGTGTGCCCACACCCAACGTGTCCTCTGTACAGAACATGCCAGGCCAGACTCTGGTCAGCCTTGGATGGGGGAGGAGGGGCATGGACATGAAAAGAAGGGGTTGAGAGAGGTGTCTGGAAAAGGATCTCTGCCTTGGAATTCTTCCAGTGAAGAAACAGGGAGTAACCCCACCCTCTCCATCAACACCAAGCAAGCAGCCCTGTGGAGGCCACAGTCCAGCCACGCTTACTCCATCTGCTGCGGAATGTTACCCACCGCCCAGCCAAACCCGTGGCGGGCACTCTCCGGCCCCGCCCGGGCATTGTGTGGGCCCCAGCTTGCCCAAGCAATGGCAGCCCCCCCAAGACCCTCGCAAAGGAAACCTACATTGTCACCCGGACAGAGAGGTTCCCCGAGGGCGGGGCTGACCCTGACCTGTGACCCCAGGATCACACTACACCTCAGTACCCCCAGAAGGCCCAGGCCGGGCAGCGTGCCAGGCCTGCCGAGCGTCAGAACGCCTGGCCCGCTGCCTCCCCTGGGCCCCAGCACTGCTTAATTAACAGAACACCATTGTGAATACGAAAGAAGAAATTAGCACATGCCAGTCATCTCTGGGTGTTTATAGATCTGAACCCGTTTTAATTAACCCCTCCCGTCCTGAAGCCCAGGCCCCACCACCCACAAGGAGCTGCAGTCCGGCTGCCGGTAGTGTGTCCCACCTTGGGCGTGGGCCAGAGGACATGCCCAGGCCCCCAAGCCCTCCACCCAGCCAGCCCAGGGACAGGACAGGCAGGTGGCAACAGGAAAGGTGGGCGTCGCTTTGTCTCACAGGTACATCAGGAGAACAAGGATGGAATGCGCTGTCTTTGCAGCATCATGGCCGCCCGTGTCTGCGCCATCGCAGCTTTAGAGCAGAGAGAAATAAACCTGCTCAAGAGAGAGACCTCTCATGCTGTTTTAGCAAAACTGGGTTACTAAAGTGCTTTTAATATGACACTTGCAGGAAATCACATTCACTGAGAGTGAAAGAAAGCATGAGACACGGATGCTCTGAAGTCCACCAACGTGAACAGATTTCAATAGTAAAAATCTCAGGTGATTTTTTTTTAAAGTCTGTGTTTAGATTTCTGTAGTATTTGAGTTTTACTCTGTGTTTGCATTCTTATTAGAATCAGAAACTTGGTGAGTAGGTCTGAGGGGAGGGGAGGAGGCAATGTCACAGTTAGATATTGGCGTCAACTTGATGGTTGAGGGTTCGTGCTTTGGGCACGTTTGAAGGTAATTGGTAGCTGAGCAAACTGCGGCAGACTGTCTAGTGGATGGGGCAGACCCAGCCCGTGGTGGGTGGGACCAGGCCCGCGACAGGTGAATACAATATAGAGAGCTAGTTGAGGAAGTTGGCATTGTTGCGTATACTTGGTCATGCTGGTAGGGCAAGTAAGGCTCATCCCTCTCTTGGCTGTTATGTGGATGTGGTACGGCCAGTTCTCTCAGCCTTGGTGTCGGTGTGAGCTCTCCGTCAAGCTGGACCAAGAACTGTACCAGACTATTGTAAGAGAATAAACCCCTCGTTCCCTGCTTGGTGATTTATCAGCAACAATACAGGCTAACTGCAATAGGCAGAGAAGATCTTGCAGAAGTGGGTGAACTCAGACACTTTGTTACCCAAGTCAGTCCATGCAAGGAAGGTTGGTCCGGTGAGCACTTCTAGTAGCTGCAACGATTCCCATCCCTCCCGTTATCTTTAGGAAGATTCCAAACTGGGGAGTGCTGGAGCTCGCTGACCTGGCCCGGTCATATCTCCTCCTTGGAGCCTGTGAGGACAGCTGAGCTCTTATCACGTGACCACGCACCCTGCAGGGGGGCAATCTCTTGTTATCTGCAGACTCAGCTCAGACTCAGGGGCTGGTGGTGGGCTCCAGGGTGTGTCATACCTGAAGGGCACGTGTGTGGAGGTTAGAGGACGACCTCAGGTGGGTCTTCACCTTCTACCGTGGGACAGTGTTTCTTGCTTGCTACTGCCTGTGCCAAGCTGGCTGGCCGGTGACCTCTGCAAGGTTCACCTTCTCCGTGTCCCATTGCAACTTAAGAACTACAGACATGGGCTGCGGTGTTTGGTTTGATGTGGGTGCTGGGATATGAACTCAGGGTCTCATGCTTGTGCTAAAAGCACTTTATCCACTAAGCCATCTGCCCAGCATGACCTTTGGCTTCTTAAAAAAATATTTCTTGTTTGTGTGTGTGTGTGTGTGTGTGTGTGTGTGAGAGAGAGTGAGAGAGAGAGAGAGAGAGAGCATATATATATCAGGGCACAAATGGGGAGGTCAAAAGACAACTTTCTTTTCTGTGCATACTCACACGTGTCTGTGTGTGTGTACAAGGGGCACTTGAATATGAGTGTGTAAGGGTGACATTAGGAATCATCCTAGATGACGGTGCCTCCTTATTGTTTTGCTCTGGGTTTCCCAGGTTCTACCTTCCCAGGCCATTAGTGCAGACCTCTGTCACCATTTCCACCTGACATTTTTACATGGGATCTGGGGATCCAAACTCAGGTGAGGCAAAGACCTTAACTCCTGAATCATCTCCCTAGCCCTGAATTTTTTTTAATTGTTTTGCTCTATTTTGTTGTATTTTCATTGTACATCGCACCAAGGTGTATAGAGAGATCTTCAAACAAGTATGTAATGTACTTTGAGTATATTGCACCCCAATACTCCTACCTTCTCCTTTTCCCCTCCCCATAGTCCTCTTTGTTCCCCTAGACAGTTTCACTTCTACCTCTTGCTGTAAGTACATATATGGTTTTATAGATCTAGATAAGATCTAAACTCCACAAGTGAAAAGAAGTATGCGACGTATGTCTTTTTGGGAATGTTTTAATTTCCTCAAAATGTCAATCTCTAGTCACATCCATTTTTCTGCAAATGTCATAACTTTATTCTTTTTATGGCTGCACATGATTTTGTCACATATATATGCATTTTCTTTGTCCATTGTAGTCTTTGGACACCCAGCTTGCTTCCACAGCTTACCTGCTATGAATACACTGCAACTAACATCGGTGTGCACCTGACCTGGGGTCCGTGGGATAAGTACTCAGGAGTGGTGTAGCTGGGTCATGTGTATCTATTTCTAGTTCATTCAGGGCACTCTAAATGGAGTCATAACAAACAGCATTTTCTCCATCATATAAAACAGATAAAATTACCTATTTGGGGATTAGAGAGATGGCTCACCTTTGCTTCACATGAAAAAGGACTCGAGTTCAGATCCCAGATCCCATATAAAAACGCCAGACAGAAATGGAGCGGCCTGCCCTTCCAGCCCTTGAAAGTGGAGCCTGGGAAACCCCAGAGCAAAGCAATAAGGAGGTAGAATAATCGAGGATGACTCTTGATATCTTGACCTTGAGTCTCCTCAGACACACACACTGAATGCCCTCGTGTACACACACACACATGCACACAGGAAAAAAAAAAAAAACCCCAAAACCTGTGTCATTATAGAAGACTATGATATGAGCCTTCCTAAGAGATCTTACGACACTCATGTCATTGTAGGGTTCCCCTCAAATACGCACTCACAGAATTTGAAGAGCAGAGAACCTGAGGGGCTCTGGGTTTAATTAGCCGTAACTGTTTTCTGCAAGAAAGGGGTTCTCAGGGTGTGACATTTCAACCATGAGCAGGAAGCATTTACATCCCACAGTGGCCTCTGAGGGGTACACCCCCCCCCCTGCCTCTGCCACTGTTTCTACAGAAAGAAACTCATTATTGGTGATTTACTCCAGAATTTGTGTTACTTAAGGAACTACCACTACATCATCAAGGTAAAAATAATAGAACTACTAGATGCTTTTCGAGTTCTGGGAGAATTGCTTTATAATGTGTTTAAGCTTATACTCCTTAGTAGGATATAAGGCGTTCATGTGCGCTGCCAGCAGCAAATTGTCTGCAACTCACTTGTATGCAAGTTCTCTGTTGCTGGAAAGTGGAAGCGGATAGATGAGCCTTGAAGTTCAGGGGTTCTAGTCAGGAGAGGTGAGAAAACATAGCCCAATCCCTGGGCACTTGGGCCACTTAGAGATTGTCAGGCTTCCAACAGAACAAATGCATTCCCTTGCTTGCGTCAAGCCAGCCCCCAGAGCAGCCACACGGTTCTTTCCTACCTCCATTTTTGCAGTTAAAGGGAGCTTTTTGTGCAGGGTGGGTTAGACTTTCCAGTGTGGCTGCTCTGGGGAACCCCTCCACTCCTAGAAGCAACCCCTCACTGTTCTCTGTAAGTAAACCCGCGTAAACTCATTGCTTCCCTCAGTTCAACTTCCTTGGGCTGGGTACTTTGATTTGTTCCTGGAATCCGTCTCCCCAGGGGAGGGATGGCAAGAGCAGGTGCTGGTAGTCAGAAGCTGTGACCCGGTTCAGTTCGTTGGCAAACACTGCAGAACAAAACCCTGCTTATTGCAAATGCGGCTCCAAATTCCAAGAGCAGAGCGGATGGAGAAAGGGGGGCTCTAACAGCCCCTAACACATGCCATCCCTCAAACACATATGTAAGCATATGTGCGCGGCTACCAACCTCGCTGCAACAGGGGACTGCGCTTGTCCAGTTGACATGCCTGAATATCCATGAAATATTTTTCCTCCCTCACCTCCCCAGAACACATATTCCCAAGACTTCCTGAGATTTCCATTCCCCCCATCTACAATCCTGAGACCGGATTTGTCTTTGTTCTTCTGAGGAATAGTGGGGGCCAAGGTGTTTTCTTTTTTATTATTTATTCAATTGTGCATGTGTGTATGTGTGTGTGTGTGTGTGTGTGTGTGTGTGTGTGTGTGTAGAACCACGAGTGAATTCAGGAACCACCATGTTTACTCTGCCTGGGGATTCACAGGCTCCGCCCTACTGAGACCAGAAACGCAGGCTGCTTCTACATGGGGTCTAGGATCCAAACTCAGGACCTTCTGCCTGCAAGGTAGAGGCTTAACTCCTGAGTCACCTCTCCAGCTCCCCCAAGTGTTCTTTCTGCAGCTCCTTGCCTATGTATCTTGAGACCACAGAAGTATGTTATCTATGGGTCACAAGATTATGTACATAAAGTCACAGGGCATAAGTAACTCTGCCTGGGGACACCATTTCTGTCCCCATTTAGCAACTGTGTGTCACGTCTGCTTTTTCTTGCTGGCCTAGATAAGTTTTACAGTGTGTATGTTTAACACATCCCTGTAAAGAATTTAGCTGCACTGTTCCCTGGTGTTTCCTGGGTAGAAATACTTGTGCGTGCTGCAAATAAATTGGATCAAAGACATCCTTGCTCCCTCTGATCCAGCCTGATTTTCATTCCTACTGCTCCACTCGTGTTTCCCATGTATTGCGTGGGTTTGCACTGGAACCTGCACATGAAACCGTAAGAGCCAGTGCCTACTCTCACCCCACACAGGGGCCAGAAAGCCAGCACCCAGGGGTCATGCTGAATGCCGAGCCCCAAGACACCAGCCGGCACCCCACCTCCCATCCGCTCTAGCACCCAGCCTGGTTTCTAGTCCAGTGAATTCTGAAGGACACCAACAACCCTTTCTCTGAGCCCTGTTGCTTGGATGTGTAGACAGTGCCTCACCCTTCACATCTCCAGGCCTACCTTTTATTATTTCTGTTACGGGCTCTGACTTTTGGAAGATTTTGCTGCTCCCAGACTTTAGACGTGAGCCTTACTGACCTGTTCTTCTCAACCAAACCCCTTGAAATTCAGACCTAGCCTGCAAGTTCCTTTGCTTTGGGATCCAGAGAAGAAGCTGCTGCATTGCATGGTAGAATTACTGGGGGACCTTTGGAGGCCCAGGAATGGGACAGGAAAGTCTCAACGATCTCTGCAGACCTTTCCCACTCATGTTCCAGAAAACAACCCCGACCCCACTTCCTAATGCACACCCCCCCAGCATTCCCCTACCACCCCCACTCACTTTACCTACAGGATCAATTCATGTGACAGACATCCTGTTGCTAGAGATAGGAGAGAACAGAAGGGCCCAGGTTGCCAAGTCGGCTGAGTTGGGTGCCTGGCTCATTACTTTGGACACATGGTAGCAGCTGCACAGTAGCGGGGGAGCCCGAGCCCTGGAGGGATGAGGGCATTAGAAGCATCACTTCCTTCAAAGGTCATCCTGGAGCCTCTGCCGGGACAAAGCTCAGCAGTACCAAGATCTTGTGTGAGCACTGTGGGGGAAAGACCTGGATTCCTGCAACTAACATCAGAGGACTCAGGCGTGGATGCTAAGCGTGGCCCACACCTGTGGACACGCATAGGCAGGACAGCGACGCTCGACCTCCTGGGACACATGTCCTCTGAGCCTGCCAGGCCTCTCGCTTCTTTGTGCCCCTTGGCAGTTAGCGGGACTGCTAATGTGTTCCTTGGTAAGCAGGGCCATAATTTGGTCTGTTCTGCCTTCTCTTTCTGTTTACCTGGCATAATTAGCAAGACAGACACTCAGGGAAAACGAGTCTGTCTTCCAGAGTAATTGCAGGATTCCACGACTCAGCTCCGGCCCAGGTGCATCCAGACTCTTCTTCGCTCCTGCACATCATTCTGTGAGGAGGCTCCTTAGCGTTTACCTGGAGCCTGCTATAAGGACATTGATGGGAAAATGAGCTTGCCTAGGCGAGGCATCACCAGTAAGAGGAAAACACAGCCGGATTGCTGCTCATCCTTGTTAGCAGGAACCCAAGGGGCTGGACCACAGAGGCATGGTCACCGAGCACTGGGTGTCAGGCCGCACTTGCAAAATGGGGCTGGAGAGGTGGCACGATGTCCAAAAAACAGGTCCAAATCCAGCTCACAAGAGGCCCGTGGTGTCGAATAAGCTCAGTGCAGGGCCAGGACATAGTGGCTCTTGCCTCTGCACGAAGCTCTTTTCCTCAGGGTCCTGGGAACATGTCTCAGTGTCTTTCCATCCTTCTCTGCATCCTCCTGCCTCTGGAATCCTGCACTTGTTCCTAGGGATAGAAACTGTTTCTCTGTGCTGGTGAGGGAGATTGCTCGTGAATTCTATAACTTGTTTCAGGATCTTACCCTCGGTCCCCCGGGGGATGCTGGGAAACTGCTCTCCAAGCTACAGACAGGGTGTGGCGATACTGAACAGTCTACTGAAGAGACACGGGGACCCAAACTCCTGACACAAATGGTTAAAGGAAGGAATTATCTTGGCTCATGGTTTCAAAGGGTTCAGTTCCTGGCAGGTTGCCCTGATGCCTATGGACAGAATATAATGGGTAGTGGAACATGTAGAAACTGTTCTTCGCTTTGGAGATTGGGAAACATGGCCGGGGGGGTTACAGGTGCCAGGCAAGGCATGGTGTCTGTGGAGGGGCTGGTGACATGACACAAGCATACGAGCCTGAGTTTGGACCCTCAGCACTCACACAAAACCTGGGCATGGCAACGTGTATCTGTAACCAGTGCTGGGAGCATAGAAGCCCCAGGGCTTGCTGGCCAGTCAGTTTAACCAGTCAGTGAGCTCCCAGTTCAGTGGAAGAGCCCGAGTCCAAAAACACTGGCGTGCAATAGAGGAAGACATCCAGTGCTGATCTGTGACCTCTGTATGTATATGAACACAAACCTCAGACTGGGCTTCAATCTCAGCACCTCAGGTCCCTTGAACGCCCCTCTGTGGACCTTAAACCATAGCTAAGAGATGGCGGGACAGCCCCCTGAAGCCCCTAGGCTGCAGCCTCCTTTTGGCTTTCACAGCCAGGGTTAGAACTTCAGACCTATGTGCAAACCTGTGGGTCTGGACCGGTTTCAGATCTAGCACTAGGTGCCTCTTGCTCCACCTGGACTCAGACCCCAGCAACAGCTCCCCTGCACCCCCTGTCCCAGACCCTGTGACCAGCCGGGTACAGTTGTCAGGAAGAACTCACGAAGACGTCGTCTCTTGGCTTCCTGTAATGTGGCAGGAGCTTGGCCTCTAGAGACAGGCTGTCCTAGGTCCAGCCTGCTGCAGATGGACAAGAGGCGAGCCAGGATCGCGTGGGCTCACAGGAGAAGACAGAGGGACATCTGAACAGGAAGGAGAGAATTCAAGGATGCTTTATGAAGGGACTGAGAGGGCTTAGAAAGACACAGGACCCCAGCACAGTAGCACCTGACCTTGGACTTGAAGGCAACGTTCGAAGCATGTTTGTCAGAAGGTTCGGGGAAAGTTTGGTCTAGAGGAGGAGGAAGAGAAAATGCTCAACAGTCCTGTGGAAGGATAAGGGGTGGGGGGGACCTCACTCAACCACCCTGTCATAGTTAGGCACAGGTGTCAACTTGATGGTTGAGGGTTTGAGCTCTGGGCATATTTGTGGAGAATTAAACCTGCAGGAGATTGTCTGGCTGATGGGGAAGGCCCAGTCTATGGTGGGTGGGACTAGGCCCTGAACAGGTGAATAAAATACTGAGAGCTGGTTGAGGGAGTTGGCGTCCTTGTGTGCACTTGGCCAGACATGCTGGTCTGGCAAGTAAGGATTGTCCGTCTCTCAACCATTGCATAGAGATGGTGGGGCCAGTTTCCTCAGCCCTAGTGTTGGTGCGTGCTCTCCCGTCAAGCTGGACTGAGAACTGTAACCGGACTGTCATAAGATAATAAACCCCTTGTTCCCTTAAGCCATTTGATGGTCATTTATCAGCAACCATGCAGACAAACTGCAATACTCCCCGTAATCTGTGGCAGCTCCTCTGGCAGGATCTCAAGCGATCTAGAAGCCAGGAGAGGCTCACATCACAGTCCCTACAGGTCAGTCTCTAAGTGGACAGGACAGAACATTCTAGAAGAGCAGGTGGAAAATATCCAGCTGTATTATGGTTGAGATGAAATACCTGACAAGAAGTAATGTGAGGCAAAAAGGGTTAATTCTGGCTTAGGAATACATTCCACCATGAATGTATTTAGGGAATACATTCCACCATGGCAGGGAAGGCATGGTAGGCATGAGTGGAGCTGGAGGCTGAGGGGGTAGAAGCTGGTCACATTGTATCTATAGTCAAGAAGCAAAGTGCCAATAGGAAATGGGGCCGGGCTATAAAATCTCCAGGTCCCACCCACTTCCTCCAGCAAGGCCCCACCTTCTAAGGGTCCCACAATCCTTCCACACAGTGCCATGAACCCGGAGCCAAGTATGGAAACTCGTGGGTCTGTGGGAGACATTTCACATTCAAACCACAGATCCGGCTCGTTCCACAGAGGCCGCAGCTCCTTGGGCTTCAGCCAAGTGCAGCCATTATAGGACACAACTTCTCTGGCCAATTTCAAAGCGCTCCTTCCTGCTGGGAACGCGTGTTTGAACAAAGCCTTCATTCTCTGTTCTAGCAGCGGGGCTGCAATTTAAAAAGCTCCCTTTTCAAGACCGCCTGTTTTGATCTGCCCAACCTGGACTTAGATTTTCTGGAGTCAAATAGAATTATTTAAACAAAGCATTTCCATGATCAGCATAAAATGGTTTTACCCACCGCCCGCTCCCACCTCTGACATTCCTATTAAAACGTAAGGACCATCCCATGCCCCAGCTTGCCTCCACTTCTGTCTCTCTAAGACGTGCAAAGCTCTGCCTGTGGATGGGCTGTGGAAGGCATTCGTTTGCCCTCGCCTGACCCGGGCGATGCACTCTCCTCGGGCAGCGCTCCCTCCTCGTGCCAGCTCTCGGGCCTGGTGGGTACCCACCTTCACTGACAGACCGTTTGCCTGTGCCCCTCTCACCTTTTCTCTCCTTGACTTCTCTCTAGCTCCAAGTCTGCATTCCTCTCCTTTGTCCTGTCTCTCCCGCCTTATCTGTTATTCCGGTGGGAGTATTTGCTGTCCTTGGAATTCACACTGGCTCAGCGCCGTCCTTGGCAGAACATGTCCCTCCCTGCCACAGACCGGCTCAGGTCTTCCTGCCGGGGAGCAGAGGAGGTGTCATGGAGCCCCTTGGGATGGCCGGATGGTCAGGGAAAGGCGATCTCATATGCAGATACTGTCATGTTCACAGCCATAGAGGCAAAGTAAGGACACGTGTGTCACATGCTAAACAGATGAATCAGGTGGGAAACGAAGAACAGAGGTGGTCTGCGAGTGGGCTTTGAACAAATGATGAATAAAACAATTTGGGGGCTCTCTCTAGAGTAGTGAGCTAAACTTTTATCCAAATGTGCCATGCACGGAAAAAGAAGGCGTGTTGCAGTTACCGTCTATCAGGAGGGAGAGAGAGGACAGGTGCTTGCGCGCCATGGTGCACTCGTGGAGAACACACCTTCTGAAGTGGTTCTCTCCTTCCCTGTGGACTCTGGAGATCAAACGCCAATCATCGGGTGTGCGCGCAGCTACCTTTGCCCAGAGAGCCATCTCGCCAGCCTCAGAAGGCATCTTTTAGTAGGGAAGACAGTGGCCTTAGCTGGTGTGTGGTAGAGAAAGGTGCCAATATAACTACCATGTTGCGAAAAAGTTTGCCTTTCAGTAAGTGGTTAGTTCTGAGCCTTTACTCAAGCTTACTAAGCAAAAACCACTAATTCAGGGCTAAGAGAAATGTGGGCAGTAGTGGATTGAACAGCAGAATTCTCTCATCCTAAAGATGCTGCCAGGTGAAAGCAAAAGCCCTAGGAACAGGGGCTGTTGCGTTGTGCTACGGCCCAGAGACCGGGCGGAGTCGGAACACTGCCTGAGTGGGCTTTGCCGTGACAGCACCGGCATCTGGCTCCCCGTCACACCCGAGGTCCCAGCTCTGCCCCACGAGGGTGAAGCACCGCAGCTCTTCTCTCTGCCGGCAAGAATATTCCCATGGAAGGGAAATCACAGTGTGGCCAGGGGTCTCTGCGTGGGGACAGAACTCACTCCTTAAATTATTGTTCACCAAACTCTGAGAGTTTACGGCTAGCTCAGAAGGTGGTATGTGGACTCCTGATAGGAATGCAAACATTAACCCAAAGGGGGGAAAGCCCTTGAGAAGGCAACTCCTTGAATACACAACTCCAGTATTTGTGCGTGTGCGTGTGTGTGTGTAGTGTGCACATGCACGCTTATGCATGTGTGTGCTTATGCATGTGTGCTTATGCATGTGTGTGCTTATGCATGTGTGTGCTTATGCATGTGTGTGCTTATGCATGTGTGTGCTTATGCATGTGTGCTTATGTATGTGTGCATGCAAGTACGTGTGCTTATGCATGTGTGTGCACGAGTATGCATGCTTATACATATGTGTGTATGCTTATGCATGTGTGCACGAGTATGTGTGCATATGCATGCTTATACATATGTGTGTGCATGCTTATACGTGTGTGCTTATACATGTGTATACGCGTATGCGTGTGTGCATGAGAGTATGTGTGCACATGAATGTTTATATGTGTGTGTATGCTTATGCATGTGTATGTGTGTGTGCTTATGCATATGTGTGCATGAGAGTATGCGTGCACACGCGTGCTTATACATATGTGTGTATGTATGTATGTATGTGCTTATGCATGTGTATGTGGAAGTTAGTGGTTAATGTCAGCTGTCACTCAGTCACTCTCCGTCTTTCTCACTGTAGCTGGAACATATTGATTTGGCTGAAAGTGAGTCCTGTCTCTGTGGGCCCCAATGTTGGGGTCAAAGGTGCACTGTTACCATGTCCAGCTTCTTCATATGGGAGGTGGGCATCTGAACTCATGTCCTCACACTGGTGTGGAAGCCATGACTGACCATCTCCCCTTCCCGCAACTCCAAGCATAGATTAAATTCAATGTACGCTGGCCAGGGGAAGACAGTTTGCACTAAGGGAAGCGTGTTGACCACACTAAGGAAAAGGCGGCAGAGCCGTCAGCCAGGGTAAGGGGAACAGAGCACACAGGCGCTATCTCTGAGCAATGTGGAGCCACAGTGGTATTGACTGAGCTAATAAGAAGCACGTGGATCTCTTTTAGCCTCTGAGTGGAGTAGTAGGTATGATTCATTTTGGAGGCAAATTGACAATCCCAGAGGATGTAGAATGAAACTAGACTGTCACTTTTTCTAATTTATAAAATTTTAAAACATTTATTTTGTGTGTGTGTGCGCGCGTGTGTGTGTGTGTGTGTGTGTGTGTGTGTGTGTGAGAGAGAGAGAGAGAGAGAGAGAGAGAGAGAGAGAGAGAAAGGGCACTGTGTGTCCCTGTGGAGGACCTGTGGAGATCAGGAATCATCCTAGATTACTTCTACCTCCTTCTTGTTTCACGCTGGGATTTCCCAGGCTCTGCCCACCAGGGCTGGAAGTACAGGCCACCCCCGTTTCTGCCTGGCATTTTTACGTGGGACCTGGGCTCCGAACTCAGGACTTTCTGTTTGAGAGACAGAGTCTTAATCCCTGAGCCATCTCTCCAGCCCTAGACTGTCACTTTTTGATAATAAATGCAAATACAAATTGCTTCTTAAAAATGTCTTTGTTTGGGGGCCTGCAAGATATCTCAGTGGCTTAGGGCACCTGCTTGCAAACATCATGACCTGAGTTTGACTCCCAGAGCCCACATGGTGGAAACAGAGAACTGATTTCTGAAGACTGTCCTCTGACGTCCACCCGCGCACTGTGGCATTCATGCACATGGCCCCTTTCTAGCAAATGAATAAGTATTAAGCATTTAAAAATTTGTTTGGCATTTACTCACTGTGCTTAACCTCCAAAGGCAAATCTGCGCAGCTGGAACCCAGGTCGTTGGCAGTGATGGGTCTTCCCGGGTTTCAGCCCGACGTCCTTCTCTCGGGATGCCCATGTCACACCGCAGCAACCGGTCGGCCTCGCTAACTGCACAAGCTCCTGGAGAACTTACCACTGTGGCCTCACCTCCATGCAAATACTAAGATGCACAGGTAACATCTAGTTTTTATTGATTTAATCAACACATTGGAAATTAGCAGCAAGTTAATGGCAAGCAATTACAAAATGTCCTACTTTTCTATCTTTAAAATAAGTTGTGTTAAATAATCTACAGCAACTGCAATCACGAGAACACGTGGGAAGGACTAGAGCTCTTCCGCCACAGTGCCCGTGGCGGTTTTATTAATACTCTGCTCACAAAGGTTCTTAGTGCAAAGTGTGTGGAGTTACTCAGAGCCTCATCACCATTCAACCTCTTGTTTCCCCTTACAAACAACTGTGTCTAAATAGAAGAATTGGAAGTAAAACCGAGCAAAGATGCCCTCAGCCTCGCACAAGGTCTTCTGCCCCCTTGACGACCCCGGCAGTCACAACCCGCCCTGCGGCTGGCGCTGCTTTGGAGATAACTAGCGTGAGTCCAAGGCTGCAAGCTGGGTACCGTGTGCCCCCCGCCCCTCCTTTCAGCATCAGAGGGAAGCAGGCTGCTCTTGTATTGTTCAGCTCCGGGTAGAACTTTAGGCTTTTTTTTTGCCTCGAGACTGGCCAGCGGATTTGGAGGTGGATTTGGTTGCTGCGGCCTGGCTTGCAGGTCCGGGGTTCTTCTCTAGTTCCCCTTTGGGGTCCGAGGAAAGGGGCTTGCTGGAGCTGGAAGAGTCCGTGTCAACACCGTCTGAGTCTGTCTTCTTCCTGGGCACCTGCAAGCACTTCACGTCAGCAGGGGGCTGCAACGAAAGCAAAGGTCTGGATTAATCTTCAGATGCAAAAGAAAAGTATCAGGGAAGCCCGGGACGGCCACATTATAGAGGGTTTGCAGAGCAGATCTGCGAGAATCCAGATCCGTGCCTTTAAGGCTCATTTACTACCTCCAAACAAGCTGACTTGCTTAGTATTGGGTGCAGGTTCAAAGCTTCTACCATAGAGCTAGGCCATAACGAACGCTCGCTCTCACCGCCTCTCAAAGCATCTGCTATGCAGAATAAATCTTGCCTGCGCACATTTGTACAGGAGGTCCACTTGGACACAAACGTCCTCATGTCACAGACCTCCAGACCTGCATGGTTCCCTGACGAGCGCGTCATGTCTCCTAACCTGGACACACAATTGCTGCGCCGGCCTGCCCTCGCCACCTGCCGGTCTCTCACATTCATTCTGGGGACGAGCAGGTCCGCCGGCTTCTTCTGAGTCTGTTTCCCACTGATAAGGCGGGGGACAAGTATACGCTTATTCCAGGGTTTGTGAGTGAACTGAAGCGTTCCCCCCCCCCCCCGGAGTTTCACAGGAGGAGAGCACTGGTCACCGCGCTCCTGGGCCCAGAGGAGACATCAGCGCTGGTCCTGCTGCCGCTGGAAGCCGGGTCCCCTTTGCCCTGAGGCTCATTTAGACAAGTGATCATTTTAATTACGTGAACCTGAGCACAGAGTTCTAGAGAGAAGAGAATGTCCCGGGAAGCCCACAGAGGCTGGGGGCAAACTTTCTCCTGCATGACCCCTCTGGGAAAGGCTCTGGTCAACTGAGTACATCTGACCCAACGGTCAGGCTCTTTCCAGAGAACGTGGGAAGATGAACAAGGACACGACACATCTCACCGTGTGCTTTCCTCAGCCGGGACGCTCCACGCGCCACAGGAGGCACTGGGTGATATATGTCGTGGCTGGCTTGTCGGGGTCTCTGTCTAAGGGTCTGTAAGTCCACGCAAATCCCACAGAATAAATGGGCTCCTGGGGCTGCGGCAAGATTTGGGGTTGTGTGCACAATTTGGTGCCTTTATTTCAAGAAAGGGAAGGGGTCTGTGGCAGACGGCCCTTAAATGGCACCTCCTCAGAATGCAACACACGCCTGACTCTGTCTACGCTAATTATTGAGCAGCTGATGCTTTGAAAGTATTTTGTACCTTGAAAAATTAATTTGTATACATCTTGACATATAAGAAAGATCCTTGTCTCTACTCTTTCCCACTAAGAAAGTTTGTACTTGTTTCTGTTGTGTTCCAAAGCAGAGTATGTTTAAAAGAATTAACTAAGTACGGAGGTAGGTCATGTCCTCTTGTGGGAAACTAACGCTCATTCACAGAGTAGAGATCTGACCCTGGGCTTCTGGCATGTGGCTGAGGATTACCTGCTTCTTTAGCATAGTTCTGGTCTTCAAGGCATGGAGCTCATTTGGAATTTTTAGTTCATAAGATTGAACAAACTTTATGTTCAGATCCTACTGCAAGGTGAATCCGAGTGGGCCCTCTCTCCTGTTTGACATTTGAACTCCCTGGGTTATCCAAGTAGGCAAGGAAATGTTGCACAACACGTCCACTAGGAGATGGGAGTGGGGATCTTTTTTGCTTTTTGCTTTTGCTTTCTGATCTTCCATTCCACATCCACCCTTTACCTTCTCACGCTCTTTTTTTTTTTAATTTTTTATTATTTATTCAACTGTGCGCATGTGCGTGTGTATGTGCGCGCGTGTGTGTATGTCTGTGTATGTGTGTGTGTCTGTGTATGTGTAGAACCACGGACGAATTCGTGAACCACCATGAACGCCTCCACCTCCTTCTGCCCGGGGATTCACAGGCTCCGCCCTACCAGGACCAGAAGCGCAGGCCGCCCCCGCTTCCGCCTGGCGTCTATACGTGGGATCTGGGATCCGAACTCAGGACCTTCCTCCTGCCAGGCGAAGGCTTAACCCCTGAGCCACCTCTCCAGCCCCCTTCTCACGCTCTTAACACAGGGTCGGCAGGACGAGGCTCTCAGTCTCCACGGACAGGGGAAGCAGCGCAGGACTCCATGTCTATATACACTGGTATTTTCTTCTTAAATATAAAATCTAATTCTTGGATTTTTCTGGAAAAAAATATAGTGAGAAAAAGGAAAGAACCAAATGTCTAGTTGTTTTTGGTGTAGAGACGTAAGAACTGCTTCATGATCTCACAAGGTGAGGAAAGTTAGTTCCTTAGCTACGTGCATTTGAAGCTTGTGATTTAAAAAGCACATGTGTACATGCGTGGCTTAATGTTCAGATTCAAAACCTCTTCCTTGCATCTAGAGGAACCAGTGTTGTCCATTTTCGGTGCCCAGGTCAGAGAGATGCCATAAGCACTCGGCACATATGGGCAACCAGACACAATCTGCCAAGCCCCACGGCATTTCTGTTGGCTGCAGATCAAACAGCTTCATGACGGAAACCTCAGATGATCCAACAGATGATTCACCTGTGTAAGTCTTTGTTCTCCGTTTACACACAGGACCTTGCGAGCATCCTTTTATGTCTTGCCTTTCCAGGACATTTATGTATTCATCTCGTATGTGTGGAGAGGGCACACGCATGCACCGGGCACGTGTGGAGGTCAGAGGACAACTCGAAAAGTCAGTCTTCTCCTTCCATGTGGGTTCTGGGAATTGAACTCAGGTCGTCTAGCTTAGTGGCTAGTGCTTTTACCCTCTGGGACCATCTTGCAGGGTATTTATTTATTAATTTTAACAGAACTAATGATGAGATTGAGGATTAATCCCTGTCAACTCATAAAGAGTATTTGTTGTTTTTTCAGGCTCCGCAGTGGTTCTCTTGAATGAGCATCACGACAGACATTCAGATCATTTCCAATCTTTTTGCTGGTACAAATCAAAGCAGCACGAAGGGTCTTGGGCATGTGTCACTTTGCACACTAGATCTATAGGACATATATTTTAACAGTGAAACTCCTAAGATGAAAGGATGTCATTTATAATTTTGAAAAAATATCATATTATTTTCCAGCACAGTTGTAACAATTGATACTCCCACTCTGTCAAGTTGATGTTTCATGCGAGTTGGAACTGATATGGGCCCTAGAAGTGGCCTGTGATTAGCTGCATGCACCACAGCACGACATTTGTTCCTTCACTGCCCGTTCGCACGGTAGGAAAGCTCCCCGTGAGCTGCTCTGTGATCTGGCGTCAGGATCTGCGTCCTTCACACTTCTCTCTGCTCCTCTGCAGATGCACCAAGGTTCAGCTACTAGTATTTGTGCGGCAGAATCCTAATGGCCTTCCTAGAACCTGAGCCCCGCTCTGAGCCCTGTCAGTGCCTTCGGGGCAGGCCGTAGCTGAACTTACAGAGGGCCAAGTCTCTCACTTCCTCCGAGTGTAAATGGCCAAAGCAAACGCCAGCTTCCAGGCTTTTTCCAGGAGTGTGCAAATCTTAGTTTTTCAGGGATTTCTCTTGTGAGGTTAGAGATCATCTAAGCCTTGGGCTTCTCTCTGTCTTCTCCCATAGCAGGTGGGATTCCTCAGGGATCTGCACTGTCACTGATGAAATGTCTTCCGTTTCGACAAGCAATAGAGCAGAGAAATGAGAAGGAAAATGACCAAGGCTCTGGGTCCTCACAGGTCACAACAGGCAGGCAGGGTGCTCCCCTGTCCTGTTCAGGGGACAGAGGGAGGTGCTCCCTGCTCTGTTCAGGGGACAGAGGGAGGTGCTCCCTGCCCTGTTCAGGGGACAGAGGGAGGTGCTCCCTGCATCTGTTCAGGGGACAGAGGGAGGTGCTCCCTGCCCTGTTCAGGGGACAGAGGGAGGTGCTCCCTGCCCTGTTCAGGGGACAGAGGGAGGTGCTCCCTGCATCTGTTCAGGGGACAGAGGGAGGTGCTCCCTGCCCTGTTCAGGGGACAGAGGGAGGTGCTCCCTGCATCTGTTCAGGGGACAGAGGGACGTGCTCCCTGCATCTGTTCAGGGGACAGAGGGACGTGCTCCCTGCCCTGTTCAGGGGACAGAGGGAGGTGCTCCCTGCCCTGTTCAGGGGACAGAGGGAGGTGCTCCCCTGCCCTGTTCAGGGGACAGAGGGAGGTGCTCCCTGCCCTGTTCAGGGGACAGAGGGAGGTGCTCCCTGCATCTGTTCAGGGGATAGAGAGGTAGCAGAGAAATCCACTGCTCAGTTCCAGGGAGAAATATCCTACAAGACCCTCATGAGACTGCTGTCACCTGTCTGTCCATCCGGAGGAGACGTGCAAAGGCCACTGTGGACCTTTTGCTGAAGACTCGCCGAAAGCAGCGAGCAGTGAGTGGGAGAACCTAGCCCCGCAGAAAGCGCCTCAGACTTCGAGGGGAATCCTTCCATCCTCTATAAAACCACAAGGTAGGTGCACCCGCCTGAACAGATGAGGGGACCAGAGTTCACGGCCGGCTGTTACGATGCTGTGACGCAGGACGGAAGTCTCTTCAGAAGAGACTCTTCACCTAAAAAGATCACTTTTGAAAACTGACAAACAGGTAAACCAAAGGAGCATGGGAGGGGGGGTGTCTGCTCAGCCCCCGATGCTGGCAGCAGAAAAATCCCAATGAGACCATTAAAGACGCGGGCGTCAGAGGCGTGGGGCTGGGGGGTCAGTTCCGATGCCACAAACGAGTGGGAGGGCACCACAGATGAGGGGGGACATGCCGGGGCTCCCCCCAGCAGTGCAACAGTGAAAGCAACCAGTCCTCCTGGAGACACAGGGAGGGACGCGCCGGCCTCACAAGCACCCCTGCCTGGAAAGACGGCGTGAGCACGCTTGCCATGGCCCGGCGGGGTCAGAGGACAGCTTCTGAAGTCCTTTCTCTCCTCCCACCATGTGGGCTTCTGGGGATCAAACTCAGGTCACCGGGTTTGCCAGCAGACGTCCTACCCACCGAGTTATCTCACTGGCCCCGGGTTTTACCTTTTGTAATTCCAAGCGCCTTTGGCCTGATTTCTGAAATTCATGTTATTAATCTTGAAGAGGAGAGTCTCTGTGTACAGGGGGAGATATATAACAAGAAGTTGGGCTAAATATACATATTTCATCGTTCACTGGCGAGACTTTAACCTGATGAACTCATCTGGCGATAATGGATGCAAAACCCGTGAGCCCTGGGCGTACCCTTGCAAGTTAATACCAGGCCGTGATTGCTAGAAACTGTTACCATTTCTCTGAATTTTGAGTAAAATACATGCTATTTAAGTAAAGTGGTTTATCACCATAGCAACCACTTCTAGAGCCACACATTCAAATTACAGGACTACACAAGGTCCAAATGACAGAATTCTGATACAAGTTTCCTGTCACCGTTTTGCTCACAGTGGTCACCCAACTCATCTCACATTCGTGTGGTCCTCAGCAGAAAAGGAACGAAAAGCAGGAGGAAGCGAAATCAACGTCTGAACACACAGACTTCTTGAAAGGTTCCCACATGAAGACCTGGGTCTTGGATAGAGTTAAAGCAGGGAAAACATAACTTGCCTATTAGACAAAGATGTAAGGATTTTTTTTCTCTGCAACTAAGCGTGTATCTTACATACAGTAGAACATGCAAATCTCAAATGGACAGTCCGACACTGTGGACACCACAGTGGAGAAGTAGAGCCACTCAGAGCTTAGGAGAGGTACAGTGCTTGCTGCGCACGTGTGACACTTTGGACTCACTCTCCAGGGCTCAAAAAATATTCCCCAGAAAGGTCTGTGTGTTTCCACCCAACTCTTTTATTGTATCCTGAGGCTACTGCTCTGGTATTTTGAAAGAATTTGTCACTTTCATGTATGTATACAATGTACACATACATGAAGAAAGCCACTCCTGGCTTTCTTGCTTTCCCCTTCTTCCCAGCAAGTCTTCCTCTAGCGCCACATGTGAGCCCCTGAGTGTCTAGGATTGTTGCATGAACATGCACGGAAGGTTAGTGATCTGAGCCTGGGCAACCTATCAGTGGCTACACCACTGAAGAAAAGGGCAGCCCCTCCCCCAGCTACCATCACCTGCTAATAGTCCCGCAGGGAGCAGGGAGCCTCCTCAGCCCTCCCCACCCATGATGAAATGCTCTTGAGCCCCGTCTTGTGCAAATGCTCACACCGTCAGTGGTGCGTGAGTGCTGGATTGATATTTTTAAACATAATAGTTTTACCTTTAAAAAAACTTTGTCTAAACAGAAAGGAGTGTAATGTGTGATCTTTTGTGTCTGCCTTCTTTTGCTTAACATTTTAACTGAATTTTTCATTTTTGCAGTGTGTGTGTGTGTGTGTGCGTGTGCGTGTGTGTGCACGTGTGAGTGCACATCCATGTGTGCACCTGTGGAGGACAGAGGCTGGCACCAGGTGTCTTCCTCCGTGACGCTCCACCTTATTTTCTGAAACAGGGTCTTTCGCTAAACCTGGAACTCACTGATTGGCTAAACCGACTGCCAGTAAGCTCCTTGGGATCCTCCCATCTTTGCCCCATGGGTCTGGGAACATGCTCTGCCATGCCAGTTCTGTATGTGGGTCTGGGGATCTGAATTCAGGTCCTCATATCCTCACAGCAGGTTCGCCTCCAAGCCCTCATTGAGATAGCTTCAGAATCTTATGCCATCATAAGGTTTTAAAGATTCATCAATGTACCAGTAAAACAGTATTCCATCATACAGATGTTTCTCTATTTGGTCCATTCTTCAATGGACATTTGGCTTGTTTCTGCTTTTAGACTGCTTATACACAATGTTGCTATAAACACATCCTACAACTTTTGAGGGGATTTACAAATCTTTCTGTAAATTTGCTTAACTTTATGAGCAACTGTCCACTTGTTTTTTGAAAGACTCCTCAAGTTGTATCAAGTTGTGTTCCCACCAGCGGTATTGGGACAGTCACTTGCTCCATAAACTTACCAGCTCTTGAACTTCCTAGCCTTTAATTTTGGCCCTTCTAGAATATATGCGATGGCGCCTCACCTCTCCTGATGGCGCGTGATACAGGAGCTCTCTTGGATGCCCACTGGTTCTTCACTGAGCTGCCTGTCCAAGTCTTATGGCCATTTTTAAAATTAAGTTGACTTACTATCATCATGGGATAGGAGCTGTCATTACATTTTGAATGCATGTCCTTTGTCAGGTATATCTACTGCAAATATTTTCTCTCTGCAGCTCATTCCTTTCTTCATATGCTTTCAGTGAGAAAATTTTTATGAAGCCTATTTCATCAGCTTTAAAATGTGCATTCTAAAGGCTAAGAAATCTTTGACTTCTCCTGAGATGGAAGATGTTTTTCTCTGCTTTCTTCTTTGGAGTTTCATAGTTTGCCTTTCAGAGTTATGTGTGCCCACCTGAAGCTAATTTTAGTGTTCATTTTTAGCTAGGGGCTCAAGGTCCATCTTTGCTCAGACAGATATCCTATCATTCTAGTGCTTCGATTATAAGGCTATCTTTCCTCCATCAAATGTTTCAAAGGCCGTTGAAGCTGACCATGCAAGGGAGGATCCCTTTCTGCATGCTGCATTTTACATGCTCTTTTCTCACAGCTGCTGTATGGAAGTGACTACCGCAGTCACACAGCCATTACGTCCTGAAAATGTACATTTTCAGATTAGTTTGGTGGTTCCAGATCTTGCGCATTTGCAAATAAAATTTAGAATTAACTTAATTCTACTCAGAAAAGCAAAGTTTCAATTGGAGTTGGTTTGACCCTATCAACCAGGGCCGACAAGATGGCTCAGTGGGTAAAGGTGCGTACACACACCCTGGGGTCTGGGTTTGATCCCTGAGCCTATGTGGAAGAAGGAAGCAACTGGCTTTGAAAGTTGTCCTCTGACACCATCCATGCCTGTGGTAGTGTGCCTGTTCGCTTGCTTGCTCAATTTCTGTCTCTTTCTCGGTTCCTCCTTTCCATTTTCCCTTCTCTCTTTCAAATAAATAAATATGAAACATAAAATAAAATCATCAATCAACCTGGCAATACCAGCTGCCTTGATCCTTGCCCTGTGAGTCTCTCGTGCAGTTCAGCTTCCTTGGTTTCACTCAAGAATATTCTCTAGACTTGGGCATAAACATTTGTACACATCTTGTTTAATTCATTGCCTTATGTTTTGCAATAATGTGATGAGCGGTATTTGAAGTTTCTTTTTTGCAGGCATTGGTGGCTAGTGCATAGAAACACAGCTGGCCCTCGAGTCCTGCATCCTGCAGCATCTTTAACTGACTTTTTGCAGATTCTCTGGGATCCTCTATGTACACTACTAGCACGTTATCTGCAAATGGAGATGGGTTTGTTCTTCCTTTCCAATCCATGTGATGTCATTCTTTTGTCTGCCCTGCTGTCCTGACTGAGGTCTTTGGTACAATGTTTGAGAGGTGTTAGGACCATCCCACCTTCTCGTCTTCAGGGAATTACTTACTCACTGTTTACCCTTCCAGCATTAGTTTGCAGTTAGTTCTTTTCTTTCCGTGTATGTACTTGCGTAAGTGTGTGACAGATGAGTGCATGCATGTGGCGCGTGAGTGTACGCACAAATGAGTGCAGTTGTGCACATGCCACAGTACCTGTGTGAAGCACAGTCTCATTGTGCGCACACACATGTGCGTGTCAGCTGAGGGAATGTGTGTGGATGTGAACGTATGTGAGCGCAGTGCAGCATCATGTTGACACAGCCTGGGGCGGCGTCCCTCGCCTTCCCGCCTTCTGATCGGGTCTCTTCAGCTCTACTGCCTAAGTCACACTGACTGGCCACACGTTTCTGGAGACCCTTGAGTTCCCACCCCCTCTCGTTCCCCGCAGGGCTCAGGAGATGCCTATGCCATTGGGCCTGGCTTTCATGTGGGGTCTGGGGACACAAGCTCAGGTGGCTGGTGACAAGCACGTAATCTGCTGAGCGACCTTCCCAGGCCTGGACTTATTTATAAAAAGCCTTTCATTATGCAAAAGAATTTTCTTTAAACGCTTCCCTGCTGAGGGTCCCTCTCATGGTCAGTGATATATTGCAGCATTATATATTTTTTTCCAAAATTGTTGCTGCAATTTTTATGGCAACTTCTTTATAGAAGATGGGTAAATCACCTGTCGATATGATGTTTTACACCAGTTGGCTTCTGGGTATGAACCCCAATATGCATCCCTTACTGGCTGCATACTTGGTCACAGTGTGTTTTTCTTTTTTATGGTTTAGAGTCAGTTTGCCAATACAAAGTTTAGGACTTGTGAGTATTTGTGAATGGCATTGGCTAATAATATTCTTTTCTTGCAGTATCACTGCTATGTTTTGGTATTGTAGCTACTGTCTGTAAATCAGTCGGGAAGTATTCTCAAGGTTTATGTAAAAACTTCCTCTTATTTCATCTTTAAATATTTAAGAGAATTAAGTATAGAAATCATATGAATCAATGAAGCTTTCTTTAAAGGAAAGTTATCTGAAAAGAAATCTGATAACTTCATTTAGATGTTCTGAGCTGGGCGTGTCTGTAATTCTAGCCCTGGCAACAGAAACAGGAAGACTGAGCTGTTCGAGGCAAACCTGGTTTGCAGAATGAGCTGGAGGCCAGCAAGAGCTGTAGAAAGAGACCCCGCCTCAGTGCTCCCCTCAAAGACAGACGGACAGACACACGGATGGACAGGTGGACAGACAGGCAGGCAGGCAGACAGATAGATGGACAGATGGACAGACAGGCAGGCAGGCAGGCAGCTAGGCAGACAGACAGACAGACAGACAGATAGATAGATAGATACATACATACATACATATATATATACATACATACATAACATAACATAGAGAGATAGACAGACAGATACATATATAGATAAGGTAGACGGACAGACAGAAGACAGACAGACAGACAGATATATACATACATAAGATAGATAGATACATAAACAAATAGATACATACATACATAGCATAGATAGATACATAGATTCATAGACAGACAGACAGACAGACAAACATTGGAGTAAGTCATTTGAGAGAGTCAGTCCCCATAAGCTCTTATATCCATGAGCCTTTGGGTTTGATCTTCAGTATCCCAAGAAAAACCAATTTTAAAAAGCCACTTAACTTTGCTTTATTAATTCTGCTATATAATAAGCAACTGTAAAAACAGTACCACAGTACCACGACAACTTCTTTTCAATGAGATGCAAAGGCATGACCTTGCTAGGCTAGATTTCAGACACGGATAGTGCTCATGTCTGTGCCTTCAGTCTACACCCAGAGCTTGTACCTTCAGTCTACACTCAGGACTTGTGCCTTCAGTCTACACCCAGAGTCTGTGCCCTCAGACATTATCCTTCAAGCCTTGTTGCTGGGCACATAGGCCCTGCTTCAGCCCTTCAACGCTGGAATATAGAAACTTTGAAGTTTCTTTGAAACTGAATAAGTGGCGTAGGAAAGAAGCGAAGGCTGTCTGAGAGTCGAGAGCCCTGTCTCGGGGAAGCCAGAGGGTTACCAACAAGGCTGACCACTGTCTTCATGTCCTTGAGCAAAGCAAGATCTGTACAGAACGGGACATTCTACCCTCAAAGAGCTGCACTTCCTGAAAGAGGTGGGCACGAGGAAGGAGCCGCGCCTGACTGGTCAGCTGAAGTGTGGTGAGATGTGTTAGCCGTCTAGGAACCACGAGCCGCGCCCACAGCCCCTGGCACCAAGGGGAGGAGGGGCTTGGTTCAAGTGTTCAGGTTTTAAACCATCTCTTGCTCTCTCTGATAGTTTTCCCAAAGTTCTGCCAATAAAGTCATGACTATCCTAGCTTCTGAGAACTCTGGATGGATTTCTGAGACCCTTGGAAGAGAGAATGACAATACGAAAAATGGAAAGCAGAGACTGCCGGGAAGCTTCCTTTTCTATTAAAGGCAAATGTCAAATATTTTAATGGAAAAATCACACAAGCATTTTTAATTTTTTAGTTTGGTAGTTATAAATTGTATGTTCATATCAAGTAGTCTTTCTTTTATTGTGTTCTTATCCAGTTATGGTATGGAGGTAACAGTTTCCACAGAATGGGTTTGATAGCAACCCTTCTTCCTTTTCTATTTTGTAGGATAGTGGGAGGACATTAGGATTAGTCCTTCTTTAAAAGTCTAATAAATATTCAGCAAGAAATTAGTTTTGAGCTTTCCTTTAATGGAAGACTTGTAATGACTACTTCAGAACTCAAGAACATAGCAGGCTGGGTTTTCTATCCTCTTGGGTCAATATTAGTAGATCATATTTTTCTAGAAATTTGTCCATTCATTCTAGATTTCCCAGTTTATCAGAATATAAGTTTTAAAAATGATCTCTAAGAAATCTTGGGATTTTGTAAATAGCTGTTGTAATATTCCTCGAATTCATCTGTAATTTTATTAGTTTGCACTTCTTTCTTTGGGTGAGTTGGGCTAAGGATTTATCACATTTTTAATCTGCTTAAAGAACCAGCTCTTTGTTTTACTAACTCTTTGTATCTTTCTTTCAGTTTCCATTTCATTCATTTCTGAGCTAATATTTATCATTTGTTTCTTCTACTGGTTTGGATCACCTTGTTCTGCTTTTTGTGTAGACCTTTAGGTGCATCATTAGGTTATTTATATGAGATCAATCAGATTTTTATGTATGAATTCATAGCTATAAATGTCCCTCCAAAACAACCTTCAATGTATCTGAAAGATTCTGGTATGTTGTGTTCCTGTTTTCATTTAATTCTAGGAAATTTTCAATTTCCCTTTGATTTCTTCAACAATGCATTGATACTTCAAAAGTGTATTTTTAACTTTCTATGTGTTTGTATAGTTCCTAAAACTGCTCTACCTGGTGGTTCCTAGTTTTATTTTATTACATGATATTATTATGGTAACATCCAATAAGTTATTTTGACTTATTTATTTTCTAAAATATCTGTTTGGAGAAAGTTCCAGAAACCTCTGAGAAGTATGTGCATTCTGCAGCTATTGGGTGGTATATTTAGTAGCTGTCCAGTAATCCACTAGACAAATAATACAGTTTAACTTTGATATCATTTTATTGATTGTTTTGTCCCAATACCCAACAAGAAGAGTTTCTTGCAAGCAACAAATAGTTGGTCCTTAACTTTTCAATCCAATCAGTCACTCTGTCTTTTAATTGGAGAATTAAGTCCATTCACATTCAGAATTGTTATCGGAAGGTACATACTAGTTCTTGTCATTTTGTCATTTGTTTTGCTGATGTTTGAGTCACCTGCTTATCTATTCTTCTAGTGAGATTTATTCTTTCCCATATTCTCATGTGCGTAGTCTCCTCTTCTGTGTATAAGATTCCTTTAACTCTATTTTTGCAATTCTTATCTAGTGATTATGAGTTTCTTTGGTTTATGCTTAAAGATTTGTCTTGGATCGTCTTGATTTCTCTTTTGCTCCTGAAGGATATCACTGAATAGATATGTATATATTCCCTGTTGGGGCTTGAAATGTATCATTCTATTCCTTCCTCTTTTTAGAGTTTCTCCTCAGAAAGCTGTTGTCGCTCTGAATGGATTTACCTTATAATCTCACGTGCCCCTCTGACTATTCGTCTTTGTTTTGTGTCTTGGTGTCTTAGGTATAATGTGACATGTGAGGTTCTTTAATGGCCATGTCTGTTTGGGGTTCTTTCTGTATCTAGATGTCCATTTCCTAGCCAAGGAAATTTTCTGCTATTTTTTCACTGAATGAAATGATTATGTCAATAGCTGTGGCATTTGTGTCTGTGCCAAAAATTCCCAAGTATGAACTTTGAATCAGATGCCAAAGTTCTTGCATATACTGCTTATAAATTGATGCTTTAATATTGTCTGAATGTTCTAATTCATAAATATTGCCTTTAAGCCCAGATATTCTTCCCCTCAATTCAGTCTATTAGTGAAACTTTCAACAGTCTTTGATTCTATTGACTACTGAACTTTTCATTTCCAAGATTTCAGTTTTTTTCCAGAGTCTTTATCTCTTTATTGAGCTGTACTTTCATATCCTTATTTCATTAAGTTGCTTATTCAGGTGCGTGGTAAAGGCCTTTGCCACCCTTCACTGGACAGACTTGAACTAGGAAATACAATGATGCTAGAGCTGGCCTTCTAGGGTGTCTCTGTCGGGGGCCAAGTTGTTCCCTGGATCTCTGACCAAGCACCGCCGCTGGCAGGCATGCGTATTCTCACTGCAAACCGTGTGCGGTCTTGGTGGGCCTTCCCTGTCTGGATGGGCTCTCTTCGCCATGAGGTGAGAACACAGTGGGCTCCCTGGGTGGGGTTCCATGATGCCAGGAATGCTGGTGGTCAGCATCCCCTGTTTTTCCTTCCCCTGGGGAATCTATGGGTCCTGGGACTTCTGTCTGTGTGGTAGCGCATCCTCCTGGGAGAGAAGGAGGGGTAATATGATGCAAACAAGACCACTTCTCTTGCCTCCCAGTAGACTTTTAGGCAGTGCAAACACAGCTGCATGCTTTGGGGATTCCACTGAGGCAGTGTTTTCTGTGAACAGCTGCCAGTTGATGTCTGCAGAAATAGGGGTGCAAAGCAGACCCCAGGATCTCCTACAGTCTTCTCAAGGAGGCCAACCCCTTTTTTTCCAGAATTCCTGTATTCACTTCTGTCAGTAATGCTTTGAAAATATAGACATATCTCAACATAAACTTTGACAAGATTAACAGAATAACATATGTATTCTAAAATGGTGTACACAATGCATGAGAAATGTTTTGTTTCTGTAAGTTGGAAACAAACTTCAGGAACATTCTCCCACAGCATAAAGCATTCCTCCCACAATCCCACGGTGGAGCCTGAGCATGGGGCATTCCATAGAGAACAGGAACGGTGGCAGTCACATCGGAGCTGGAAAGCCATCAACAGCTCAGAGGCAAGGGCTGCTTCCCGCGGCCTAGCATTTCCCATCGGTGAGCTCAAGGATGGAAAGTCCTTCCTGCTAATAAAATCTATTGCATGAGATGTTGTCTTCTGACTTTTGAGATCTCCACTCCCTGGTATACTCCCAGCATACATAACAATTCCCATCCTAATCCTTCTGCTCCCTAGTTGAAGTAGCCAGGACCACCATAGGTCACATTGCTCTGTGGTTTTCGGGGTGTCTGGGCATGGGGAAAAGGCATGATAGAGCAATGGGAAAGGAGCTGGAATTTTCCTTAAACACAGAGGTATTTTATGTCACATTCAGTGACAAACCTGATTAAAAACCAGGACACCAAAAACGTGCCAGAAGAAAAAATTCTTCCAACTAATTTCAGCAGAAGATGCAAACTTGGGTTTAGGACTTTTTAAGTGAATATATAATTCCAGGGTTGTTATAAGACAAAAAAAAAACCCTCAATAAGCTATGTTTACTGGCATGATATTCCACAATATGTACATCATTATGCTAGGTTTATCATGAAGACGTTGACTATCCAGCAGATGCGGAAGTACTTAACCAGGAAGTCAAAGTCAACCAACAGGTGACTCTTCCAGACCAGCGTCACTTCATGCCTCCTGGGCGAGGTCAGGGCTCACCCTGCTGGCGCCCTTCGTGCTCTGCCAACCTGCAAGTTGTGGAGAACTGAACAGTGGAAGCTCCTCACAAGAAATCTGCTGTCCTGGGACAAAACGCAGCCCACACTCAGGAAGCCTATTCAAAACAAGAGCTAAGACATGTCCGTCAAGCCTCAAGACAGAAGAGCACATACAGACAGAGAAAATTTGCACAAACATAAGAAAAGAGGGGAAGGGGTAGTTTGGGCAAACCATCCAGGTGTCTAGTTAACAGACTGCAATGTTCATCAAACTCTATCACAAAGATGAAACTGTATTTGGATCAAATAAGATAACAATGATAAACCTTCATAGTTTGGGTTGTTGTAAAGTAATATACAAATAACTGGACAATTACCATTTTGTAGTTAATACATAAAGCTATTCTAAATTCTGCACTCTTGTAAGGAACAAGACTTATTAATTTGGACCCATAGGTCAAATCTGGCATACCATCTGTTTTGTCAAACACACATACACACGTACACACACACACCTTATTTGGAGCACAGTTGTGCTTATTCACTTGGAGACAGCAGTTGTCATGTGAGACCATGAGATCTGCATAGCTGTGACAGACACCAATGCAGCCCGGAAGCCTGCAGCAGTTCTCACAGCTGAGCCCCCAGCTCAGCTTCTTGTTTGCAGCTTCTTTGTTCTACTTAACCACAGATCTTAAACAGCAGGCCCTCCGTTGAATCACCACAGCTTAACAAGGCAAAAAACTTCATCTGCTATGGAAGGAAGGTCCTTTGTTACAAACTAACAACAAAAAAGAAGGAACTGCAAAAAAAAAAAAAAAAAAAGTTTCCAGGGGAGTGAAGGCACGTGCCACCAAGTCTGACCACCTGGATCCCGTTCCCGGACCCCACGTGGTGGTAGAAGAGAAACGACTTCTGAAAGCTGTCCTCTAACCTCTGTGCCCTGGTAACACATGTGCGCGCGCGCGCACACACACACACACACACACACACACACACACACACAGAAACACATGTACACGCACACAAAGACACACACGCACACACACATGCATACGCAGAGACGCATACACACACAGAGACACATGCGTGTGCACGCGCACACACACAGACACAGTGGTGTGACCGCTGGGCCTCCTCACTTTTCCCACCTGTTTTTCCTTCTTCTCACTGGCTGTGCTGCTGCCACTTTCCCTGTACAGGTTACTTTTCGACTTTTCTTTATGGGGTTGGAGCTGCGTTGTCTGCTCAGGCTGTGTCTGCTCCTCTGTGTTAGATTCTTCATCACTTTCCAGGTTATTTTTCCATTCTTTCATCATTTCTAATACATTGGTTGGTCTTGCCGAAGAAAGTGTATTGCCCTAATAGTAACATAAGCGCTGGTGTTAGCAACAGTTCAGACAATTGAAAAGACACTTACGCTTCTTAGGAATATTTTCTTCCAAATTCAGCGATAGTCACATGGAAATTCTGAAAAAACAGCAGAACCTCTGACACTGCTCGGAGCACACGCTCCACCTGCCCTGACTCATGACTCTCGTATAACAATGCTTGCACGTGGCCAAGTTAGAGAGGAGCCGGTCGGGCTCAAAAGAACCATGCAGCGTGCTGCGTGAAGAGCATGGTACAGAACAGATCTTTGGAAGTCACAGACCCACAGCACTGTTCTTAGAAGACTGCTGACACCGCTGGAAGGTTTTTGGGTCCAGTGCTGAGGGAAGTCCACACACCACCAAAATGTCCTAGGAAAACATCTAAATTGAGTTGGCAAGTTAAACATCATGTCTAAGACTCTAGATCTGTGATTTGAAAGCTCCTGTCTGGAATACTGGGTCATGATTGGTCCTCTGATGGTAGCTGACCTCATGCACTCTCCACAACCCAGACACAACCAAATCAGACCAACAACTGAGCATTTTATATTAACTGAATATCCCACTTCATGTGCCGAGCAACACGCCAGTGCAACTGCTGCTCCTCCTGACAGACTTCTAACTTCATTCTAACTCGGACTGTCAGAGAAAACCTGGGTAAGAAGTTAGATTAAATGGCTCAAATGAGAGCTTTGAGTGTGGGCACAGCTCAGTGACCTCGGTATGTAGAATGTGAGCGTCATAACACAGGGACCCGCGGCAAGACACTAAGGGCAGCCACATAGCGCTGCTGGGCAGGTACTGAGTTCAATCCAGTTGCGGCTACAAATGTATCAATGACAGTAACGGAATGGTAGTAACCGCAAGGATCACTTCTGAGACCAAGCCCCCAGCATCTTCTCCACCCTGGCGGTTTCCACAGTGGTATCACAGCATCTGAGAACACCCAATGTTGGCTGAACTCACCTGAGCGTACCCCACGAGGCTGAACCCATCTCCCCTCCACTTTCTTACTTTTCTCACAGTCTACCCTGTCTTTGAGCTCCCATTTGAGAGTTTTCTCTGTCAGGTGTCCCAGAACTGAGCACGGACAGAGCTGACACAGTGGCCCACAGGGGGCTGGAGTTACTGGAACATCAGGGTACTACAGAGTGCTCATCCAAATTTCCAGACCATTCTGATCTCCAGGGCTTGCCAGATCCCCGTGCCCACCTCTCCTCTGCTGAAATGTCTTAGCTTCATCCTAACCCCTGGCCATACCCTGGACTGCAGGCCACACAGCTGGGCGCCAACTTGATGCTCTCACTAGTGAACACACAGTCTGTCCTCAGGGACCCTGATCTAATAAACTGTTCCCCGGGTTATCTCTTGAAACCAGAATTTCGCTTCTCTGTGGCTTCGAAGTGTGATCGTATGACTCATTTTGGCTAGTGCCATGAGCCAGGTGGATGGTTAGGAGGTAGTAAGCAATTTGCCATGCTCATAATTCCTATCTTGGCAACTCCAGAAGCAAAGGGACCAGAGTGTCCCTTAGCCTGGATCCCCGAATGAGGACGATGTGACTGATCCTCCTCTAATCCCGCAGGCCCTTTGTGCTGGCAGGTGCAGCACTGGGAATTGGAGCTCATTTGTTACCCCAGAACATGTAACCCATCCTGACATAGATAACAAAGTGGGTGCTTATATTCTGAGAGTCACCTCTAAGAGGCCTTAACAAGAGGGAGCGGAGTCTATAACCACCATACCCCACAAAATTATAATTATGATGGCGCTCACATGTAATCAGTATATAGTGTGACAGCCATTTATCTCGGCAGCTTTTGCTTGCAAAGTCCTGATACGCATACATTCTAGTTATCACGATTTAATTAATAGCATCAATCCCTCAAAAGCAGAGTTCAAATTTCAGTCACCACAGAGTATCAGGTGTTCACACTTCACTGCTAGTGCTTCCATCCCAGAGGCACACAAATGTCTGCCCAATCAGGTCACTCCTTTCAAAGTTTCTTGATTACTGTGCCCAGGGCATCTGCAGGACTGTTCACCCACAGGTAGCCTGAGTGCAAGGTGTGCTGTCTACCTGTCTCCAGGGAACGAGTCACCAAAGACGAAAACACGGTGACACCGAGACAGGTGCTGAATCTAAACAATGAAAGTGGAAAACAGAAGCAGCTGCCATGGGAGCCTGTGCGTCCTGTGCCCCGCAGCCCAGGGCGTCAGGGGAGGCACAGTTGCCAAGCTAAGCAAGGAAGGAGACGACCACCTTCACAGCCAGAGAACTTTTAGAGACATTTTGTGACGTAGAAAGAATGCAATACAGAAAACAAATCCAAATGCTGTGAGCAATGCAGCCATTTACCAAGGCATGGAACAAGTCCTTGGGCTGGTGAGAGGGCTCAGGGGTGCTTGCCATGCAAGTCCGACAACCTGAGTTCAATCTCTGCCATGCACAAAGTGGGAGAAGAGAACTAACTCATCGGCTTCCTCATGTGCACCATGGCACACACATACCCCCCACAATAAATAAATAACTGCCTGAAATATGAAAAAAATAAAAAACTGATCCTCTGTTTACTTAAAACTGCTAGGACAGAAGACAGGGAATTTAATCTTAGTAAATACGAAAAAAGAATTTTAATCCTTAGAATTTCTAACATTCCAAATTATAACATAGGAAGTGAATATTGGTTTTACTTTATTTCATCTTCATGCATATCTGCAACCAGCCTAGAGTCTTTAAATTTAGGGTTTGGACAAAGATCTTTGGGAGCAGATGTCCCCTGGCTATTAGGGTCACTTTGCAGTTTTACCTTGTGCCATCGCTTGCACCTTCCTGCGACTCCATGTAAGGCAAGGACTGTCTGAATTGAGTCTGTATCTCTAACAATCTGTCAAGTGCTGGGGTCACCCTCACACTTATCCAAGAGCTAACACTGACTGCATGGCTTGAATGCATTCCAAAGAGACTGTGAGGAGCAAAGGATCTGAAATGAAGTACTATCACATACGAACGCCGTGCTACTCGGAAACTTAACTCGTTACCACGTGTGTGCACTTGGGATAACCAGCTTGGATCTCTGGACTTGGCAGTATCGGTCCAGTCTGTCCTTGTTTTCTGGGGTCCACAGAACACCATCCATCCCTGCTTGCTAGCAGTTGAAGGAGAATTATATCAGTGTCACGGTGTGAAACGTGTCCCCCACAGTCTCATGTGTTTGGGAAGGTCATGGTACCTTTGAGAGGTGGAGCCTTGCTGGAGGAAAGTGGTCACAGGAGGTGCGCTTTGAGGTTGACTAGTCCCAATTATCTCCTGGAGAAGTCTGCCTTTGCAGCAAGCAGACTTGCAGCTCTCAGTCTCCAAGATGTCTGCAGTGACCTAGGCCTCCTCTAGCTTCTGCAGTCAGCCATGCAGCCTCCGCCATGAAAGACTGTATCTCCCTCTGGAACCGTAAGCTCAATAAACCTCCCCTTCTCCCTTACGTTGTTTGACTTCGGGTGTTTGCTCACAGCAACAGAAAAGAGTAACCATTACAATCAGATATTTGGAATAACTAATGGATAAACTGCCCACAGCCATATGTCATGACCCCCCCCCCAAGCCTAAAGGAAATTATAATTGAACTGACCCTCCAAAGAAACAAACCAAAATGGGGCAGAGCTGCCGGCAGCCTCTGAATTCTGCTATTCTCATCACCAGGCCCCTGGCCTTGAACTCCCTTCAGTGGTGGAATCCAGGCCAGGTAGGGGCAGCAAGCGGGGACAGGATCCATAAGGACATGGTAGCCACGGGCTGCTGTCAGCAGACACTTGGCCTCGTGGGCTAACGCACTTCCACTTGTTTAGCCAATAGGTAGAGGAGGAGACAGTCATGACTTTCAATTTTGAAAACTCATGGTAGCCCGTTGGTCAAATGCAAGATTTGAATTGGATGTGTCAGTGGACGTCCCAATAATGGAGATAATCGTGCCGCCTCGTCTCAGCCAAGTCTGGCTTTTTCAGAGAGTACCCATCATAGTTTGGGAAAAAACTATGTTCTGAAGGTACTTTTTCTTTTTTTAATGAATTGCATGTATCATGTGGAGTCTGGAGGGAGGAGGTATGAAGCAAAAGCTAGTGAGTGTTCTGATTTTCAACTGAGTCTGTTTCTATTTTGTAAACAAGTAGAATGCATATTTTGGTGCTGTTGCCATGAACAATATGTTTTGACAAAAAATTTAAAGAATATAAGAAACCCCTATGGACCAGAGAGGAACTCAGGAGAAATAACTATTCCCAGTGGGAACCATAGGATCAGGGGCTAAACGGGTGAGAGGTATGTCACTATCTGTGGGTTCACCCAAGGAAGGCCACTTAAGCTGCCACAGAGGCCTGAGCCCCCACTAGAACAGACAACTTGAAGGGAACACTGTAGCCCACACGAGCAGTCAGGCACGAGGGTAGGAGGGGAGGGATGAAATGGGGAGGAGAGAGAAATGGGGAGGTAGAGGGAGGTAGAAAGGAGGGTGTATGTATGTGTGCGTGTGTGTTTGTATGTAGAACCAAGGTGAATTCAGGAACCACCATGGACGCCTCCACCTCTGCCTTGTTTACTCTGCCCCGGGATTCACAGGCTCCGCCCTACCAGGACCAGAAGCGCAGGCCGACCCCGCTTCCACCCAGCGTCTATACGTGGGGTCTAGGATCTGAACTCAGGACCTTCCGCCTGCAAGGCAGAGTCTTAACCCCTCAGCCACCTCTCCAGCCCCAAAAGGAAAATTCTTAATGAAAAATAAAAATATATATAAGAGAATGTTTGACTTTGCTAGATGAAAACCCAGTACAAATAATGAGGTGCCAAATTTCACAGATGGGCATAAATTAAAAATCATTAATACTCTGTATTCACAAGGGTATAGCAAACGAGGTACCAGTGACTAGCTTCCTATGGCAGGGAAAGGATCAATGCCCGTGAACATGTGCAATTCATAGTCTCTCTGACAGTAATTCCATTGTCCAGAATTTATGGTCATGGTTTGCATGTGAGTTGCCCCCACAGGCTCATGTGTTTGATCTGTACTGGTGTTAGTGTTTGGGAAGGTTCTGGTACCTTTGAGAGTTCGTTCCTTCTGGCTGAACGAGGCAGGTCCCAGGGCCAGGGCTAGAACTCTCTCTGCCTCAGGATGGCTGAAGCAGCTTCCTGCTTCTGCCTTCAGCCACGCCTTCTGCTCTGGGATTCCCATCGCACTGGACTATATTCCCTCTGGAATCAGAAGTCAAATAAGTACCCCCCTTTCCGCTAAGTTGTGTGTAAGTTCTGTCTCACAACAACATAAAATACTTGCAGTAGATATACTAACATAATATGCAAAAAATGTATTTGTAAGAACATTTGTTGCACCTTGGTTTCAACAGGAAATATCTGAACAGTGTTAAGTTCCATATACACAGGGGACTATTTATACAATTACGTAATCATGGTGGGAGCTGTGACTGTGTGAATTTTATCAATAAATAAGGCAGATTCCCGGCATTAATGACTTGAAAAGTACAGCATCCAAGGCGTGGACCTCTCTCCTGGTGTGCAGAATGTCCGGAAGCCCATGAGACAGCGTGAGAGCGGTGGGAGGCGGGAGCGACTGGCCTGTTTCTTGGCGTCTCAGTCGTTTCCCACGGGAAGGCCTCGACTATCACCTTCGGAAGCAAAGCAAAGCGCGCAGGAGGAAGGTGTGCTGCAAGCTGCAGATGCCCATACAAAGGGCCGGCTGATGCGGCAGGCCCTGTGGCCCAGTGAGTCCAGGGCGGCCACGTTACGGTGACAGCCGTCGCCAATATAAACAACTACGTCACTTTGAGTCTCCCTAACAAGAAATCCCGTGGCCATTCTGGGAATAGACTTCCCTGTTCCTCTCGAGGAGAAAGCCTGAGAAACACTCTCTTCCAGAGGCAAATCTCTAACCACCAGAGCTTCTCTTAGATGCATAGCTGAGCCTCAGACCCCAAACTCCAACCAACCTCATATGCTATCGGTGGGGAGGGGGCTTCCCAAGGACCATGTGGCCAGAGACCCTTAATTTCCTGAGTCTGCTCGAGCAAGGATTCGTCGAAATATCCTTAAGTTAGTTTTTTCTGCATGACAGGAAGGCAGCAGGAGGGGAGCACATAGCCCTCCCCCATCTCTAATATTTTTTCAAAAGCTCCCTGGAGTACAAAGAACAACTCAAAATTCTGATGTCGGTGTCCAGAAAGCAAATGAACCTAATGACGTGGTGGGAAGGCTTTCAGATGTGAGGTGCTTTATGTCTCTGCTTCCAACAAAGATGAAGAAAGACCTCATTAAATGTTCAGATGGTAGAGTGTTAAAAGTCATTTTTATGATTTATTTCATTACACGATTTTAAATACTTTCCCCTGGACCTCAGGTACGTAGGAACTCCATTTATATCCTTGCCCCTCGAAACACACCTTTGCACTGTGATCCATCTGACGATTTATTTTCCTTCATCCATTCACTTAGAGTCTAATACGCTCCAGAGGGCTGAACCATAAAGCAAGAAAACAGTGCCAAGCATTTCTGCCAGCCTGGTTTTATTCTACTCTGGCTCTGGGAGGTGGAGAGGGGAGGGGGCAGCACCCAGCGCCCCTGACCATGGTTCACATCCTTGTACTTTAGTCACATCTCTGTGAATTCAAAAACAAATATTTCTTTAATTTCACTTAATGAAATGAGATGGCACCTTGGCGCTTTTTTTCCTTTCAAAAAATATATTGCCAAGGCCGTTGGTTATCCCGGTAGCGGGAATAATGAATCTTGATTGCCACGTGGCAACATACACAAAAATCACTTCATAATGTAATGGAGAATCGTATGTGAGGGCTGAGGACTGAAAAGCTGAGGGTGTGGGGAGGGGAACATGGGAAAGTATCTTCATTGCCTTGGGGTGGACAAAGAATTACTGGGTAGGACACAGAGACCATTAACTGTACAAGAGAGAAAACGATAACCAGAATTTTATCAAGGTTATGACCATTGACCAAAAACACCACCAAGAAATAGAAAAGAAACAGACCAGGAGATTTATATATACATATATGATGTATTTGTGTATATATTTATATATAAGGGACTTCTAGAGATCAATAAGAAAAAGTTAATCAAAAAATACAAAAATGAGAGAAAGACTTGAAACAGGCATTCCATGCAAGAGGACATCTAAAAAGTGGCCTGGATTTGATAGCACACATCTATAATCCCTTGGAAGATACAGGCAGAAAGACCAGGAGTTATACACATGCACGCATGTGCACACACACCCACACCCACACACATGCACACATACATGCCTCTTGGATATATTTCAGAAGTGAAATCCTCGGCTGTAGAATGTGAAATGGTTAACATAGAGACAATTGCAGGTTCTTCCCCACACCAACTGTACCAAGCAATACTCTCCCCACCCATGACTAGATGCTATTCTTTAATCCATAGTTTTCAACACCTGGTATTAGACAGTTTGGATTTCGATTTAAATCTCTGTTGTGTTGATTTGTGTTTTCCCTGGTCACTAATGAGATTGAACTCTGTAGAGTGTTCATTCCCCAAATGTGTGTCCTCTTTTGTGACATAGCGACTCCCGTCTTTGCTCATTCCTGCTTCTCTTCCTTGTAAACTTACCTAAGTTTGTCTTATTCCTTTGTTGGTTATTTGCATAGTAAAAGCTTTTCCATTTACAGCCTGCTGACTCTCCCTATGGTATTGTTTCATGATTCTTAATACACTCAGCTAGTCCATCATTTATTTGATATACTGTCTTTGCTTTCTGTTTCATGAAATCCTTTCCTACCTCCCCCAAAAGAGATGCATCTCTTGTTTCCACCCAAAATTTCAGACTTTTGCTCTTCGGTGTAGTAGAAGACTGTCTCCTGGGGAGTTGATTTTGCCTGTGCTATGAAACAGGAATCCATGTTCGTCTTTTACACATGGATAAGGAAAGCCCTTCTTTTCCTCTTCCTCTTCCACGTGACTCTGGCGTAGCTCCAGAAACCCCAGATACGAGCGAGCAGAGTCGTCAACAGGCATCAGGAGACTTAATAACCCTGAAGTGGGCGCTCACAAGCGTCTTGCCTATTTTTGACCCTCTGCTTTTGCGTGTACATCTTTTTTTTTAATTTTTTTAATTCTTTTTTTATTATTATTTATTCAATTGTGCGTGTGTGTATTATGTGCCCGCGCGTGCGCGCGCGCGCGTGTGTGTGTGTGTGTGTGTGTGTGTGTGTAGAACCACGGACGAATTCGGGAACCACCATGGACGCCTCCACCTCCTCCTTGTTTACTCTGCCCCGGGATTCACAGGCTCCGCCCTACCAGGACCAGAAGCGCAGGCCGCCCCCGCTTCCGCCCGGCGTCTATACGTGGGGTCTAGGATCTGAACTCAGGACCTTCTGCCTGCAAGGCAGAGGCTTAACCCCTGAGCCACCTCTCCAGCCCCTGTGTACATCTTTTAAATAACAATCTTGTGGAATTTTGATAGATCTGCATTAACTGTATATCAATGAGAGAAAAAATAATTCAATAATAAATTTTTGATAAAAGAAATTTATGATATGATATTCCAATCAGTGATATCTTTGCACTTAAGTCTTCTTGAATTTTTGTTTTTCAATAAAATTTTGTAAATTTTCGCAAAGAGGCCTACAAATCTCACGCTGCATTTATTCCTAGATATTCTGTATTCTTTGCGACTGTTTTACATGATATTGTCATGTTATACTTTCCTGTTGTCCCTGCAAGCAAACAGAAAGGCAATTAATTTTTTATGTTTTGACTTGTAAATCGGTCTACCTTTCTCAGCTTCCCTCATTAATGTACCAGTTTGTGTGATTCAAATTTGAAATGTACAGACATTCCATTCCTCTCTGATTATTGTTTAACTTAATTTTGAACTATCGGAGAATATGACTTCTATGCTTACTTGTTTCGTGACTCAGTATATAATCAGTTTTGAAAACGGTTCCACACATAATTAAGAAAATGTGTATTTCCTTTTCTGGTGACGATAGGATGGCTCAGAGGGTGAATATTCTATCCACATATCTGATGATCTGAGTTCAATCCCAGAATCCGCTTGATGAAAAGAGGGAACTGACTTCTGAAAGTTGTCCTCTGACCTCCACGTGTGTAGTGTGCACTGTGGCATGGCTTGCTCGCCGGTTCTCTCTCTCTCTTTCTTTTTCTCATAAATAAGTAAATAAATCCATCATGGTTGGATATACAATTTGTTAGGTGTCCACTAGGATGAGCTTGTTAACTGTATTGCTAGAATTGTCCACATCTTCTGTGATGGTAACTCTGGCAGTTTCCCAGGTAATTTTGTCTACTTTTGACTTGTTTATTTGAGGTTATTTTATTAGTTGCATGCATGTTTAAATGACTGTTAAATTAGTAGAAAATTATATAGTAATCTAAGCTAAACTATGTGCCATTAGTATAAAACAACTTACTTCATAATTTAGATGTTCGTGTTAAGGTATACTTAAAATTAATTTGGCATTACCAATTTTCTTTGGTGACTGTTCATGTGATCTGTCCTTTCCATCCTTTGCCTTTCAGTATTTCCACATCTCTATGAATGTGTTTCTTGGGCTAGAGATGGGCTAGCGCTTGCCCAGCATGTAGAAGGTCCTGGGTTCATTCCCCAGCAACCTCTAAGCCACGCATGGTTGCGCTTGCTACAATCCCGGCACCCATGAGGTACAGGCAGGAAGCAAGCAGCTACATGGGGAATTCAAGGGCAGCTGGGACAGAGACCATGGCTAAAACAACAGCAAAACAAAAACCAACATGTAAAAATGCTGAACCAGTTACTCTTCTTTTTTGCTCTGAGACATCACTCGAAGTTGAACAACTTAAGGGAAATGGGGAGATTTCCTCAGCTTGTGGTTGCAGAGGGGAGATAGAGTCCTTTATGGTGGAAGAGGCATGACTGCTGGCAGGAGCTGGAGGTGACCTGAGTTACATCCATCAGGGAGGCCGAGAGCTGCAAAACTGCAAGAGCTGACTCCTTCCAGAAGCAGAGTGGGGCTAATCCACCTCAAGGCCCATCTCCTGGGACTGCCTTCCTCCAGCAAGGCTCCATCTCTCAAAGGTGCCATGACCTTCCTACCAGGTCTCTACAAACTTGCTGCTCCTCCTGTGATTGTGCCTGCACCACGGGTTCCAAGAGCAGGGCTCTCGGGGCAGCCTCTGAGGTCTTGTGTAGATGAAATTACTAATGTTATTATTCCCTTTCATGTGCTGGCATCTTAAGCAAATAGACCAATGTTCAACATCAAGACCAAAGGAGAAGAGGTGTTGATCACAATTCATGGATATATATATATTTTTTAATTTTCTCTTATTTTGTATGTGTGTGTGTTATCCATGTCTGTGTGTGTGTGTGTGTGTGTGTGTGTGTTATCTGTGTCTGTGTGTCTGTGTCTGTGGAGGCCCAAATGTAACTTTGGGAATCACCCTGGATTGTGCTACCTCCTCTTTGCTTTGCTCTGGAATGTCCCAGGAAGAGCAGGCTGCTGCCATTTCTTCCCGGCCTTTTCACATGGGATCCAGGATCCAAACTCAGGACCTTCTGCATGTGAGGAGGAAGCTTAACCACTGAGCCATCTCTCCAGTCCCAGATATAAAATTTTAAGTTTAGAACCGAGAAGATGACACAAGTCTGGCAGCCTGAGTTTGAACCCTGGGAGCCCACAAGGTAGGAGGCAGGAACTGACTCCTGAAGGTTGTCCTGACCTCCTCATGCATGCTATTTCATGTGAGTACACAGACACACACACACACACACACACACACACACACACACACACACACACACACATACACAAGCAAAGAAAACTTTTAAAATTTAAGTTTAAAGTCCTTTTCCCTTTGATAGACTAAAACACTATTGCAGTTATTCTTACATCCGATGTGATTCTTGTTAACTTGATCTGCTGCGCTCTTGCTCTAAATCCTTTAACAAGCTGTGGATGACCCAGTTAGACTGCGGCCACTATCCCCAACAGAGAGCATTCATTCAATAAATATCAGTCGCAGTTTTGAGAACCTATCAATAATTAAATATTGAAATGATCTCAAATGTTCTGGTTCATGAGCTTTTGCCTAATTATTATAATTCTTATTGAAAGATTCCTCAGTAGGGATGCAACAGCATATTCATTTGTACATGTGTAGTACAGACAGAAAGAGAGACAGAGAGAGAAAGACAGAAAGAGAGAACTTAAGAATTATTATGTAGTAAAATAAAGCTAGGCTTCAACATGTTGAAGATAAAAATAATATGGACAAGGAAAGTAGTTGCCTGTCAGTCGGGCATCATCAAACATCTGTCTTCATGCTCAGGCGTGCATGTCAAGGCTAAGGTCAGAAGTTAATGCCCAAAACCAGAATAACAACTTGTGAATCAATGAACGAGGACCCTGTTCATATGCCAGAGAAAACTATGCTGAAACCTGGCCCTGGGCCTTGGTCATGTCATGCCTCTGTAGAGTGTGACCACAGACACCACTCCAGACTCTCCTTTGGATCCGGAGAGCCCGAAGAATTAAAGTCAAAAGATACTTGCTAAGATTAATGCAGGTACTTTAATGACGGTTGTCTCTTTGCAAACAAGCCACCTTGCAAGTCTGGTAGACGGTAACGATAATTTCTCTCACTTAAAGAACAAACCCACTCACTTGCCTCTCTACCTCTGGTGAGCTGGAATCTTCTTTCTGGCTTGCTTTCCTCACTGGATTGTGCGTTCCTTCTGTCAGAGACCTCGTCTGCTACGTATGCAACTACATTTTACTACCTAGCACAGGCTTGGCATGTAGTGGGCATAAAAAATGTTGAAATTACTAATGTCCAAAAAAATAGAATAAAGTTCAAAACTAGGAGCTATCTTTTCATGAGTCACAGAAGAAAAATAATTTTCCTGATTTATACCAGTGGTCTGAAAATGTAAGTGGTAAGAAGAAATTCTTTGGCAATTCCTCTATAAAAATGTTAACCTGTGGCCAGAAGACTTGAAGAAACATCGAGAGGCCCCTGGAATTTTCTAAGAAGAAGCCACCATGTCCTGAACACTCAACGAGAATAACGGGCTCATGCCCAGCCGCAGGAGTGGTCTCCACACTCCCGTGCCACAGCGTCATCTTGGCTGCTTTTTCTTACATCTACCACTCAGTGTTTGAACTTTGGATGATAGGATATGTTTATTTGAAATTCTGTCCACTTAAATGCATATAGAAAAATCATTCTTTTTCTTAGGATACTTTTTAGATCCACATCATGTTTCAAAATGCACAGGGCACAGACTGAAGCACAGACACTTTTTTTGTCCAATAAAGCACTTTGAACAGAGAATGTTCCTGAGTGTTAGGTACTAAAGAAGATAAGCTCCGTTATAAAGCATCGGGCGCTGAGAGAGAGTCGTCATGTTTTCTTTAGATTAGTTCAAACGGAGGACATGAATGATGATAAGGAAGACTTCACGAGTTAAGAAGAAAAGAGTTTTGCTTTTCAGAAGTTTGCAAAATGCCAGCATTCTAAATTTCATCCACTCAGCTCCCCAGGATGGTCCAAGATAGCACATAATATCTGTCACTTCTTATCCGTTTGGCAAAGATTCCATAAAGACAAATGTGATAGAGTCTTGAAAAAAATGAAGACTTCTGAAAAAAATGACCAAAGACAGAAATAAAGTGGTGCTAATTAGAAAACAAATAACTAAATGGCCAAACCCGAGTGCTGTGTGATGCTAAGAGGAGATAAATTTCTAAGGCACACCATCTGCTTTATGATTTTTTATTTTTCTGTACTACAAATCCACTCAGTACATTTTTACAATGATCTAGCTGCTAACTCATTTACACAATTACTTTAGGCCAGAAATAATTACTGCATGGAATCCTATGAGAGATCAAAATAGTCACAGAAGAGGGCAGATGTAATCTATTCATGAACAAATTCTATTTTTTTAGCTTTAAAGTGAAAGAATTGTTATTGAAAGAAAAGGTTTGAACTGTCAGAAGATAAATTAAAGAATTTAAAAGAATGAGACCCTGATACACTTAAGGGATCTAAATGCATCTGGGCCTCTTCTCAAAGCTGTAGTGTCTTAAAGCGTGTTGCTGGGGCCTCTTGTCTTGCTGTGTTTGCTGCCTAACTTGTCTCTTCAGCCCAGTGGTCTCACACAGCATCTACATACTCCCAGAACTCCTGTTTCCATCCCTAACTTCAGATGTGTATGCTCAATTGCCTAGTTGCTATCACTACCTACTCGCCTGTCACTCGGTATTTCAAACATTGAAGCTAATCCAGAAATCTCCCTTCATGCCATGCCCCGTGTGGTCTAGCTTTCCATAGCTAGATCCATTAGATCCATAGCTTCTCATCAGAGTAAAGAGCAACACTGTCCACCAGCTGTTGAAACAAAATCTGGATTTCATCCCAGATTCTTCCCATACCTTATCCCCCCATGAACCCCACCTTATTCCAGTGCCTCATAGGTCTTCTTCTTTCTTCTCCCTTATTTTCTTCATCTCTCCTTTTCTCCCTCTCTCCCTTTTCTTCCTTCCTTCCTTTCTCTCTTCTTTCTCTTTTTCATTTTCTTTCTTAGACCGCACATGCTTTTCAAGTACCATACTACTGAACTACATTCATAACCCTGTCATTTACATTTCTAAGAAACACATCTTGCATATGTTTCTCTACATCTCTGTGTGATTAGCCTATGCAAACCACTATCATCTCTTAGCAATGATACTTCAGTAGCTACCAACTTCTCTGTGTCTAAGTCACTGCCCACCCAACAGCTGGAGTGACCTTTCAAGAATATAACTGTATGGTAATTTACATTTCAGATGTAATTATGTGACATGCCCCTAGTACCAGTAAAAATATCTAGTCAACAATGAACATATTTTTTATTTTTGTTACTATTGTTATTGATGTCCTCATGTATCTCTAGTAATTTCCAATTTTGGGTCTCAGACTCTTTCCAAGGTATCTAGAGACCTACTGACTTAGTTAATTGTTCACTCAAGAGGAATCTCTCAATGAGCAATTGTTGATAATCTTAATAATTGAGCTGCATATTTCAGTTTCCTAAAGATAACAGAATTTATTTTCTGCTCATACGAAAGTGTGGGGGTTGGTTTTGGCATGGTGACCTGTGAACTACAAGTACTGTTTTTTTTGCAACTTATTGCTTTGCCAACCCCAGTTTGTGGATTCCACACTATTGTCTAACGTGGCTCCTCATCACACCTGTTCTCCAAGACACCAGGAAGAGAAAGAGCACGAGGGATGCTATGCCTGCTCCACTTGCAAGAAAAGTTCATAAACTCTGTTCACATCTCATTGGCCGTCAGCGAAGACTAAACAGTGGACCGGGGACTAAAGACTTAGCTGGACGCCAGTGTTTCCACCTGAAAGTTCATTCGGCAGCAGCCTCTTCCATACTTCCGCCCTGGCCAGGTAACGTTCTGGGAACGGGAATGCAGACTTGCAGGCGCTCACGGTGTGCAGTCTAATGGTGGAAAGAGCCTTACAAAGAGATAACTGCTTGAGTTTCAACCCAGGGGGCACAGACTGGAGGCTGGTTCTCTAAGACACTCCTTGTCTCCCAAGATCTGAGGGAGTTACAAATGATTCCAGAGCCTTCTATCTCAGAACTGTCAAACTGTTCCTATGTGCCCGGCCTTCATAACCAAGAATGAAATAAAGTTCATTTCAAGTTCTATAAATACAGGTGAGCAATGGCCGCGGTGGCCACATTTAGAGCTGCCCATTTCAGCCGTGTGCCAGGCTTGACAAGCTCCTCTGACCTGTCAGAGGATGGAACTCATTGACTGTCTTAGAAAAGTGACATCCCGAAAACTGCCAGGCCAAACAAAACGGGTTATGAGAAAGGCTTGAGAGGCGCGACTGCAACTTACCGTCAGCCACTGGTTGTCGAGCAGCTCCTTGGCTGTGATTCTGTGGGCAGGGTCTACTTTCATCAGCTGTTTCAAAACTCCTTTTGCTGCAAACAAAGAGGGGGGAACCCTGAGGGTCTTTTTTGTTCTCTTAACTTTGGTACATGTCAGATATTCACTGAGCATGCTGGCACGTGTACCCGCAGCCCCTACTGGGGAAACTGAGACAGAAGGATTGCTTGAGTCTGTAAGCTTGAGACCAGCCTGGGCAACAGAGACACTTCGCGTTTAAAAGAAACAAAGCAAAACAAAGTCATCCATTTCCCCCTTTACTCAGGATGTAGACCCATCATGCAAAGCAGAAGGACAAATGCCTGATAAAGTCAAACATCCCCAGCGCGCCCTCGCTGCTGATACCTAACAGTCTACAGTGAGAAACAGCTAGAGGACGGCAAAGTTCTGCTTTAACTTTCACTCTGCATTTTATGTATCTCTGGAAGTTCTAACTATGAAAAATCAGGGGGATAGCATCATTATTTCCATATGCAAATAGTGTTTAATTTCAAAATAGACTTTTTGACTAGCCAGAGGTGGCAAGCACTTTTGTCACTGACCAGCTGACTTTCTTATATTAGTTATGTCTGCTTTGAGCGAGTAATAACGAATCTATACTCACCAGAATCACTGATGGACTCCCAGACTGGATCTTCAAAGTGTAGCTCTCCCTTTCTTATTAATTCAAAGAGTCTGTCCTCTGAGTTCGCCAAGAAGGGCGGTTCTCCACATAATCTGAACAAAGGCAGTCATGTTGCTCAAATGATTCCACAACAAGGCTATTCAGATTAAGCTTCTCAGGATATAGAAAGAGTGTGTTTCGCAGTTAAGGGTAGGAGGAGAAGGATGCTCTAGAAGGGCAGAAGTAGTGGGATTTTCCAAGCTTGATGTTGTGCTCGTGTCAATATCAAAATGGTATGTAGAGGAAATACATGTACACACACTGAAGCTTATGGGGTCACAAATGCCTCCAAACTTTGGTAGGTGAGAGACAGTAAGTTTAAAAGGGTAACACCACAGAAAAACGTGTGAAGATTGCAGATTGAACTGTGGAAACAGGCTGCAGGACCCATCAAAAGTCATTGAACTCTAATGATCTTATCCGAGTGTTTGTAATAATAAAAATAAAACAGGATAGAATAAAACCCGAGAATGACTGCAGGATGAAGAAAGGCAGGACGGAGAAAATCAGGGATGATCTGGCCGTTAGCGAGAAAGGACAGAGGCCAAGTGACTGCAGCGACCAACATCGGCCTACCGCGGCGTGCGCAGGCCGTGCACGGCCGTCCATGAGGCCACAACGCAGGCCGCGTCGTGCGCATCTCCTAACGGTCTGGCTGTCAATTAGCCGTCTCGATGACGAGTACGCAGCGCGCTTCAGAGCTGAGCTGGTTCTCAGGGCACAGTCTCCGCCAACATTTGCTGTTACCCCCATCAAGTCCAGCAGAATGTTCCGCAGATGGTGACCAGGTACGCGGGGGACACCCAGGCAGGTCTGCAGCTCGACACAGCAAGGGGGCTGCTCTCTGCCTCTTCCTCAACTCTTGGGGTACTTCCTCATTTTTAGTCAAAAAACGAAATGGCATAATCCCATAGCACTTTCCAAATTGCTGTCTGTTCTTAGTGTAGTAATGTCCAAATTTGTTTAACCGCTACAATTTTACTATTTTTCTTTAGCTATAATTTTTAAAAATCTAGCTTATAGACACTTCCTGATTAAGTCAAAATTTGTTAACTGCTTTTCATCGTAATAATGACGTTCCCAGGGAGTAAAGTAGCCTTCATCCTAGAAGTTTGGAAACTAGGCTGGAACACAGAGCTCCGGCTGAGAGGTCAGTACTCTTATTTAAATGCTTTTGATTTCGCTAGCTCATCCTGGCCCCTTCTCTTCTTACACGCCTTACTATATTGTTTAGTCTTAAAATGCAGTTGAAAAAGCCATCGGAGATGAAAAGGAAATAGCCAGAAAAATGGCCTTATGGACAATTACTACCTATTATAACGAGCACAAACAGCGTAGGTCCAGCTCAGTGAGCCGGTCCCCAGCGGCCATGGGACGCCCGCCAATCTCTTAGCGCCTCTGCATACGGCTATAGCTTAAGGGCTACATTTTTAAAATTCCCCTTTTTTCCTGCCCTTTGCAATTTTATTTACGCAAAATGTATCTAATGGTTGGTCAATCAGCGGCATATGGAATTTTATGACAGCAATTTTCTCGCACGCTAGAAAAGGGATTCGAGATATGAAGAAATGCCTCTGAGAGCCTTCCCATCAGTCTCTGTGGCATTTGGAGAAATTGCAAGAGCAGAGGACAGGACCATAAAGAGTATTTATTTATGTTAATGTCACCTTGAGAAAGTATGTTATCATTGTCCAATTAAGTAGAAGTGAATCCGAGCCACCAGCTAAACAAGGAAATGGCCCTGGTGGAGAAGGGAATGTGCTGGTGTTGCCGGTGAAAGGAATGATCTGTAGCAGCACTGGGCTCAGACAGACTAATGAACAGGCGCCGATGAGCCTGTTCACAGAGAGGCAGATGCCATCAGGATGATATGCCGCCGCGCTCTGGGCCAGAAGCATGCGCGTCAAGAAAGAGGAAAACTCTAAAGATATGCAATACTCTCACTTTTCTTAACAACAAATACACAGTCAAAGGTAGGGACCACCACGTGAACTCTGTCGCGTATACTGATTTTGATTTTTGTTGTATAGAAAAGTCTTGGTACCAAAGGTACCAAAGACTCCAAAACTCCCATAATCATTCTATTTTAATAAGAGATTCAAGCTCAGACTTTTCGCCTTATGATTTGATTTTCATCAGCAGAAACAATGGCCGGCACTTCACAGATGCATTTATACTTAGGCTATTTGCATGATGGCGCCTATTGGCAAGCAGAGTCACGGTGGGATCATAGCATCCACTGCCCGCATCTTCCATGTCACATAGTTGCAAAAATATAACCAGTGATGTCAATATTTAGAAATGGGAGCGCACCGTGGAATCTGCAACGTGACCATAAAATTAATGCTGCATTGACATCAAGATGCGCACATTTACCAAGAGGCAGAGCAGCGGTCACTAACTTTTCAGAACACCTCTCAGACAATTCACTTAATTCAATTTAACGATCACATCCAGTGCTGGATATGAGCTGCCTCTTTGTAGATGGCAGGGATGCCAAGATGAATAATCTGAGACCGCTGTCTTTTGCAGAATTGAGAACAGAGAAAACAGACAGGATATGTGGAAGATTATAGTGCTACAAAAGATGAGGATTAAAAAATGTTATTGTTCACATATCAAAGTGAGCAATGACCTCTACCATGTGTGTAAACTTTCCTGGTTAAATATTTCTATTTTTTTTATTTTGATGCTACTACTACTGCTGCTTTGCATGTTTTCTTATGATGACTTAAATCCTCTGTGGAATACAAAAAGGTGTACACATAGTAATTCTGCTGGGGTTCGATAGGACTCAAGACAACAGAAGGCTTTAGTGTTTGAGCTGCATCCACTCAGAAGTTTACAAGAATAAAAGAGTAAACATATATGTTATGTGTACACATGCACACATGCACATACATGCATACATACCCATACACATGCGGACACACATGACATACTTACATGACATACAGTGCAGGATTTGAGTGATAACAGAGTAGCACAGAGTAACAAATCAAGATACACACCCCAGTGGGAAAGGCATGCTAGAGTCCTAAGTCACCACAGTCAGAGGGTGAAAGATTTGCTAAGTCACGCCCCACCAGAATATTCTGACCAGTTTGAACAGTGAGGAGTAATTATCCGAGTTCTCTAATCAGGAAGGAACAAGAGGATCACACTCATGGCACAGAAAATCCTGACAGCAGTGTAAATAAAGGATGGACTGGGATGGACTGATTATTCTTTACTCTTGTTAAGACATAAGCCTCAAATTCAAGTAACTTAAAGGAGAAAGAGAGATTTATTCAGCTTGTGGTTCCAGAGAGGAGATGCAGTCCCTCATGGCGGAAAAGGCACCATGCCTGTTCCCACTCTTCCTGAGGGGCTACAGGTGAATCCCTTTGGAACACACAGGTGCTTTGTTTGTGGTTGTGTGAGGGACCTGAAAGGGGCAAAGACAGTTTTTCACTGCCCAGGACACATGATGCATTGTTGCGTTTATAGCTACCTACAAGAAAGAAAGGCTAGGGGCTGGAGAGGTGGCTCAGGGGTTAAGCTTCTGCCTTGCAGGAGGAAGGTCCTGAGTTTGGATCCTAAACCCCACATATAGACGCTGGGCGGAAGCGGGGTCGGCCTGTGTTTCCGGTCCTGGTAGGGCGGAGCCTGTGAATCCCGGGGCAGAGTAAACAAGGAGGAGGTGGAGGCGTCCATGGTGGTTCTACATTCACACATACATACACACACGCATACATGCACAATTGAATAAATAATAAATAATAAAAAATTTTAAAAAAAGAAAGAAAGGCAGGCTAAAAAGTCCTAAATTGACAGTATTAAAAACAAACAAACAAATCTACAGGACAATCCAACAACCAAAAAGAGAGCTTTCTGAACAGCTCCCCAACTGATTTTCAAATCACTTCCTTAAAAATAGACCGCGCAGCTTTCGTGATCGTTCTGTGGGGCAGGCCACTTACAGAATGTACATGATGACGCCAATGCTCCAGATGTCACACTGCTGGCTGTAGTCGTGCGCATTGATGACCTCTGGTGCTGCCCCGTGAGGAGAAATGCAGAAGCATTAATAATACAGTAAATGTCTTTTAAATGCTTAAACACAGAGCATAAAACATGTGCTGACGTGCTGAAATTTATTCCCCCATCGGGGAGAAAGAGAAGCAGCAGCAGGTGTAGGATGAATAATGCACAGGCCTCCCCACCCATGTCGCTGGTCCTCACGCCCATCAATTAGCTCTTAATGCGGCGGGATGTGCGGTACAATTCGCATCCTGTGAAACTACAAAGAAGTGATTTTACAGAGTCTGTGCAGAGTGAAAGACAATAACGTCTTGGCCTTCTCTCTAAAATAGAGTCGAACACAATACTTAAGTAGATGTAATGGAAAGCAAGGCCAAGCTGTGGAGGCCTGAATTCACAGAAGGACTAGGATATATGGCTATAAATCATTTTAGTAGAATAATAATAATAAAACCATAGCACTTTTATGACAGAATGTAAATTATTTTCATATTTTCTAAGTGAGAAAACCCAGACAGAAAGATGGCTCATTTGAGACTGGGTGGAGCGGCCGGTCCGTCCCCGGCCAGGAGGCCTGGTATTTGTGACTCAGCTGTGCTCCTTGCTTAGAGTGGTACTCACCATGGGGGCCCCTTTAAGCCACCTCTCAAAGTAGGGCTATTCTTTCAACCTTGAGGTGGCATGTGCCATAAAGGGTGAGGTTGCTTCCCCTTCCCTGAGTGACTGGCCTTTTAAAAAGCCAACGTGCTTCTGCAGGACCATGTCTATTTTACGTCTACAGATAAGGATCACGTATCTTTAAGGAAAAAGAGGGTGGCCATAAAATAAAAATTAGATCTATGCACCTATCTTTGAAGAGCTTTAATGCTTATTAAGTGTTAAGTTTTTGCATAATAAAATGAATTACAATACACATACAGGTCTTAGACTCCCTTGGTCAATGAAGGAACTAAGGTTGAGATCCATCACAAAGTTATATGTGCTTCCCATGGGAAAGGTTTCATTTAGAAAATAGTCCCCCTCCACATACACACACGTATGAACGTATCACCTTTTACTGACAGCAAATGGAATTTTATTTTTCTCTTTTCTCTCTGCTGTTTGCTGGAAAAGCCACAGGAGTTGAAAGATAACTGAAGAATGAGAAAATGTTCAACTATAAATAGCAATCAAATGACTGACAATTTATTAATCAATATTTTCCTTGAAGCGACTACCTTACGGACTTGTAGTCTTTAACTCCACTTAAGAAAAGTGCGAGGCTCAGCCCTGTGCCTGTCACAGGGCAAATTCTGCGATGCCACAGGATGCAGGCAGGCGCTCAGCGCCTGGCATGGAGGGCCAGGGTTCCTGCCTGTCACCCTGACACAGCCTCCTTAATTATCTGGGGCATTTCTCCTTGCTGAAGCCAGAACTCCCGTGCTAAGGAGCCTTCAGGAAGTCAGCAAAGCTCCGCAAACCATCTGTCTTCTCTCTTGTTCTCTCACTTGCTATCAGTGTAGACAACTAATAAGCAGGCATAAAACTCAGGGTGCTTGGATATATTTTCCCCACGTAACTACAGACCAGATGTCTTTTGCCAACACGAAGATCTGAACAGAATCTCAAGTAGCCTTTTCCCAATTTAAAAACTTTCTGCATTGAGTAGGCAAAAAAGCAGTGAACGAGGCAAGGCGTCCTCTTTGACAATAAAACCCGGTAGACTATGGGAACAACGCACTCGAAGAACAGCAAATCGCTACGTGGCACAGAAGCTGGTCGCGCGTGAGCACGAGCTGCGTGATTCAGTTACAGAAACCTCCACACGACTGAAACAGTACTTTGGTGGAATCAGCAATAATGACTGCGGTTGTGGAGGGAAGTGATGGAAGGGACACGGAGGAACTTTCTGGAATGATGGGGAAGTGTCATGCATCTTCGTTGGAGTGGTAGCTACATGAGAGCGTGCACCGGTCAAAACCTTGGGCTTTATTCTCAAAATGTGCACATCTGTCGTGTGTGAATTACACGTCTATACACTGGGAGCTTATGAGAGTCCTGTCTTCATGGATTACTTCAGTCCCTGAGATCAACAGAAGCAGAGATCAAGCACAGACAGTAAGACTGGAAGCATGGAGCTCAAGGCAGCATGTCTGATTTAACAAGTATGTACAGAAACTTTCCTTCTCAACAAACCAGGTGTGTATTCTTTCCAAATATCCAAAGTGTTTGCAGAAAGTGAACATGGGTTCCATTCCAAAGAAAATTCCTACAAGTTGAAACCTGCACAATACAATCATCTACTGCAGTGAAGAAAACCCAAGAGCAAGACTAACACGCATTCACACACACATCGGCCAGCTGCGGAGTCTACATGTTCTTCTAAGTAGCTCTTGGACCAAAGAAGACTGGAATTTAAGCGGAAGTATCGTGAGGTTAATTACAGCTAGAGCACTGTACTGGGAAAAGAAGCCATCAGAGAAGGGCTCAGACAACACACGTCCCACACACCTGCTGGCAAGCAGAAGACTGAAGGGCTGGCGAGACGGCTCAGTGGGGCACGGCATCTGCGCACAAACCTGGAGACTCGAGTTCAAGCCCTGGAAGCCCATAGGGTGGGAGGAGAAAAATGACTTCCAAAGGTGTCCTTCTCCATTGCTGTGCAAAGCATGCATGTGCATACCTCTCTCCCTCTCTCTCTGTCTCTGTCTCTCTCTCTCATCTCTCTCCCTTCTTCTCTCTCTCTCTCTCTCAAATAAATAAAAAAAATTTTAAAGAAGAAAGTAAAAAAAATTGAAAATAAACCTACATGTAACTGGGGAAGTTAAAAAAAATAGACCAAAAGAAAGCAAAAGAAGGAATTCAGAAAGATAAAAGCAGTGATCAATGAAAAAGCAAACCAAATAACTTTGTCCATGAACTCTTCCTCAAAAACCCAGTAAACTGTCCCAACCACCAACACACCTGGTCAAACCACCAACACACCTGGTCAAACCACCAACATACCTGGTCAAACTTACAAGCTCAAGAGTTTAAAACTGGCCACTAGGTGCCCAGCCTGTGCTGCAGCGGACACACATGTTCCCACGTGCTGGGGCGGACGGACACGCATGTCCCCGAGTGCTCGGGCTGATGGACACGCATGTCCCCGAGTGCTCGGGCGGATGGACACGCATGTTCCCACGTGCTCGGGCGGACGGACACGCATGTCCCCGAGTGCTCGGGCGGACGGACACGCATGTCCCCGAGTGCTCGGGCGGACGGACACGCATGTCCCCGAGTGCTCGGGCTGATGGACACGCATGTTCCCACATGCTCAGGCGGACAGACACACGTGTCCCCGAGTGCTCAGGCTGACAGACACACGTGTCCCCGAGTGTTCAGGTGGATGGACACGCATGTCCCCAAGTGCTCAAGTGGATGACAGGAGGGCATAGTGTCACGAACACCGTCGTCCTCCTCTGTTTTCTTTTTCTTTTCTAGCCTTAACCCTTCTCTTTAACATTTTTTTTTAAATCTTGTTTGATGATTTTGTCACTGGAATGTTAAGCTCTCCAAAAGCAAAGCAGTAAATAGAATCATTTCCCTTGAAGGGCAACAGAACCAAAACGCGCTAAGGAAAAAAAGCCAAACAGTTAGTGAATAACATTTATTACTTAAAAGGACCATGAACATATGGAAATGAGACTGCTTCTTATTGTGTGTGTGTGTGTGTGTGTGTGTGTGTGTGTGTGTGTGTGTGGTATGTGTGTGTGTGTCTGTGTGCATGTGTGTGTCTGTGTGTGTGTGTGTGTGTCTGTGTGCATGTGTGTGACATGCATGAATGTGTGCACGCATGTATGCATGTGTGTACATGTATGCATGTGTGTACATGTATGCATGTGTGTGCACACATGTATGCAATGTGTGTGCGCATGTATGCATGTGTGTGTGCATGTATACATTGTGTGTGCGCATGTATGCATGTGTGTGTGTGCATGTATGCATTGTGTGTGCGCATGTATGCATGTGTGTGTGTGTGCATGTATGCGTGTGTGTGTCTGTGTGTGTGTGCAGGACAGAGGTTGATGCTTTTTCTATCACTTTCCACGTCATTTTTACAGGGTCTTTCACTGAACACAGAGCTCATGGATTGACCAGGCTGACTGACCAGTGAACTAGTCTCAGTCCCCTGTAACACTAGGGTTATAGATGCCCAGATTTTATGTGGGTGCCAAGCATCCAAAGTCAGGTCCTCATGCTTGTGCAGCAACATCCACGGCTCAAGCGCAGCACATGCACCCCACACCCATGGACTCCCTATGCCGTGGACACGCCATATCCATTGATACAATTGCGTCATCAATATAGTAAATTAAAAAATACACTCACCTCAATAGGTACAACAGCTATTTCAACAGAGAATATATTACAAATGACTACGTGCTCAACATGGGGATATGAATTAAAGACCACGTATCCACTCTCGTGACTTTAATGAAAGTAACATCAATTATCAAGAGTTAACAAGGATGTGAAAAAGTTGGAACCCTTGTTTGTAAGCTTGAATGAAAAAACAAACCCTCAGACTCCCGAAACATTGGTGGTGGGAAGCTAATGGGCACCCTGGAAACAAATCTGGCAGTTACTCTCAAAGTCAAACGTGGGCTTAATACACGACTCACAATCCCTCCCAGCTACCCAAGAAAAATGCCACCATTTGTGCTCACAAAGACTTGTGCACAAATGGTCACAGCGCCATTACCACAACAACCCCAAATCCCATGGTCACTAGCTAATAAATCAGTGGTTAAACAAAATGCAGCAGTATATGCGACAGATAGCTTGAACGATCCCAAGGAACAGATGAAGATAAATGGTGCGATGCGGTGCGCCTCAAAGTAAGCCACAAGCTGACACTGCCTGTCATAGGCTTCCAGTGACAGGAAATGTCAGAAAAGGAACGTCGTTCCACAGACTCAAGCAAAGAGAAAGAAAAGAGAGAATACAGAAAGGGAGGAAGAAGGAAGTGGGGGACAGCGAAGGGAGGAAGGAAGGAAGGAGGAGGAAAGAGGAGGAAGGGAACCGGAACAAGCGTAGATTAGTGGCTGCTCAGAGCTGGGCTAGGAATAAGATCAAGTGCAAACAGGTCAAGGGAATTTGGGGGTCACATTGTTTTGAAACTATGTAGTGGAGATGCTTGTATAATTCTGTGACTGCAGGAAAAAAATCATTGGCTTGTACACCTGTTCCAGTATTCAAATTACACTGTAATGAAGCTGTTAGGATCACATTTAGATTGGTAATATGTTACTTAACAAATATTTTAATATTTTCAATCCTTATGAAAAACTGATAGCAATGAACTGCAGTAAAAAAGTGAAAGGAAGCAGCATGCACTGGTTTAACATGATTCGACAAATGTCTGAGGTGTGATTACGGAAGAGAGTCAAACATGGAGAAGAGGTCACGAAATTACAGAACTCTCCAGAGTACAAATGGGGGGTAGTGCTGGAAGAACCGGAATCAACTGACTAAAGAAAAGTAACCGCAGCCTGCTCCAACCATTAAGTGCAGATGACAAGACCCACTGTGAGTCCACAGCAATCTCCTGCCTCGGCTCCAAGAGCTAGGACCACACGTGCGAGCCACCACCTGCGGTCGTTCTATTTGTTTCTTGATTTTTCCATTTTCAGTGTCTTTGTGCATGGAATGGGTGTGTGCATATGCATGGTCACATGTTCGTGGGTGCATGTGTGTGTGCAGATATATGCACATGCGCATTATGCAGAGAAGCCTGCGGTCACAGGGCGACCTCCTTGATCGTTTGTGATCCAGCAGTTCTTCCCCATTCTTTGTGATGAAGTCCAGAGCTCACAGATAGGGCTACTTGGTCTAGCCAGCCTGCTCTGGGGATTCCCAGTCTCTGCCCTCTGAGGTTGGAATGACAGTCAGGTTGCCACAGCGCCTGGCATGGTATGTGGCACCCAAGAATCTGAACTCTGGTCCGGTTGTCAGCACAGCGAGTGTTCAGCCACCGAACCACTGCCCCGGCCCTTGCTGCGGCTTCACACTCCTTGCTTACCCATGTAGATCGGCGTGCCGCACGTGGTCTGCATCATGCCTTCACTCCTGGAGCCGTGCTTCTTCACGGCCAAGCCGAAGTCGGTCACCTAGGAGCAGCAGAAGGCAGGCGCGTCACTGCGTCTGCTCCCTTGCTCTCGGAGATGGGTCTTTCTCCGATTACTAATGACGACCTGCCGATTCCTCCCCACCCACCCTCTCTGGGCGCACAAGAGACTTGGTGAAGAGAAGAGCAGTTTCTCACATCTGGACTAAACACCCAAGATGTTGAATGTTCCTGCCTTTTAATTAAGTTCACTCATTCGAAATGGGAAGTTGTATCGTGAAAGAAGGCATTTAACTCTTTTTGGATGAAATTTTTTTAAGTTTTTTAGTTCTTTCCTTGCAGAATGTATCCTAGGCTTAGTGTATTTGTCATCTGTTTTTCTCTGACATTCAAGTTATGTTCCAGTGAAAGCACTTGTTAAAATGCAAATAATTGCCCTTATCAGCGCCCCACTTTATTGTAATTTATAACTAGCAAATACTATCTTTTCTTTACTATTATTTCCTTTTTGAGTCTAGAGTATACTAATTAAAACAATTACTGCACTATTAAAAGAAGCAAATTAGCAAGAGAAGAGAAGCCCTCCCCACATTGCATAGCCGTGGAGGTGCTGGCGGTCTAGCTCTGCCTCAGCCCGGGATCTGAAGCTCGGTAATTAAACGCTCTGTTAATAAACACTCGACATGTGCGCTTGGGCTTGTCTCTCGAAGTGGACCCTGTCTGGGCCCAAGCAGGAATACGTGCACATTTATGGCTCATATCACCTGCCATAGTCTCACTTGTCATCCTGACACACCTACAAAGCAGACCCGTGCCTGTGAGAAAGGGTCTTGATTGCTTTGAGGTTGGAAAACTCTTCATTGTGGGCAGGACCATTCGCTGGGCTCCAAGACTAACAAAAATGGAGAAAGTTGGCAGTGTGCTATTGGGTGAGTGCATGATGTGAGAACTGCGTCCAGACCCTATGACGTTCTTCCCCACAATGATGACGTCGCCCCGGCTTTGTTAGCCAAATAAATCCTCCTCCACCTCGGTTTAGTGTTATTGGATATGGTAGTAGTTTCTTCTTCCTGTTGTTGACGACACAGGATCCAGACAATTTAGATAAGCAAGGGATTTAACCAGCTTGTGTTCCCCCGTTACTCTCATCAGCATGGCAGGAGGAGGGGAGATGTTCACACCCGCACCGCAGCCACAGGAGCAGCTGAGAGGGGCGCACCAGCTCTCTGCGTCGTCTCCCCTGCTTAGGGACTGGTCCCACCCACCACAGGCTGGGTCTTCCCACATCAATCGGATTATCTGCAGCCCTGCTCAGGGGCTCACCCTAACTAAGTAATTTTTACAGGTGTGCCCAAGGTCTCTATTCTCACTGTCTACCTGACACAATTGTAAGTAACTGGAACAGTATGTATCACTGGAGAGGAAAGTAAAACACAACTGAATCACAGGTTCCTGTTTCACACTAACTACAAAGCTGCTAGGCCTTCAGAGAGTATGCTCCCAGTTAAAGTGGTATACCCCCCTTATTTCCCTAAGACATGGCCTCACTCTGTAGCCCAGGCTGGCCTTCAAGTCACTATGCTGCTTAGTTGGCCTTAAACTCATGGCAATCCTCCTGCCTCAGCTTCCTAAGTGTTCGGATTCAGTTTTGCACCAACACATCAAGATGAATTAATTTCTCCAAGCATATATATAAATATCCCACTTGGAGCAAGTTATCTCTCTTTCTCTACATACAGTCTCTGTAGACATAAAATATATTAATGGCTTTGGTCTGCTTCATTTCTTGGGAGAACACTGAATCTCCTCATTCACCAACTGTCAACTGAGCATGGCTTGACCCGGGCACTCCAGATTCCAGCAGAGACTACAGCAGACCCAGTGTCTTCCCTTGTGGTCTTTGCAATGGGACCACTGAGAATTTGGTAAGCCAGCTATGTTGCTGGGCCTCTTTGTCTTACACGTGGAGCTAGAATTTGCAACAGCAACTTGCACACGTGTTTTATTCCATAATTAACAGAGTCACATATTTTGAAAGCCACTATTAAAGTGCTAAGTAACAAATAATGTATTCTATCATTTATTTGATATTAAGGAACACTTACTTGGAATAAAATTTTCAAGAATAAACACTTGGCACATTAATTGTGCTTCAGGCATAAATATTAATACCCAGTAAAATTGTCAATGAGAAATACAGGCTATGGCATTAATCAGCATCAAAAGCCCAGCCAAGGTGTGTTTTTCTCCAAATCTGTAACACATTTACATCAAATTACCAGGCATAATTTTGAAATTAATTAGAACTCAGAGCATCTGTTTGCTTGATATTAAGTAATGATTTAAAACTATCCAAATGAAAATGTACTTTTAAAAACACATTCAGTAGTACCACTTAACATGTAAAGTTATTCTTGCCAGTTTCAACCTCTTTTGTGAAACTTTTACTTCTTAACACAGACTACTTATATCCAAAAGTCACCGAAAGGATGTTCCTGTCACTTTGTTTACGGAATCATTTATGGGTGAAGGTTTAGCCCTCCTGCTATCTTACCTTGATGTTCAAGTTGATTTCATTGTTGTCATCCGTAAAGCTGCTTTTAACCATTATGTTTTCCAGCTTTAAGTCTCTGTGCACGATATCTACCAAGAAAGTAGACAAATTACATGAACAATGGAGAAATAATTAGCAAGGTCACAGGTAGGACAAACACATATTTAACAAATGAGTATCTGCTGCTTGGAACAAGGAAGGAGGCCATTTCGTTTGCTCTTCTCATCTCTACCGAGTCTCCTGTCCCACCCGTGGAGCAGGAACTGGCCAGGGCTGGACCCCCCCCAGGAAAAGGCAGACCGACTGAGTCACAAGCTCATGTGACCTCCACATTGGGGATCATACTGCTGCACACGTTACTGTCAGCACAAACATTTTAACATACTGCAATTTGACCATATGTGTATAAACTGAATTTCAGTAAGAGCATATGTTTTCCTTTTCTTCCAATGTTAAAATGAAAATCTTTATGACACAGATATTCAACTGAACAGGTCAGAATTCCTATGGGATTTCTACATGGATGTGAATAATCCTGTACCAAACATTCCGTTGTGGATGGCTGGCCCAGTTCATGCTCTTACGAACCTTTCTTGGGGTATCAGGAAGTTAAGGTAGCTGGATCAGCGTTGGATTGGCAGCTGCATCTAAGCTGCAGTTCCCTCCTGGGACCCTGGACCTTGCTGTGGACTTTGCACCACTTCTGTTGCTCTCTCTGCTTGTCTCTTACACATACCACACATTTTAGTGACTTTGGTCCTGTGGCAGGTGCCCCACATATTACACTGATGCCACTTTCCATTGTTCTCTTGACTACTGCCAGCTGAGTTTTTATTTAGAAATATTTTATTAGGAAATTCTGAGTTTTTATTTAGAAATATACTGAATTTCTAGGATAGCCTGGAGGGCTGACAAGAGCATAATTTTGAGCGTTTGTGGAACCGGTTTCTGCGACGAGCAAGCATCCCCCCTTCTGTCTGGGTTCATGTATTCCTCAGCCAAACACCTTCCTGACCTTCGCCCCCACTGAGTCGTTCCTGCGCTCTGCTGCACCCGCATCTCTCTGCTTCATGCGTGTCTTCACGCATGCGTCTCCCACTCAGCCTCAGCTCTCGGGGGACAGTGACCTTATCCTTCTGGCTCCGACCTCTGCTGAGAAACCTCTGCCAAAGGAACCCCTAAGGCGTCTCCCGGAAGCCCAGCCTCGGTTTCCCTGGCTGGCAGGAGTCACGGAAACGATGCAGATGACAGCAGTGGGGCACGCTGGGACGCCTGTCCCATGACGAGGACAGATAGTGAAGTCAGGGGAAAATGAGAAATTTCCAAAGACACATGTAAAGAAAAACAAAACAAAAAACCTTTAGGAAAAAAGGAGTGGGCTGGAGAGATGGCTCAGGGGTTAAAGGCTTTGCCTCACGAGCAAAAGGAATGGGCACGGGGGGGGGCGGGGGGGGCAAGCAGCGGGGAGTCTGCCGCGAACCCCACTCTAACACTAGCGTCTAATTCTTGACAAGACTACAACATACGCGTTTCATATTATCAGTACACGAGTATTTAGAGAACTTTACCTTGATTGCTGAGTTGCCTATTTTGGTGTTAAGCATATTGACTACTTTCTAACTTCTAGAATGAATGTTTACAGCTGCTTCCTTGTTCGTGTACAATGTAACTGCATAACTGCATTCTCGCTAATCAGAAATGCAGCTAGGAATACAAACAGGGAGGAATGTCGAAGCTTTGCTTGCTGCCCCTGATGTCCCAGGCTCTACAGAGACGGGTAGCGGTCCGGGTACAGTCACCCTGAAGCTCCTGTGTACAGCTTTGGCTTCCATGAGCTGGACGGGGGCTTCTTACCCTTGTTGTGAAGGTACGCGATAGCCCCGGCGAGGCTTTGGATGATCCACCTCGTCTCATTCTCTGAGAAGTGCCCCTTCTTGTCCAGAATTTCTTTGAGTTCTCCGTCCTCGCAAAGCTCCATCACCAGGTACATTTTCTGGTATGAAAGACACAGCAAGGGAGAGTGGGTCACACAGGCGCGCATCTTCCAAGTGCTACCTGTCAAGGCGCGTGTGTGCTAGTCACCCACACGTGGGCGGATTCACTCGAAGGTATCTTCATCTGCTGTAGGCAGGTGAAGCATCGCACCGAGAAGCTCGCAGTGTGGTTTGACATCCTGCAGCATGTGTACATGAAAGCAAGGCGGCCCACCCAGAGGGTGCGAACCCCAGATTGACAGCAAAGCCTGGTCAGCGCGTGGGAGCAGAGATCCGGGATCGGAAACACGGCGAGGGGGCTGTGTGGCATGTACAGAGATGCTAAGGACGGGAACGGTGCTGGCTAGTACCATGTTCACAGCTTTGACACTGGAGGGTGGGGAAGAGGGAGGTAACCAGGGCTAAAGCTAAAAGGAACTGGCTGAAGTCAGTTTGTAGCCAGTCTTGGAACCCATTCCCCCAGTCTCACATGCAACACGCCAGTGTCTTGGGTATCAGTTTTGCATTTCTAAGTAAAAGCTCAGCAACAATGTGCAGCGGCCTCTGTGAAACTGTTCAGAGACGGCCGTGGCCCAGAGTGGGTGGGTACTGGGGTCTCTGCACGCTGCAGCCTTTTCACGACTGCTCTACTCAGCAGCTAGATGGCTATAAACAGTGCAGCACTGTATTTATTAACTCTGGAATGGGAGTCTCACTTCATTTTCACAGGGTGTGAAATATTGCTCTTTGGAATTTTGTCAATAATCTGGAAGTGCAGAAAACTTAGCTTTCGGGCCCTACAGAAATGGGCAGCAGCCACCCTGAGCTCCAGGCTTCACATGTGTGTGGTGAGGGAGGACACGTAAGGCACGCGCTGGGGGGCGGCAAACACCGAAGCGGGAGGGGCCAGCAAGACCCAGTGACTGACTGAAGGAAATGGCGAGAGGCGTGGGTAAAATGCCTCTTCCACTCTTGTCATTCCTTCTGGGGCATGTTAAGATTTCCTTAGATGTTCCAACTGTAAAACCAACCACCAAGTCAATCGCATCCACAGGCAACTAAAAGACCAGCCTTTTCCAGAAGCGTCTGTGGCACAGCCTCCCCCGACCCCAGGCCTCTCACTCTGACCCACGTTGCTCTGAAGATTTGGAGGTCTGATTCTGGTCTTCGAGCACCTGCTAATCTTACTTCCAGGTCCAGTGAGCACTAAGCATCCTTTCTTCCTGCGCTGCAATTCCGATTCAGTGAATGTTGGCTGCTATAGAATTGCAAAAGTGTCTGCCACGGGGGACACACGGACACCCTAGACCTGGGCCACTACTTTCACACCTGTTCTGGGATCTCTGAGAATGTGACATTGCAAGTGAGCTACTCAGAAAGGAACGCTGCACTAGCAGCACTCACAATATAAACCAATGCTCACTTTAACTACACAAGGGGAATCCAAGGTACAGTCAGAATGTTTATTACAATCAGGAACACGCGCATCTGAAGCACATTTAGACTGACCAGAAACTATTGCAGAGTCACAGTGGCTGATCAGCAGCATTACAAGCAGCCAGTCAGCTATTTCTTCAAGATGGCTTCGATGGAATGTTTAGACATTTGTGTGGGTTTATGGGGTGTGAGTAGATCTGACCAAGAAAATCAACCGCAGCGATACACAAAGAAAAAACGTCAGGTGGCTGTTTCCTTTGCCTTCAATCTCTTCTAGGCTTGAGCTCCTGTCTGCGCTCAAGATGGAAGAACAGACAGAACTACGCAGAGTTGGACAGAAAACAAACACACCTTCGGGCGCTGAAGCTGTGGGAGAGAAGCGCTGGGGAAAGCCCTCGGCTGTCAAGGTTCCTGTCTGGAGCCGCCCCCGGGCTGGAAGGGGGTCTAAGGAGATGCCGGATTGAGAAGAGCTGGCCGTGTGGGGCCCGCAGAGCCCAGCACGGAAGATGGGCAGGAAAGAAGGGTGCTGGGGACGCCAGGCCACGTGGGGAGCTACAAGCGCAGCCCGGGGAACTGGGCAGGCTCAGCAGGAAGAGATGGACCGAGGAGTCCAGCAAAGACTAGCGACTGAAGCCCCTGGGGCAGGCCGTCCACAAGGTAGACGCTGCACAGGGCAAGCGCGACAGATCTGCCTCCATGAGTCTTCAGAAGGTGCCAGTCAGCACATGCTCTGCCCACAACTGGGAAACACCATATGGAAGGCCAGAGGGGACAATCGCTGAGTCTCACAGCCAGGGTCCCCATCAGCCAGGGTCCCCGTCAGCCAGGGTCCCCGTCAGCCAGGGTCCCCGTCCATTGATAAATCTCATATTCACATGACACTCGGCACAGCATGTGCACTTGGGAGGGCTGTACCTCCGTAGCAGAGAAAAATTAACCCTAGGAAGCTGCTGGGACAGCATCTAAGGAGGACCACAGCGAGCTTCAGCTTTGTCAAACGCCGCCACGTGATCCTAAAATAAAGTACAAAATAGTCACAAAAGCCTGTGTGGCAGCATGTGCCTCTAGTACCGGCCCTGGGAAACTGAAGTTGAAGGTTTGCAACCTTCAGGCAGTGTGGACACTTGGTAAGATGCTGCCCGTCCTCTCAAAATACAGCTACAGGAACATAACACATTGGGCTGCAGAGATGGCTCAGGGGTTAAGACTCTGCCTTGAAAGCAGAAGGTCCTGAGTTTGGATCCCAGGTTCCACATAAAAATACCAGGATGAAAAGGCAGTGTCCTGCTGCTTCCAGCCCTGCGTAAGCCTGGGAAATCCACAGCGAAACAAACAGGAGGTAGAAGCAATCCAGGATGATTCCTAAAGTCACCCTTGGTCCTCACAGGGACACACAGTGCCCTCTGACACACACACTCACACACACACACACACACACGCACACACACACATATATAAATTCCAACCCACCCTCAGAAGGTAAAATTTGCACTATCTGGAATCCAATCAACAACTAACAGGCAGCCAAGCATGTGAATGTGGAGTCCCAGCACTGAGGAGCTGAGGTGGAAGCTTACAGCTCTGGGCCAGCCTTGGCTATAAAAAAGATTCTGTATTAAAAAAGAATGTGGGGGGCTGGAGAGGTGGCTCAGGGGTTAAGCCTCTGCCTTGCAGGAGGAAGGTCCTGAGTTCGGATCCTAGACCCCACGTATAGACGCCAGGCGGAAGCGGGGGCGGCCTGCGTTTCTGGTCCTGGTAGGGGCAGAGTAAACAAGAAGGTGGAAGCAGTCCATGGTGGTTCCCGAATTCGTCCATGGTTCTACACACACACACACACACACACACACACACACACACACACACACAAAATTGAATAAATAATAAGATAATTTTAAAAAGCTTTTTAAAAAAAGAATGTAAATAAGTAAGTCAGTGGTCACCAGGCAGATAACAGATAGAGCAGAAAATGTAAGTGACTGGTCAGTGGACAGGGCCATTGAAACGGTCACGTCACCACAGTCTGGGTACACATGGGTGCATTAAATAAGGTGTGGGATACACGAGAGGATGGGTTTCGACTGGAAGAGATACTGGCACATAATGCTCTAGAGAATGCACAGAGTCTGAGGAAACTGGAAATTCAAAATTATACAAAATGAGACTAGAAAAATACTGAAAAGAATACGTGCTGTGAACAACATTGATCTAAATCTAACTCGTGCTCTGGGCTCCCTCCAATGGAGAACACTCAAAGAACTCAGGAGAAATTGTGAGGAGCAAAGAGATGCAAAGGGTGGCTGAGCTGAGAAATCTCGCAGCTAGGGTGTGGCTCAGGGGCAAAGCACCCTTAGTATGTATAAGACCCTGGTCTGACTCAAAGGGCAAAAGGGAGATTTACTTGACTTATGGTTTCAGAGGGGAGATCCAATCCATATGGGCAGAAAAGGCATGGCGGGCTGGCATGGCTGGCTGGCATGGCGGGCTGGCATGGCGGGCTGCCAGGGGCTGGCGGTAGCTTGAGTCACATGCATCTCAGAGGCTGAGCGCTGTAAATTGGAAGGGTCCACTCTCCAGAAGCAGGGTGGCGGGGCTAATCAACTTCAAGGCCCACCCCCTGTCTGGTGCCTTCCTCCGGCAGGCTCTGCCTCCTTCCCAAACATCAACTAAGGATTCAAACTCATGAACCTGTGGGGGACGATTATAATCAAACCATAACCACCACCAAAAAAGGAAAAAGAATGAGCAAAAGAAAAAAGAGAAGGTTTGAAATAGGAGAAAGAGAGAGAAAGAAAAGGAAGAGAGAGAGAAAGGATGAAAGAAGGAAAGAAAGAAGGAAAAAGAAAAGGAGAGAGGGGAAAAAGGGGTGGAGGAATGGAGCGAGGAAGGAGGGACAGTTGTGAGACTGGAAGGGTAGAGTGGACCTCTGACGTCATGCCGTGCACACTCCCACGAAGGATGGCCGTGGTCCTGAACTGGTGTCAAGCACTTTCAGTGCGTGAGGTGCAATACATAAACCCAAATCCACTATTATTAACTGCGTCAGAGAGGAGCAAAGGATTAAAGAACAACGGCTGACATTTTATATCCACTGTCCCACTTAACTGTTCACTTCCCAACCAGAGTCAAAGAAGCTTGTCCATCTGTCATGGGTAAGAAGGGGTAGAATCAGGACTCAGAGACACAGACCCCCGAGTCCCGCGCCCGACCACACAGTACACTGCTGCCAAGCAGAGGAGGGAACACGCAAGTTCAGGCCTGAGCAGAGGACGGGCAGTTAAAATGAGGGAAAGACGGTCGATGAAGCATCTTCTGCCCGCTGTCAACACACCACGCAGTTTCCTGAGGACGCTGCTCTTGCAAAATCACACGACCCTCATCCAAGAGCCTGCGGACAAACCCCCCAAAAACAAGGTCGTCGCTGAGGGGGCTCCGCTCACCCTAACTCTAACCACTGGCTTCCGGCGTGCCACCCAGAGCCACAGCTGCAGGCCCCGATGTGGTGCGGGGGGCGGGCGCCACCTTACCTTGGGCGTCTCGAAGACCTGCTCCAGGTGGATGATGTGCTCGTGCTTCACGCTCTTGAGGATGTTCACCTCGCGCTCCAGAAGCTTCACCGCCGAGCTGCCGGCCTGGGGGGACGCGGACCGTGAGCATCTGCCCGCCTCCCTCTGCGAACAGCTTCTTGGTGACACGATGTCACGTAGCTCGTCTCGCAGTCAGAGTCGATGACACCCCTTCTTTCCTCTGTCTAATTTCAAGCATCTAATTTGGCCTCACAACACATTTCTGTCTTGGACAGTTTCCATAAATTAGCCACAGTATGACTTCTGACCCTTCACAAAAATCATCCCAATTTTTAATATAGTTCCTGATCTCTCCTTCAACATCGTTCTGGTGCTTTCATATTAGCACAACCTTCCAGGGACACCATCTGGAGATGGCTTTATAGCAAAGTGTTTTCTTGTGTGTTTTGGTATATATACCAAACACACATGCCCACGTACCAACAAGGACAGAAGAGAAGCATCTCAGAAGCTCACGTGAGCCTCGGGACTTGCTTCCAGCCACGGCGTCGAGCCCGCAGCTCTACGCGCACGCACACCCTCTTACATCTTGCGTTCAGAAGCCCCCTCACACCTCCACAATTGACCCTGCTTGTGACTCGCCCTGCCCACCCCGCCTGCGCGGGTGCTAGGCCTCAGGATGGGTGCTGGGACGCCTTACCTTTTCCTTATTCACTTTTTTTATTGCCCACTTAATGTCTGTCTCCTTGTCCGTAGCTTCAAAGACCATTCCGAAGCTTCCTTGTCCCAGTATCCTTCCAAAGGTGTAGAATTCCTGCGGGGAAAACAAGAATCGCTCTGTGCCATTCACGAGGCCTTAACGATGCAAACGTTATGGGTTCTGTGGTTTTTTATTATACTGGGAGCCAGAAAGCTGCTGTTGGCAAAGCCAGTGAATGCTAAAGCAGACAGACTCTTAGTCCAGGTGGTGGCATCAAGGGTAATGTTTACTTCTTTCTTGGTTAGTTTTTTTAAAGTTACTTAACATCATGCAATTCTTTTGTTGCTTATAATTGTGCTTGTCATGGTTTCTCCAATCAAAGGCTCAAGGAATACATTCTAAAGGTCATGTTTCTGGTGCATGTGGGTAGTACAGTGTGCGCGCACACGTGGGGAAGGTGAAGGCTAGAGGCCAAGGTTGAATATCTTCCTCAATCATTCCCCACCTTAATTTTTTAAAGTTTCTTTAAAACTTTACTTATTATGTACATGTGTGTCTGTGTCTGTGTGGAGGCTCAAGGGTGACTTTCAGGAATCATCCTAGATGGCTTCTATCTTTGCTTTGTTCTGGAATTTCCCAGGTTCTGCCTTCCAGAGCGGTTTTATGTGGGATCTGGATCCAAACTCAGGTCCTTCTGCTTATAAGGCATAATCTTAACCCCTGAGCCAGCCCCTCCACCTTAATTTTTGAGACACATGAACCTGTTGTAGCTCTGTAAGTCAAGGAGACTTGTTGGCCAGCCAGTCCTGGGCGTGTCCCTGCCTCCCCTATCCCTGCCTCCCCTATCCCTGCCTCCCCTATCCCTGCCTCCCCTATCCCTGCCTCCCCTATCCCTGCCTCCCCTATCCCTGACTCCCCTATCCCTGCCTCCCCTATCCCTGACTCCCCTATCCCTGACTCCCCTATCCCTGCCTCCCCTATCCCTGACTCCCCTATCCCTGCCTCCCCTATCCCTGCCTCCCCTATTCCTGACTCCCCTATCCCTGACTCCCCTATCCCTGTCTCCCCATCCCTGCCCAGTGCTGGGATCACAAGGATGCTGGAGATTTGAACTTGGGTCCTCATGTTTGCATGGCTAGCACTTCACCAACAGAACCCATCTCTGATTCATGATTTTTTTTTCAAAGCCTAGAATCCGGGAAGAATAAAACTGATATTCATCCAATCTGGATGTGTCCTTGATGTTGAAAGTGTAACCCATCAACAGAACCACGAGCAGGTGAGCCACCTAAACTCACGGTGACGACATAGATTAGAAAATGAACAACGCTGCTGACCTGCTAGACTCATCTCTTCGTGTGTGTTCTTTGCCTCTTTTCCATGTGGTACCTGTGTGTTTAGGAAGTACACACACACACACACACACACACACACACACACACACACACACACGTCTCTAGGAACAGCCAAGGTTCTGTAGAGTTCCTTGGGTCCGCCACTAATAGAACAGAATCAGCGTTTTCTTTGGTAAAACTTTTGATAGAATTGAAAATGGGGACTTCCCTCCTGTCTCTACATCATTTCCTTACAGATGGATTTTTAAAATTATTTTTGCCACCAACCATTGACTTCGAAGAAACCTGGCAGTTTCTCTAGCATGAGCCGGCTTCCCACACACCTCAATGGAAGTTCCGTTCTCCATCCTTATATGTGGGACTTTTCCTTCTGTGACGTTGCCCCGATTCCATTGCTGTTGAGAGACTTTTCTCTCCACATTTAAGTTCCTCGAGGGCTAGGGGTAAAAAGGAATGTTGACAGATGACTCTTAAGATGCAATGCCTTGCTGTGATAAGGTCTAATGTAGACAGACGATAAACCCTCCACAGGTGCTACACAGAGTAGTTACCAGGTACAACACAGTTTACCATCTTTTCCAATCCTGAATGCCACAAAAGTCCTTGAATCATTAAGTTCAAGAAGACCTTAAATTGAGGGTGAAATGTGCAAAGTTTCAAATTTGAAAAGTGAGAATGTGACTTTTCCTAAACTTGCCAGTCCTTGTCTCTAAAACACTCCATCAACTCCAGTCTCCATAATGCTCTTCTCTACATAGAGCCAAATCCATTCAACTGGCAATCCACACAGTGACTGAGACCCAAGCAAACTCATTTGGAAAAGTGTATTTGGTACTCGAGATAGATAAGCAGAAATTTGTCTTAATGAACCCATGCCTACACCTTAAATATATATCTGTATCTGTTGAATACTCAACAATTCAGATTTTATTTAACTTGAAAAACAAATACTTTTCTGCATAACTTCTATTTTTCATAGCCGGACTACTACTGTTAGTTGTATAGGGGCTGAGAAATAACTTGGACAGTGATTGAAAATACCATAAGATGTATAACCAGTTTTGCTCACCTCTTCCATGAGAAAGAAATGTTCCCTTGAGAGCATTAAGAAGACAGTCAATTGGCTGAAAAGGACTTGGGGACATGGAAGAAGCTGGGGATGGGAGCAGAGGGCAGGATGTCAACTTGTGTTGCTAGGGGAACATCAATATTTACCGATTCTTTCACTATATTCTCTCTGCTGGTATTTTTTTCCTTTTTTCTTTCTTGTGAACCAAAGAACTCTGTACTTCCAATACTTGACGTCTGTGACATTTCCACCACCAGTACTGGGGAAAGGCTTGTTTTGCAAGTGCAGACACACAGGTGAGCCGATGAGCAGTGTGGGCAGGTTGTACATTTTTTATCTAGGTCATTATCAGCCATTGGCTTAAGTTTGCGACAAAAATAACTAGAAAGAATTGTGTCCACTTTTTAAGGAAGAAACCAGATCAAAAAGGGATATGTGAGTTGATGGTCTTAACTGCAGCTCCCAGCTGGAGAGGTCCTTAGGCAAACAAGGCACCGGACTTCATACACTAGAACTGCAAAAACGAAAAGAAAACACTAGTCAGCAAATTCTTGTCCTATCACCTTCCTTAAAAAAAAAAAAAACAAAAAAACAAAAAAAACAAAACTTCAAAACTAGCTAGAGCACCAAAGTAGCCCTCATAGACACAAAAAATTAATATTTACAATAATGTTGGACCACAAAAGAGCTGGAAGACATTATTGAAAACTCTAGCTTACCAAATGGTAGTGGGTCAGGAAGTCAGTTTGGCGGGCTGCTATCATTTTAATAGAGTAGAATAGAACAGGTAACATGAGATTATTCTACAGCAGTCCTTGGGAGTATCTGTGAAATTTTTAATCATGCAATTATATGAATACATTATCGGATGTGGGAACTTGTCAAGGCCTAGGAGCATCATGGAGAGAGTTGCTTCTTGAGAGAGAATCTCACGATGTATGTCAGGACCGGCTTGCCTCCAGGCACTGGAAGGTAAGGATGTGGCAACAAGCCTGACTTCAAATGCACGTCCTAATGTGGACTATGGCTTTAAAGAAAGATCCACAAATACTGGTTCAGGAATACCTATTCCTGCGGCCTCGAGATTCAAAGTCCACACTAAGTTATTCTCAGAGCAGTGCTTATTTATATCCTTCAGAAAGGAAGGGATAATTTGAGCCTATAAAGCCACTAAATTCTGAATTTCAAAGGCAATATTAGCAGTAACCTTGCTTATACATGGTGACACACAAGTGGTATTTTTTTTTCTGAGACTAGAATTGGTGTGTGCAGAATTCTACCAAACTGGGTTCAGTGGGTGCTGTGTGGTGGCAAAGGAAAGGTGCGAGTGAAGGAGGGAAGGAAGAATGTGTTCTGTAAGGCAGATGAAAGGATGTCCCGGGTAGCTGGCAGCACATTATCATGGTTTTATGTCATGTTATTTCAGAAACTCTTTGAAAGTATATTTTATAGACCAAGGTTCATCAGGTTAGTGATATTCAGAGAATCCCTCTATCCTTTGAACTGTAATACACAGGCTAGAATAGAAAATCAAATGTCTTTAGCCTGCTAGAGAAATATACTTATATATGTCTAAGACTATTTTTTAACCAGGAATGACTGTTGACTTTCATCAACTCCTTGTTGATTTTGATTATTATATTTTTTATTGGATCTTTTGATGTCCTGTATTATATCTAAATCTTTCCTAATATTCAAGCATTTCTTGCCTTCATGCTATTGACTTACACGATCCTGATGGATGATTCCTTCAAGGTACCAAAGAATTGGAACATTTGCATTTTGAGTTTTCACAGTTACAGCCACAAGTTAACTTGCTTTGTCATCTTTTTTCCCGCCGTGTTTATTTGCTTTAGAGACAGGGCCTGGCGAGCTCATGAAGGAAGCTGCACCTTCCCATAGCGTAAGGCTTGGTTGCCGGCTGCACGCGTGGCAATCGCTGGGCCCGTAGGCGACTCTGCAAGCAGCTGAGCCAGTATCGTCCTGACCAGCAGCAGCCTGGTGGTGCTGGGACGGCCACGTGCCTGTTAAACATCTCATCTCTCCCGGATTCTCCTGCCGCGACTAACCAGGGGCCCACAACTATACATGCCGTCAGTGCTGTACTCAAAAAAAAATGCTGGTGGGCGCTCGCGCGCGCGCAGTCATGAACTGTGTCGCAGGAACTCATGAGCTTTGGCCAAATTGACATGAGTTGGTGAAGATCCAGGGACCCTGTGAACTACGGCGGGCAGCAAGAAGCAGTGTGTGGCCAAGAGAAACAAATGCTCATCAGCACGAGCATGGACAGAAACTAACTTAGGAGATGACTTGCGCTTCGTGTGGTCATGAACAGACATGAAAAAATGTGATTTTTAGTTTAGTGACTTTGAAAACAGAATTTTTATACTTAAATAAAGGAACTATAGATTGGCCCTGATCAAATTTTACCACGATGTAGTCTTCAAAGATGCAACACTTGCATAATAATGCTTCAGAAAGAACTGTGAATATGTCATGGCTTAAAGTCTAGCTGGCTTGGTTGAGCAGAGGGTCAGGTCTGTACAAGCTCAGGAGTAGAGGGGGCTGATGAGGTGCTGGGTGTGGCCCAGGGGGAAACCATTGGCCTGGAGTGGGTTCAGAAGCAGGTCATTTTGTTTGCTGACTTAGGAAAAAAAACATGGAGGTAATGGAAGAAGATGGAAGCACTAAATATAAGTAACTTTTGAGGGTAATTCATTAAAGAGCAAATGTTGAATGTAAAAAAAAAAGAAAATGTTCTCAAACTTTCACTAAAATGAGAATAAGAATATACACTAAGGCAATTGGCCAAATAAGAGAGAAAGAAAATTTTGAGGAGCAAAATGTTAGGATTTGGTGAATATGGAATGTAGTATCTCAGCAAGCAGCCCTGCCACGGCTCGGAGCCCACACGCTGCCTCTGTCCCCAGGACGTACCTTCTCCTCGCCGCCTGTGGACGCGCCAGCACAGCCCTCGCTAAGGCCTCTGCTCCTCTGCTTCCTCTGTCAGCATGCGCTCCCCTCCCTCTCTCACTTACTTCCCTGTGGCTTCTGTTCACACAAGGAGCCTTTCCTTCCCACATCAGTCAAGCCAGTGGTCCACTCCACGACTCCATGTCTGACTGCCCTGACTTCGTGGGATTTGTCATCTCTAGCAGGACCTAGTCCCACCTTTCGTGAACAGTGGGTTCCCACAGAAACTTTCAGAGCAAAGTACGGCCACCTGGTTCATTCTATGCAGGTAGCGCAAGCAGCATCTGAACAGGGCAGTGTCCCCAAAGGGGAAGGGATTCTACTGACCAATCTCACTTGTGAATGAAGGCAAAACTTTTGAGTGCTATAGTTTTATTCACGCCAGGGTATATGTATGTTCTGTGCATTCTAAAATTACTTAGACAGAAGTAGTAGACAAGCAAGCCTGGTGAGTATGACCTTTCATCAAAACAGTGAGGGAAACACCTTCTTGTTGCTAAGGCTCCCACTGTAACTGTGAGAGAAACGCTATGTCACAAGTGCAAGCAGGGCTGGGCGGTGGCTCACTCGCAAGGTTCTGTCTAAGGCTACGCCCAGAGCACGGCATGATGCCACACACAAGTAATCCTGGCATTGGGAAGGCAGAACCCTAAGGCTCAGTGGCAGTCAGCCTAGCCTTATGGTGAGCCCCAAGTCCCAGTGAAAGACCTCTCTCAAACAAAATGAAACACAAGTGGATGGCTCCTGAGGAACAACCGTAAGGTTGACCTCTGACCTCTACACGCACATGCGCATGGATCCCCTCTCCCAACACACCCATCTCATACAAACACTTAACTTTCTTGCTTAAGTACATGAAGCAAGACAGAGACAACTTACAGTGTACCTGCATGCACTTTGTGGAATAATTTAACTTCATCCCTGGAAAAAAATGGCTTTGAATTTCAGGTTAAATATGACGCCTTCAGCCATCAATGACTCAGAGCAGCAGGGCAGGTTTGCAAATTACAGCCTTTACGGTTAGGACAAACAGTGATTTCTTTCTGCAGGTGTACAACAGTCCCATGTTAGATGGATAAGGCATCCACAGATGCATTGAGAATACTGATTAAAAAAAAAAAAAGAAAGAATACTAATGTTATGGTGCTTCTAAGAAACTAGAAGAAGTGTTCGTGATGTCAAGGTCTATTGAAACTGCGGCTGAGTTTCCTTGCCTAAGTAAACACTGCTCCTGAAACACTATTCCTTATGGGGCTGGGTGATAGCTCAATGGATAAAGTGATTGTCGTGCAAGCACGAGGACCTGAGTTCAGATCCCCGCCTCCACATAAAAGCTGGCATGGGAGTGAGTAGGTGTAACCCTAGACTCGCTGGAACCCACCGCTGAACCAATTTAGTCAAATCTGTGGGTACCAAGTCCCCATCTCAAAAAACAAGATGGACAGCACTCTAGGAGGCACACGCCCGTGTGTGAGTGCACACGCCCGCACACTAACCGCTGAATTCTTGCTATTGTGTTGTAAGAGTTTTAAATGATTTGTTTAATATTAACTGCTTATCAAATGTGATTTGTAATTACTTTCACTTTGATGGTTGTTCCTTTCATTTTGCATTAGCCTATTAATTTACTGTAGTCACATTTGCATACTTTAATTTTTGCTAGCTCCTCCTCTATGAGTTGAGTGCCAGTCATTTCTTCTTCTTAGTTTGGCTCTTCTGCATGTACTTCCAATCTATGCCGAGCAGAAATAGTGAGAGTGAATTCCCTCCTTGTACGGGATCTTAATGCAAATGCTCCCCTGTGTTTCCCACTGATTATGACAGTTGCAGAGTTTGTATATCTTTCTTACATTGCAAAATTTGCTTCTATGTTTCAACTGTTAGCATTTTTTTTCATGAAGAAACAGTGCTGACTTTCTGTCAAGAGCTTCCTCTATATCAGTAGATATGGCCCTGTGTGGCTTAAAAAATGGTTTCTACTAATACTTTTGTTTATTCTTGGACAATGTCATGCATGTCTCAAGGCATTTAGTCATGCACACCCTCCTCACTCTCTCTTATCCCCCCCTCCACTCAACAAGTTCTCCTGATTTAAAGATGTTAAACCAGTCTTTCACGCCAAGCTAACTCCAGCCTGGTCATTGTATGTAATCTTTCTGATGTGGTTTTTAATTCAGTTGCTAATATTTTAATGAGTATTACATCTACCTTTGAATGTGCTCTTATAACAAGACTCCAGTTTAACAACTTTTTGTCTCTGGCCAGGGGATGACATACAATGCCCATCAGGATGGAGTGAAGTGCATTGCAGGAGCAGCAAAACTGCAAAAGAAAATCAACAAACCACAATCCAGAACTTCAGAGTCTCTATATCGACCACCTAGAACTAGGCCAGCCTAATCTCTTCCCATCCTGAAGCTCAGGGAAATTTTCAGAAGAGGGGGCGGTAAGTTTGTAAGAGCACAAGAATGGGAGGAGTAAGGATATGCAAGATACTCCACACAACTTAGGGCCGAAGCAATCATAATTGGACTTTGCATGCCCCATGCAATGTCCAACACACTATTGACCCCACAAAGTCTAGCATTTGCTAAAGGCACCAAGATCCTTGGAGGCAAGGAATTGACAGCCACAGTAGTGTTCCTATGCTTAAGGGGAACACAGGAAAGGGTTCAGGGAAATGCCACTGGGTCCTTGTAAGTCATCAGAGAGGAGGGCCCAGAGGAGAGTCTGGCATGCACATTAAAGGATTCTCCAGGGATTGGGGGGGGCACTGGGAGATGGAGAGGAAGGGGGGAGAGGAAGGGGAACAGGGGGGTCAAGGGGAGGAGGGAGGGAGGGAGGAACCGGTGTACCTACTAAGTTTGTATGAGCGGAAATAATAATAAAAAATGTTAAAATAAAAAAAGAAAAGAAACTCCTAAAAAAAATGAGTATTTTGCTCAGTAATCAGAGATCAGCGTCTGTAGTGTGTTTTTTTAAGGTTATTTTTTATATATATATACTTAGGTACCAAGGTAATACTAGCTAGGTATTGTCTTAGCTCTATTTTTGTAAGAGTTTAAGAAATATTGGTAATAATTATTCTTTGAGTGTTTGTAGAATTTAACTGTGAAGTCATATGATCCTGGACTTGTCTTTGTTGCAAAGTGTTTAATGACTTGTTTGATCGCCTTGTTATAATCAATTTTAAAGTAATCTAAAGACTTGCAGAAACATTTCTGCAAAAAGACAAAAAGGAACAAAAATAGCCAACAGGTGTGTGTAAAGGTACTCGACGTCCCTAATCAAAAGGGAAATGCAAGCCAAACATCACTGTGCACTCATGTAAAATGTAATCGATTGAACACGTAATGTCCCCACAAGCTCCTTCATTGAATGCCCAGGCTCTAAATGGTTCTGCTGAGGAAGGAAACAGCAGGAGGGACCAAGCTGCAAGGAGGAGGCCACTGTGCAGGTCTTGGAAGTGTATTGTCTCCAGACACGTCACACACAGCTGTTCTCCATCACACACTCCTCCGTCATGATGATCTGACCAAGCACATGAGGTCCAGCAGCTGTAGACTGGACCTTCTGAAATCATGAGCGAAAATAAACATTTCATCCTTAATTGTTCTGCCAGATATGTTGGTCACAGCAACACAAAAGCTAACTAATACAATCCATAAAGTAGTTCTTATTTTAGAAAAATGGGCTAGTATACAGCTCAGTCAATAAAGCAAAGTTGGGGACCTTAGTTCAATCACAGACCAAAAACCATGTGGCCAGGCAATGAGCTGCACACTTGTAACCCCAGTGCCGTAACCCCAGGAGCGGGCTGGAGAGACAGCTCGGTGTTAAAGCCTTTGGCACACAAGCAAAAGAACCCAAGTTCAGATCCCCAAGCCCCATGTAAAATTAAAAAAGCCAGTTGGACATGTCAGTGGCCTGTCATTCTGCTCTGAGGGCGGAGCCTGGGAAACCACAGAGCAAAGCATGAGGAGGAAGAGCAATCCAGGATGGTTCCCAATGTCCCCCTTAGGCCTCCACTCAAGGCCCCTCTTGTACACACGCCCACATGGACATGAATACCCCCATGCAAAAGCACACACAAACACATACATGCACACACAAAAATGAATGAACCAATATCAACTTATATATAAATATAATATATATAAACTTATATAATATATACAAATTTATATATAAATAATATGTAAATATATATATATATGTGTGTATAAAATAATCCTTGGAGCTCACTGGCCAGCCAATTTAGCCTACTTGATAAGCTTCAGGCCAATGACAGACTGTCTCAGAAGAGAAGGATGGTGCTCCCAATAATCACTAAGGTGTAGTTTGGACTCTATTGTCACACACATAACACACATGCATGTACACATGAGCATGCACATACAAGTATGTGCACATATGCATAAAAGAGTCAAGAGGCAATAAATCTTTGTGAGGATGTGAAGAAGCTCTAGAATACAACTGATGGAATATGGACTACTACATAAATTACAGCAGCAAGTATAAAATTTCTAAAGAAATTTAAACCACGACTACCAAGTGACCTAGCAATCTCTCCTGTGGGTATAAACACAAAGGAGATTACATCGCTTGCTCCTAAAGATTTCTTCACTACCATAATCATTGTAGCATTATTCGCCACAGCCAAGATGTAGAAAAACCTGAATGTCCACTGTCAGACAAGTAGTTAAGAAAATGTGATATCTGAACATAATGCAGCCTTTCAGAAGGAAATTCCGCCATTCAGACAACATGGACGAATTGAGAGGACACTATACCAAGAGAAATAAGACAAAGAGAAAAATGCTGTACAGTGGCACATACGTGCACGTTTAAAAGAGAGAGCACGCAGACAGACAGAGCGAAATGGCGACTGCCAGCACTACGGCAGGAGACGGGACATGGGGAGTGTGCGTTAAAGGAGGCAAGGCAGAAAGTGTGCAGTGTAACCAAGTCCAGAGGGCTGAGACGGGACATGGGGTCTGAAGTTAATAAAGTTACATGTATTAGGGGATTTTGCCACAGTAAGTAGATTTTAGCTGTGGCTTATCACCAAAAAATGTCCATCTACTTCACTCCAATGTATTTATATATAGCGTATAATTTTAAGTGTAAGCATTGAATTTGCATAACTAAGTTAATTAAATAAATAAAGGGACAACTTCCCATCCCGAGATGGCTTTGGGCATCGACAGCAGTTATTCCCTTAGCTTTATTCGGAAGGCAACTCTTTTGTTTCCTGAGTTCGCTTGAGCCACCATCAAATCACCGACAGGCTGACCTCCAGGCGCTGTCTTGCTCCAGCTGCCTGATGAGGCTCTGGAGACATCTGACAGGTCTGTCCAGGAAGTTCAAAAGCTTCGTGGCTACTCTGCGGCCAGCAAGCCCCACGTTTGCCACGGTCACGCTCCACCGGTCGGCCAAAGTAATTCTGCTGCAATGGATGCAAGGAACACATGCAAAATCTAGATCTTGACAAGAACTAGATTTCAAATTTCCCTTCTTTTGGCTGGCTGAAATTTCTAATTATTTTAGCTTCATAAGTCAAACTAAGACAAATATTTTCTCACATTTCTTTCTTCCTTATTCAGGAGTTGATTAGAAAGATCCATTAATAAAGTAACTCCATAATCTAATCTAACAAGCCAAATGATTTTATTCATATTGTAGAGGCATAAAATTAATTCAGTATTGCAAACCTATCTTTATACAAAGACTAATTGTTCTTTTTCTATAGACTCATGAAGCTACGCTTAAACAAGGCCAGATTTTAAAAAAAAAAAAAAACTGGGAAATCAAAGATGCTTCAGATATAATGTTTCTTTGTGTCCCTAAAGACTGGAATATGTAAGAATTAGACACAATGTAAGCAAATAAGTAAATTCAAATCAAATCAGCGTTTGACTAATGCATGTGCCTTCTTTTGGCTGAAGATTTCCATTTCATTTCAGAACTGTGGTGAGCCGGTGGAACATTTCTGATACTGAAAATCTCTGAGCTTTTATTTAATCATAAAAAGGTCTCTTACATATTGGCCCTGGAAAATACACTTAGAGCAATTTCCTCAAGAAAATGAACACAAGAATGGTTTCACGAGATATAACTAGCTGCAATTTTCTTCGCCAAAAGCAATTTTTTAGTTTTCTTTGCTAAGACTGTGTCTACAAGAAACCTAAACAGTCAGTCAATTCAGTCTAAAATGTGTTCTATTCAAGTTAAGAAAAAAGCTTTGTGGGTCGCCTGGCATGATGCAGACCGGCTGAGCACAGGCTGTTTAACTGCGCGCTGCCCTGGCGTGTTTACAAGCCCACAGAAGAGCCAGGGAGCCTGCTGCATCACACTGCTGGATCTTAAAGAGAACCGCTCCCACGAGGGGCATGGTCAGCGACATGACTGTTTTATCTTCTAAAATGATTTAAAGTGGTTTACATTACTTCGGAGATTTTTAAGAAACGGTTCATGGGTGATAAGTGCTGTTACTTGGTTTTGCTTTCTCTTTTGATTCCCATCATGCTCCTCACCGAGGAAGATGCAATATGGAGGACCACCTCAAATGTGGTCCCTGAACTGACCGTTTAAAGCAAGAGCTCAGCACCTAGGCTAGACTGGCTGGCAAGATTCCCCTCGCCTCTGCCTACTCAGCCCTGGATTACCGGTGTATCCCGCCATGAACCGCTCTCCTGGTTTCCTGTATGCGAGTATTTAGGCCCTTGCACATAGTAGGCACTCAGTTAAAATGTGACTGTCCAATTTGTGGGAAAGAGTCAAAATTATAAATCTTCGAGGTGGGAAAATACAAGAATAGCTTAGGGGATGGTTAGGAGCATTTACTGTGCTAGCATAAGGACCTGAGTTTGAATCCTTAGCTCTCACAGACTGGAAACACAATTCAGAGGGGTCTAGTCAATTTCTCCTTGTGGCCAGACCTCCACGAATTGGACAATACTCGTCTGCTACTAAACACCAACAGATGTCCTGGTCAGTTTCAAAGAAATCACATTAATAAACCAAGAAACAACCAAAACTACTTCTCTGGACCATTGATCCTTCAGGACAGCTGTGAAGTTTCAGCTTCTTGTTTTATGTCCAGCCAAAGGCGCCCATGGATTGAAAGTAATTCACTATTGGTGGAAACTGGTTGTGGGGGGGGTTAAGAGAGAGAGCACCCAAGTATGTGTGCCCGTGGAGGCCCAAGAGCGACTTCAGGAACCATCCTGGATTGCTCAACCTCTTGATTGCTTTGCGCTGGGGTTGCCCAGGCTCTGCCTTCCAGGGCTGGAATTGCAAGCTGCCATCATATTCTCTAGGCATGTATATTGGATCTGGGGAACCTGCTCCCCATCTTGTAGCTTTCATTAAAGCAGAACACCCGTGTTTCTATGCAAGACTGATTCTAATCTGGCTGAATTTCTACCTGGTTCCAAAAGGTTCCCTGTCAGACTACATGATACAATTGCATTCTTGTATTTATGGTTGGGACTTTTTGTTTTCAAGAGTCTGGAAGAATATGAATGCCTAACCTTTATTTCAGCGACGGGGCATGTTATCTAACCCAAGGATTTCTGCTGCCTTGCCTGCCCTCCCTCTGACAATTACAGGCCCTATCCATGATTCTTACTGGTAAGATGTTTACATTCAACAAGCTCTCAGTATTTTTTCAGACAATGTATGTAACTAGCAATAACCTAGTTATTTCTTTCATGATGAAATGTGCAAGTTGCAGGTAAAACCAAAGATGCCCATGTGACACAGAAGGGAAAACAAGGATTCCCTAGTGCCGTGTGAACGTATTAACATTCAGTGACAAACTCACTGGAACCAATGTTTCAGAGTCACGAAACAGATGGGGTGCCAGTTAGTCTTGGCATCCATCCTTAGCTCAGATCCCCCTACATATGAATGGAGACAGCAGTGACTGCCTTATACTATCCTTGTAAGGATTGATCACCAAGAGACATTTGCAAAATGCCTAATACTTTGGCCACGTTCTTACCTATGTGCTGAGGGAAAGACCTCAGAAGGTTTCTGAGACAAATCTTAGAGAGTGGGTTGGAGATCCCACGAACAAGTCAAGGAACAGCTCCCCAGACAGACACAAACAAGGGGCAGAACTGGGGTCCAGGGGCATGAGGCAAGAAGACAAGTGGATCCAGGCCTTGGTTGAAGTGAGAGGAGGGAAGGAACATTTCTAGAAAAGATTGAAAAGTGATTCTACCAGGAACAAAAATCCTGAGTGTGGTAGAATGGGGCACGTGGTTCTTCTGCTGAAGGCAGTCTTCCAAGTGCCTAGCTCTAATTAGCCACAGATATGCATGAACTTCCAACAATACCTCTTACAGCACGTGAGGTGCGCCATGAAGAATCTGCAGAAAATACAAATGGAAATAAGTGTGGTACCAGGCTCCAGCCAGCACCATCGATCTCAGTCTAGTGCCATGTGAACGCATTAACATTCAGTGACAAACTCACTGGAACCAATGTTTCAGAGTCACGAAACAGATGGGGTGACAGATAGTGTGAGCTGCCAACTCAACACTTGGGAGATGGGCCTCTGGGCACAGCTAGGAAGAGCTACTTAGTCAAAGCCTCTGGACAAACCTGCGGGGGCCTGTGCTAACTGTTTTCAGGAAGACCTGCCGATTGCACGTGGGATCATTCCCTGGGCTGCTGGGTAAAGGAAGAGCTAATTGGCATCTGGCAGAGGAGTAATCTGCCCTTGGTTCTTGCCTTCTCTGCTCTTGGCTTTGCATGTGGTGCGGCCACTTCTCTCTGCTCCTATGGGTATGACTTTTCCTGACATGATGAGCTATAATCTGGAATTGTGAGCCAATAAAATCCCTTACTCCCTTAAGTTGTTTGGATCAGGTATTTATTACAGCAGCAAAGTTATGAATCTAAGGCAGATGGTATATCTCTGATCTGTGCCAAAATAACAAAACTTCCAAGGAAGTATTCTATTCCAACTTTCATGATAAGCTATTAAGTTCTTCATTTGATACATATATAACGTACACCCCTACTTCAAACACAGTGCCATTTCCAATAAAACTACATCAATCTTCAGAAATAGAAGAGCAATCTCATACCCTTCGAGAGTCAAAAGACCACAATTTCTAAACCAATAACAAGCATTAAAATAGCAGAAGTCATCAGAGACAATGGTTCCATCTTCCAGGGACAGAGACTTCAAACTGAAATGCATGTGCTGTTGTTAAGGCCAGAAGAATCCAAGTTTTAGCTTTAGACTGAGGCTCAAATCACTCGCTAGACCTTTAACCTACCAGGTCTCGAGGTCCTTACATGAACTTAGATGCTTGGTGCCTATATTCTTTCATGGCAGAATTGTTACAGGAAAAGGCATGTCTCTCACAGGAAAAGAAAAGTCCCGATACACATCCAACTGTTAATAAATGCAAATTTTCATTACTACATTGCAGTTCCATCAACCAAGGAATAGCAGAGAATTACTTATCAGTCTTGTGTGGTGTGCTTGGCCCTAAACAGGACCACTGTGCCACACCGTACCCCAAGACTCAAGGAACATGTGCAAGAGGAAGTGATCAGAATGTAGGAGCCAGAGCTGGAGACACGGTTCAGGGGCCTTTGCCTTGCAAGCAGAACCTGAGTTCAGATGTCCAGATCCCACATAAAAATGCCAGGCAGAAATGGTGGCAGTCTGCACTTCTAGCCCTGGGGAACACACCAGAACAAAGCAATAAGGAGGTAGAGCAATCCAGGATGATTTCCTGATGTCACCCTAGAGACTCCACTAGTATACACATACACACCACACAAATAAACAATTATTTTTTTTAAAAAAAGAATGTAAGGGCCAACTAGTGTCTCGTGTACATGGTAAGGTGCCGCACTCACTGCGGCTGTGTCTACTTTCACGAGACCTGCCAAGAGGTGGCCTGCCGACACTTCATTATGGAAGGGGGAAGACCTCAAAGGTACCATAACTCCCCAGGATTATTGAAGGTTCATGCTGGCTGCAAGAAGGGAGCTACCATCCCGAGCAGTGCCCCATCTGTGCCCCAGCGAGTGTCCACATGCTCCTGCGGGCCACCTGATGAAACCATGGGCCCTGTGCACGAAAGAATGAAAGTGAGGAGAGGGGAGTGGCTGGAGAAAGGTTCTCAATGGGAAAAGGAGAGGGGTCAGGAGCATGCAATGAAATGTCTTAAGCCGCTGTGTTCATGTATGAAACTGTCACAAAGAGCTCAAAAACTTCAAAAGAAAAAGGAAATTACTAATCAGTCTTAATCGTTCCACCCATTTTCTGTTGGGTTCTGAAATACAAATTATCATTGCATGGGTTTGTGGCAAGCTTAGAATACAACGGTAGTAGAGTCTGGGTCCAATGTGTGTGGCAGAGTTTCAGAGCGAGAGGCTCGATGATTTGCCCACAAGCAACTGGTCTTATGTGAATTAATAGTGCACCAGGCCCCCAAACATCACGGTTATAAGAATTCAAATTTTTAATAGTAAATGCTCAATATATCAAATATTTTAGCTTATCCAAGACCACAGATTGTTAAATGCTATTTCCAAGGTATATCATACCTTAACAACTGATTGAGAAGGAAAAATATGTAAATGGCTTGTCTTCCCGGGAAGGGAGTCATCCGGATCTACAGATTTGTTTATCTGATGAGCTTCTGAAACCTTGCAACGGAACCATGAAAGCCATGTGATTAAAATCGATAGCGCACATCATTTGCTGAGACGGTTGCCCAAGGAAAGGCAATAAGCCTTGGGCATGTTATTAGTAGATTATATGATTTCCCTGACAGGTTCAAGAGTTTCAAATGTTGCTGAGAATAAAGAGGATTTCTCTCTTGGAGCCGAGGGATTTTCTCTTCAATTAAAAGGAAATCAATACTGTCCTTTTTTATTATGAAGATTTAAATGTCCTCCACAACACTTGAGAACTAATATTAGCATCACACTTTCTTCTATTTCCTAAAGTCATTCCAAGCATGGTGACACGTATCTGTATTCCCAATTATTTGGAAGGCTGAAGCAGGAGAATGACTTGCGTCTAGGCGATTGAAGCCAGTCTGCCAACATAATATGACCCTGCCACCAAAAAAAAATTAATTAAAATTAAACTAAAAACCACTTTTGTTCAACAGGGCTACATCCAACCTCATGTCCACTCAACAAATACTCTAATAGTTTGAGAAGAGCAAGTTTATTTCTGAAAAATTCATGCAGATGCATACCAAGATCCAAAAGAATGAGTTTCCAGACCAATAAAAATGATCAAAGACATGCTTTTCATGTCATGGAATGACAAACTTATAAGAAAGTCTTCAAATTCAAAGAATTTGATCCAAGCATTAGGCTTGCATTTATTAAGAGTAGCTTTTCCCCAGAAAAGAGTGGTCTAGTAAGGGGAGTGAGGGCTTCACAGCTGCATCCAGCACAGACAAGCTTTAAACAAAAGGCCATTTACTTTCTTGTTAGAGATGTATATATACATTGAGATGGATGGATGGATGGATGGATGGATGGATGGATGGATGGATGGACAGACGGACGGACAGACAGAGATATACAAGTAGATATACAACACATATGCAACCTATTTGTAAAAAATAATTACAAAATATATAGTTGCCTTATACTCTATATAGATAGCTATCAAATAGCTTTATTTTTAAAAATTTTTGTTAGTTTTTTGTGTGTGTATGTGTGTGCGTCAGAATGCCCCTGGAGTTTCAAGGGTGACTTAGGAAATTATCCCGCATTGCTTTACCTCCTGTACGCACTCTTTTGGGGTTTTCCAGGCTCTGCCCTGTGGGAAGGACAGGTAGATGTCATTTCCACAGTTCTTTCCACGTGGTGTTTTCCATGGGATATGGATCTGAACTCAGGTCCTTCTGCTTGCCAGGCAGAAGTTTAACCCCTGCGCCATCTCTCCAGCCCTCAAATAGCTTTATTAATGGGATAATGCAAATTTTTCTTTAGATCTTCCCTCTCCCTCAGTAGTCCACGTTCAGATGAACAAATCTATTCCAATCCCTTCTGGAATCCACCAGTTTTCTCGCTCCAAATGCCACACTCAGTCCACGTCACTGTCCCCTTTTGGCAAGATCGCTGCATGAGCTCCCTAACTGGTCACCCCGGTTCCACCTCAACATTCTCACTCAAAATAGCTTTCATGCTCCAGCCAGGGACCCCATGATTATGTCCCTTAGCTGCCACCAAAGTCACAGCAGGGGTTGCCAACAGCGCTGAGATTAGAGCAGACACCTGAAGAGCTAGTATCCCTTGGAATTTGGCAGGGAACAAAACTTCTTTCATTTCCTGCAAATACACGCGTTCTCTAAACCCCTGCATGTAGGCACAGCTTGGGATAGTCTTTCCTGCACCTCTACAGCTGCATGAAACGTAGGCTTGCTGCAGAAGTCAGTTCAGACATCGTCTCTCTGAAATTCTCTTCACTGCTGAGTCTCAGTGTCAGCCTCTCCCTCTCTCACTGTACTTGTGGGTCACATTTTGAATTGTACTTGATCGCCTATTCATGTCAAACCCTCTCTAGAGTCAAAGCTCTAGAGATAGGGATGGTCTACATTGTCAGCTACTGTTTACCCTATGATGAAGTGACATTACAAAATGTGCTACTGCAGTGTGGAGGATGGACGGAAGGCAAGGCGAGACTAGAAATGAGAAGAGTTCAAAAGATTTCGAAATGGAAAGTATTTCAAAAATATTAAAGCAAGATGGAATTGTGGCCTGACAAGTGGCCTTATCAACAATAGAGAAAACAGTCAAATTCTAGGAATTTTTTAAAAGGAAAATGATAGAAATTAACAAATGATTGACTCTTAACTGGTGAGAGAAAGAGAAAAATCAAGAACATCGTGAATGCTGAGGTAGATAATGAACATTTCTGAAACAAAAAAGATGGGAGGAAAGAAAGATGTGAGGTAAGATAATTGGCTCCACTTGGGATATGTTGTTTTCTTTGCCATTAAGAGACTGTAATGGGGAGGTAATAAATAGACAGGGACAGAGGTCAGAGAAATCTAGTTGGAAACTTAGATTTATGAGCTATGTTGTAGAAAAGACAGTTAAGTCCTGGGTGTAAGACTATCCAGAAAGGATATGTGAAATGAGACCACAAGCCAGCTAAGGACAGCACTCTTGGGAACATCGAATCCTAAAAGACGATTAGTATTCAGTCTACCGAGGAATGGAGAAAAGGTACCCAGAGAGGAAACCTTCATGAAGCAAAGTTGGCTAAAGCCAAACAGATCAAAGTTTTCAAAAAAATAAGTGCTGAAAACTATAATGTGATATGAAAGTAGAGGAGGCCATGTAGATGCTTAGAACTTTAAGGGGGGGAGGGGGGCAGTGTGTGTGTGTTTGCGTGTGTGTGTGTGTGTGTGTGTGTGTGTGTGTGAGAAAGTGAATGGGAATGAGCCAAAACTAAGGATGCATGGAAAAGCCTTGTAGAAATCCACTACTTTAGAAACTGATTGACAAATGCAATTGAGGAGGAGGAGGAGTTTGAATAGAGATATCCTGTATGCACGGACTCAGCTGCTACCAGCACTCATGGGTTTCCACACAGAAATGTCAGTGCCAGGCATGGCTCCCTAAGAGTTATTAGTCAGGAGAGACCCCGATGCTCTAGAGCTCTTGGTTCCCCACCGTAACTACACCGTGAGACCCCACTGCTGAAAACAGCACCCGCTTTGCTTGCAGGGCGCAGGGAACCGACCAGGAAGCTTCCTCTCAGCAGGGAGCTTCACGGCCGGAAGGTGCTGTGCAGCGTGCTCGGGAGACGAGACAGCAAAGCTCTTACACAGTGCTGTACCCTTCATGCTACAGTACTGACCCTGCCCGTCAGATGTGCCCACGGATGCAATTAGTGGCACAATTTTCTCAGGGGTAACCAATTGCTTTCTGATTGGATTTGAAGGCTGCTCTCAGGAGGGAATTCACACATAATACTGTGAACCTGGTTAAAAGTTCCTAGCTGGGGAAGTCATATGACCTGGACGGACCCCACTATCATTGTTTAACTCCTTGTTAAGCTGCCATCTAAATGTTTATGTTTACAGTTGCCTTCTTAGCACACAGGCAGTGTGCCAGTCACATACATATTTACATTTATACACCCAGATCGGTCCTGCTCTCGGCAGGTCAGAGAAGTTCCTGTCTGCCTTGGCCAGTGGTTAACGCAGAGACTCCAAGATGGCCAAAGTACTGAGAGTAAATGGCTATTGTGCTCAGTCCCAGTGACATGTTATCGATCCCTCTGTCCCCCACCCCAGGCTCAGGCAACATCTTGGAAGAGCAAGTAGAAAGGATGCAAAGCCAGAAGACGGGGAGGAGCGCGGTAGAGCGCTGTCTGAGCGTGACATGGCTGCTGTGCTCACCAACTCACAGCAGCTGTAGTTACCTGCACAGGACGCTGCACATGCGCCAACCAGACCACAACATGGAAGGGGAGGGGCTCACTTATGAGCAGACGGTACTCACATCCAAATTTTTTTTTTCATGGTACATTTCTGAAGCCCCGGTTGGAGTTTTTCTCAGCAGAAGGTAGTTTTCCCAAAGGAAATCAGGAACCATTACCAAAAAGGGGGTGGATCAATTCTAGACGGGCATAGCGATAAACATAATCTCAATTTCTATCCATGTCAAAAATGAGGAAGCCCCTATGGGTAGAAGAGAAATTGTATATAACAAGAGGAAATTATAATATGAGCTTATAAATGCTTATGTCTTTCAACCAGCAATTCCATTTGTAGGAATCAACACTAGAGAAATGCTCATAAATACAAAGCTATTTACTGAATTATTGTTTCTAATAGTAAAAAAAGGGGGGGAGGATAAAAACTAATTAAAACTGCAAAGGAACTGTTTAAACAAATTTTAGTACTATTTGTATACTGTAGAATATTGCCCAACTATCTAAAAAGCAGTCATAAGAAAAGATCTGTATGCCAATTTTATTTTATCATTAGCTTTTTAAGCTAGCATGCACAGCAGTGATTTCATCATGGTCGTTTCAAACACTGTTCTCATCCATCCCCCACCCTTGGGACCCCTCTTGCTGATCCCCTTCCCCCCTCTAAACACCCCCATGTCACATGTACCCCGCACTCTCCTCCTCTTCTCCCGGCATCACGACGCAGGTAACCACATGTTCTTTATCTGCTCATCTGCTGCTGGGCATCTAAACTGGTTTCAGTTCTTAGCGCTTGGGGACATTGTGCAAGCATCAGACGAGAACTCAGAAAAAAAAAGGAAGCGATATTTGTACTCCACATATGAATACTCATGTTTATACTTACTGGAAAATGCCCAATACACTGACCTGCTCAGAACAGCTGTTTCTAGAAGGGGAGATGGCCTTTGGGTGTTGGGCTAAGGGAGGGAGAGATTTTCATTATTTACTCTCCCACTTGGCTTCCTCCTTTCACAAGGGAAAGTTAAATACAACAGCAAGAGGGTTTCTTCGTTCACCCCGCCCCCCTGCATTACTGTGGCTGGTCAGCGCCGCACTCGACGCTCAGGCTCCCGAGGTGATGGGCATCGGAGAAGCGCGAGTTCAGCCAGCCTTCTCCCTTCCACCTCCCACTTCCTCTTCTCTTCCTTCTCTTCCTTGATGGAAAAATACTTTTTTATTTCTCCCTGTCTACACATTCTGGCCTCTTACAAAGATGATTTAACCCACTAGACCTGATTCTTTTATATCTCACTGATCAGCAATCTCCTTGTCCACAGAATAAAGAGACCCTAGGGGGCTCGCTTCCCTTTCTAACATTTCTCTTGAACTTTAACTAAATTAGACTCCTGTGTTTGAAATAGGTGGGGCTTTCTTTTTCTCTCCAGCAATTAAAAAACATCAATGAAACATGGTAATTTAAACAAAATTACATAGAAAAAATTTCACAATAAGCTTTGAAACTATATTCCTCTGGTTCTCGGTGGCAGAAATAATTATTTGTCTCACTTGCCAAGAACTCCATTCAAATGGGAAATTTTCCTCACTCCATGCTGTTCTCCTCTACACAATAGCAAAGCAAGGGCAACAACAGACTCTTTTCCCAACATCAGGCCAGCAAAGCGGGAAACAGAGGAAGGGGCGGGGCTCGGGAAAGGGGTGGGTGGGACCTTCACACTCAACCCATGCCGCTGATCCGGCCTGCTCTGGTGAAGCCATACGTCTTTAGCCACGTGCGTGTGTGCAGTGTAAGACGCACGCGGGGCCCTTTGTCAGCCGGGTCGGTTCTCGCCATGCTGGGATTCTAAGCAGCATGCCTGGGTAGCCGCAGTGCTGACCTAGAGCTGGTCCACAGCGACTCGCAAGAGCCAGCTGTTACATCTGCAGAAATCCTGAAGGCTACTGGTTAAATAGAACCTTACCAAAAATAAAGCCATAAAAAAACTTATATTAAGTAAGTTCTTTTTTAAGGCAAAGGTAATGAATAACCACACTTCCTATTTTATGAACGCTCCTATTTTAGCACACTGTATATACTCAAGGTATTATTTGTGCCTACGACACATGGTGACAATACCGCCTAACAGCATGCTTACATACATTGCTTCCTACTCCACATCAACCATGGAAGGCAGAATGCTTACACCATGGAGTGAGGAAATGCTAATTTGTAGCATTTTTGTAGCTTATTTTTCCGGAAAGCTGATTGTAAGACATTGACCAGCACAACAGTGGGTCAACCCAGCAGTGCACAACCCTGCTGGAATCTGACTCTCCCAGCATAGTCCACGGGGGCTCCTCTCATGCTCTTTTGTTCTGGGCTTAGACTCATGACTTGTAATGTGCCTGGGGTAAAACTGGCTAGATGTAAACTCCAGATGAGGCCAAGCATTCCATCACCTGAGAGTGTTTCTTCGTAGAATGACTGACCATCAAGTTGGAAGCGCCTGAGAAGGCGTCTCTCCAAGTCCATCATCAAGGGAGGAAAGAGCACCAGAAAAGCAGCGGCCCCTAGTCCTGGAGGCCAAGTGTCTGCCTGCTCCCAGGTAACTGAGGACGCGCTGCATCCATTAACTGCCCCTCGCCTTTGCTTGCTTATAGCTCATTACTCTGAGCAAACCATGCGCGCGCCTGCACGGTCGAGGGCTAAACGGGGGCTTTGTGAATGGCAAGCTCTTGGTAAGCTGCAACCCGTGTCACAAACGCCATGCGCCACTCCAGGCACCTGCAGAGGAGGAGACCTCACACTTTCCAATGTCACTGGTCTGATTTCGATAGTGATAATTTCACATTCTCCATAACTGCAGTCGTGACCTAAATTCTCCCAACTCAACCTAATAATCTAATCATTTTCCACATGACAGCCCTTGGATATTAAAAGCTGGACCTTGAGCACACTCGTTAGCTTTGTCTTCTCAAAGTCAACCAGCTCCTGTTTCTGGGAGCACCGGAAGATACCCTCAGCTCTGGAGCCAGGCTCTCTCTTCTGGAGAACTTCAACAGTGTCGAAGCTCTGTATTCACCGTGCTGCAGGGCGGCCGAAAGATGGTCTCGAGTGTTAGGTGGGGAAGCCCACGGCCTTACAGGGCTAAAGTGAAGGGGTCTCAGCCCTGAGCACCTTGCAGGAGGCTTTCAGCAAGAACTTTTCCCTGCCAGATGCTCCGCAGCTGGAAAAGGTTCTCCAGTTTGAAGGATGTGTGATTGACTGGACCCCCTGGGTCATCCAGAAGCTTCTGCTTACCTCGGAAGCACAGAAACCCACACAGCCCAGGAAGCGCATTTCTTCATGGTTTAGGTGTGGTTGACACCAAACGATGGAAGAATCTTTGTTTGGCCTTGTGGAGGTAAAGGGGAGAGAGAGGGAAACCCTGGCCAGCCTTAAATACAGTCTGATAGATGCGCACGACAGATGTGCAGAGTGTGCGACACGTTACTGCTCTCGGAGAAGGGGAGGCATTCAGCAGCACAGAAAGTCCAGGGCTGAGGAAGGGGGAGGCCTGCGACCCAAGTCTTGAAGGGTGGTGATTGGTTGGCAGAGGCCGCAGATGGCAGTCCTGGGTAGCTCTCCCGGGGCCTGAGGCCAGCGTGCTGGAGACAGCCCATGTCCCGGGCTCTGCTGGAAGCTCCTCTTGCAGTCCTGAGCCTCTGGCTTTGGATGCTACTCTTAGTCCAACATGAGACGCTTCTGATGTTAAGCCCGAATCCTCCCCCTGACTCCTCCACCCTTCTGGGGTTCTTGAAGCATGGCTGACTGAGATTCTTCTTCCACAGGCTTGTTCCCTGTCTCACTGAGGTTGCGTAACACGAACTAGGTTCTCCAGAGGAACAGAACCATAGGAGGAATATATGCAAACTGACTGACTGGCTTATGAGATAAGATCGTGGTCGTCCAGCAACGGATGCTCAGTCCAGAAGCTGTGTCTCAGCAGGCCCAGTCTGCTGCTGAGGCCTGAGATTCCCGGGAGCGTTGGACTTCGGTCATGTTACAGGGTCAAAGTAGCTGGGTTCTGATGGCGGCAGGGAGGGAAGATGATCTGTGAGCTCTTCTCTCTTGTCCCTTTCATCAGTCTTCTACTGAGGGGTGCCGTTCAGAATCAGGGTGTCTTCATGTTGCTACTATCTTAATCCACACAACCTCATCCGGTTGTCTGGCAGCTCATCTGTTGGCTGATCCCAGGCCTAGTCAAGACGCAAACACGGTTCCCACAATCAGGGAAGTAGTCTACCTTCTTCCTTTGGGTCCTTTATTCTTGGGTCTTGCCTGACGCATTGTATTTGATATATTCAGTGTCCCTAAATTTAAGAATGAGTGGCTTTTCACATTAGAGTTTTCAATGATAGAGAATAATTCATGTGTTATATGCCCCATTGTTCTATAAATGACCTACTCTCATTCAGTTATAAACAGCAGCCTTTGAATAACAATGGATATAAAGTGCTAAGGTATACTGTGACTCTTCTGCACCCCACCAAGACTACTCCACAACGCGAGCAGGAGTGCCAAGGCTTCACAGAGAGAAACGAGGCCAAGCACCTCCTAGTCCAACAATAAATACCTCAAGAAGCATTTGCTTTCCATACATTTCCTTTGGTCCAAATAAGGCATATTCGTGATGACTTTATTGCTACCCACACTGCTGCAGCGACAGAAAGTAGAACTGTAAGTTTCACTATGAAATTAGATTCCAAAGAGAGACAGAACTATCGGTCTTCACAAATGCTTATAGACCCAAATTATCCACTTAACATCCCCCCAATAGCTCCAGTTTTTATCCTCCTAAAAAAAAAATAATCAAGGTTTTTTTTTTACAACCAGACATTCAAGATTTTAAAGGTTATTCTGTTATGCTTTTACTCTTATTGAATACTATAATCATTGTTAACACACTAAAGCAGTTAGATACAGAGAGAGGAAGATAGTGTGTAATGAAAAGTGCCCTGTGATACTGCTACTAAAAGCCACAGGCAATTAAACAAAGATTTCAGTACCAGATAGGTAATACCTATAAGTTGTTGGTCAGAGAGGTCTCAAAGACCCCCAATATAATATAGGCTTTTTGTCATTGCTCTTGGTTGCCCTCTAGAAACTGACAGTGAAACCCTATCGTTGGAGGCACTACCCTTCAACAGGAGAGAGCATCCTCCTGTTGAAGAGAGAACATCTTCTGGAAGCATCCTCCTGCTGGCCAATCTTCACAATTCCAGAAAGTCCTGTGCACAACGCTAGGGCAGAAAAGCAATGGACAGTCTCATCAGCCGTGAAAGTGGCAAGAGGTGAGCACCAGTGCAACGGTGGCATGGATGCTAAGGGGGCAACCAGCAGCCTTTGATTGGAGTGACGGTCTGCCTTTCAGGAGGGAATATATCCTTGGTGCTGTAAACAAGCCAAAAACCTTTGAAAGAGGAGGGCACAGGCTCTAGAGGGGTGCAAATTGTTAAGGTTTAACTATCACAACACTATACCAAACTGCCTTTTATTTATTTTTTAAAGGATTATTTGTGTGTGTGTGTATCAGAGGGCACTGTGTGTCCCTGAGGAGAACCAAGGGTGATTTTTGGGAATCATCCTGGATTGCTTCTATTTCTTTTCTTGCTTTGCTCTAGGATTTTCCCAGGCTCCGCCCATCAGAGCAGGAAGTGCTGGCCACTGCTGTTTCTGCCTGGCGATTTCACATGGGACCTGGGATCTATTCAGGAACTTCCACTTGTGAGACAGAGTCTTAACCCCTAAGCCATCTCTCCAGCCCCAAAATGCCTTTTAAACAGTTGTCATTATACCCATAGATTTGGGGCGTACTCAGAAATAAATCTAGGAGCTTCTATTTGCAGTACAAAGTGTTTGTTACAGAAAATCACAAGTAGCTAAAGTGTAGAAAATAAGCGATTGTGGCCTATTTGGCCCTAAACAGGACATCTAAACCACTCCTCATGGCAAGGCTCAGGGGCTGCTGACGATGGGGCACTAAGAATGAAGACAGACATTATCCTCTGAACATGGCAAGGCTATTGAATCCATGAATTCTCTGCAGCTGGTACTTCCACAAGACCTGAAAAGGATGTGGCCTGTCAACATTTCACTGTGGAAGGGAAAAGATCTCCAAAGGACCCATGTTCTCCTGAAAGACTGCTGAAGGTTAATGCAGGGTAGGGATAAGACAGATGCCCTCCACAACAGCAAATCTCTGACACGATTCGTGTTCAACAAGAGCTCAGCACGTGCCACCAAGGCGACCAGACGACACTCACCGGGCCACACACGCAGAAAGACATGAAATTAGGAGGGAGATTGGTAGGGAAGAAAAAGGGATGTAATGGGAAAAGGAGAGGAGATGGTATTGGGGACTGAGGTATAAAAAGATCACATATTTACTACATTCATGTAAGAAACGCTATAAGAATGAAAAAATAAACCCTTTCTTCCCTAAGTTGTTGAGTCCTATATTCACTCAGCAATAGGAAGTTAAAACTAACACATACATTCCATATAACTCTTTAATATTACATTTTTGCTCCATTAAAGATTAAATCATCTTTGTGGGTTAGCCTGGATATCATCATGAACAAAACTACTCTGTGGGGAATAAAATTCTGAGTTTTAAAAAATTATACTAAAACTAATTTATAGATTCTATTTAGAAATGTGGAATTGCCTATAAAGAAATAACAGCCTCATGACCTACAAGGCCCAGGAGAAAGGCGTGAAGTATCTTTTGAAACATGAAATTCAATGGGGGTCACAATCTGGGAGGATGTTTGTGGTGACAGGAGAACGGAAAGAGGTATAGTGGAAGGGCACATCGTTTTGTAAGAAGTGCTAGGAAACATCCAAAAGACTGAGCCAAGAGCAATTATTGCAACCTAGGAATATTCGAGTATCTCACAAAGAAAGTGACATCTGATTGCTGCACTACACTGTAATTCAGACCAACCATTCTGCTGAGAACAACCAAAGAGGCCCAACCCAAAAGTAAAGTGTTTGAAGGCATCAAAGAGGCAGCATGAAAGGGCAGCACCTCCAGGCCAGCTCAGGGAGAATCTCTGTCCGGACAAGAGTGCAGGACAATTTTCTAGATGGCCAAGTGTCAGAGCCATTTCTCACGGTCACCCTCTGGGACGGGGACGAGAACAGGCCAAGTACCCAAGCAGGCTTCGTGACATGGAGGAGAACGCTGCAGGGTTCACAGCACTGCACCCAGAAAACTGATCCCAACTGGTTTGGGCCCAGGTGATAGCAAAAATGAGTCTATGTTCCTCTAGAGGAACATGGTGGTATCTGGATCCTAGGTTGTTTCTGCAAACAACTCTGCCAACAAATTTTGCTTGATGCTACCTACATTTAAAAAAAAAAACAAAAAACAAAAAACTGGGCACACAAGTAAACATTACTAAATCCAGGAATGGAGGCTCAACTGAAATTGCAGACACTGAAGTCATTGGTGACAGACCTTAAACATGAGGAAATAAGACAAGAACATTTTGGAAGATAAATAAAAATATAAAAAATGAGCACAAAGGTGTCGGTGCACAACACAGCTCTCGCCACGAAGGGAATCGAGAGAGGTTTTATTCTTCAGCCACATATGAGTGATAATAACTCAGGAAAAAGCCTTTGGATTACTTTGAACAGCTTGTTCAAAAATGAATAAAATACCCAGAAATAGGAAGAAATAGATCTAAAAAGATGAAAGACTTACTACTAAGAACTACAAGAGATCAATGAAGGAAATAAAACAAGACACACACACACACACACACACACACACACACACACACACACGCAGAAAAATACCTACACTCATGGATTAGAGGGATTAATGTTAGTAAAATATTCTACACTACAAAAAACAACCTACAAATCCAATGCAACCCCTAGTAAAATTCCCAAAGGTATTTTACACACACACACAATCTGAAAGTTGAAGCACAGACACCAGGTGTATGAATGGCCAAATGAGTCTTGACAATCGCGCTTCCTGATTTCGAGATATATTATAAACCTACAGTATTCAAAACAGTGTGCGAGTGGCATTGAGACAGAACCAGTGAACAGAACAGCAAGACCAGAAATAAATCCACACAGATGCCATCTGAACTTCAATAAGGGCATCAAATAGATTGACGGGGAAAAAAAATAGTCTTTCTTCAAGAAATTGTGCTGGGTAAACCGAATATCCACATACTTTAAAAAGATACAAAATCAACTCAAACTGGACTGAAAACCTAGGCTGAAGATCTGAAACTATAAAGCTCATAGAAGAAAATACACAGGAAAGTTTTTGATTCTTAGATGAGACCCCAAAACCAGATGAGCATTACTGTGTCAAGCTAAGAATCTTCTGCATAGCAAAGAAAGCTGTGTGAAAGAAAAAGGGAAACTAAGAAAGGGGAAAATATTTGCAACTCATACATCTGATAGATGTTTAACATCTAAAATGTATACAGAACTCTAAACAGCTCAAAGCAAAGCCAAAGACAAAACATGCATACAAACAACCAATAGTCTCACTTAAAATAGACAGAGGAACTAAACTGACATTGCTTAAAAGAAAACATGTAAGTCCATAGCACATGAGCCTCTGGGAACCTCCTCCAGGCGCCTCCACTTTCCCCCCTCCAGGCACCTTGCCCCTCCCCCATGCTTGGGGGCCTTTCCCCACCCGGGTGCCTCACATGAGCATCTGAGACGCTGCAGAGGTGTGTGGGACCCTGAACTGCAAGGACTGTTGTTTTTTAAGTCATCTTGCCATCTGTGTGTGTGTGTGTGTGTGTGCAAGAGGGCACTTGAGTGTGTGTGCTTGTGCAGACTGAAGAGCGACGTCAGGAATCATCCTGGATGGCTCTGCTTCCTTATTGTTTTGCTCTGAGGTTTTCCAGGCTCCGCCTTCCAGGGCCAGAATCTCAGGCCTCTGCCATTTCCACCTGGCATTTTTTGCATGGCTCTGGGGTTCAGATCCCAGGTCCCTTTGCTTTCAAGGCAGAGGCTTTAGCCCTGAGCCATCTCTCCAGCCTCAATAGTCATCTTGAGGCCTTACTAAGTCTGTATGGATCACTCTTCTACACGCTAATCTTTTATATATTTGACCAATCGAGAGGCATATTCCCCAATAATTGGTTTTCAGGAGTGTGTTTGTTTTACCCTTTGAGGTATTTTAGCTTCGCTAATTGAGCTCTACCTTTACCCTTCCTCTCTTACTTGCTGTGTGTTGAACTCTTCCCTTTCTGGCTGCCAAAGTGAACTCTGGGCTAATTTGATTTTTCATCTTTCTTCCTTTGGAAGGGCTGTGTGTGAGGCCGTGCGTTACCTGGGCGCACGGCTTTCGCTGTGGCCCGGGCTCGTGGGGAAGCATGTTTGTTCCTATCTTCTCATGTCCTTTCCATTTCCATTTTCATTTTTATCAAAGCATTTTGGAGGGCTCCTAAGTTTCCAAATAGTTAAGCCTATCTTTTTTCTTGGAGCGGGTGTGAGTTCTTCCATTTTAAAACAAATACACAGAGCATAAAACAACAAACACCTCCCCCCCATCACCAGTGTTCTGCCCCCTGTGGGTTTGGCGGAGCGAGAGCCTTCATGCACGTGGTACTGCGTACTCTTTCCTGCTGTTTCCTTTCCGGAAAGGTGGAATAATATCCCCTTGTGCATCATGACAATTTCTTCATCTATCCCCCGGTCAGTAGATGTTTAGCCTTCCTCGGTGTTGTGGGCTGCCTGGACAGTGCTTTGGCTCCCATGAGCCTGAAGCCATTTCTTTGACATATTTCTTTTTATCCTTCAGGAGTCTACTCAGAAGTGGAAATATGAAGCTGATTCGAGTTTTAATTTTTAGATTCTAATTTTAATTTATTTTCCACAAGGGTTGGCCAGGTATACCTTACCATCAAGAGCTCGCTTTTCTCTCTGTCTACATCCTTGATGACATTTATTTTGTATGATACATGTGGGGCCGGAGCATAGTTAGAGTTTTACGAACGCACTCAGCAGGCAGCGAGGCGGCAGCCATTTGAAGCTCCTGTTCGAGACCCTGTGCGATCCGGTCCAAGCTGGCGCTCCTGACCGGCTGCTTCAGGGGGCGTCCAGTGTGGTGGACGCCCAGTGTGACTGCAGCCTTCACAGCCAGCGCCGAGGGCAGCGCTGAGCGAGCACAGGCTGCGCAGCGTCCCCGCCAGCCTCGGAAGTTACATAGTGTCACTTCGGCCACGTTCTGTTTGTTGGGACAGTTATGCTGCCTGGGAAACCTATATTTTGATTAAAAAGCCAATAATTTTGTAGAGATGTCTTCAAAACACAAAAGAAACAAATTTGAAGCTAGGAAGAAGTAATTTTCTTCCCTTTTTTAACTACAGAAGTGACTTATTTTTATTACTATTTTAATAAGCTATTTGGATGCCCTACCCACACCACACTAATTTTTACCTGTGGAATGATGTGTAGTTGCTATATAAAATGATGGATTTCATTAGTAGAAGAAGTGATTTTCTAGCACAAGTTAAATTCCCAAATGTGACCCAGGGACAGGCAGAAATCTGAGTCATCAAAGGCCGTAGAAGAGATAAGGAGAGTGTTTTGAGGATCAGCTGCAAGATGTGAGCCTCTCAAGCAGAGCTGCACTTAGTAGGGCCTCTCTGTAGTGAGCACCCCAAGGCCCATCAGCAGGTAAACATCCTTAGAGAGCAGGGCAAGGCCGGCAGATGGTGGTGCTGCGAACTTGTCCCCAGAGCACACTGAATAATAGTGATTTAGACCAAGGGAAAGCAAACTATGGCCCTGTGGCCACATCTGGCCTGTTGCCTCTGTTTACACCACGCTGCAGAGGAAGACTGCCACGCCCACGCATCTACACTTCCCACCTCACCCCACTGGCAAAGCTAAACAGTCCCAGCACGGACCAAACTACCCACAAAGCCTAAACGGCTTACGCTTGCATCTCCTGTCTAAACCGGTCCCTCTTTGTACCCCCACGCCTTCCCTTCTTAGCTCTTTGGATCTTTGCTGATACATTCATTGTAACTGTTAAGGTGTGAAACGCAAGCACAAATAACTTTCGCCTCACACTGTCTGCATTCTGGGGGCAACCACCTGCCTGCTGCTGTTGAGGGGGGGAGACTACCCGACTCGGAGGGCAGCTAGGCCGCCGCCACCAGAGGCATCTACCACAGGCGGAGCAGCACACACGCTGTGTATCTGCTGAGCCTAATTGTAAAATATACGGGGTTTAAGACTCTTTGAAAAAAATGGTTGGATAACTGCAACAAAATATGGAGGTAACGTGCTCATTTCTACTGCACCATTAACAATATATAGCTCTTGCTCCAACAGCTGTGAAGTTATTGGAATAATATGCAAATAGTTCACATTCATAAAAATGTAGGGAAAATAAAACCATTTCGCGATTTTATCAGAGTGTAATACAGACCAATTTTGTCATGTTTGTACATAAGATTTCTGAGATTGATGTCTGCTCTCAAAGAATACTAATAACATTTTGAATGCTATGAGCCTATATTTTATCTTCTGAAAATACCCCCATTATTAAGACATCTTTCACAGATCCCAACACCAAACTTTGGGGGCGATTTTTACACATTAACATTATTTTCCCACCATGTGAGTTCCAAAGAGTGGCCTAGAACATAGCAGCAGCACAAATTGTATTTTATGATTTGCATACTTATTATTCAAGAGAGAAAAACGTCAGTTGTTTTAGGCAAAAGAAAAATTGCACAAGAAAATTTATATGCCTGCTTGTTGTCCTCGGCAGAAGAAAAATTGCAGGTGAAAATTTTCAATGTGGTGAAGAAACAGTTAAATATCGAAACCTGACAAGAAACAAGTAGCGGGGCTGCCACCGGGGACTGCCATGGGGGGCCACCATGGGGGCTGCTGCGGGGGGCTGTCACAGAGTGCACCGATGGCATATGTGGCAGTGAGCCACAGAGGAGGGTCCGAGGAGGGCGAAGGCCATCCAGGCGCAGTCAGACATGGAGGTTTTCTCACCGCATCACACTTTGACCGCATGTTACCAATAAATTCACAACCCAACGGCCTAAGGAGGAATGAGGAGTTTCCTGTCTCACACTAACACAAGAGCTGAGGGAACTGGCCACGCCGTATCCACTGCTGAGAGAAGGACAATCCTCGCTTGCCAGACCAGCATGTCAGGCCAAGTGTGCCAAGAACTCCTGGATCATCTTCTTCCATCTTAGTTACCCACCCAGGGAAGATCCCGCCCCCATGGTCTGGGCCTGCTCCATCAATCAGTCTCCGCAGGCCTGCTCAGGGCTCAACTAACTACTAATTCTTCCCAACTGTGCAGAGAGCTTGGGTCTTCAATTGTCGGGTTGACATCTGCATCTAACTATCACAGCCTCAACTAGGACTTACAGAAGGGTGACGTGAGGGTGAATGGGAGGGAGGTAGGCATGCCACAAAGCCCTTCCAGCAAAGCTGTGGCTCTGATCTAACTCCGATGGTGCTATAAAGAACATTGAGGTTTCTACGGGGTCAGCGGCTACCGAGGGACTGACGTGTTAAGGACAGGAGCAGTTGGCAAAGGATGCCACAGAAGGGGTGGGCAGTAGCTCAGGGGCAGAGCGCTTGCCTGGCACTCAAGAGGCCCTGGGCTCAGTCCCCATCACTGCCAAAGAATGAGAAGCACAACCATTTCATGTGCACTCGCTTTAAATATGAAGATAACTCTGCACCCTGAAAGGACCCCTGAGATTTTCAACCTTGAAATGTGTGATGAAACTTTATGTATTTCATGGTTTTGTTATTTACTTACTATTTATTTGCTATGATTTGTTTGTTTACTGTGGCTTTGCTTATTACATGGTTTTTCTGGTAGCCCTATATTAATAATACTTAGCAAGAGGAAAGAAGGGCAGAACATCTGCTGTGCAGTTTGCCTGAGCATGCTGGGTGAAATATTCCTGCAAAACAAGATCATTCCATTTTTTTCCTAGCTGAGAAGCTTAGAGCTGGGGTGGGGAATATGTTTCTACCTCAGATCACAAGCCTCCTGCAAGCCCATGCAAACCTGCGCAGGTGCACGTTTCTAAAGAAATGCGAGTGTTTTCACTGATTCACAAATGGTTCAAGATGTGCTCACTGCTCACCAGTGGTGACAGCCACACTGCAGTCCTGCACACCTCCGTCACTCGTGGGGCGTGCATTTTAAAAAGTGAACAGAAAGATTAAGAGTACAACCCGGGTCAGAAGGATATTATTTCTTCCAACTTGTTTTAGGATCTGGTGTGTGTGTTTGTGTTTAAATGTTTGTCTGTGTGCATGTATGTGTGTGTATGTCTGTGTATGTATGTGCGTGTGTATGTGTGTGTATATGAGCACACAAAGATCAATTTTTTCCTACTGAAGTCTGGGATATCACTGTTCTAAGATATAAAGATGGTTCTATTTGGTGTATCGCCAAGAGTTCAATCTTCAGACACATTAAATCATTGTCCACTGAAAACTATTAGGGACTCTGAGGTTCCAGTGCACATTCCACTGCTTTGAGTGGCACATGAGCCACCAAACAAAACTGCTGCTTTGAGAAAACCAACACCCTGACCCTCAGACAGGAAAGCGAATCTGTCAGGCCCCACCGAGCTCAAGGGGACCAGGCTGCCGTGAGAAGGATTCTGCTCTCTGGATGTCTCGTTTCCCCAAACAAGAACAGAACAAGTGTTTCCATGGGTTAGTGAAGCTCTTGGTACCTCAGTGGGAAGCAGGAGACTCACCCCCAAGCCTGGCACGACAATGGACTTCGGAAAAACTATTTCCTTTGCAGAAAGAGACGAGAAGAGGGCAGCAGAGATGGCTCAGCAGGTAAAGTAACCTGTGCAAGCACGAGGCCCTGAGTTCAGATCCTAAGCATCTGTGTGAAAAGTTGGCATGACGGCGTGGGCCGCTAACCCCAGTGCTGGGCAGCAGAGCTCCCTGGCTGGTCAGTCTAGCCAATCAGTGAGCTCCAGGTTCAAAACATAAAGTGGAGAACAATAAAGGAAGAACCTCATGTTGGCCGATGGACATAAACATATCTACAGACCACATCTGGCTCAGTTCCTGCAATGTCTGTCCGTTCTCTTCTAAGCCTCAGGACAAGAAGCACATGTGGACCAGGAACTGAGTCATTGGACTTCGACATAGCTTTAGCCTGAAGTCTCCCTGCGACTCAGGTTCTAACGTTTGCTCCTCAGCGGGCAGCATTGGTTGGACGCCTGGCACCTTTGGGGTAGGGGTCTGGCCGTTGAACGCTCCTCGTATCATCCTGAACACAGTGCCTGCTTCTGTGCCCGGCTCTTGCCACGCCTCCTACTGTGGAGAACCGAAATGCCTCTGAAGCCACAGGCCAGAATAAATCTTCCTGTAAGCTGTTTCTGTCAAATATTTAGTGACAGAAACACAAGAATAATACAATACGTACTTACTGTGCAAACTACTATGGAAGAAAAGTATCCTACAACATATTATAAAAGCGTCTTACAGGTTTAAGTTGCTCTACTCAATGCAAAATGTTTAAAGAACCTAATGGGTTCTCTTACCCTGGTTTCTGACTGTTTAAATGAGTGAGTAAAGGAAGGAATGAATATACACGTATGTCTTCATTGCAAAAGACTTCAAAAGAGGAACAGCATGTCTATTCCTCATAAAAGAAACAAAGAGCTGGGAAAAATACAGAGATAATCTGCTTTCGGGAAGAGCCCCTCAAGTCGAGGGTCAGGAATTTGCTGTTTCTCAAGATCGTAGCACGCTGGTATCCGTCACCGAGCTGTTCTGAAGAAGGGTGGTATCCAGACCCTGACAAGTGCATGCAACAAACTGGGGTGTGGGTGTTTTGAGCTTCCCAGAATCTCTTCTCCCCTTGATGTAACCACATCCAGACGTGACAGACCCTGCAAGGAGGATTGTTCAAGCGCACATCTGAGGAAGCTTCCAGCAGGCTTTGTGGGGGAAAGAAACTCGGTCATGATTTACTGAACAAACACTTCAGATAGTTTTGCTACAAGTATGGAAATGTATATCCTGGTAGGACCTCAAGCCCACCCAGTCCTTCCCACAGAGAGCACACTGCTCTCTAGCGCAGTCCTTCGAGCTTAGTCTGTACACTGTGACATACCCCTGAAGTTGTCACCTCTCTGAGGGGAAGTGATGGAGCCTTCCTACCCTGACTTGACAAGGTCCCAAGTGTCAGGTGACTGACTGGCAGTGGGCACATGAAACCAACTGGCCAGCATGGTAACTGATGCCTGTCATCCGATACTTAGCAGAGTCAGAAGGAATTCCATGAGGCCCCGACCAACTTGAGCTTCAGAGTGAGCAAGACCTTGTCTCAAAACAAAACAAAGGGAAAAGCAAACAAACAATAACAAAATAAAACCTGCAGTGGAGACTCCCTTAACCAAAGAGCAAAGCAGGTTACATCCTGTAGACAGGTAGGATCTTCCCACTATTAACCCAAAGCAAAGGAGCATTCCCCAAACACCAGTACCAACAACAATAAGCTACTGCAGTAGGACAGCAAAGGACCTAAGAATGTGCTGGCCATCGCTCCTGTGTGTTGGGGAACAGCCCTTAGCAGCTCATGCAGTAACTGTTCAGTATTAAAGTAGAAATGTGATTTTTCTGGCAGTTAACTAACATACCAAGAAATCTACTGAAGTTACAATATAGCCTTCATAGTTAATTCATAACCACAGTAATATATATGTATAGGCTAAAATAAAACTTAAGCTTCTATAGATTAATAAGCAATATTTGATATGTCATCCTTCAGTGAGCCCCAAACTAAAGAAAAAAATTGTATGATCAATTTAGGTTCTAAAGATTTCCCAGTAGAAAACAGATGAGGTAATTAAGGACCCCTAAAGCATTTACTTCTGTTATTATATCTTTAAGACATGAATTAGAGCAAATTCATCAATCACTTCAGAAATGTGAACATTTTCAATGAGTGTATTATTTAAAAACTGACCTAACTTAAGAATGCAAAAATAAGAGCCTTCTACCTCTCCTTTTGCAGAAAGGTGTGTGTGTAAGCATGCATATGTGTACATGTGCGTGCATGTTTGCACATGTGTGTGGGGGTGCACATATACACATGTATGTGTCTACATGTTTAAGTCAGGAAAGAACATCAAGTGTCATTCCTTAGCTGCCTTCCAAACCGTGTGTCTCACAGGCCTAGAACTTAGCTGCACAGGCCAGACTAGCGGTCAGTGAGCCGCGAGGATCCACCTGCCTCTGCCTGCCATCTCTCCATCTCACCATGTGTAAGTGGATTCTGGGGAATCGGAACCCAGGCTCCACAGTCACAGCTAAGTATTCACCAACGAAGCCTCTCTGCTCCCCGGCTCTTCTTATGATACAGTCCTGCTTTGGGAGTGCACTGTGATGCAGTCCTACATGCCCTGCGAGCAAGAAAGCAGAAGTCCATTTTCACTTCGCTGGTAGCATGGTTTTATACAAAGTAAATTTCCCAACTTCAGAGAACGTAACAACTATTCCTAGTTAGAAGCTCTTTGACCAGTTCCAAAAAGAATCTACTGAAACAAACTAGGTCCAAGAGGAAATAGCTCTCACCAGCCAAGTGTGTTCCACACATGGTTATATTACCCTCCATTTTGAAATATGAAATATAAAACCATCCAGTCCTAAGTCAGTTGCTATTTTACTTTTCATTTGTTTCCAATGTTTCGCAACTAAAGTCTATGATATCACAAGCCTGTCCAATAGACTTAAACAGTATTAGAATACTACTTTCAATTTAAAGGGCAAAATATCTGGAAAATTAAGGTCACAATGTTAGAGAGTCTAATGGAGTATGGATTTCTGCTTGAAGTACTTCAGCCAGAAAGCTCGGCGATCTCCTGTCTATCTCTCTTGGACATAATAAGTTTCAAACCTTTGAATGGATTTCAGAATACGTTTCACTTCTCTCGTAACTTCAGAAAGGGATGTGGCAAAGGAGCAAGGAGAGTGTACAATGTAATAATGGAATTTTTATGCAGTGTCAATAAGTTGCAGAGCCTTTAAAACAAAAGATGAATGTGACCACTCTGAAAGAAGGAAAAATAACACACGTTCAAAGGAGTCTCTGTAAGAATTTGTTGCTAGGTACAAAGCACTTTTCAAAAGATCAAGAAAGAAATCATAGGCACTTTGACCTGACACTTTGTTATTGTAGACCTGTGTTTAAATCAACTATTTTTAAAAATTTTTAGTATCATTTTATATTTCCATCCAGTAAATAAAGGACAAATAGCTTTCAGTCAACTATTAATTTAATCAGATTTGTATTTCAGCGTGTCTGTGGTAAACATGGCTCTTCCTCACGCGATTATCATAAAACTCAGTCACTTTTCAGAGAAGATGCATGGCTCTTCCTCACACGATTATCATAAAATTCAGTCACTTTTCAGAGAAGATGCTACCCAAAATATACTGGCAGAAGAAATCACACAGAACATGAATAAATTTGTAACAGGAAAACAATGTGAATTGTTTCGTAACATGTGTGCCACCTATGAAAACACAAAGGAGATACTAGTAGGAGAAGGCTGTAAGGCAGGAAGGGAGAGGACACAGAAAGGAGATGGGAAGAGCTAAATATGTAAGAAAAGGCCATAAGGAAGCTTCCTCCTTGTATGACAGATAGTAAGTAAATAAACATGCTATCCAGCTACAACGGTGATTCACAGTAAGACTGACTTGAATCCTAGGGGCCCTTTCTACAGCCAGGGGAGTGCTATCTGTATCTATCTAAATGACACAGACCATGGGTCTCATCAAACACCCACCATACCCAGGAGGACCCCACAACAGTCTAAAGTAACTTAGTATCAAGGTCAAGAAATTCTGGTCTAAAATCCCACCAAGCATGTCACTAAGTGTGCTTGAATGGTAAAGGTTTGCCAGATGAATGAATTTTAATGTATGAAAATACATTTCCCTTACTACAGGTCCCTACTCTACACGTAGGTTTGAGGCTGCTTGAGATGGACTGTCTCGATTCTCAAAGTCTTCATCTACCCATTCATCAGATTCCTCTGCCTGTTAGACAGCACCACCAGATGAAAGGAAAGTCCAGTGGATCTTATCATGTGGTCCCATGATGTGATTCCGAGGAACGCGACAGAGGGACCTCACCCAAGGCAGCAGGTAACGGTATTTCCAGTGCTATACGTGAGTAAGAGCTTGAAAATACATACTTTATGTTTTATATAATAACTTTGTAAGGAAACTTAATGATTTATTCTAAGAAAAAAGCTGGTGATAGTTCATGTATTATCACTAATTTATATAGAACAATGTATTATCCTAGGATTAAATTTTAGACCAATAGAGTTAACTATAAAGATAAAGAATTTCTAAGCAGTTTCCCTTTAAAGACCTTTCTACCTGCTTAATAGATAAAAAAATATATAGCTGAAAGAAACTTCTGAAGAAATGCTTCTAGACAAACTAATAATGTCATGTGAATTAGAAATGCTAAATCAACATATGTTTACATACTACTCTGCTACTGTACTTTGTTTTACTTGCCCTTGGAGATAAATACTTCTTTAAGAAATATACCATTGCCCCCATATGTTTCAATGTTGATCTGAGATCATATTTCAGTAAGAAATACTCTACGAATCACCCAACTAAAGCCACTTTCCTACCTCTCCTTTAAACTACGGAGCAATCTAAGTGGCATTCAAATGTTTATTCATACAGAAGTGAAGGGCACAACTTCTCACAGGGAACTTATGTTTAATTAAAAAAAAAACTTACAAACAAGAAGCCAGCTATCAGAAGTGTAAGTCCAAATGAACTTAATGCGTCTGTGTGGGACGATGGCAGACTCATCCACAGGCACTTGGAAAAACCAAAACAATCGAAGCGAGCACATTATCTCGACATGCTGTCAAACCCACTTCTCCCTCCTGGGAATCAGCTGCCAGAGAGGAGGCTGAGGGTCCTCCTTTTCTATAGCTACATGAGTGTGTGAACCCTGGGGAGAGGGGCAGCAGCGGAAATGACAGCACCATTTATGAGTCTAAAGTAACCTATGAAAAAACGTCACCAAAATGGGCAAAGAGGCACATGCATATCACAGAGAAGGAATCTCCCTGTAGTCAAGAATGTCAGTTTTTAATCGCTAATAGGACAAAGAGGATCTGAACATAATCAGGCTCTTGGTACATTTGTTTAAATGTACCAAAGATCTTCGTTTAAGGATCAATAACCAATCCTTAAAGATAATCTAGCTACTAATAATTAACTTATAAATTCCTTTAACAAAATTCTTATTGAGAGCCTATCACAAGCACAAGACCATTAGGCACAGCTCAGAGAGACAAGGTTTGTCCACCACAGTCTCTGCATGCAAGCTCGCTGATCGAGTTAAGAGCACACGAGATACCAGGAATATTTCAAAACAAGAAGACAAAAGAAAAACATGATCTGGAAGGGGAATGAAAGGCACAAGTATCTTTGATTTCAAAACATATTATAAACTACTATAATTTAAAAAAAAAAACCACTTATGAGATTGAATAAAAACACCAGAAGGATCAAAAGCCTGGCCCACATGGTGAAGTTCTCTGTCAGTGGGAGACCCGGCCTCAAACAAAAGGTGGACAACTCTTGAGAACCCGGCCCATAGGCCGTATGATGTTCAGGCACACCCACATCTATACATGCATCCCCCACAACACATCAATACACACACACACACACACACACACACACGCACACACACACACACACACGCACACACACACGCACGCGAGCTACAGACAGTGTCCATCTCATATAGTTCAGCTCATGAGCTTTCCATCTTATGGTGACATGAAAGTGATTTGCATTCCGTAGAAACCCGCTATTTTCCCAGTTTGCCAATGTGCAGTGCCACACTCTCTCTCAAGGCAGGCCAGAGAAAGGGAGCCACACTAGTGGTCAGTCCCAAGTCCCGAGGTAAATAACAGAGATTCTATTGTGTACTGGGGTATTTGGATCCATTTTACGACAAGTAGACGCCACACCCAACTGTAAGCAACAAAAATGATCTGAGGACAGACTAAACCACGATGCTCACAAGGCTTGGTGTTCCCAGAGCATCTTCAACATTCAGTGTACTCCACTCCAGCCCGCATCAAGAAGCACCGATCTACAGTTAATGGACACTGTTCAAGGTTCCAAAAAGAAAGCAATGGCGCATTTTCCAACAACGTGGATTTATCAGGAGGACATTTCACAAAATGAAATAAGCGAGGCCTGGAAATACAGTAACTATATGATCTCGCTTATTTGTGAAGTCTAAGAAAACATCAACTTCACAGAGGCAGGAAACAAAATGATGGTGCCACAGGCTAGGGGGCGGGAGAGGAAGGAAGGGGGCTGCAGAGGGTCAAATGCATCAAGCTTCCCGTAGCAGGGTCCTGCAGTCCACAATACAATGTTGTTCATTTTAAAATAAGAGCATATTTCAAATATATCTCCACGAAAAAAAGATTAAGTGTGGTGATGGGAGTTTGTTAGCTTGATTTATTAGTTTGATTTAACATTCTACATTGTACATACATCTCAAAACCATGCATCATATTCTGTAAATGTACATGATTATGATTGATCAATGAAGAACTATTCTCACAGCAGAGAAGAGCACCTAAAAACAGTAAAATGAAATGTGTCATGGTTTGGAATGTGTCTCCCACCATCTCGTGTGTTTGAGAAGGTCACGAAGAGTAGGGCCTTGAGGTGGATTAGTCTCCTCTACCTCCGGGAGACGTCTGCCTTTGCAATGAACAGTCTTGCAACTCTCAGCCTTTCAGATGGGAGTGACTTGGCCTGACTCCCAGCCATGCCGCCTCCGCCATGGAAGACCGTTTCTCCCCTCTGGAGCCGTAAGCTGAACAAATAAATCTCCCTTTCTCCCTTGCGTTGCTTGTTTTTGGTGTTCTCTCCCAGCAATAGTTAAGAGTAACTGTCACAAAATGTCCCAGAATTAAGAAGGAAAAGGCCTGACTTCCAGCCACACAAGACACGAGGGCTTGGAGTCAGACGGCACCCCATATTCTGTAAATGTACATGATTATGATTGAGGGGGACGGTGCGCACCCCATCTGGACATTCGTGGGAGGTGAGCAAGCTCAGGCATGAGGACGCCCTGTGCACCAGGACGCGCTGCTGCTGAAGACACCAGGGTCAGCTTGGGCGTGGCCTAACCAGGAGGCTGAGACGTCTGGATTTTATCGGGTCACTGGGGAGCCAGTAAAGATTTCTGAGCAGGAAAAGGCATCATCCAAGTTGCGCTTCGGAAAGATCAATCTAGCAGTAATTGAAGTAACTGTGCATCAATCAAATGCAGACGACCCAGAACAGTGAGTGCAATGTAAGCCTGCAGGAATTCAGGGATTCATTTGGAAAAGTGTAATTTATATGCATCTTTTTAGTAACATGGCTCTATAAACTGTCTTGCTCAGAGACTAGTACCTAATTATATAAGCATCTAAAAAGGTCATAAGTGCTATAAAATGATATCACAAGCCTCTTGCCTCTGCCTGGAAATCCTTCCACCCCCCCCTTCCTTCCGGTAAACTCCCCCCTGCAGGTCGCAGTTTAAATGTCACTTCCTCCGAAAGGCCTCTGCTAATCACTTGTCCAAATTGAGTCCCCTGCTTCTCTCCTTAAAGGAGTGTGTGCTTCCCCTCATAGCACGATCACAATTTATAACTAGATATTTGAGTCACTAATTAATTGAGTCCATGTCCTTTACTAGATTCTAAAGGAAAGGATGATGGCTTTGCCCATCATTACATTTCCAGGCCTAGAGTGACGTAACACATTGCAGCACTTGGCAAATACTTGTTCTAATGATTTATGTGGGCCGGCGAGACAGCTCAGCGGATAAGGTGCCTGCCCGTTCCAAACTCTGGTGGCCTGAGTTCAAGTCTCAGAAGCCCATATGGGCTCACTCATTCTCTCGCTCATTCTCTCTCTCTCTCTCTCTCTCTCTCTCTCTTTCAAAATAATTGTCTCAAAAAGAATGGATGAATGGCCAAGTGGAGGCAGAGGCAAGATCATGAATTGGACAGTCTGAACTACACAGTAAGAGCTTGGGCCTGGGAGATGCTTGACAGTAAAGCAGAAGGACTAGTGTTCAGATTCCCAGATCCCAAATAAAATGCTGGTCTGGCAGCTAGCAGCCTGCCTGATAGCCCAGCCCAAGAGATGGAACCTGCACCCAGAGCTGGCCAGGCAGACCAGCCCAACCAGAACGCGCTGAGCTCAATTAGAGACAAAGCCTCAAAACAGTAAGGTCGGGCTGGAGAGCAGACTAAGAGGATTAGACTCTCTCCCAAGCTACCTGAGTTCAGATCCAAAGCCCCACTTAAAATTGCCAGACAGAAATGGCGGTGACCTGCACTTGGACATATAGTAGTGCATTCTGATGATACACACACACACACACACACACACACACACACACACACATACATAGTGCATTCTGATACACACACACACACACATACACATATAGTGCATTCTGATACACACACACACACACATATAGTGCATTCTGATACACACACACACTCACACACACACATATAGTACATTCTGATACACACACACACACTCGCACACACACACACACACACACACACACACACACTCGCACCTGTAAAAATAATAATAAAAAAATAAAGTGGAAGAACAGCCAAGGATTATGCCCAGCGTCACCCTCAGGCCTTCACATGCATGCATACACATTCGGACACAAAGCTACTCACATGTACTCACAGCCATGAAACAAATGAACACACATGCATTACAAACACACACATGACATGAGGGATTCGCTGCTAGCTCATCGGCTGGACAACACAGGAAAGTACATGCAGAGAAACAGAAACTCTTCCAGGCCAGCAAGGACCCCCAGGTGCACTCGAAGGGCGGGGAGCAGGACAGCACCCTCTGCGGACTGACTGTGGACTGACACTGGGTGGTACTGTCCACTGCTTGTACTGCTTGGGCGGGGCCTCCTTCCACCCAAGGAATGAGACCAAACACACTGGAGACTTGATAAACATCAACAAATGTGCCACCTTCTTGAGAATCCCCCCCCAAAAAAGTTGTCTTTGCTAAATGCACAAGTGCCTATATAATGCTTCTCGTCGCTGCATGTACTTTAGCAAAGATGTTGTATTTCGAAGAGAAAATTTAAAAAAACTTTGAATTTCCATGTAAAGGCAAATTCTTGTGAAAGTCAGAATAGAAGTCTGAACTTCTACAAAGCAAACTTTAAAGCAAACAGTTCAAGTCATGACGTGGTCTCCAGTCTTCCATAGTTCACGGAAGCAATTCACTACGCGCAACTGACTGAACAGGAGCACGAGGCCTGAGCAGAAAGCAACCGTTACGTTAGGTGTAAATCCCATTCCAGGCATCGCATGTCAAAAGCTTTAAGAAAATTTGATTTTGCTCAGCCTCAGTCATTACTGGCAGGGAGAGGAAGGGGGGAGAGAAAGACAGCTAAGCTCCTCACAAAAAGTTCATTTCTGGAGCTGGGGAGCTGGCTCAGGGGTAAGCTTTTGCCTCACAAGCAAAAGGACCTGAGTTTGGATCCCAGATCCTAAATAAAATGCCAGGCGGAAATAGCATAGGCCCACAATTCCAGCCCTGGAAGATGGAGCCTGGGAAAACCCAGAGCCAAGCAATAAGGAGGTGATCAATCCAGAACAATTCCCAAAGTCACCCTTAGGTCCCCCCCACACACAGTGCCCTCTTCTACACCCACACACGTACAAACCCACATCCACACACGCAAAAGAAAAAGTTCATTTCCAAGTAACAAACAAATTGGGTGTAATCACACACTGTCCCTGTATTTGGAATCACGAGGCTGGTGTAGGGTTTCCTTTACAGAAGAACAAACATGTGAAGAATAAGCAATGTAATGAACTGTAAGTCAGGGAAGCCTTGAGATGATTAGAGAACTTCAGCCTGGGGCTCCAGGACTCACTCTCAGGGGCTGCCCTTTTCAAAACTGTCATTTAGAAAACTCCCTCAATTCACTGGAACACATGAACCTGGAAGACCAAACCAACTGTCGGTCAGGATCAAGAGAAGTTGAGGTCAAAATGGAAATGTTGGACTAACTGGGCACAACAGAGCGCCCGCAGCAAATGGGAAAGTACATCTCCCTAACTCGTTAGGATATTTGTGCCACTGGGTTTTGTAAATCAGAGGGAACACATAAACTTCAATTTAAAAAGAAAAATAATCAGCATAGAAGGAAGTCAGTCTGTTTTGCTATAAACAGACACCTGATTCCCATAATCACTACAAGAGAAAGAAGAAAGAGAAAGAAAGAAAGAAAGAGAAAGAAAAAGAGAGAGAGAAAGAAAGAGAGAGAAAGAGAGAGAAAGAAGAGAGAGAGAGAGAAAGAAAAAAAGAAAAGAAAGAAAGAAAGAAAGAAAGAAAGAAAGAGAGAGAGAGAAAGAAAGAGAGAAAGGAGAAAGAAGAAGAAAGAGAGAAAAGAGAGAAAGAAAGAGAGAAAGAGAGAAAGAAGAAAGAAAGAAGAAAAGAAGAAAGAAAGAAAGAGAGAGAAAAAAGAAAGAGAGAAAAGAGAAGAAAAGAAAGAGAGAAAGAAAGAAAAGAGAAAGAAGAGAGAGAAAGAAAGAGAGAATAGAAGAAGAGAGAGAAAGAAAGAGAGAGAAAGAAAGAAAGAGAAAGAGAGAAAAAAGAAGAAAGAGAAAGAAAGAAGAAAAAAGAGAGAAGAAAGAAAGAGAGAAAAGAAAGAGAAAGGAAAGAGAGAAAGAAAAAAGAAAGGAAGAGAGAGCGAAAAAAGAAGAAAAAGAAAGAAAGAAAGAAAGAAGAAAGAAAGAAGAAGAAGAAAGAAAGACAGAAAGAAAGAGGAAAGAAAAAGAGAAGAAAAAGAGAGAGAGAAAGAGGAAAGAAAAGAAAAGACAGAGAGAAAGAGAAGAGAGAAAGAAAAAAGAGAGAGAAAGAGAAGAAGAAAGAGAAAGAAGAAAGAAAGAAAGAAGAAAGAAGAAAGAAAGAAAAAAAAAAAAAAGAAAGAAAGAAGAATAGAGAGAGAGAAAGAAAGAAAGAGAGAGAAAGAAAGAAAGAGAGGGGGAAGAAGGGAGAGAGGAAGAGAAGAAAGGAGAGAGGGAGAGAGGGAGGGAGAGAAGCAGAGAGGGAGGGAGGGAGGAAGGAAGGAAGGAAGGAAGGAAGGAAGGAAGGAAGGAAGGAAGGAAGGAAGGAAGCACAAAATAGCCATGGGACTCACCAGGGAAAGCAGAACACAAGTGGTCGGGTGCACACACACATACACAAACACATGCACACATGAATTTTCGCATAAAATAGGAACCTAATGAAAAGACTAGTGAGGTTTTACACATATTAGATGATTACAAAACAAAAGGAGGCCCTTGCCTGGAGAGAGAACTGAATCTTATGCTGTGGTGTGGGAAGGCTGCAGTGAGTTGTGAAGTGACTTAAGAATGGAAAGTTACCTAAAAACAAAGGGAAACGCCTAACTTAGGCACTCTGTGAACCAGGCCCCTGGCGGGGGCCCTGGGTGCACCCGTGTGAGCCGCTTTTGTTTCCGGCCTGCTGGGCTCTCCTGGGCTCAGTTTCTGTGATCAACTGTGTTTCTCTCAATGACAAAACTTGACGTAGGCAAGTGTGACTTCCTTTCCATGTTTCCATTGTTTTCATACAGGTTAGTGGCCTAGTGATGACGTCACAGCTTTCTAGACAAGTTGAGGTCCCACGTTCTAATGTGGGGGACCTCAATACCATCACAAAGTCTTGAAGAACTGCAGACCCTCTAAATAGGAAAAGGGTCACAATTCCAAAATAGATGTGCATAAATCAATATGGCAAATGCAAGAAAATGTCCAGACCTCATGTATAGTGGCAGAAAATCTAAATATCACGGTAAATGCACATTTGATCAAGCTAGCTTTTCTTAGGAATCCCGGCTCTTCCCTCCCTCGTGTTATCAGCATCACCACTAGCACATCCCTAACACCTTCAGCAGCCGCTAGGACAAACCCAAGCCCAGGGCCAATGAGACGAGGGGTCCAAGTTCACCAGCTGTGGCAACAACACTCTTTCCTGCCCTGGGTGCCACCCTGTGAGCTGGCACTCTGCGGCTCACAGCGCTTGTTTCATCTGGTTTGATGAGAAAAGCTCAACCTCCAGGAGACCGTCAGCCTCTGCGGACGGCAGTAAGCCTGGGCTTTCACTTTCTCACCTGAGTGCTTCCTGCAAAGGAGGATCGTGCTCCATCGACTCGCTGAGCTTATCTAAACAAAATAATGTCATTCCCAGAATGTTAAACCCCATTTCCAAAGTCAGCGTAGTTGCCAACCAACTGAAATACTATTTGTTCTTGATGTTGATTCCCATAAAATTAGAATTGCTACAATGAAAGTTGACAGAGTCCAAGGTGCACCAATGAAAATGCCTGTCCTGCCTCTCCGCCCCTCTTCCCCCAGAGACCACTACGTTCATTGGCACTTGCATGAGATGTTAGAAATTTTCTATGCGTGCCGACAAATGGAAGTCATATATTCGCAGTAAGGAGGGTCACACTATACTTATCTCCTGTGACTTTCCCCTACGTTGGAAGCTGAGCATGGCTCCTTCTAGCACTGTCACCTCTCCTTCTCCGTGGAGGATGCGTGGGCGCCTCAGAAAATGGCAAAGTGCTTATAGGCATCTCGATCACATCCTCCCATTGACCCCGATCACATCCTCCCATCGACCCCGATCACATCCTCCCATCGACCCCGATCACATCCTCCCATCGACCTCAATCACATCCTCCCATCGACCCCGATCACATCCTCCCAGCCATTCTAAGCAACCTGCAGGTGGTCCAGAATCCCTACACAATGTAAGTCTGTATCGTGACTGCTAGACTCCAGTGCTCGGCGAGTCATGACAAGGAAAGAAGTCTGCTGCACGGTCATTGTGGACCCATCTTTTTCGCAAATATTTTCCATCTAACTTGGTCAAATCTGTAGATGCGGACTTCAGGGATAAAGAGGTCGAACTCTATATATTGACACATGTTTAAAGACATATTATTCCAAGGAATTCAAGTACTCTAACCTATTTGTATCAATAATCAGTAATTTTTATATCATAAATAATGCAGGCTGAGGTGAATATCTTCATAGAATCAATTCTTAGTAGTAAAATTGCAAAGATAAAGAATGAGCACTCACGGATTGGAACAAGTCAAACCGCCCTCAAGAAAGGCCACGAAGCTGGAACTAGAAGCACAGCCACGTAGCCCTAGGAACTCAGGAGGATGCGGCAGGAGAATCACAAGTCCAGCGCCCACCTGACTGCAGAATGAGCTCAGGCTGTCCTGGGCAGCTTTGTAAGACCTGCCTCAAAATTAACAGTAAGAAGAGAGTTAGGAACACATCGTGGCATAGCATACGGCATGGCATGGCCTAGCATGTGTGAGACTAGGTTCAATCCCCAGTGCCATAAAAAGAAGAAAAAGGCCACGAGTGCTGTCCCACCACGTCCTGTCCATCATTAGATGTTTCCAAGCATTTTTATCTGTGTCCACTTGAAAAATGAATCTTTACCCCCGTCTCTTCCCTTCTTAAATTTCTACTTCCTTTGTTATAAGTGAAGAATTTTTCTGACCTTTTGTGTTTATTTTTCTGCAAAACATCTGCTCCAGTGATGTTTGCAGTCCCTGTCTTCTTCCTGTGCATTCTACCGATTGACTGATACCCACTCAAGGTTCCCACCCAGCCTGGCCAACTCATCACCTCAGGCTGTATCTATGGATGCCAAGATGCACAAGGCGCTCACACACGTGACGTCCTCTCTACCTATCCCATTCTCCCTCACCTTCGATCCTGCTATATAAATTCATTACTCACGATGAATTCAGGGCTTTCACGTCTGTTTTCATCATATGCTCGGTTATTTTACACTTGCATTATAGGCTCTGTTTAAATGGATTCCAGGTGTCCCGCCATCCTGTCAAACCTCTGCTTCTCAATTCCAAGTCCTTTTCTTTTGACTCATTTCCTTCACAGACAGTTTCTCAGGCTTGAACATTTGGGAATACTGCTTACTATTTTTATGAATAAGCAGTAGCTTGGCTTGCTATCGGATCTCTGGGTCGCCCTGTTCCCTACCCCACGCAAGATCCGGCCACACTCCTCCACCCCTTTCTAGCTTCAGATGTCACCAAGATGTATGAGACAGTTGTCTGCCCTGCCTTGGCAGATGTGCTTCGCCTGCATAAGATTCCTTGATCTCGAGGTACAACCAACGTCACCGCTGTGCACGGTTTCCTGGTGCTCCCTGCCTTTTTATGTCGTCTACTTATTTCTTCCACCTTCGAAGTTTTTCTCCTCCATTCTGTGGAAACCTTGCTGTTGCTTGTTCCGCTGTCTTTATCAGGCACCATGACACCTCTGCCTGTCTCTGTTACATTAAGATGTCCCGGTCGCATCCATCCCACGGTGGACATCTAACAAACTAGTTTAGAGAGACCAACAGAAGGCACCGGCCTGCCTCGCAGGACTCTCGGAGATGCGTGAAGAGCTGCTGGGCCTCAGAGGCAACAGGAGCCACAGGCTCGAAATCTCCTGGGGACTAAGCATGGAAGGTAGAAGTGTTTATCTCTCTCTTGAATGATGCTGCCGTAAGCAGACCATCTTCCTCCGCAAGCACAGTGGTCAGTGGCTCCAAACCCTCATAGCCCAACACACTCTGCACCTGCCATCCTCACCTCCGGCTTTTAACAATCTTGCTCCCCTTTGATATCTTTGAGTGAGCATAGATACATTATTCTGAAATTTGTTTTCTAAAATAATTCCTAGCCTGCTTCCTTGGGAGAGGGTTTTTTTTTTTAATTCTTCTTTCTTTTAGTTCTTTGTGTGTCTGGTATTTGTTTTGAGACACAGTCTCTCCCTCGTGCTGGTCTCAAGACTACGGAGTCCAGAATGGCCTTGAACTTATGCGCCTCAAGCCTCTCCGATCTAGTGCTAGGATTATAAGTGTGCTTATGAAGATTGAACCCAGGGCTTCGAGCATGCTAGACGAGTACTCTACCTCTGTGTGTGTGTGTGTGTGTGTGTGTGTGTGTGTGTGTGTGTGTGTGAAAGAGAGAGAGAGAGAGAGATTGAGGAAGAGGAACCCATGTAGCCCAGGCTGACTTCAAAGTTGCTAAGTAGCAACTTCTCCTCCTGCCTCCACTTCCTGAATTACTGGGATTATAGACACTTCTACCACGTCTGGTCCAAAATAATTGCTGTTCAGAAACATTTGTCACCTGCATGGTTGGAATAAGAACAGCTTAGCCACCTTTGGCGGCTAACCTGCTGCTCTTGCATTTCTGTGCATTTGATTTCGGTCAAGTTCTGCAGTGCGTCTGTGGTTTTCTTCTTTCTTCCCCTTCACTGTAGGTTAGAAGCCGAGTATAAAAAGACCGACCCCTTAGCCTCACCTCTTTCTCACTCTCTGAGACACAGCGCCAGCCTTTTGGAGATTTTCTAGTTTTACCCATGGTCGCCCCGACTCTTACACTCCACAGAATGCATCAGTCAGGCCCCCACACTTTGTTTCAGAGAAATTCACACTCTTTACCACCTGGAGAGTACTGTCTGCCTTCAGCGTCCTCGGAGCTGATCACGACTCCCAGACTCGTGAACATAGTCGTCCACAGTTTGGAACCAAGCCATTTCCTAGCTTCACGGATTTTTCTTTTGTGCCTGCATATTGTGTGTGTGTGTGTGTGTGTGTGTGTGTGTGTGTGTGTGTGTGTACCAGAGGCACCTGAATGTTGTGCCTGTGTGGAGGCCCAAGGGTTGCTCTACCTCCTTACTGTTTTGCTCTGGGCTTTCCTAGGCCCTGCCTTCCAGGGCCAGAATTACAAACTGCCCAGCAGTTTTACATGGGGTCCAGGGATCCAAACTCAGGTCCTTTAGCTTGTAAGACAAAGGCTTTTAAACCCCAGCCTTCGTGGATTTTAATTGGATAAACGTTCACCCTAGCTGTTGGCTCTGTGGAGTCTGACGACAGGGAATAGGGACAGAATGCCTTTGCTTTTCTGCATGTCTTCTGGGTCCTTGATTGTACAAGAGGCCCTGCGAGGAGCACTGGAGAGGCAGCGATGGAGGAGCCCCCGTTTCTGTCCCTGCGGGGCTCACAGTGTGGGGAGCATAGCTTCTCTTACAAACAGCAGGACGTGCGTGAGTGAACGGCAGAAGGTGAGAGATACTTGAGTCGTGGAGATGACACGATTTCAGCGGAGCATCCCCGGGCTGCGTCTCTGCTCAAGGAGAGGCAAGTCTCCTTGAAGCTCAATCTCTTTATTTTGCAAAGAGTCCCTTAAGTTGTCTCCTCTAGTGACAGACTGCAAGCTCCTTGCACCCCTATGACAGCACGGCTCGTGGGTGTGCGGCCACTAACAGCCACCTTCATCCGGAGTGCCAAGGCCAGAAGCCTGGGAATATCCCTCAGGGCTCAAAGATGGAGCAGAGGCTTCTGGAAGGAGGGAGAGAAACGCCATGAAAGGATGACTGGTGATCAGGAGCTCAAGCCAGCCCAAGGGTCACGAGAACTGGCCCCATCTGTAACTGCTATGACACCAGGTTCTGCTTTGGAAAGCGACTAGTAGTAATGTAACTGCGGACAGGCACGAATGTTGCGAGAGCATTCTGGGAAGGTGGCCGCGAACACGGTGGATGAAGTCGCCGCGGGCTGAGCAGACCTGCGGCCAGCAGAGCAGTCTGTCTGTTGTCCACCGCATTCTTCTCCCTCTGAACGAGCAAGTGGGAAATGCAGAGACTTGGGGCCCCATTGGATCAAACCAGGAGGGTCTCCAGGCCGTCCAGGGGACGCAGGCCTGGGCCTCGCAGGCTGTAGCTCGGGCACTCAGCGCTACCTCGTACTTCCAGGTTAAGAAACCTGCAGTATCTTGTCAAAACAAATCAAAGTTTCCCCCAAAGATAAAAATCCCTGTGAAGACAGCGCTTTGCGTCCGCTTGCCCTTGCAAACCTGGAGGACTTGGGCAATATCACCTTCAAGCAACTTCAAGAGAGAAAGTGAAGGAACTTGGGGAACACTTTTTTCCGGCAGCTGACCGTAGAGAGACCCCCAACACAACTGCACAAAGAGGGTCTTATTAAAAGTATTCTCGGCGGATGGACCTTCCACTGCCAACCAGCCACTTGGGTCATAAAACAAAAGATCAGTGCTATTCCCAGGCCCAACGCCACGATCAACACGGAGGAGAGGATGAAAGTCCCAGATTACAGGGGAAATTCAGCAACGGGGGCCTTTGGGAGAAGAAAGCTGACATTCTGTCCTCGCCCCTTCAAAAACGCATCCCAAACAGAAAGAGCTCCCGGATCAAAGCGGCCTTTAAAGGACGAGAAGGTCTCAGAAGCACTGCTGCCTGCAGGTGCAAACACCAAGTGACAAAAGTACCGGCAGACCAAATTCCTGATCCCGAAACTTCCCTTTGGGCCGGCCCGCCCCGCTTCCTGTGAAGACTGGCAAAGTCCTTGCCAGGCACCTCCAGGAGCCTCACATTATGAAAGACCTCGGCAGCAGAGAAACACCTAGTAAGGTAATTAGTGGATTTCAGGAGGCCGGGAAAGAAAAGCAACAAAGCGGTGTGAAGTGCGAGCCAGCGCCTCTCCGAGCAGGCAGGTCTTCGCAGCCTCGCAGTGCAGGCAAAGGCTGGGAAAGTCCATCTTTGACAAAAACACCAGCACTCCACCTTGCTGCAGGGTACAGCCCTGGGCTTCCGCTGTCAGCGAGCTCAGCAATGGGTTAATTTCGCACTGGATAGAAGCGTACGGCAGACACGGGGCCAAGAGACTCGGCACAGCTGCCGGGCAGGACGGCTCTCAGCTCCTCTGCCAGCCCTGTGACCAGGAGCGCTTCGCACCCTGGTCATCTTGTCTGTAAGGGGAATGAGACCTGTCCCTCTGGCTACCTTTAAGGGAGAGTGGGACAGGGCAGAAAGGTCTCGGCCCTCGGTCTTGGCACACCTCCCCACGAGGAAGGGCACAAGGAAGGGGGCCGCTGAGACCGAGCTCTGCCTTCCCCTCGCTCCTTTGCTTCCTCTGCTCTGGAAGTGTTTAGTCTTCCGGGTAACCCGTTTCCCCACAATTCTGCTGGTCTGCTCTGCGGTCCCTCGCCCTCCTGGGGACCCTCACTGCCAGTACAGGCTGGAGCCTTGTCCTCCTGGGTCCCCTCTCCCCTTGTTCAGGCCTCCACTGCCTTTCCAGTGTGACAAGTCTGATGTCCAATCAGATTGCTGCCCTCAGCTCGAAGGCTGCCTGAAAGGCTTTATTTGACCTACAGTCGCCAAAACCATGACCTGCTCTTCCCTAACATCAGTGGCCACGTGATTAATTACCTGTACTCAGGCCTGGCCAGACCCTCCACTCGAACACACGCAGGTAGTGTTCATCTCTACCTGCATGTTGGACTCTCCGCATCTAGTCCAATGCCAGGTCATTTCTAAAATAAGGAAAGTTCCTCGGCCCGCAGCGTCTTCAAATGACCCCAGTGTCTCTTAGTGAACGCCAGTCGCTTCTTCATTCAGTGATCTGGGCATGTCCTACATCCTTGGCTGAGTTAAAGGAGGCAAGCGCAGGAAAATGAAAGGTGAGTCACCTGAAACTGGCTTAGAATTCACACGTGATTAATTTAGAGGCAACGATGACCAAGGTCACCAGCCTTTTCTGTCCCTGACATCTTGTCGCCGAGCATCGTGGCGGGATCCTGCAAACACAATCTCTCCAGCCAAGGCTGGCGCTTGGGCTGGTCAAGCAGCGCTCACCACTCCAGGATGGTCCCAGGGCTGAGCGCAGCTCGGGCCACGGCTCGTCCAGCACGTGCTGGAGCCTGATCCTCGGCGCCGCAGAAAAGATGACTCTTTGATAAGTTTCTAATTCAAAATCTATTCTGCTACACAAACCTCTTTCACAGTACACTTTCCAGATAAAAACTCTCACTTTTAAGAACACAGCAACAATATTACATTGGCAGGTGATAGACTGCCCTCTCGTGGAAATTGTGAAAATTACTGAACACATTTCTCCAAGACGCTCAACTAGCTGTAGCTGGCAACCTACAGCATTATTAAATATTGTTTGCAACACTTGAAAAGAAGCTGGACCCGATGGCATAGGCCTGCAATCCCGGCCACAGGGAGGCTGAGACAGAGAGTAACTCCCAGGCCTAGCTGAGTTACCAAGGGCGTTCGAGGCCAGTCTGGGCAACTTAGTGAGATTCTGCTTCAAAATAAAAGACCAAAAAAAGAACAAGGGAACAATATAGCTTAGTGGAAGAGAACTCACCAAACACGCATAAACCCCTATAGTCAATAAAAATCAATACTGAAAACAAAATTTTACTTTATTTCTGTTACTTTCTTCTGTATTTCAATGAAGCAGCACAGAATAAGGTTAAAAGCAGAGATTCGGGTGCATAACTTATCTCTGTCACTTTCTAGCTCTGAATATCTGCCGCTTGCCCCATCTGTAAAATATGAAATCAAGGCTGACCTGCTTCATGAGGTTTAATAGGAGGCGCAAACAAGGCAAGTGTGGAAAGCACTCACCACACTGGGACATATTCTTCACAGGTTAGCTATAACAAACCAAGGGAGAACCAACTTGGTTACTTCTACTACCGCTTCCAAAAGGATGTGAACTACATCCATATGTAACAGGACAAGGAGGGCATCAGAGACACGTGAATCTCCCGAGCTGTTTTGTGGAGGACACTGGAAGTCTCTGTGTTGCATAGTGAGAAACCAACATGGTCTCCTAAGCCGAAACCAGATACAACTACAGCCCATGGGGACCTTTCCACACCTCAAATTCCGTCAGTACTTCACGTGTCTGCGCATCACATCGGTCATCTTGGGTTGTGTAAGTCATTCGGCCTAGATTTTACTTCTTTCTACAAGTAGCACTTCTTTTCTGACATTTTTGTTTTGTTTTGCTCATAGGGTTTTTATAGCCCAAGCCAGCCTCAAATTCCTGATCCTCCTGCCTCCACTGCCCAAGAGCTAGGGTTTCAGGCACGCGCCACCACGCCCAGCTCTTTACAATAACCTGTCTTGATTAAGCTTACATTATAGAATCCTAAGCCTCTGTTATAATGTTGTACTGCTTCTACACAGTATATCTGATTAATGACCTAAAGTGCCTTGCTATAGCATCAATAGTACAATCGCAACCTCTTTTCCCACGGAAAGGCTACATCAGCAATTATTTCCAGCTGACAGAAATGTGCATAAAATTGAAAAATGACCCATAATTTCAAAATACTTCTTCACTACAAAATAATTGTCATGTAGAGTAAAATGGCCTGTTTTCATCATAAAACAATATGATCACTCAGATAGAATAGAGTTAGTTCCTTCCATTGCTGATCTGAGCTATCCTAACGCATTTCAAGATTTAAATTCTTTATTCTGGGAACGTTTCAAGTTGAAATTAAAAATTGCAGTTCAGTTATTCAATACGTACAAGTCCACTTAAACCTTATTTGTGACATCCGCACATATTTAATATAAGAAACTAGGAAAGGCTTGGGTTGCTTGAATCACTTAATGGATCAAGTATTATATCTGTAAAACCACAAGTCAAAAACAATTGTAGAAATGGATACCAAACATGGCCAGACAAGCTTCAGAGGACATGGTATGATACAAATGACATCAGTTTCTCTGCCTGTAAAAGTTGCCAACAAATCTAGCACAGTTAAAATAGCAGGGAAAAAGTGAAGCTTTTAGAAAACTCGTCTGTACTTGGAAGTATAAGAACAATAAATCTACTTACTGTATAATTTGGCATCTCACTAAGAACGGTGCCGCAAAACCAGACCCACCAGCAGTCCCTTGGTGCCTGTCCAGAAATACAGGCGCAGGTCAGACTCCATGCCACAGCGGAAATGCACGAGTGACCTCTGCATGGAGCTCAGCTGAGGCAGGAAAAGTTCTTCGCTGCTTTCCTTGTAATAAACCAGCACTTAGAGTTTACTGATTACACAACCTAGCAAGTTGGTACAACTACTCAGTAAGCAAGGAAAAAGGCAAAGATCTGAATTACAGGATTTGCCAGCCTAAATTTCATTTTTAGAAGTGCAGTGCGACTATTCAACAGGCTGAGGCAAGAGAAATATAATCCCAGGCTTCTTTGGGCAATCTGGCAAGCAGGCGGAAGCACGGTGGGCCTCTAGGAAGCTGACGCCCTGGCTGCTTTACTCCTGCTGTCCTCAGACCGCACTGACCAGGTCTGGAAAGCTGGTACCCACAATCACAATGTGCAGGGACGACCAACGGATCTTCCGTGCTCCGAGGTGACCTCCCACCACAGCCAGCGAGCAAGCAGCTGCTCATTTCCTTAGCGATCCAACCACTTGGTATTTGTGAAATTACCTAATGTAATAAGCCTAAAATCCATTTTCAGGTTTAAGATGCAGTGCCATCTTTCTAGCTATATTTATGCCACAGATTTCATTATTTCGACTGCTTTGATGTGTGACTATTCCAGAGACTTTCTTACATCAAGTAACAGCAGCTAATACTTACCAAATGTCTCTCATGTGCTAAGAATTGGCACAAATATTTTGCGGGTACTTAACTCAAGTCTTATTATAAGTTTCTAAAATAGTACCATTATTACTTCCACTTACACATTATGAAACTACTACACAGAGAGGTTAGGCAATCTGTACAAGGCCACACAGCTAATGAATGCTAGTCTTCAAGCCAGAAAATCTGCTACCAGATCCAACTTCCAACAGCAATACTATGAAATGAAGAAAGTGGAAGATATTACAGAGTTTTATCAATTTTAGAAAGACTACTGGATGACTTAACCCTTGATAAGGCATTGAAAAATTGTGCTACATTCACAGACTTTACCGCTGCAAGTAAGATATTAGTGACTCAGTTACGGTAAAGTGATTCTAAACATCGGTTCTCACCATTCCTCAAAAGTCAAACAGAGTCGAGGCTCATCGAAAAATAAAATTTATTGGGCTGCAAGATGGCTCAGAGGGTAAATGCGAGTCTGAATACCTGGATTTGATCCCCAGAACCTATGTGAAGACGCACGGAGAGAACCAGCGCCCAGCGCTATCATCTAACCAGCCCACACAGGCTGCGGCAGCCCCAGGCCCGGTCATGCCCATACAACAATAGGAAATATAATCAACTTTAGAGTGGAATTTGGTCTGTGGAGATGACTCAGTGGGCATCTTACCCTGAAAGTGTGAGGACAGAGCTCAGATCCCCAGAATCCATACACATCCGCGTGAGAGGCAAAGACGGGACCCCTAAGGCAAGCTAGCGGGCTTGCCTACGCGCCTGACAATCTCTGCGTTCAAGTGAGATGACGGAAGAGGCCACCAGCTTCAGCTTTGGGCCTCCCTGCACACATCCACCTATGTGCACCTGCGCACATGCCTGTGTCCACACATAAACACGCATGTACACATGTACATACCACATACACAAAAAATATTAAAATCTATTATCAAGTTATCTTTAGAAACCAGTTTAGGGGCTTGGGAGATTTCTCAGTGGTTAAAGCCTTTGTCTTGAAAGCAAAAGAACCTGAGTTTGGATCCCCAGACACCACATAAAAAGGCTGAGCAGCCCAATGGCCTGCAACTCCAGTCCTGGGAGGTGAAGCCTGGGAAACCCCAGAACAAAGCAGTAAGAACATAGAGCAGGGGCTGGAGAGGTGGCTCAGGGGTTAAGCCTCTGCCTTGCAGGCAGAAGGTCCTGAGCTCGGATCCCAGATCCCATGTACAGACGCCAGGCGGAAGCGGGGGGGGGGGGGGGGGGCTGCGTTTCTGGTCCTGGTAGGGCGGAGCCTGCAAATCCTGGGGCAGAGTAAACAAGGAGGAGGTGGAGGCGTCCATGGAGGTTCCCGAATTCCTCCGTGGTTCTACACACACATACACGCATACACGCACACATACATGCACACACACACATACACACGCGCAATTAAATTAAAAAAAAAAAAAAAAGCAATAGAGCAATCCAGAATAGTTCCCATGTTACCCTTGGGCCTTCATAGGCACACACACTCAGGTGTCCTCTTATGTATTGCACACACGTGCGTACGCGCACACACACACAGGCGCATACACATATGCAGGCATGCACACAAAATGAAATAAAAGTTAAAATCAGTTTAGAAGATGTTTTCAGGTAGTGTTCTGCTTCTATGACAGGGATTTCACTCATAAGCAGCATTATCCATATAGGCCCCATGTTGGCGCCAGCTTCGGTTTGAGTAATCACCATGCCCCTGAGGTGGAAAGATGGATTACGAGCACTGTGAGCCGACGCTCCGATTCCACAGTCCCACATTGTAGCAGTTGGACAGCAAACTGCTTACCTACCTTTCTGCCAGAGAACCTTAAGACACTGGCCAGACGGAAGCAAATGCCTGGCGTTCAGACAGCTGCGTGCGAAGGAAACTGCCGGGGGCCTGCGAGTAACTTGGGAAGCGGCGGTCGGCTGCAGTGGGGGCACATTCACAGTTTCCCAGGGGAGGGAAGAGCTGTGAGCAGGAGCCCACTGCGAAGTTTCAGGTGTAACTCAGAGCTAAGCTGAAAGCTACAAGAAAGTATAAACAGGAGCCGCTGGAGGACCCCCGGTGGTCAAGATGGCACAGACGTGAATCTCTGATCATTCACACCTGTGAACATCAAGCTCAGGGTACCAACCTGCCTGCCCTGGTCTAACAGGGCTCTGAGGTGGGCAACAGAGCAAGACCCAGCACAGCAGATGGAGGCTTCGACAAGATTTGTTTAGAAGAAAATCTGGGGAACGAAAGTCCCCAAACATGTCTACCAAAGAGTTAACAGAAAGCGCCGCGATAGTTCGATATGCTACAATTACCCAAACGCAGTGCCTTGCATCTGTTATTGATGCTCCGGATGCAAAAAAAAAAAAAAAAAGCTAAAAGGAGACATTTCTAGAGAAAAGACTTTTTAAATCCTCATTAGTTCTAGAACTCCTGCACACCGGAGTTGATTTATGATAGATTCAGAAGCAATAATTAGGAGACAGAAAATAGCCAGGAAGAAAAAGCAACGATCTTTCAAGAATGCCTCATTAATAAGCTAGAACATGCAAAGAACAGACCAAACTCAGTCCTGACTCAAATTTCAAAGGCCTGCATGGGACTTCTCACACATCCATTTGCTGTCCCAGTGTGAGCGAATCATTCTGATTCTTGGTTCTTCGGCGTCACCTCCTAGAGCTTGTTCGCAGGGCACACGTTGCACTGTTTTCCAACCACGGGGTACATGGTCTTTTGTAAACGTTGGAATCGCTGCTGGGGCCTGGAACTGAGGCTCAACGGCACAGCACATGAAGCACCGTGCAAGGCCGGCTTCCGTCTCCCAGCCTCCTAGCGCCAGCCTGCAGCCGCGGGCACACACCTCACACTACACGCATCGCACAGCTCACGCGTGGAACAACTTCCTCCATCCTTCACCCACTCTCAGGACACCCCGCACAGCAGCACGGCCAGCGAGCGCCTGTCCCACATCCTCCTGAGCAGTCACGTCACACGCTAAGCTCAGATGCTCAGTGCCTCTCCGGGACCCCGTCCCTCCATGCCGTCACGAGCCACTTCTTTGGGGATTCATTTCACTCTGCGGAGTGAGGTCTGCTCACTCTCAGACACGCCTCCCTCCAAGCCAATCGGCCGTGACCTTGTCCTTGCTCCCTTTGAAGTCCACACACTCTTACAAGTGCCTTGGGGGCCTGCCGACACTCGGGTATTTATGATTTATTGCACAACTATACTTAGAATAAAAAAACTCCCGTGTGGTAATAAAATATAACTCTTCCTGCAGTGAATTTCATCGTGTCCAAAGCAATTTCCTAGTTTCTTCTTTAGCATACAAAATGAATGTGCACGTGCACAGCCTGACAGGCTCAGAGTTATTTGCTATATCACTGTAATAAAAAATATTTTAAATCCCTTTGGTAATTAAGTCAATGGTGGTATATAAATATAGTGGAGTACTATGCAACAATTAAAAAAAGAGACTTTTAAAAAATTGGAATGATGGCTAAGATATTCTAGGCAAAAAATGTATAAGACAATACCTACGGTACATGACCATCTGTGTAAAACGGGGACAATTTTTATTTATTATTATCTATTTTGTGTGTATGTGTGGGTGTGGGTGTGTATGTATCAGAGGGTCCTGTGTGTGTGTCTGTGGAGGTCCAAGGGTGACTTTGAGAGTCATCTTGGGTTGTTTCTACCTCCTTTTTTTGTTTTGCTCTGTGATTTCCCAGGCTCTGTTTTCCAAGGCTGGAAGTACAGGCTGCCACCATTTCTACCTGGCATTTTTATGTGAGATCCAGGATCTGAACTCAGGTCCTGTGGCTTGCAAGGCAGAGTCTTAACACCTGAGCCATCTCTCCAGCCCGCAAATTTTTATGTGTGCACAATATGTATAGCTATACAGTATTTCTACTTTTAGGTATTTAATTTTTTGTGGTCTCGGGGGTTGAACCCAGGGTAAATCAAATGTAGTAAGTACTATTCTAGGAGTAACTTCCCCAGCCTTTTTATATGGAGCTTATAAACATGCACACACACGAGTGTCATTAACTTTGCCTCCCAGGAAAGTAAAGGGGTATCAGGGAGACAGAAACAAAAGACAAATGTTTTCACTGTTATCTTTCTACCCATCCAAACAATAATCAACCTTTAAAGCCGTCAGCAGGAAAGAGTTACATGCAGAGGTTCTAAGGATAGGAAGATCTAGGCTCAAGCTCCAGCCCTGACATTTACTAAAATGTCCCCTCATCCAGTTTCCCCAACAGTCGCAGTAGCCATCGCAGAGCCTGTGGCAATACTACTCTTTCCTGCTGTCTTCTATATGGTATTGCACTCAAACATCACAGCTGTGACTATCATCCAACCCTCTAGCTTTCTCTTTATTTCAGTTAGTGAACAAATTTTGCTAGGTCTTTCAGAAAAATGTCTAGTATTCGGCCACTCGGTCCCTCAGACTGCCGCTGAAGACGGGCCCTGCCGCAATCTGCGGTCCTCCCCACTCCAGCGCAGACACACAGTTCCCTTGCGGCGCGAGTCAACACAGCAGGGGCTTCACTCAACACATGTTGGGTGAATGGCGCCACAATGCTTTTAAAAGATGAATGAATGTTTTGCAAACAACTTAAGAATAAGGACTTTCCAAATGTAAGTAGCTTGTAAGAAACACAGATGCTCAAGAGGGCACAGAATTGAATCAGTCTGAACGTCCAGGGACCAGGTCAGACCTCCTCAGAAATGGACGACAACTCCGAGAAGCCACAGGAATACAGAGCAAGCGGTCATGAGCAGCCGTGTCCTCCCCCTAAGCCTCTGGAGGCCAGCAGACAAAATCAATGAAAGGAAATAGTAAAGCTATAAAATGCCTGTTGCAGTCTCCTGGCTGCCTGTAAGTTCCACCACACTGAACTGAAAATCAATGCCCACATTCATGCAAACTGAACAATTCCGACAAGAACAAAAATCTTAATATTCAGTTTCGCCTCTGTCCCAACATGTCCGCTCCTCTTGTCTTCCCTGCATAGAAGCAAATCTCTAGCTACATGCACTGCACATGACTCTGCCGTGACACCGAGCAGCTTAGATGTGATGTTAGACAGCTTAGATATGATGTCAACCTGGCTCTCGGGACACAGGGCTCGAGGCCACCCGAGAGGGACTCTGCAGATGGGCAGGCCGTGAGTTCACTGATGTGGAAAAACCTGGCCTACTGTGGGTGAAGAGGGTCTGAGACTGTGAAGACAGGAAGGGCATCCGTGTGTTTCTTCTGTTTCTGATGTGGATGTGATGTGACCAATGGCTTCCCGCTCCTGCCGCAGTGACGTCCCTGCCACAATAAACTGTCACTGGAGTTGTGAATTGAATAAACTCTTTCTCCCCTAAACTGCTTAGGTCAGATGTTTTGTTGCAGCAATGTATAATGGAACCAAGACACTCAGTCATGATTCCTAGTATCTCCCCCTACCGGATTCTTATGCAGCAAAGGGAGGGTCGTCACAGGTATTCAGGGTTTGTGAAGGAGAAAGGAGAGAGGGAAAAAAAAAGAAAGACCAAGAGTAACTTAACTACTCAAATTGGTCAAAACTAGTGAGGAGTTCTCACACAATGAAGAGAAGCCTGGGAGAAGAGAAACAAGTCCACAAAGGTCGATAAAACCTAAACCTTTGTTGTTAAGGAAATTCTCCAGTTGGCCACCATGCAAGACTCAAATTCACTAGATAGTCGGGGCTGGTCTTAGATCGTGACCCTCCTGCCACCACTTCTCAAATGCTAGGATTGCAGGTGTTGACCCCATGCTCAGCCATCACTCGAAGCGTGGGGGACCACCCAAAGTGGGCTCAGGTTCGCCTCAGAAAAAGGATTTCTCCATTAACTTGGGAAGATGGACAGAGCAGTTGGAGCCTGACCACCACTTTGGAGGTCGATGTGAAAGGGAACGCTCTGTCCCTGGAGGATGGGCCCAGGTGGAGAGGAGATATGAATCTTCCCTGTCTTACTAACCTACGGCCTGACAGCTCGCAGCAATTTAAAGGCATTTCATCTACGAGGAGAGAACCATGCAGAAGCTAAACGCACTGAGTCTTCTTTCTCAGCACCTGAAGTATTTTTGAACTCTTAGTGGTTTGCACTTAATGCTTTATTTTAAAATCAGATCCAGTCACTTCACGTAAGCAGGAGCTCCTTGGGAAGAGGGACTTCATTTTCCTGCACGTGCATTACTTCTGGCAGAACTGCAATGAGTCATGGCCGCCTGAAGCTCTCGCAGTGCTCTACCAACCAATTAGCAAGTGACTCGGAAAACAGTTCTCCAGAATGATGGCAGCGCTCGGCTCTTAAACATCAAAGACACTAATGAATGGCCGGCCACCTTATTTACAGATCTTCCTGAGCCACCTCACAACACACCACCGGTTTCCCACTGCTTCTGCCACCAAAGCTCTCCTTTGCCTTATTTTGAAGACTTCACAGACATGTGTTTTCAGAAAATCAATGTGATCGATAACGAAAAGCATTTTCTACTATATTCAGGGGTCTCCATACCATATCCCTTGAGATCTGTTTAGAGCAAGAGGAGCCAAAAACATATCGCTCAATTACATTAAACACATGGCCGTGCAAGAATATACGCTGAGTGCCAGGTACAGTGGCACACGCCCATCCCCAGCTCTCAGAGGCTGAAGCAGGAGGATCCAAAGTTGGACGCCAGCCCAAGCTACATGGTGAGTTCAGGCCCAGGCCACAGAGCATGCCTCCCCTCTTCTCCCACATACATATGTGTATGTTCCCATATGTGTTTGTGTCTGTGTGCATGCACAGTGTGTGTGCATGTGAGCATGTATATAGTTGTATGTGTAGAGACATGTATGAAAGCATGTATATACACAAGTATGTGTTTGTGCACATGTGCACCAGCATGTATGTTCACATGTTTGTGCATGTGTGTGCATGTCTGTGTGTGCACGTGTGTGTGCATATTTGTGTGAGCATCTGTAAGTATGTGTGTATGTATGTTTGTATGTGTACATGCATGTGCACACTCGAATGCATGTGCATGTATGTACATATGAGTGTGTGGATCCGTGCATATGTGTGTGCATGTACATGCTTGTGTATGTGCATGTATGTGCATGTGAGTGTGTGTGAGTGCATGTATATATACATGTTCATGCTCACACACGTGTGTACATGTGGGTGTGTGAACATGTGTGTGCATGCATATGTGCACATATGTGCAGATTCATGCGTGTGTATATCTTTATCATCTAGTTCCTTCACTCCCCTGTCGGTTTGTCACATGTGCTGAAACACGGCATCCAGAACTGAAACAATACTGTACAAATGATCATGGGCGCTTGCTAGGAAGCAATTACGTGGGAAAAGCTCAAACTCAAGAACATCTCTTTCTACACGGCAGGTCCGGATGTGCGCTACAGAGCAGGAGAATGAACAACATGAACTAAAGACAATAACGAGGAAAGTGGGGAGAGAGTGAGACACAGTGCCGTCATGCTGCTCGGCGTGAAGGAGGTTAACCGCGAACACGTGAGGCAAGCATCGGGGAACACCAGTGGGCCACACCACACCTCAGCAGGAGCTGAGAGAGGCGTGCGAACCAACACATGGCTTCTGGCCCACCTGTCTGCCGACGTGCCAGCTAGTTCTCTCTGGCTCATCCACGTGCTCAAGAGACAATCCCACCTACTATGGTCTGCTCCTCCCACGGCAACAGATAATCTCTGACGGGCTTGCTCACAAGTTTGCCTTAACTAAGTCATTCTTCCCAGGTGTGCCTCAGTTCTCAAATGTCAAGTTGACACGTAAAACTGTCACACAGTCCGCAACCTAAATTACTTGAGATCATGATAATATAAAATGACCCAAACTTTCTAAATTTGCAATAAGTACGGTTATATTAAAAACTGTCCTCTCCTTTAAAATAAGCTACTTTTCATCTAAAGAATCAAATGAAATAAAAATACCAGATGTAATTAAGATTTTAGCTTCCCTGGAGATTATAGCAATCAGACATTTTGAACATTCTAGGAAAGAAACATTTGATAGAATTAAAGAAATCCTACTGAAATTGGCCTGTAAAACAGAAATAGTATAGAAGCGAGGAATGGCTTATTAATAACTCGTTCCATTCGGAGAATAATAAGGACAGCTATTACTATTTCAATTCACTGGTGGCTGAACTCAAAGAGCTAAAGGCTGCCCTTCGATCTGCCTCAAGATTCTGCACCACAGTGGTCTAGACGCTGCTGGCCAGATTTCTGAACATCCTTTTGTGGTCCACAGAATGGCTTTAGGCTCACGGCAATGCGGATGGCTAAAGAATGAAAGAAAAGCATAGGGCCAGACTGAGACCAAAATCTGAGCACTCTCTCTGTTACATTTAAACATCCCTTCGGAATTTTAAAACAGCTGCCATACCTTCCCTGCCCACTGCCAACCAGCCCACTTTTATAACAGGTTCCCTCGGTGGTTGTGTGTGTGTGTGTGTGTGTGTGTGTGTGTGTGTGTGTGTGTGTGTAGGACAAGGTAGCACTATTAGCTAGGCTAACCTTGAACTTTCAAACTTATAAGGATATCTTGCTCTGCCCCTCCCCCCTCTCTCCCCCGCTAGGATTACAGGTGTGTACTTCCAGAACAAGGTCCTACATATGTGGCCTGACTTCAGATTATGACCTGACTTCAGCTATCTTTCCTGTCCACAGGGTCAGCTTAGGATAAGCAACGGGATGTGTGGAAGCTGAGTGCCCCCAATGAAACTGAAACTGTTGGTCTGCATGACAGACCCCCCCTACCCCCGCCATGCCACAGGGGGCAGGAGAGACTGGAGGCGGCCTCGGGGCGGGCCCATCCATGTGCAGGCATGGAGAAGATCAGAAGGGAGTAGAAGGTGAATCTCGGCCGAGGGTCCCCTAGAGCTCTGTCTCACCAGGCTTCAACAGCCGTGGGGCTCGTCTGTGACCTGAGCAAAGCCAGATCCTCTGGACAGCCAGAGACCAGCCTCCTCCTGAGCTACAAGGTCATGGCCCCGAGGAAGGTAGGGAGTAGCCTGGGGCAGTATTGAAGTGGCAGATGCAACATCCAAATATTGAGCAGAAAAAAACTAGCAGATGCTCAGGAAATGCTAAGTCAACAGGAAAAGAAAGGTCATTCCAGAGGCTTGACAAGCAACAGTCAAGCCAAGCTCTGTGCTAAGAGGTAGCTGCAAGCTGTGTCTGTTCTCTATCAACATGGCTTCTGACTGAGCCCAGCACATCAGCTCCTCCCCAGCTGCTAAAGCCATCGCTTCCCAGAGCAGATAGGAAACCTCGCGCGCTGCTGGAAGAAACTGGAAAATGGCACAGTGACTTTGAGACAGAGTTTGGCAGTTCCTCAAAAGGTTACGGAGTTACCGCAGGCCAGACACACAGCACCTATTTACAGGGTGTACGCAAGAGGACTGCAAGCGCACGTTCATGTCAGATCTTCAGCTTAGCTCTCCATAGCAGACGGGCTGGCAAAACGACTAGGCAGGCAGAGGCGCCTGAACACAACAAGCTCATGAGTTCAATCACCGCAGCACACATGGCGGGAGGAGAGAAGTGACTTCTGACCTGCACAACACACTCCCCTCCCCCCCAAAAAATGTCGAACATTTAAAAAATACTCATAGCAGCATTATTCATAATATCCACAAAAGAAAACAACTCAAACGACCATCGATTGGTGGCTGTGAAAATGAAGAACTATGATTCACACGACAGAAATGAACCTTGAAAGCATCAAGCTAAATAAGCCGGATGCAAAAGACCACACGCTGCGTGATTTCATTTATAGGAAAAATCTCTAACAGACCCATGTATGGAGAAAGTAGATTGATGCTTTCCAGGGCTAAGGGGGGACAGGCAGTAAGGCCTAATGAGTTGGGGGGTGTCTTAGGACAGTATATCACTTGCCTAGCAAGCAGGAGGTCCTAGATTAGATTCACAGCACCACAAGGCAGTAGGGAGAAAGGAAAGGAGAAAAAGAAAGGGGAAGGAGGGAGGTAAGAAGAGACGGAGGGAGACGAGGAGGGAGGGAGGGATGAAGGGACCTGAGTTCAGATTTCAGCACCCACATACAAAGCCAGGCATGGCTATATGAGCTTGACATACAGCACTGGGGTGGTGGGGTATGGAGAAAGGAGGAGCCCCAGTTCTGCTGACTGCCAGTCCAGCCCAAAGCACTACAAGGTCCAGGTTCTGTGAGAGACCCTGTCTCAAGGGATTCAGGTGGAGACACACACACCAGAGAGAAGAGACCGCCATCACAGAGGACCTCCCAGGGTGGGGAAGGAAGGCAAGAGTCCAAACAAGAGGCAACATGTCTGTATCTCCACCAGCTGTTCCTCCCTCTGGGTCTGTGCCAGCTATCTCTAATGCCAGGGCCACCGAATCCCCAGGCGGGCCATCTTAGCTGGCCTTGCTCTGTTCTTGCTCTTTATTGGTTCATTTTTAAGTTTTCTTCCTCTTTACTCATTCTCTCTCTCTCTCTTCTCTCTCTCTCTCTCTCTCTCTCTCTCTCTCTCTCTCTCTCTCTCTCTCACACATCTTTCCCTTCCTCTCTCCCTCTGCCCTAACCTTCTGAGAGATGTGTTCTACATCCTAAGAATATACCTTCACTTCTGTCCAGGAAAAAAGTATCTAATGGGTGGTAATAAGGTTTTTGGCTTTTTTTTTAAATGTTTAATACATTGATAATGAGAGATATAAGTCAACAAAAGGAGGTGCTATTTATTCTATGAAATAGGCAAAGAGTCTTTGCCCGACGTTAACATGGGCACCAGAAGCTGAGAGGGGTCGTAAGTACACGCTCTTTCTGGAGAACAGTGTAGCTGTGTGTCTTAAGAACATCCACATATTCCTGTTCTCTGATTCTGTGATTCCATTTTTAAGAAATTTATCTGAAGTAACAGATGTGATAAAAAGATTTAAGTCCAATCTTTACATTTGGTGCTTGACATATAAATATCCAACAATAATATAGCAATACATTTGAGTTAATTACTATGAAAGTGGACTAAAGAGTGGACAGTCGTACAGTACTGAGGACTTCTCCCTGTTGTAAGCAGCTGGCAGTATTATTAACCCATTAACTTCTCAAAGCAATACGTCATGAAATTATAAGGCAGACAGGCGCTGGTATCTTGTCTTTCTTATATGACAAGTCTGAGGCACACAGAAAGCAAGCGGCTGGTTCAAGGTTACACTGAGATGGATTCTAAGCTGAAATTTAAAAATCCAAAAAGCTATAATAACAAAGTACTTTCACAACCAGCAGATTCTCTTGTTGCTAACTCTGAACTACCTGACAGGAAACCATGTGTCGCCTTCCTACACTCAGTAAAGTCAGCCTATTGGATGGCATTCTCCAGACCCGTGGAAGTCTGTGGTATGTATCATCCTTTCATAAAATGAAAAATTAAGGCTGGGGATGGCTCAGTGATCGAAACACTTGCCACCGAACAAAAGGACTGGAACTCCAATGCCAGATCAGCTGTAAAATGTTGATTAGGTGCTGCGGCCCTTCCTGCAACTGCAGCCGCAGAGGGCAGGGCTGGGACTCCCCAGAGCAAGCCACTAGTCAGCTCCAGCTGTACTGGTGAGAGACTCTATCTCAAAGAACAAGGTGCAAGGATGATCAAAAGTGATTCCTGTTATCAACCTTGGGTCTCCTATGCATATGCACACACGTGCACAGGTACGTGCCCACACATGTATGAACATGCACACACACGCTATTAGTTAGTCTTATCTATTGCTGTGAGGCTCAAACAATGTAAGGGAGAAAGGGAGATTTATTGAGCTCACAGTTCCAGAGGGAGATACAGTCTTTCATGGCGGAGGCAGCATGGCTGACTGCAGAAGCTGGAGGAGGCTAAGTCACTGCAGACATCTTGGAGACTGAAACCTGCAAGTCTGCTTGCTGCAAAGGCAGACTTCTCCAGGCGGTAGGGTGGGACTAATCCATCTCAAGGCCCACCCCCTGTGACCGCCTTCCTCCAGCGAGGCTCCACCTCTCAAAGGTTCCATGACCTTCCCAAACACATGAGAGTGTGGGGGACACATTTCAAACCATGACACACACATACAGTCCCACATAAGTTGAAAATTGAAAAAGAAAGAAAAAATTATGCTCCTACACACACACACGTTTCAGATAAGGAACCGTGAAAGAACTAGAATTCAAATGTAAGTCATCTGTGTGCCTAACCAGGTGGAGATGTTTGTAGAGACTGCTGATTAATAAGTTGATGACTTATTAACAGCATAGTTATGTGTCAGACACACAGAGAAATCTAAATGGCAACTGTGACAAATGCTTCTAAGTAGTAAGAGCTAAAGTCAGAAAAGCCTGTGTTAATTAAGAGTGAACTTAAACAGAGAAGGGAAGGGTACTGGCAGGGCAAGCAACATGTGCAAAGGCCCTGCAGTAGAACAGGAAATGGTGATGGAAAATAGAAAGAGTCCGTATAGAGGCAGGTGTGGTGGTACATGCCTGTCTTGCCAACATGATAATAATAAAAAGAGGATTGCATGTGTAACTCAGTGGTATAGCACATGCCTAATACATGCAAAGTTCTGGATTCTAGCTCCTAATACTGAAAAAATAATAAAAGTTGATGAAATCATTTGCCTCAGTTTACCTGAGCCAGTACCAGGCTTAGTTTGCTCCTTTATTCTCAAAACTATCTTGTACTGGTACAAAGGTAAGGTCACCCAACATTTGGTGAGTAATTGGAACTGTATCTGAATCCTAAGGCTGATTTAAGTCAGCCACAGTAGACTTCAAGCCAGGGATGGGGATAAGTGGTATCACCAGCTTTTAAGCTTTAAATATTACCAATCTTCTCACACCCTCCTCCCCCTCACAGTGCAAAGAACGGATGGGAATAGTTCAAGGATGAGGTGAATGTGCTTAGTACTTCAAGCATGGGACAAGAGATTACAGTAGTTTGGTCTGTAGGGTGATAGAGGCAGAAACTAATGAGTAGCTGGATTTGATATTCAGTGTGAAGATAAAAAAAAAAAAAACACACACACACACACTCAAACTGATTATTTGACCACAGGAGAAAGGGCAGTAAGAACTGATGAGGGCAAGATTACTGGTTTGAAAATCAGAAAGAGGGATTTATGTATGATTCTTTTGGGAGAGGAGCATTTACAAAGACTTACAAAGGCTAAAACTGGCAGTGTGTGATACGCCTGCATAGTGGTTTGTCATGTGAATGAATGAAGGCGGGAGCACAAGGGAAGCTTAAACTCAAGACGCGTTGACTTTGCTTCGCTCTCCTCCCGTGCATGGCCCGCGGTATCCTGGTGTGATACAGGAGGTGTCAGATAATCAGACAAACAGGGTCTCAGCTGCAGGTGGCTGGGAAGCGTCTCCATTACGCATGCACCTGTCCTCCCAAACTAAGTCGCGGGGACAGTACCATGTGCGGGGTGGGGAGACCCCGGAGTGAGCGCTTAGGAAACTGAGGCAGGAAGTGTAAGTTGCCCATCTACACAGCCAGCGGCGCAGCTGGTTACCACTGGCGGAAGTTCCCCGTTCCTAGGAAATTAAAAGGGGGGGAACCTTCCAGCGTCACGGCCGCTGAGGACGTGTGCCTCCCCCCGCACGCACTTACCCTTAAGTGAGCTCTCATTACACTTCCAAAAAGTTTTCGTGCCCCAAAGCGGGGATGAAGGTGAACTGTGGATGACCACGGGCAGCCAGGAAGCACCCCAAACACTGGACTCTGGGGAGGCGAGAAAGTGGGGTCCCAACTGCTCGGCCCCCGGGAGACTGTCCGGGGTCCGCGGTCATCTCCGGGTCCCTGCTCAGCGGGAGCCGCCACTCGACCGGCAGCTGGAGGCCCTGAGGCCCGTTTGCCCCGCGGTTGCCATAGCAACGGCCCGCGCCGAGCCGAGCCGAGCCGAGCCGAGCCGAGCCGCACCGCGCCGAGCCGAGCCCAGCCGAGCCCAGCCGAGCCCAGCCGAGCCCAGCCGAGCCGCGCCCAGCCGAGTCCAGCCGAGTCCAGCCGAGCCCAGCCGAGCCCAGCCGAGCCCAGCCGAACCCAGCCGAGCCCAGCCGAGCCCAGCCGAGCCCAGCCGAGCCCAGCCGAGCCGCGTGCACGCTCCCCTAGGGAACCTCCGCATCCTGAGGTTTTCGACCGCGGAGGCGACGACAGGAAAGAGGACGGGGGCCGCAAGGGGACAAAAAAAAAAGTGACGGCGAAAGCAATGAGACAGCGGTGCTCACGCGCCCCGGCGTCCGGTGACCACGGAGGAGCAACCGCCTTGCAGAAAACGAGAGCTTGTTCGGCAGCGCTGTCACGATGGTGACGGGAGGGCCTGACCTGTGTTGACACTCAGGGGCCAGGCCTTGGACGCTAACCTCAGGGGGCTAGGTCTGCAGGCCTGCGTGGTGGTGCCGGCCTGAAACGACCGGAGTCCGGTCTGAGCGTCATTTCTGGAAGGGGCTGAAAGGTTTCTGATGCATTCAGAGACACACACCAGGAATAGATCTGAGCCACAAACCTTTGTGGGACCATCTCAGTGTCTGCAAGGGAGACTTGAAATACGGGCGCCAGCTGTATGCTAATGTTCTATTGACCTGAACTACCGAAGGCTTCTGTGGGCGGAGTCCTGCGCTCCATCCAGCAGCTGCAAAGAAGAAATTCGACACATCTTAGTTTAGTCTAATTCTGCGAGGCAAACGCCCCCAACATCAAGTTGATTGATAGTAGTGCAGCAGATCGATTCATTTTATTGCTTACAGTTGTGCAACTGGTTCATCCTGTCCCCCTTTCATCAAATGGTCGTGATGGGTGATTGGTGGTTTCATTTTTGAAAATTTATTTCAAATACAAATAATCCCCTTCTTGACCTTTACTGTAGAATTTTGGAATCTTGGCCAGACATTGCTCTGGAAAAGTACAGGATTATTGTCTAGTAATGAAAGCGCCTGAAAAGAATTTTTTCCTGTACCCCTTCCACCCAAGACTGCCCTCAACCCGCGAGATGAACTGACCAGGCACTCAAGTACAAGTACTCTGCCTCAATGCCCAGAAAAGATCAGTTCTGCCATTTGCTTCGTTGAGCTGTGAAGTTTATCGATTCGCCTTTAATAAGAAGCTGTTCAAGCTTCTTGCCCTCTAGACCCTTCCAGAGAAATAACCAAGCTGTTTACTTCTACCAAACAAAATCCTGGTTAAAAGGAAATACATAGAGGGAGAAGTGTTTGAAAGGCATGCAGATAAACACCCCTCCGAACGTGTGTAGTATGTGCGCTTCAGTGATCCCCGAGATGGCTAAGTAATGGTGGTGCCTAGATCTTTTTGCCTCACTTTGTGTTTGTAGATTCACAGGTTACACTTTCAGACATGCAAAATAAACAGATCACAATTTTGAAAATTGTTTCCAAGCACCGATTGGTAATCAGTGGGTTTGTCTTACTCTTGGATTAAATCAGACTATTTTTTAAATTTTTTCAAAATTTTTATTATCTTTTTTTCCTTTGCATGTGTGCACGGTGTGTGTGTATATATGTATGTGTGTCATAGAGCACTGACTCCTCTTTGCTTTGCTTTAGAATTTCCCAGGCAGAACTGAAGTACAGGCTGCTCCCATTTCCTCCTGGTGTTTTATATATATATATATATATATATATATATATATATATATATATATGAACCAGGATGTGAACTCAGGACCTTCTGGTTTTGAGGCAGAGGTTTAACACCTGAACCATCTCTCCAGCCCCAGACTATTTTTTAAAAAGTGTGTTTATGAGATGGCAAGATGGCTCAGTGGGTAAAGGTGACTGCATACAAACCTAATGATCTGAGTTCAGTTCCTGGAGCCCACATGTAGAAGGAAAGAACTGGCTTCCAGAAGTTGTACTATAACCTCCACACAAGTACTATTGCATGTTCTCTTTCTCTCTCTCTCTCTCTCTCTCTCTCTCTCTCTCTCTCTCTCTCTCTCTCTCCCCTCACCCCCCTTGAAATAAATTTAAAAAATTGTTAACTCTTCATGAGCCAGGGAGACAGCTCAGTTGGTAAAGTGTCTCCACACAAGAACCCATGTTAAAAGTTAAAATAATCATAATAATAAAAACCTGAGTGTGGCGTTTGTAATCCCAGCCCTAAAGAAGATGTAGACAGGAAGGATCTTGGGATTCAGTGACCTGCTAGTCCACCCTACCAGGTAAGGTCTGGCCAATGAGAGGCTCTCAGTCCAAAAGGAGGAGGGCAGCTTCTAGGAACAAGACCCAAGGCTGACCTCTAACCCTTGCACACACGTCACGTGTCCACACGCACAAATTCAAGTTATGTGTTTGCACCAGTTTGTGTTCACCCTTTTAACATTGACGATTAGCACATCTTCACGACTATTTGCTTTAACCTTGCTCCATTTGTTTATATTAAGAAATGTCATTTAAAAATGGCAGCTCTGCATTTTAGAGGGGTTGTTTTAAGGACGATGATTAGTGACACTGAAGCAGAGCCTTACAATCCTGGTTGTCCAGTACAGGGTTTTTCAAGACTTTTTGAACCATGAATCATTACGTGAAATAATTTTACATTTCTACTCAGTTACACATGATTCTATGTATTTAATAACTGAAGCAGTTTTTATAAAACACTTCCCGAACCACATACTGTGTGCCCTGATACTTTTTGCCTTTGTATTGCCAGCTGCATTTTTAAAACAGCATTATAAAGACTGTGGAGGAGGCAACATCTGTATCCTAACACTTGGGAGGTAGAAGCAGGAGCATCAGGAGCTCAAGACCAACCTCAGCTACATAAACAGTTCGAGGCCAGCTTGGGCTGCGTGAAACACCGCTGCTAATGAAGTAATTGGTTAATTAATTAAGAGACAGCAGTATAAGTACGCATTTTCTGAAAAGCATCTCTGGATCTTCAAACTGGCTCCAGCACTAAGTACCTGATTCGAGTCAAAACAACAGCACCTCTCCTAGGAATTTGAAATGTGGCTGAGAGATTCCAGCCTTTCTTTAGATAACTGCCATGATTAACATTTAAAAATTGGAGGTTGCTGCTAAGTGCGTGTGTGGCAGCACAGTTATGTCTTCCCTCAGGAAGTTGAGGCAAGAGAAGGCCAAGCTCCACAGTCAGACACCATCAAAAAGTTAGAGGAGGGAGGAGGGAGGGAGGAAGGGAGGAAAGGAGGGAGGGAAGGAAGAAGGGAGAGGGAGGGAAAGAGGGGGAGGGAGGAAGAAGGGAGGAAGGGAAGGAAAGGAGGAAGGGAGGGAGAGAGGGAGGAAGGAAGGAAGGAAGGAAGGAAGGAAGGAAGGAAGGAAGGAAGGAAGGAAGGAAGGAAGGAAGGAAGGAAAGAAGAGAAAGGAAGGAAGAGAAGAAAAAGAAAAAAGCCAGGAGCTGTCCCCAGACATCCTTTCTCACTTTATGACAAAAGAAGGGTAGAAAACCAGGTTACAGGAAAAATAAGAGTCAAAAAGAATGCAAATATTGAGAGAGAGAGAGAGATTCCCTGGCCATAATATTCTGAAATAAATTGCATCCCTGCCTTTAAATTCCATGGAATATTTCCAGATCTTTATAATGACATGTACTTTTTTGCTTAGCTAGTTCAACTAAGTGATATTTTGCTATTGCAACCAAAATTGTCAACTGCGCTAGTTTTATGTGACTATAGTAGCCAAGTTTTCGTGACAACTTAAATTCCTGTTCTTATAGTTCTAGAGGTCAGCAGTCTGGTAAAAGTCTCACTGGGCTACAGTCGGTGTCATCAGGGCTGAGCTTCTTGTGTGTGGGTGGGGTGGGGTGGGGGGCTCAGGAAACGACTGTTTCTTGGTACTTTCCAGCTTTTTTTTTTTTATTATTCAATTGTGCGTGTATGCATGTGTGCACGTGTGTGTGTGTGTGTGTGTGTGTGTGTGTATGTATGTATGTGTGTGTAGAACCACGGACGAGTCCGGGAACCACCATGGATGCCTCCACCTCTTTGTTTACTCTGCCCCGGGATTCACAGGCTCCGCCCTACCAGGACCAGAAACGCAGGTCGCCTCCGCTTCCGCCTGGCGTCTAGACGTGGGGTCTAGGATCCGAACTCAGGACCTTCCTCCTGCAGGGCAGAGGCTTAACCCCTGAGCCACCTCTCCAGCCCCCACTTTCTAGCTTTTAGAGGCTATGCACTGCTCTTGGCTCATGGTTCTCCACAGTCAAAGCCAGCACCTCTCAGATCATGCATCTGAGGGTGTCTTCTAATTCTAGCAGGGAAATTTCTAGGCTCTAAGGACTCACGTGAGGGCTGAGGGTGTAGCTCAGCAGTGGAGCACTTGCTAGCTTAGGCAAGACACCTGGGTTCAGTTCCCAGAGCTAGCTGGCTGGCTAGATAACTCATGTGATCAGGTTAGCTCACCCAAAAATTCAGGATAAATCTTCTCACCTCTGAAAACCCCTTCTGTGTACAAAGTAACATATTCATGGGATCCATGGACTAAGATCAGAACATCGTGTGGCCTTACCACACTCATGCAATCACTTTATGCCTGGCCATGCAAGGCCCATGCAAGAAACACTCAATCCTCAGTTGAAGATAAAGATCCCCTGAGAAAGTGGGGTGCATTATTTCTACATAGAAAGAAACCCTAAGATTAAACATATTTCCCTTTTCACCTTGGCTTCCAGGAAGGCAGGACTCAGCTTACAGCTCAACTTGCACAGTCTTGTCAGCCTCTCTAACAGGCGTGTCTGTTCTTCTATGTTCCCTTCCTTCCTACACCTTTTTATTGTTATTGTACGCTTCTTTAAGCACCTGGCCCATCTCTCTTGCTGTGCCTTGTAAGGTTCTGCCCCGAAGCTGTCCACAGCCTGATTATCACCTCCCCAGAGGTGTTCCCTGACCTCCCTTATCTCCCTGTTTGAAGAATTCCTAACCCTCTAGTCTATTCCAGTACCCTGCTTAGAACACACACCATCTCAAGCAATCTTATTTGCTTTCTGCCCTCACCAGACGTAGCAAGACATTAGGGACCTGAACTCTCTGGGTTTTGCTTCTTTCCAGAGCCTGGCATTTAGTAACTACTTAGTAACCTTGTGGTTTAGTAATGAAAGCAATTAAGGAGGAGTTTGTTTTATAGATTGTGGCAAGATGTAGGTAAACAGGTAGATGGAGGTGATCGGTCCATGCTCATGTCCAGTATGTAAATGTTGCTAATGTTTATAGAGAGAAAACAGTGAAACTACACAGAAAAATCACACACACACACACACACACACACACACACACACACACACACACACACCTGAAACATACACAAAGACACAAAGAGATCCCAAGTCGTCTTAGGGAGTCTTGATGTTCTGGCCAGCTTAGACAGAAACATTTCTCAAAACAATCAAGTAGCTCAAACCAACTACCGTAAATATTGTGGCTGGTTCCCATAGCTGAAGTGCTAGATGCTCAGTGAGGTGATGGGTGGTGACACCCTGAGCATTGATGTGACAAGCTCTAGACTCTGCACTGGGGGGAGGGGCGTGGCACCACTATACAGCAATATGCTCTCATGCCATTCCTGTAGCTATTAACCTCACCACTGGCAACAAGTATTAAATGCTATTTACTCTGGCAACAAGTATTAAATGTTATTTACTTAAACACTCTACGGTCATGTCAGCTACCATGTAATATTGAACCGCTTGGCATTTAGGGAAGAAGAAGTTAGAATTGGAAAAGCCAGGAAAGCAATCCACAGGGTTTGTTCTAGGCTTTGTGGACATTGGGAGTTTGGGAAAGGCGGAGAACTTCATTTTTCTTAAAAAGCAGTTGACTAATCTGCTGTGGCACTACCGATTCAGGGAGGCCCTAGCCCGGCTCCCAAATTGAGGACGAGCCTGGATGTACAGACATGCCCTGGAGGGTCCCAATAGAGGACCATGCAGGTGGAGGGATGAACAACCAATGGGAAGTGGCCGTCTAACCTGCCCCTCCAATGGACACCTAGTAAACAGTTAAATGACTGGTGGCTGTCGCCCGGAGGAGGGATGGCAACACCTGATTGGACCCTGACCCTCTATAAGCCCAAACCGCCCTTAATGACTCTGAATCTGCGGCATCTCGTCCGCTGCTGCTTCTCACCTGATTCCCCGCTGTTTCCTCCTCTTCTCACTTGGCCACCCCCTCCCCTTTGGGGGATACGGCAACAATCTGTCATTGGAGATTTTTTTTTATTGCTTTGTTTGTTTGAGACAGAACCTTTTGTAGCCCAGACTGACCTTAATCTCACTAGGTAATTGAGGCTGGCTTTGAACTTCTGATCTTCCTGCCTCAGTCTCCCGGACACTGGGATTATAAATCTGAGCCACGAGTCCCAGCCGATTTATTCACTAATGTAATTTTATCTGTTATTCAAAATATTTTAGCATAGTGCTGGGCTTGAGCCCCCCTCCCCTAGCACTGCACAAAAAGAAAAGCAAAATTTCAGACTTTATATATATCGCAAAAGAAAATCCCTCTTCATTTTCTGTTCTTAAGGAAAAATTTCGAGGTGTTTAGATTATTTTATATTAAGATTTCCTAAATGTGAACTTGTGTTTTAAAAGTGAACAATTTAAAATAACTTTTTTCCTGATGAGTTCTGTTTTTAATACTCATGTAATATACTCAGTGGTATGTAGTTCTGTTTAATCACATGATAACTTACCACATACATACATGAATATACCCCACACATAGATATACATGCAATGTAAATGTTTTCCTATAATCATTTGGGAGAAAGTTGCCTTTTACTCCTGAATACTCCAGCTCCATTATCAACTTTAGGACTTAGCACTAACATAATATAACACACCACTATTCTCCAACTTTGTCCATCAATCCGGTAACTTACTTTATAATAATTTCCTCTTCCAACACAGAACTCAGGTGGAGGTCGGGTATTGTGTTTAGCTGCCATGTCTCTTTAGCCTCCTTTGAGTCTAGGACGTTTTTCCAATTTTTCTATCGCTAACAGTATTTTAAAAAACTTAGTTCCCATTTCCTGCCTTTATTCAATATAATGTTTGCTTTTCTGATGTTGCCTTATAGTCAGATTCATGACTCATTCTCGGCCACAAGACTGTGCAGCCACATCATCAGATCCTTCTTGGGGCGCCACATCTGGATGCTTTGCCTGGTCCCTTATGGGCGACGCTATTCCGATCACACACTTGGGGTGGTTTTGTCATTTCTCCACTGTGCAATTTTTCCTCCTTTACAACTGATGGGCAGTGGTGTGAAGACAGTTTAACGCTATGCAAATAACCTTCTGTCTTTCAGCTTCTCCAGTTACCTCACCATGCTGTCCTCAGTTTCCTAGAGAAAGGGGGCGTCTTGGGCGCCATCTAAGGGGCTGCCAGCACACTGCAACAAGGGCTGTGAACTGCTTTGCTTCTTGTCTGATACCCACATAATATAACACACTACCTGAGTTACCAGGCTGAGTTCCAATTCCAACAGCACTATTAACTCTTGAGGAAGCTTGAGCAAATTCTTGTCCGGACATTAGTGTATCCAGTACAAAGGAAAGCTGGATGGGCAAAGACTGAGTTACACATTTATTCAACCTCTATTTGTTGAGTGATCTCAGGCACCGTTCTAGAAAAGAGGCAAGATTTCTGCTGGTGGGGAAGCTTATATGCTATGGGGGTGTCAGAGATGATGAAGAGGAGAACAAGTAGAGAAGAAGGGTAACTACACACAGTTTTCTGGGATGACTTCAAACTGGATTACCAGAGGGGACGCTGTGGTCCACTTCAGAACGGGAGAGTTGAGCTAAGGCAGGAGGATGATATGGTGCTGATCTAAACCTTGGGACTCAAGGATGGCCGGGCACTTGCTACTTTCTACTTTTGCATCAATGCTTCTTTTGGAGAGGTGGGACAGGAGCAGATTTCCAGCTAGGTCTGAAGCAAAGGAGGAGGAGAGGGCTGGAGATCTTGGTGGATACAGTGCTTGCTGCACAAACATCAGGATCTGAGTTTGAATCCATGTGAAAGTCAGCCTTGGTGTGTGCTTAGGACTCCAGTGCTGGGTGGGCAGAGGAGACAGGAGGGTCTCAGGAGCTTGCAGCCATCCAGTCTATCCAAAACAAAACAACAAACCCCATCTCCAAAAACGTGGAGAAAAGATCCAGAAAAAGACGTCCCGATGTCAGCCTGTCCTCAACATTCACCCGCACGAGAGCACACCTATGTAAGCAGCATGCCAAGCGTGAGTAAAATGCACACAGGTCGTCTGACCTAGCAAGGGAGGAGAAAACAAGTGAACTGGCTCTAGAAAGATCTTTAAGGTTTTGAAAGGTGGATTGTACGGAACAGAGAAAGACGTTCCACTAGGAAAAAGAGGAGGGAGGAAGAATGGAAGACTCACATGTCTCTGGCCGTGGCAATTCTGAAATCCAACTAGGCAAGTTTTGAAGGGCTCCTAGTTCTCGGGGGAGAACTCTTCATTCTTCTCAGGTCCTGGGCCCGGGGAGCAGCTCCTCCATCCGTGGTTCCGTGGTCTTAGCCATCTGTTGCGTTTTCCGACAGGCATTCCCTTTCCAGTGGCCCCGCTGGTGATGAGAGCCAGGGGATGGACCTGCTTGAGGGAGGAGCCATTTTCTCAGCCCTTTATCATTATTATATCAAGAGCCATGCGAAGTCCGGTGGTCGCAGCTCCCGTGTCTCTAGGAGCGCCTTTCCTCTGGAAGCCAGACTCCCTGAAAGAAGAAAACTCGCCATGCTGCTACTTGAACCTGGGTAGCAGCATGTTCCAAAAGCAATACCACACTTGCCTTTAAGGTAGTTCCCAAGCCCCCATCTCTTTTTCCTCTTTCTCTCTCCTCCACCAACAGGCTTTGGTGGGAAAGCCATATACCCCAAATCATATCCATCTAAGAGATTTACATTTTCCCTGAAGAACTTTAATCCACTCAAAGAGTAGCAAGCCCATACTTTTAATTTCATCCTAGTCTCAAGGCTGGCTTCTATTGGACTTTCAGTATTCGTAGGCTTTTTCAATTTTATCTTTCAGTCTTCAGGGTCAAAAAGCAATTAACTCTTCAAAAATGCCTAAGTCTCTGGATTTTTGTATGCTATTTTCTTTCACCTTCAAATGCAGGGTAATTCTGTTCTGAACCCATGTCTTGGACTATCTTGAAAAGTAGAATATCAATCAATATGTGTTACCAATGTTCTACATTCCAATCTCTTGTAGTAGTGAGATTCATAACTACATATCTGTCTCCTAAGTTATCACAGACTAGTTTCACCAACTTTTTCAAATGCATAATATTACCATTATCTTTCTTATCGCCAATATTAACAATTTTGTGACACGCCTAAGCTGATGCCTTAGGTTATAGGATATGTGCTCTAAGGCATGGCTCATCCCTTCTACAGGAGCAACTTCTGTGACCTAACAGAGTCATCTGGGCCACATGAGACCCTGTCTCAAAACGATTAAAAAAAGAAGAAGAAATAAAAACTCTAATTGAGAATTGACAAAATGGGGGAGGGTTACTATAGCTAAGAAAACACCGGACACTGGCATTCACTACAGTGTCCTCAACAAATGGAAAGAGGGCTAGAGACTGGTCACATGATGTCATTTCCCAAACTATGTCCTGTGCAAGACCTTTAGGAGCAAAGTCTGTGGGACATGGCTGTCTCTGCGTAGGCCCAAAGGAGAGGATTCTATGCATACAGCAAAATGCATCTGCAGCTGACTGTTTTTTGCTGCAAACATTTAAAGGTATAATTTATACAAAGTATAATTTATATTTGACCAGAGGTAATTCACGTAATTTATACTCGACTATTTTCTTAAAATTAATGGATTTAATGTTAATTGTCTAATTTATAGACCTCTAACTAGGCTTTTGTTTTTGCTTGTTTTAAGACAGGGTTTCACTATGGAATACTGATTGACCTGCAACTCACTCTGGAAACCAGACTAGTATCAAACTTGCAGCAATCCTCCTGTGTCTTCGAGAATATAGGCATGTGCCACCACTCGGGGCTTCATAAGGCATTTTTAAAAACATTTTTGAGGGGAGGCCAGCATGCAGATGCGGCATATGGGTGGAGGTCAGAGAACAACTTTTGGAAGCCAATTCTTTCTTTCCACCTTGTAGACTTCTGGGATGTGAACCCAGCAAGCAGGCACCTGAGCTGTCTCACTGGCCTCAACAAAGCATTTTTTAATATATGTTTCTCCATGTTTAGTTATGTTTTCCAGGACTCACTTTTCTGGTCCCTGAAAAGCTGTCCGGCCCTGGTTATTGTGACTTTACTGCCTACACAGGCCAGGTGTGGAAGAAGAGGCAGCTATGCTGCGGACCCACATGTGTGGAAGCAGAACTTAGTAATAATAAATAAATAAAGTTAGAAACCATTGGTGGAGAGAGGCTTGCAAGAGAAAGGTAAGTAGAGAACATTGCTATGTTCAGAGTCTGCTTTTTGGATATGTTTATATATCTGTTTATATATATAGGTCAGGCTTGGCCTAGAACCTGGAATCTTCCTGCTTCACCCCCCACAGTGCTGGGATTACGGCACATGCCAGCACCACATCTGACACAACATTCTCAGGTGTTCAGGCCTGGCAGTGGGAAGAGCTCATAAACAAGCTTTCCCTGACTCCACCGGGCTGTATTCATGCAGTAAGAAACAGCTATGTTCTTCCCCTGAGAACTGGGCTTCCCCACCCTGTGCTCTCACTAATGTTCGAGTCTAGGCTCAAAAAGACCACAGATTAGGTTCGACGACGATCTTCACTAAAAACACTCTAGAACACAGTTGCTGGTAAAGAAAAGTGCTGTTTTTTTTATTTGAATGTGTGGGTTCACTTAATATGTTATGCTTCCCCTTAGAACATTCCTCCCTTGTGTCTGGAGCTACTTTGTTCCCAATGACAATGTCTAGAAAGGACACAGGAGGAGCCCATCCATCCCAGACATCTAAGAAGGGTGCGGCGTGCGGAATGGGCACGTGGCGTGTGAAGCACCAACCTTTGGGGACTTTTCCTCACAGAAGCTCAGTTTGACCTGTGAGATCCTTGCCTGCGCACCTGCCTGGTGGCCCACGTCAAGTTCCCACGTCTCCGTGTGGCCTGAGCTTCAGAGTTAGAATCAGAATTCAAATCATCTTCAGAGCTGTAAAATCTCTGAGCTGTCACTGACTCGGCCACCCCTATTCACACCCCCAACTTCATAGATGAGGAGACTGTTCCCAAGGTCCCAATGCCTTTCATTGGTAGTGCCAAGATTGAGCTTTGCAAACTCTCAGGTCAGATGTCTTTCTACAGTACCTTCAAGAGAACCACTGATGTTTGCCTCCAACTCCAGCAACCTCTGAAGCAAGCAGGTGGTGCTGATCCACGCAGATGAGTAAAAATCCAGGGAGAGGAAGTCTTGCTGAGCTGACTTACTGATAAGTGCGGAGCGTGCAGAGTGATGTCGTGTCTCCCATCAAAGTTACTGGGGCAGCCCCCACCCTGCCAGGGACTCCCCTGCTGGCTGCAGCACTAAACCACTCACACAAACATGCCCTCCCATGATCCTCAATGCCCTGCTGCTGGGAGCAGGTTCCGAGTGGCATAGGTCATGGAAGAGAGCTGCCCACCAGCCCGGGAATCCTGCTGACTCAGGGTGGGTACAACCACAACTCAGACTGCTGGGGCGGGGGCTGAGGTCTCTCTCTGTGCTGTGCGGGGGAGAAGGGGGCAGGAGCGTTCAGGGTTCTCTCAGCAGGAGCTCAGAAGCATGCTTGGCATGAGAAAGCTGCGCCCAGGAGAAAGAAGGAACTCAGAGAAAACAGACGCGCAGTGGAACAAGCAGCAGCTGTGATTCTTCTTACCCAGCTCCCAGAAAGGAGAAAACCCAGACCGCAGACCACATCCCTATGTAGGTTTCAAGCGGGGCTCAGCCGGTGTGCCCGGGAGGAATTGGGATCCTCTGGCAGGAGTGGTACCCTAAAAGCTAAGTGAGTGTAGAAGGCAGCATGACAGAAACGCCAGGCAGATAAGATGCTGTGCAGAGTTCCAGGCAGCTAAGGACTGAAAAGCAATCCTTTCATTTGGCAATGGTGGCCACCGGGGGTTTTCACTGAGAACTTTGGTTGACAGCAGGCCGTGTGGAGGGAACCAATGGAGAGGGAGGCAGAAAAGTCTGGGTGGAAGGAATGTTGGTAACGACGGAACAGGCTTGGAGGGCGCACGGCAGCGCGAGCGAAGGAGGTGAGGGAGCAAGCTCCTGCTGCGCTAGCTCTCCTCTGGCAGCGGCAGGGGGCTCAGTCACTGGGTGGCAGCAAAGATGAGGGGCGCGGATGGCAAAGCGCGACAAGTTCAGGACTTTCCAATCGATACCGAAGCTGCCGCTATGAATCTGCCGTGCTTTGCAGGCTGATGGCGAACATGGAAACAGCAAAAAATGGAGATGGGGGAGGGAGGGGGATTCAGGGTGCTTCTGCACATGGAGTGTGACGGGGCCTGGCTCAGGCTGCCAAGACAAAGAAGCCAGGAGAAGGCTGAAAGTCTGCAGAGAGGGCTGCGGCCATCGGAATGGCCAAAAGAAGCAGGGGGGTGTCAGTGAGTGAGTGGTCAGACTTCTAGAAGGACAAAAGCTCAGCTCAGGGGTTCAGCTGGTGGCCCTAAGGAGAAAGGGAGGGAGTGGAGCAGACCCCGGAACGAAGAAGGAGGGGCCTGGGCGTGAAGAGACAGGCAAAGACCTGGGATAAGAAATGGGGACAGGAAACCAGAGTTCACTGGGGTTGACAATAGGGCCTGACTCGAAGCAGAGCCCGAGGAGGGCCTGGGGGCTGCCATTTAGCAAGGGGTCCCTGAAGCAGACAGTGTCTCCCAGAATTCAGGAAGAAACAATCTACCCGAGTTCTGTGGAAGAATGCTTGGCGAGCTCACCCGCACCAGATTTTGCTCTAAAATCCCCTTTTCCAAGACAAAAGCCAACTTACTGCCCCGCATCTTGGCAGACAAGGACTCGGGCTGCAGTGCGAGAACCAGAGCTCGCGGGTCCCTTGGCACGACTCGTCCAGACCAAAGAACTTGACTGACTCGCAGTGGGGCCGCCTGTGTCAGCAAATAGCCAAAGAGCACGGCAGTTTGGTGTGGGCTGTGTTGTTTTTATTTCTAAACATTCACGTTGTTTGTTGTGTGCAAAAAGTAATGATAACAAAACAGAACTGTAACTAAAAAGGTTGGTTCCAAGTACTTAGGAAAGGTCAGGGAAAAGACCGTGCATGGGGTTAACTAGCGCAGGCAAGGTGCGCTAGATCCGGGCCTCAACCCTGGAGGAAAGAGCATCCTGCTTGCCACCCACCACGGTCAGGCGCCTAAGGGAGACTCTCAGCATACGGGGACTGTAGGATAGGAAGGAAACAGGGGACTGTCCAGCACCTTAGCACAATCCTTGACTGATACTTGAACCTAGCTGGCCACGCCCAAGCTGGGAGCTTGACTAAGAGTGAAGGCAAGCTTTGAACCAGGGCATTTTGGCTTCGTGTCTGTGGTTTCCAGCTATTTCTGAGGAAGATTCTTGATCGGGTTTGAGCCTGTCATAGCCCTTACTTACCAATGCCAAACACCGTGAAGCTCGCTCGGGAGTAGTGGGAATGTGAGTCACACAAAGGCAAGATGGCCAAGGGCGGGAAGTCGGAAGGTAAATATAGAAGGGACTCTACCAGTAAGGGTTGGGGGGAGCAAGTCAGAGGGAAATGGCCAGAGCCCAACCAGAAAGACATTCAAATCCCAAAGAACAAGCCCTAGGTCTAAAGACTAGTAGCGAACTGAAGACTTAGCTGCCCCACACTAGACAGCAGGATGTGGGAGCCATTAGAAAGCACTGCTGAAAGAATGGCAAGTCTGTGGACGGAGTTAGCTATGAAGTGATGGTCGCTCAGCGCAGTGTTGAAGGAATTGAGTACCATCATCCACTCGCAAGGACAGAAGATATATATATATTAGAGAGAGACAGAGAGAGATAGAGAGAGCTCCTCAGGTCCTATAAGCAAGGCCTGCCTTCAACTGTGTATCGTAGTGAAATAAGACTCCTGAAAATGCCAGGTCCACAGCTTCCCCAACTGATCCCTCCTCAACCAAGCCTTGCTTGACAGGAAGCCTGCCCCTGCCGTCCCTCTCTGCATTGCGGACAGACATCGGAGTTGTAGTCCGCAGCGCCTGTCCAGAACGGCTTCCTGCATTCTATGAAAACTAAGGTCCTAAAGTCACATTGGGGTCACCCCCGGGGACACTGGCTTCTCCACCTAGGAGGGTCTAGGTCTGATTCCCTCTCTAACTCCAACAAGGAAAGGGTGCCTTGGAGTATTCTTGACGTGGGCTGGGGCAGCCTGGGGGCCGGCGAACCAGAGGATCTGCTTCTGACCTTTGGCTGTGGGAACTAGGAGACGTGGAAAACTAGCTGGCCTTTCTCCTGGCTCGGGGCACTTGCTACCTGCAGCTGAGGACACAGCCCCGCACTTCCCCGAAGGGGAGCTCGGGATATAGATGTCTAAATGGAAATGATGAAGGGGTGGCCACCAGCAAACACGACGACCACCTCTAGAAAGACAGATTCAGAAGTGCTGTCGCCCAGAGTAAGTGGCACAGAGGGCAGACTCTGATAGTGGCATCTTCTTTATGCAAGCAAAATCCAGTCCCTGCACACTCCCGGCCAGGCAGGAATCCGAGACCGCCATGGCCCATTCACAGTAGCCACCTAAGTCAACCTCAGGAAAGGGGCGTGGAAAACAAATACCCTGAAAACCGTTAGAACCCAAGTAGGCACCAAGCGAGGCCTAGGGCCTCTAGAAACCTCTGTTGTTCCGCCTGCCTCTGTCCGACAGGTCGAGCGAAGGCAAACAGTGTCAGTCTTTGGCTGTGCTGAGCCTGAGATCACAGGCCGCTCCCTTTCTCTTACCCGCCGCTGAGCCAGGACTTCCGACAGACACACCTACTTCTCCTGAGCCCTGGCCCCTGAGAGCTGAGGAAGGCCTGCTTCCCTCGGCTCAGAGTCCACTGAGGAAGCAAGTCCTGGGCCCTGTGACATCAGATCACTCTGGCAATAAGGACGCCTCCCTCCTCCCTAGCTATGACTGGAATCTTCTCTGCAGTGGATGCGGTATGGCTCCCAAATAAACGCTGTAGATGCAAATGATGAAGAGGAGCGCTACACGGCTCGACAAGACTCATCTCACATCCACACTCTGAATAGGCTGAAGGATGGGGAGGGATGTCGAGAGCGGGACACTGGCCGCCAGTGCCCGTCTCCTTCCAGCTCTCAGGCCTGCGAGACGCTGTTGCTGGTCAGGCGGAATGGCATTCTCTTTGCTTTTTCATTCTCCTGGAAGAAAACAGCATATGCGTGTGAGAGAGACTAGGGGGGTGACATGTAGGGTCTGTTAACTTGAGGAGGACAAGGGTCACGTTGGGCTTCTCCACACTCCGTGTTCTGTTGTGTTCTAGAAATGCAATGGCAAAACTCACTGAAGAAGAAAGATAAACAAAAATGAAAAGGGCCGGGGAGATGGCTCAGTGGGTAACACACCGGCTGCACAAGCCGGGCAACCTGAGTTCAGAGCCCCAGATCCCATGTAAAAGCCAGACACAGTTTCTCATGCATCTGTAGTGTGTGTACCTATGGGAAATGGGAAGCAGAGACCCAAGAATCCCCAGACGCTCGTGCGCCAATAGGCCTGGTTTATACAGCATCGGTGAAGAGGCCAGTCTCAAACAGGCTAGTTAGGCAAGGAGCAGCGCCTCGAGGTCGTCCTCTACAGCTACGTGTGCGTGCCCACCCTCACACACTCACACTCACCCATCGCACACATTAAAAAATATTACACATTGTATACTGGTGTCATAAGTAGCTAGAGATAAGTGGCCAGATCTGGGCACAAAAGAGTCTGGAAATACATTCTATCCAGATTCAACAGTGCTGCTGGGATCCAAGCACGTGCCAGGCAGAGGTCGGAGGATGGCTGCGGGCTTGAGGGGAGCCTGGTTGCCACAGTTAACTCCAGGCCAACCTCAGGTATATAAGAAGGAAAAAGAGAGGGGACAGGAGAAGAGAAAGTGAGAGAGAGAAAAGAGAGGAAGGGAGGGATGGAAAATGGAACTACTATTTCAGGTCTGACCTGAAATGGGACCATCCAAAAGGTCATTGAAGTCCTCTGTGTTGCAAGTGAAGCTAAACCTCCCCCGCCCAGGTAGGGATGAGACCGGGCGCTTCTCATAGGCCTCACAGTCACGGTGCAGGATGACCATAGGACGACACCGGGTCCTCATCTAGATCTCTAACCTGCTGAGGCCCTTGGGCAGGATTTCAGGCCTCACGGGACACTCACGTCACACCACCTTGCTAATAGCTAAGGGTTGGAAACGGCTCCATCATCGTGCTGCATGTTAACTACATAAACAACTTGACTTTCGGTTGCTCAAGCGCCCCAGGCAGGGCCGCTACCTGCCCATCTTGCCCGCTGGTTGGCAGCAACTTCTTACCATATGTCGCCGCCGCCTCTTGGGTTGGATGCCTTCCTGCATGTAGGGGGGCCACGGGAAGCCCTGGGGGGTGGGGCAGCCACTGTCGCCAGACACCTCCTCCGAGTCCGAGTCCTCTTGCTGGGGCTGTGCGAAGCATTTCCCTGGATACATCTCCTTCAGCCAGCCCTCAAAGAACACTTCCAGGCAGCGGCCGGCTTCCGCAACCTCTGAATCAGGCTGGGGGGGGGGGAGAGCAGCTGTCCAGCCTACCCGCCCAGTCCTTTCAGACCCTCGCGTGTGACGCACGGCCCAGGCGGACCATCGTGGACCCTCAACCTGCCATGCCCAGAGCTTGGCATTTTTCCCTAGAACTGAGGTAGTAGCTCACCAAGCAGAAGTGACCTTGATAGGTCCCCACAGTTAGGCAGTCACCACTCCCTTGTTCAAGACCTACATGTAGGCAGTGCTTTTCACTCACCATGAACAGACCCTAGCACCCTCCTCCTTGTCCCACCCACAGCCAAGACAGTCTTGGGGTCACTGGGAATAGGAGCGAGGGAAAAATAAGCGTACATAGTTGAACTTAGCACAGTTCCAGAACATGAGGCGCACATCAGACACCACTTCCTCCGGCGTGGTGTAGTGAGCTGGGTCCTTCTTCTGAAGCTTCCTCCGGATGATTGACAGGTCCATGGGCCTCTTGATAATCTGGTAATAATGCCTGGCCTTGGGGAAGGAAAGAAGAGAAAGAGGCAAAGGAGGTCGAAAACGAAGCGTATAGATAGTTAAGAGAGGAGAGGGGATGAGTTGGAATATAAGCAAAGAAAGACAAAGACGAAGAATGAAAAGAAAAGGCTTTGCTAAGTCAAGTGTGATGTAGTCGCAGCTGAGGCGGGAGAGGGCGGCAGGACTGACTGGATCATCCACAAGTCGATACCATCACTACCTCCGAGAGCTGTGCCCTGGACCCACATCTGGGTACCACTATGGCCCCACCCCACGGCGGCCTGAGCAGCAAGAAGCAGATGGAAACCGCGGGACGCTCCTTACCAGGGGGCTGACTGGCTCGTGGAAGGGCAGGCTGAGGCTGTTGCAGCACAGGGACAACACCAGCTTCTCACACTTCTGCAGAGATCAGAATTGGCAGGTGACCCTGTGCTCTGGCTCCGCCCCCACTGACAACTGAAAGGGGACCTGAAAATCATCTGGCTCGTCCCAGAAGATGCCGGCCATCCTAACAAGATTCAGGTTCCCAAAGTTGTCACAGACAACCGACATTATGACCTAGGGAACAAGACCCCCAAAAGCTGGTGTTCGGGCTTTGGGAGGTGACTGGATCATGAGGGCTGACCGAGTGAAGGCGTAAGTCCACATATGCGATGCTGGAGGTGGAGGAACTTTTAAGAGGTGAAGTAGTTGGAGGAATTAGGATACTAGAGGCGCATCCTTGAAGAGATACCTTGAAGGTATCGCCTTCTCTCCCTCTGCTTTCTGGATACTATGAGGGAAGAAGGGATTAGCTTGCTAGCTACTGTGTGCAGAAGGCCCCCCGCAGGGCCCACTAACTCGAACATCACATGAAGTTCTATCTTACCATGTGCCCGCAAACAATAGGGCTAATGATCATGGGGTGAAGCGAAAAAAACCTGTTCTAAGTGGATTTTCTGAGATAATTTTTCAGTGACGAAAAGTCAGCTGACAGCATCCCAAAGGCAGCCTTAAAAAATTCTGCCGCACGCCCCAACCCGAAACGACCTTAAACTGTTGGCGCAAGGACTGCCTCGGACAGAAATTTTTATTCCCAAAGAGCCTTCCCTACCTTCTGGTCATACAAGCTGAGGCCTGGAGGTGCCCGCACTCCAGGCTGGCTGTAGCGGGCATTCTCACAGTCGTACTCCATCTCGGGCTGCGTCAGGCTGCGGCACAGAGTACACACCCACTCTCCCCTGCGTGGGCAGGTGAGGCCGCGTTAGGACTCCATTGCCCAGGGCACCTTCCCCGTCCCTCTGCCCCAAGGCAGACACGGGCTGGGCCGATGAGATAGGAAACTGTGTTTCCAGCCCTGCCTGAAAGGATTAGCTACAAGCCCCAGAGAGATTCAGTAAGGAAGGATTTAACGAAGACACTAGGGCAAGACACAGAGACAGATGCCGGAAGCACAGGAAGCAGAGGAGAGAGGAAGGGAAGCCAAGCAGCCAACGCCCTGGCAGCGTGCAGAAGTCAGCCCTGTGGGGCCCACTAACTCGAAGCACCATACCTCGTGCAGGCCCAGAAGAGGGGAGTAAGCCTATCCTGGGGGGCTCTGTGGGCGTGGCCTGGAACCACGTCCGCTGGACAGTGTGGACCATGACTCACCCCGGGAAGCTGAGCAAGGCAGGCACGTGGCAGGAGAGGTGGTACACTTTGGGGCATCGGTCGCAGCACAGCAGCTCGCCGCCGTTGAGGCAGACGGCACAGAAGTCCTCGTTCTCTATGGGAGCTGGGGTGTATTTCTTGGCTCCGGGAGTTCGAGCAATGAGTCTCTGCTCATCGGAAGATGAGCTTTCCACCTCTGGCGAACGCTGCCCGGCCAGAGATGTGACAGTGACCTTTCTTCCCCCTAGACCCGGGCCTGGGATGGCATCAGCCATGCTGTTCTGACTGACCTTGGGAAAGAAATGAAGTCTGAGCCGCCCGAGCGCAGCGCCCGTCAGTGTCAGAAGCAAAGACGGGGACCGGCAGGCTCAGAGCTCGTACTAACGAGGACCACGGGATCCTGGGACAGCTTCGCCCCTGCGGCATCTCCCGGGTCCTTTGCACACAGGACAAGGCCGGCTACGGTCTCACTTGGGAGACCCAGCACAGACCGTGGAGCCAGGATTCTGGAAGTACCGAGAAGCGGAGCCCCCCACGCGGAGGAGGGCAGAGCCGGCAGTACCTTAATGGACATGCTGGAGGACTCGGTGCCGCACTCGATGACCAGCAGGAAGCTCCCGTCCTGCTCGTTCTTCTGGGGTCTCAGCTTGAACACAGGCATCTCCCCCGAGGACGCAGCGCAGATCTTGAGCCGCTCCAGCCGCACGTAGGGAATCTTGGGCTCACTGCTGAAGGCTCTGCAGCGAGAGAGACACCCTGGGGCCTCAGTTTCTAAGTCAGGCTCATCCTTGATCCTGCAACTGGTCAGTTCCGCCCTTGACAGGTGGACGTCCGACGCCCTTCCTCCACTAGCTCAGGCACCTACCACACACCCACCTGAGGCAGTATAGACAGACCACCTGGCTTCCGGCTCTCACCAAGGATGCTTATTTCCTGTGCCAACCTTCAGGACAGGAAGTTGAGGGAGAAGGAAGAGGCTGGCTACGAGTCATTACCTGATGCTCCGGTTCTCTTTTGTATCCAGCTCTAGGGCTCCTTGTTCAAAATTCTCTAAAGCAAAAGATGAACGGATATCTGTGATAACATTTCCTGTCACTCAGACTTTCAAACTCACTTCTGTCTTTCATACATTTACTTGTCACGCAAATGGTGCCTACACTGTCATCATTCACAATGGTGACAATTACTATATGTCTCCTCCAGGAGAGCGGATGAGACCCATCGTCTTTTTAAAAGATGAGCATATGGCTAGGGAGATGGTTCCACACAAGCCTGAAGACCTGAGTTCAGATCCCCAAAGCCACATAAGAACTACATGCACTGGCACATACATCTGTGATCTTAGTGTACCTATGGGAAAGGGGAAGTGGGGATCCAAGAATCTCCCAAAGCTCCAGGACCAGCCAGCCTGCCTCAGGCGGCAGCAGGGAAGAGACCCGGTCTTAAACAAAGTGGAGAGGGAAGGACTGACAGCTGGAAGTTGTCTTCTGACTCTACACATGTGCTTACCCCTCTCTCTTCTCTGTCTCTCTTTCTGTCTGTTCTCTCTCCCTCCTCCCTCTTGCTCCCACACGCACATTTAAAATACATTAAAAACAACAACAACAACAAATAACATTCCGAAGCTACCCACAGACAGAACTAGCCCAGCACTGAAGGTCCGACCTCTCCCCGTCTAAACGAACTTGGAAATCAGTTGCTTCCGGTACACTAGGGTCACCTGCTGCAAGGGGTCGTTCTGTGCATCCTCTGTCTTTTAGTCAAATGCTGGATTCCAGCACCACTGAAAATCCAGCTCACACGCCTGGGCCGGAGTCCCTGGTAGTACAGTCTACACAGACGGGCAGGGCTGATGGCAAGGCCAAAGCAGGAAACTCACACTTGGCCCCAAATACTATCCTGGACAAGTGGATCTAAAATTTTAATTTAGTGGCACTAAATTCAGGGTTGGATTATTATGCATATCATAAACCAACAATTTTTCGGTTGGTCTTTCTATCTATGTGAAGAAAAAAGGTTAAATTTTGCTTCTTTTTCTGTACTAAGTGTATATGAAATAGATTGATGAATACAAAATAAATGTACTAAACACTAATGTGGAATGGGGGCTGAGGTAGAAAAAACAGAAAAGAAGAGGAAGAGAGGGTAATGAGAGGAATGTAATCATAATACAATGTATAGATGCATAAAATTGTCAAAAATTGAAAAAATTAATTTCAAATGCAGAGAAAACCTGAAAAGTTTAGTGACCATTTGCAGAACCTTTGCCTAGATCCATTGACTGTTAACCTGTCAAATCATCTTTCTAAACCTGTATTGAGTTTTCTGGGGAAAATTAAATCCTAAGCAATCCTGAGTAGCCCTTGCCTGACCTGCCCACTTTGAGAAAGGATCTGCACAGCCAAACTCAGAGCCAGCCTCCAATGGTCTTTTTCTACCTGGCACAGTGTCAAGAGAGAAGCAGTGCCCCCCAGGCTGACCCCGCCTGCCTCCACCTCCCTGGGAGGCACAGAATCTGCCTGCACGCGCCGGGTCTCACCTTGTGGGTTCTGGTAATGCTGCAGAGCTGTAGACGTGCTGGTCACTGGTACCAGTAAAGGTTTCTTCACAGAGAGGTTAATCGGCTCCTCCAGGTCTGAGGGGATAGCTAAGTCCTTAGGGGCATCCAGACTAGGAGCCCTGGAACCTGATCCCACGGAGTCGGTTAAGCGAGGGCCGTCCTCACTTTCCATCTTTCAAGGGTCAACAAGAATCAGGTCAGACACTTTGGACCAGAGAGCCTCACGGCTGTTAAGCCAAAGCCAGCACAAGGCTGTCAGTGGTCAACCTTGCACCTGGTCACCACGGGCAGAAGTTGAATGGCGTTTCGACCAGACTTACCTTGCACAAGGCATTCCCCAGGGAGGGCTCGGCCCCATCTCGGGGGCCCAGGCTCTCTGCAGTGTGAGCAGAGCCAGGACTAGAAGTGGATCTAGCTTCCAGCTGCATGTCAGGAACCAGAGGCATGTTCTGCGGCGGACAAGCTGCCAGGCTGGGCACTGCCAGGCTGGACCCCGCCAGGGAGTCGCTGGCCAGGCTCGTGAGAGACTGGGAGGAGTCACTAATCAGGTTGGGCATGGACTGGAAGGAGCCACGCACGAGGCTTGGCATGGGCTGCAGGTGACCGGCCGTCAGGTTGGACATGGTGTGGTTTGGAGCACTCAGCAGACTGGACACCGTTTGTGGGGGGGCGCTCAGCAGGCTGGACACCGTTTGCGGGGGGACGCTCAGCAGGCTGGACACCGTTTGTGGGGGGCCACTCAGCAGGTTGGGGACTGTGTGAGAAGAGCCGGTGGACAGGCTGCTCATACTGTGGATCGGTGGCTCCAGGGTCCTCGCCAGCCTGGCGGACGACAGCTCCATCTCCAGTGTATTGGAAAAGCCCATGATGCTCACGGAGGTGGAGTGCTGAGGAGCGGGGCGGCAAGGAGAGAGTCGGGCTGTCAACTCGGAATGAAGCGGGGAGGAGACCCAACCCACAGAGCCCTAAGACTGCGCTCGCCGAGTCTAGGAGCTGCGGAGAACTCAAGCTCCACATGAAGTCCTGTTTCAGTTCCCAGAACCAAGAAGGCTTTGGTATATTGTGTGTGTGTGTGTGTGTGTCTGAAATACCCACTAATTTCCTCTCTCCTCCGATCTGCACCCAAGCTTATCTCCTTAGACAACAGGAATGGTTCCTCAGTGAAGAAACTTTGATCCTTTCCATAAAACCCAGCAATTCGCTCCACTCTTCTCAGGATGATGCAGAAATGCTGACCGGATGTACCCAAGACCCAGCTGACTTTTGCAGCCACAGATCATAGGACAACCCTGTCCCTGTTATCTGTGATCCAGCCCCTCAGACCTGGTCTCTGGTTCCTGAAGGATGTCAGACTCCTCCCTCCTCGATTCATTTCTTGCTCCCCTCCAGGGATGCCTGATGTGCATAGAACATTCTCCTGCCTCCACCCTCACACTTATCACCCCCCCCATCACTTATCCCTCAGCTCCACTGTAAGCCTCAGCACCAAGCCCTCTCATGTTCTCCCCCAAGCCGGAGCCCACCGCTCCTGTGGAAAGTCCGTGCCTTGTCTGTGGCTGCGCAGCACACGCTTAATGTCTGTTTCCACCATGAAATGGGAAATTCCGTCTATGCGGGGAATTTTGTCTGTTTTGTTTACCTGCTTTATTTCCTAGACCCAAGAACAGCTCCTGGATGAAGAAGCGAACTTAACAACTCCTTAAAATTCCAAAACAATACTACATGACTCTTTATTCTGTGGGTAAACATCGGCCTAGGGCTACTGATGACCGAATCTAATGATTACTTTTGTACAAGTAAATTTATGGAGAATTTATTATAAGCAAGGCAATTTGCTAAACGTTCTACATGTATTAGCTCGTTTAATTCTCATAATGCCATTAAGGGTGGTCACTGAGGCAAAGGTTAAAGAACCTACGTATTTAGGACCATGCCCAGCATACTGTGCTCAGTAAACCTCAGCTGCCACTGCAGTGCACTTAGTTTACACTTGAGAAAAATGAGACCCAGAAAGGCACCTTAAGGGTTTTCAATGTTTCCATAAAATGCGGTTTCTTAAAAAAATTCATTTGACTTTATTCTTTATTGAATATGGATATACAGTTGATTTGTGTATATTGACTTTGTATCCAGAGACCTTGTAAGTTTTTTGGGCACAAAAAAGTTCAAGCGTGCTCTAGAGTCTAAGGAGGACTAAAAAACAGGGATGAGAGGGGCACTGCAAACCAATCAATTGGGCAGAATGTCCAGCTTAAGGGACCTGGAAGAAAAGTCTGGCTCTTCAAGCACAGCAGGCCTACACTTCTGTGTGTACCCTGGTTGTCCTGGCTATGCATCACCGTAGCTTCCTGACAATCTGCATTCCTGTCTATGGACAAAATTATCTGATGATTATTTCAATCTGCTTTGAAATATACAAAGACTAATCTTCCAAACTGGCTCTTTCCCCACATGACATGTGTACTTAGCACAGTCTGACGTTCACCTCATCTACGCGTGCTGGGCACAGAACTACATAAATGGCTCTCCGCGAGACCTTTGATATCTGTCTGGAGTCCCTGAGAATCCATCTAGGCCATCCAACTAATTGTGTCCGCAATGTGTCATGAGTTGTACACAAAGGAAAATCTCCAAGGACAGGCCGTGCCAGGGTGGGGTAGGGGTAACGAACATATTTGTACTATACCAACGCTCTCGTCCTATTATTTACTTCATCTTTGACACAGGAGTTAACACAGTGATGGGACGAGCCATGGAAGAGCTGTGGGAATGGTCACGGTTTATTATGAAGCGAGCCTGGTGATGCACTCGCACGCCCTCAACACAGGATGAGGCCGGAAGTGTGTCTGTCCTAAGAGATTCTAGACCAGGCGGATCTCTATCACCATCACATCTGCAGCCCATCTCAAGAAGGCAATACTAGCAGGAAGGGAGTGAGGCTTTGCTAGTGGTCACAAGACCAGGGAAATTTCCATGGGAGAATGTGAACGTGTTGTGAGCAATCCAGCCTGGCCCCACCTCTTACAGGTAGTAAAAACACAATGGCATTTCTGAAACCTATAAACATCATGTTAGCTATTTTTGATACTTTATCTGGCTCTCGAGAATCATATGTTAGGCTGGAGAGATGACTCCGGGGTTAAGACCCTGCCTCGCAGTGGACAAGCACTGAAGTAGATGGCAGCAGCCAGCCATAATGCAGAGTACCGGCGACCCAGCAGGGCTCACCCAGAATCAGGCCAAGCTAATCTCTCCCCAGACTAAGGCTTTGGGAACCTCTTGGAAGAGGGGGCAGTGAGACTGTAGGAACCAAAAGATGGGAAGGTTCACCGTTGGGCAAGACATTCCATTCAAAGCAGGACTGCTGCATCTAAGAACTACTGCAACGAGGCTGACATACCAACATGCCCCCATAGACTATCAAGGAACTCAAGAGAGATAAGAATATATGGTGGAAATCTTGGGGACTAAACTGGATGAGTGAAGGGAAGTGCCCCTATCAAGGCAGCTTGGCATGCCATAAGAGGTCTAAACCCCCACACAGGCAGGAGGGAGGGAGTAGGATGGACGATGAAGAGAAGGAAACAGAATGAGAAGGGAGGGGTGAAGGGAAGCAGGGATAAGTATGCGATATACTCATAAAATTAGAAAAAATAAAATAATTTTTTAAAAAGACCCTGCTTCACAAGCAGAAGGTCCTGAGTTTGGATCCCAGGTCCCATGGCAGCCAGCACTTCCCATGGGTGGAGCCTGGGAAATCCCCGGACAAAGCAAAAAGGAGGTAGAAACAATCCAAGATGATTCCCAAAGTCACCCTTGATCCTCCACGGGGACACACAGGGTCTTCTCTCTCTCTCTCTCTGTCTCTCTCTCTCTCTCTCTCTCTCTCTCTCTCTCACACACACACACACACACACACACAAATAATAGTTTTTTTAAAAAGAGAATCAAATGCTACAGGCTGCAAAGACAAAGGGAACTTATTTCATGCTCAGAATGAAAGCAGAGAACGGAGCATCTTCACACTGCTCAGCCGCCAGAGCTAAAGGTGACCAGAGGCAGGCGTAGGGCCAAGTGCTGGATCTTGGAGAGAGAGAGAGGAAGTCGCTCAGGCCGGGAAGGATGGAAGGGGCTTCTGCAGAGGGTTAGAGAAGGGCTCGGAATGCGATGTATCGCCTGGCAGTGGGAGCCTCACACACAGCAGGAGGCTCTGCCAGCGGAGGTCACAGCGCCAACCGCCCACTGCAGCACTTGGGATTATTCCGGTGCCAAGCAAAAGCGAAAGGGCACTTCCTGCCGTAAAGTCTCACTATCTAGGCCCTTAACTGTGTAACTGAAACCTCAACTTCATCACCTTAAAACCTCAGATTTTATAAGGGGATTTGAGATTTACAAATAAAGGTAAACTATTTTCTAGTTCACAGAAAAACTTGCAAAACTATTCGCTCTGATGCTGAGCTCAAAGTCATCTCTAGCAGATAAGGGAAGGCCATTCTGAATCTAAATAAACCCTTTCTTTTTAAGAACCTCTTTTACCTTCCTGAATTAGCATCTCCTCGCTTGTATCTACCTCCCTCCCTCTCTCTCTCCCTCCCTCCCTCCCTCCCTTTTTGTTTTTTTTACACAGGTCTCAGATATCAAACCCTGACTGACTTTTAACTCCTTAAGTGAGTATGACTTGAACTGCTGATGCCCCTGCTTATAGATCCCAAGAGCTGAGGCATAAAGCCACAAGGCACTGTGCCCAGTCTTACAGGGTGCTAGAGAGCAAAGCCAGGACTCCATGCATGCCACCAGGCGACGACCAGCTGACATCCCCTGCCCTGACCCCTTACTTCTGTCTGCCACCTGCCTGAATAGTCTGGATTTCTACACCTGTCCTTTTAATTTCTTTGTCTTTACCACCCAACGTTGACACCTTGTCTAACCTGAGACTTTCTAACCTTTAGCTTCTGCGGCTCTCTTCCATACAGCCCTTCACCCCGCCACCCTGCTGTCTTCTGCTCCATCCCTGACCTGCTGCCCTCCGCTTCCTACTCACCACCTAGATCTCCTTCCGGAACGCCTTGACCTCATTATTCTATTTGCCACATGGTATCGTCAAAATTCAGAGAAAACGTCTTTCTTTCATTTTAACAGGAAGAGAAATTGAGACACAGAGCCATCTCCCAGATTTCTCAAGTCCATTTAGGCCCGAGACTAGGAATCTTGGTCTGGCCTTGGAAATCAGCTGGCCGGAATTCACTTTGTGCAACTGGCTAGCAATCTAGAGCCCTAGTAAGAAGTGATTATGAAGTCAATAAACAGACACGCAGTGCACATGCCCTGAGTTTATTCTGTCTCTGCTTCTTACAGCAAGATAGTATCCCTGGGGATAGAGTCGTGCAGACAGGGTGGTGGTCCACAGAAACTAACTTCCCAGACCACAGAAACACATCTTTTCAATAACAAAATTCGTTTAAAAAAATCATTATTTTGAATGGGATTACTTCCAAAACATGTTAAATGCTACTACCATGTCTTATTAAGCAGAGTAAATGGAGCAAAAGGAACTGCTGTAAACTGCTGCGAAGTCCAGTGATACGTTGGGGGACTTCTGAGAGTGGAAGGCTTGGCTTCCCTGTCTCTCGTGGTGGCGCTTCTCCAGGAGGCATTGCTTGGCCTTTCTCTCTGTGGGCTTCCGTTACAGCAGCCCTACTGCTTACTTCTCTGCTTACTGAAGTACTACTTAGCACAGATCAAGACGACTAACTGCATCCGCCCGTGTCCTTAGGATCCCATGCCTATCGCAATGCCTGGTCTTGACGCCGCCTCTTTCTGCCGCTCCAAAGCTTTGTCTGCTTCCTCTGCGTCCAGAGTTTTTTCCTCGCTGAAGACTGACGCTGTGTAAGTGCGTAGTGGCAGAGGAGACTCAGACTTGAGTTGGGTGTTTACTTCGGCACAGGAAACAGGTCAGGAGATAAGAACAGAGGTAAATTAAGGATTAAATCCTCGAAATGTCTGAATGCTTCATCAGCTTCATACGGGCACACTGGTGAAGAGTAGTAAATCTTGAAATAGTTATATAAGACAGGTGAGGAAGAAATTTCCAGTAATTGGTTTCACATAATGATTTTTTTTTACATGCTGATTTTTCGTAGTAAAGTTGTTGCTCGTATTGATATCGAACACTATTATCCCATCCCAGTGGACAGTTCTTATGAACACACTACACTACACCACACCACACCACACCACACCACACCACACCACATTACACTACACTACACCATACCATACTGACATTCAGCTGGCCAAAGTCAAAAGGAAACAGGTTCAGGGAGGAAAAGAGAAAAGAACTGAAAACTGTCTACTCCTCTAGTGACCTGAGGAAGAGAGAGAAGAAAGAGGGCTCTAGAGGTTGAGGTGGAAGGAAGAAGAAAAAGATAAGCAGAATTCAGTAAGGCTGAAAGTCAGAGAAGTGAAACTCTCTAAGACTTTGGAGGTTAAGGGAATTTGACCAGATTTAACTCAGGTAAGGAGGAAACACAAGGCTGGTGAGCAAGTTCCTGTTTCCTTGTGGACCTGGAGACAACCATCTTAGGTCTTTGTCTGTGAAGGAAATCAAGATACGAGTAAGGAGATTGGTTCTTAGAGGATGTTAAATTCGGGAGCCAGGCCTGAGCAATGCTTGGCTTGACTCCTGAGTAGGACAGACGTCCCTGCACAGATCTCCAGGCACTGACTAGACATGGGACGTATCCTAAGAAAGCTTCACCTGGTCCTGGTAATCCTTCTGGCTTCTTTCAGGCTCGTGCTATGTGTCATGAGATTCAGGGGATGGTATCATTGCTGAGGCTGAACATCCACGCTCTGGTCTAGAGCACTGTATCTGGAGACTTCGGAGGCAAGATGCCTGGTACTTCCTCACATCTGACAGGGTTACAGTGGGTTTGAGCCATTTACTTCCCATCACTGGGCTTGATTTCCTCCACAGCTGGGGTAAATCACATGGAGCTGTCGTGAGAGCTAAATTAAGAGTTCAGGCATCCAAGGTTTTGATAAAACAGTGCCACTGATGTCTTGCCAAGTCGTTATCCTCTGTTCTTCCGTACCACGTTTAATCCCGACACAGGAATGCCTATGCTTCTGCGCCATTGCTGGAAACACATCCCAGACTCCTCTCAGGCCATGAGCAGCATCCTGCTGGCCACAAAGTCCTCTGTGGAGATCCGGAGCGCCATTATGCCCAGCAGACAGCTCTCTTGCAGAAAACGAGGGGCTCGATAGGGTTCTCTGTGGTGCCTGTGGCCCCCTGGGAGAGTTCTAAGGACAAGACTGTGTGTCCTCTTCAGCAGGTGGCTAGTTCAGAAGTATGAAACAAGCCTTAGACTAACCGAACCATGATTTCACTTGGGCAACAGCCGGCATTGAAAAAAAAATTCTTTTGGAATATCCTGCCGAATGCAAGGAAGGTGGTGGGTCAGGACGAGCTCAGAGTTTCCACTCTAGAACTTTCTTCGTCATCTTCAGCTGCAATCTGCTTTTCAACCATGAGATCGTTTAGCACCAATCCCCAGGTCCTAGAGCACAGATGTTCGCTCTACCAAAAGTTCCCCCGGTGCAGTGCACGCAAACGGATCTGCGCTCGGTGACCTTCAGGTGGACATTTTATTTCCCTGGCATATGTAGACTGAGGAGCGGCTGAAGCCCAAATACCTTTACCAGACACAGATAACAAAGGCCAAAGAGGTCTAAGAATTCTCACCAGCAAGGCCTCAGGCTACTTCAAAGATAAGACAGGAAAATCCAGCAGGTGAGAAGCCAAGATGGAGTCCTGCTCCTTCCACGGCTGAACACAAGAGAGGCCATTAAACCTAGTCACTGAGCACAGGGTTGGGCCTGTGCTTTGGACCTAATATCGCCCATGGTCCGCTGGGTAACTCTTAGATGGGCCACTTAACCTCTCTGTGTCTCAATTTCCACATCTTTCAAAGGGAAATAAAGTGGCTTCCTCATAGTATTGCTAGGACAAACAAAGAGACAAAGTGGAATAATCCATGTAAAAAAATAGTTTAAAAAAGGTGTTAAAAAAACTATACAAATATTATCATTTAGTAATGAGCAGCTTGAAATATGTGACATCCTCAAGTTCACATCCTCCACCCAACTCCAGCTTTAGAAGCAACAAACTCCCTAAAAAAACCAAAGCATTCTTTCTTATGGCAATAGCTTGGTGTACAATCAGTGTCTCTGTCAACCCCAAGCTCCTCTAGGCCAGGATTACGATCTTGAAGGTCCTTTTCCTAAGAGTCCAAGGCAACAAAGGCCTTTCCCCAAAACTCTGCATACCCCAGTTCATTAGGGCCAAGAAGAGTTTACAGTAAGAAGTTAGAATTCCCAGGGCCACCACAAACCCCACTGCCAACCTGCAGCCACACCGGAGGGCAGTGTCCTCTTGCTGCTCAGACAGCCTGTGAGCTGCTTGTGTGGGCAGCAGTCTCCGTACTTGGAGGCGGCTCGTGTCCCTTCCTCCCTACTGTGTACAGAGCTGAGCCCCATCAAAGGGGCGGCAGCATCTTCTGTGTGGCTCCCACCATCAGTGGAAGAGTGCTAGCAAGCCCCAGGCTTCCTGCTGAACTGCTGGCATCTAGAATCGCTGCCTTCAGACACCTTCTAGTGTAGTCTACACGGCACCGCTCAGCGAGTCAAAAACCTCCTCTTCCTCTCAAGTTAGTTCTCTATCCCTTGCCCCCTCTTTCATGCGCCAGGACAGACCTGGGTTTTGGGCCAAGGACTTTCTCTGCCTTATCCATCAGACGCTGAGTCCCAAAGTCTTGTGATCTGATAGCTCTTGAAAACCATTTCTCAGTACTGTTCCAGTCTCTCTTACCACTGGTCTCTCTATTTGAAGTCTCTATTTGGTGTACTGATTGTACACCAAGCTATTGACCATCATTCAACCAGTCTAGCTTCAAGATTGAATTCTACCTCCAAAAATAATTGACAAGACCTTCTGATCACTCCCATTCCCTGGTGCATCTCCTATTCTATCAAGTCCGACCAACCGAAATTCCGTAAGAAAACCCTAGAGTCTCTCTCACTTTGGGGTCTTCTATGTTGTAATTCTCATCCACTGACTTACTCTACCTTTCCTCCCTTCACTAACCCAGACTTTCTCTCAAATCTTAAAATAATCACCTCTTCTAAGAAGCATCTTGTGAATCGCCTGCTGTCCCATAGTTGGCTAATCAATGACTGCCACAGCATTTTATCATCACTTCTTGCTATTCACTGTTTATCTCTTTCACCAGACTGCAAACTCTATGGTAGTAATTTGTTGGGCCTGCCCAGAGATAACGGTCTGGGAGGGAGTGAGCAGGGCATGGCTTAGCACATGGGGCCAAAGATGGCGCTGGGAGCTGGTGTCCTAGGTGTGACCCTGATCACATTACACAGAGTCCTAATTGGCTTATAGGAGCCAACATAGATTTATGTTTAGTCTGACCTATGCAGAGTATGTACTATACTGACCATCAAGGTAATTGGCTGGTGTTTCGCGCGCTTGGATTCTTTGTGTATATAAGCTGATTTGTTACCCCCAATAAACAGAGATCTTGCTTTGACAAACTCCCCGTTCGTTGCCGAGTCTCTGGAGGGCTGAGGCGGAGGTGCAGGCGGTCACGTCGTTACAGCCAGGAGCTGTGGTTTGAGTGAGTGAATGAGTGAGTGACGGAGTGTCACCTCGACAGACTCCCTCCTGTGTCTGGAGTCCCCTGGATTGGGCAGGGGTAAAGGGCCTGCAGCATATTCGCCTTTCTCCGGCCTGGAGCCGTCCCGACGGCCTGGAGCCGTCGCAGTGTGTGCCTGGGAGAATCGTTCCAGCAGTAATTAACTAACTGAACCACCAGCATGTGTCAGCAACCAAGAGAATCTCTGCCACGTAGCAGAATATTCGTGTATTTGTATGTATTACGCAACATTTTTAGCAGCAAATGAATAAATAAATGGATGAACTAGACGGACCAAGTACAAGAAGTTGAACCACTATGAGCCACAAAGGACCTAGTTACACAGTTTTCAACAGGGTAGGCAGCCCAGGACAGGCACAGACAAAGGCCACTGATCCCCGAGGCCCACCCAGACTCTGAGTGTCACCAGGAGTGTTCATTTCACCATCCCTCCTTTTCTAAACCCACTCAAATATCCCTGAGACTGACTAACCTAAGACATGGCATTGCTGCTGGGGAAACATAGAAAGCACATGCAACAGCTAGCAGAACACGGCTGTAGAGATGTTGTGGGACTGAGGAACAAGCTGGGAGATAGAGACTGTCCAATAACGCTTGACAGACAGGGCTGTGCGGAAGTACAGGGAGGATCGAGGGTCCAAGAAAGCAATAGAAAGAAAATAAAGGAGGAGGGGCTGGAGAAATGGCTCAGGGGTTAAAACTCTGCCATGCAAGCAGAAGGTCCAGAGTTCAGATCCCAGGTCCCATGTAAAAACGCCAGGCAGAAATGGAGGTGACCACATGTCCAGTACTAGTGGGCGGAGCCTGGGAAATCCCAGAGCAAAGCAAGGAGGAGGTAGAAGTAATCCAGGATGATTCCCGAAGTCATCCTTGGTCCCCCACGGGGACATATATGCACGCATACACACACACACACACACACACACACACACACACACACACACGCGCGCGCGCGCGCGCGTATACACACAATGAATGAATGAATAAAGTTTAAAAAATAAAATTATAAAAAATAAAAAAGAAAGAAAATAAAAAGGAAACAGGGCCATAGGACATAGGAAGGGTGACTAGAGGACATAGCATAATGCAGAGGGTAAGGTAGAAGGATGGATGGGGAGGAGAAAGATTATGGGTGGTAGAAAGCCAAGGAGCTGGGGTGGGGGCTGGGTTCCTACTACCACTTGCAACAAGCAGGTAGGTAAACAGACAGGAGGCCTCTCATAGCTCATTCTCAAGGGACCTCTGTGTCCTTACATGTCCGGCCGCCTGGACAGGGCATCCTAACTGATCATTTACTCAACTAATTACATTGATCCAGACTCCAGGTCAACCAACTAATAAAATATATTCCCTCGTTTTATTGCAGAAGGGGAGAATGTTTGGACTTTGGATCTAATGGATCTCATCTTCAGTGAATTTTGGGCTCTTTCTTCCACTAGCTGTAGGGCGCTGAACTTCAGTTTCTTGAGCTGTAATGGTGACACCTACCTGTTGGGAAGGTGACGTGAGATCAAGCTCATGAAGCACCGTTCACAGTTCTAAGCACAGAATACACTGGCTCTTTCCTTTTCCTCTCTATTCTGAGTCAGTAGGCCCGTGCTAAGTGAGTGTGTGGGGACAGGAGCAGATGTGGGAAGGAACTATGCTACAGACTCATCGGGACAGAAGGCACGAGCCGGGGCTGAGTGGTATCAAGGGCTGGAACAGGGGTGGGCCTTCCCCCTGCATCATCATCACCTTCATCCAAATGCCTATGTTCTTGCTAGCAGCAGAGGCCGCGTCAGAGAGCGGGCTCTGTACGTACCTTTCTCACCACGTTTGGAGAAGAGTGCTGGGAAGTTCTGTCCGCTGGGGGGGCACTGTGAGCAGTTTCTTCCCCAGAGGTCTGGGGCACGGCAGAAACAGGATGCTTGTCAAGGGGGAGAGCTGGTTTGGGGCCCTCAGACACCGGGGTTTCTTCTGTTACCTAGAAAAGAGAGAGAAGACTTGAGTGGGCTTCACTGCTGAGCGTGGCGGCAGCAACAGTGGTAAAGGTTAGTCCCCTCTGAGTCCTGCTCAAATCCCCGGGACTCGCATAAAAAGTCAAGGGCAGCAGCGCCTACCTGTAACCCATCACTGCAGGTGGGGGAACAGGGCGCAGGAAAAGGCAGAATCCAGGAGCTCATTGGCTACCAAACCTAACAACTCCATGAGCTCCTGGTTTAGTGAGTGACCTTATCACATCAAAAGTAAGATGAAGAGGGGCTGGAGAGGTGGCTCAGGGGTTAAGCCTCTGCCTTGCAGGCAGCAGGTCCTGAGTTCGGATCCTAGACCCCACGTATAGACGCCAGGCGGAAGCGGGGGCAGCCTGCGTTTCTGGTCCTGGTAGGGCGGAGCCTGTGAATCCCGGGGCAGAGTAAACAAGGAGATGGAGGCGTCCATGGTGGTTCCTGAATTCGTCCGTGGTTCTACACACACACACACACACACACACACACACACACACACACACACACACACAATTGAATAAAAAAAAAAAACTTTAAAAAAAGTAGGATGAAGGGCCTGGGAGATAGTTCAGAGTTTTCAAGGCACTTGCCATCAAGCCACACTATCCAAGTTCAATTCCTGGAGCCCACAGGATGGAAGGAGAGAACTCCTGCAAGTTGTTCTCTGACTCACACACACACACACACACACACACACACACACACACACACACACTCAAGCAGGCATGCACAGTCAATCAATCAATGTAGAAAATAAAATTAAAAATTAGCTTAAGAGCAATTAAGGAAGACACCCAATACAGAGCTCTAGCATATGCGCGCACACACACACACACATGTATATACATGCATACATACCCACACATGAACACACACAAATGCATACATACCCACATAGATACATACATAAGTGCATGCATATCCATGTACACACATCATACACACATATGCATAATCATACTTGCACACATACTAATTTTATATAAATTCTTCCTGAGATTGTACCCTAATGTGGAAGTAGAATGTAGAATTCCGAGTTGTCATATTACTTTAACAATCATAATGGTGCTTTTGCTTATTTCGCCTCTCTGGTTTGGTTTTGCTTGGGGTTTATTCAGTACCGTTGCTGCTACTATTGCTCCGGACACAGCTTACCACTGAGCTACACCTCAGCTTTGTGACAGTCTCGACTTACACTTGGCTTCTGGTCCCCTATGAATCCTAGACTCTCCTCTGCCATCACAAAGATTATTCTACACTCCTTCAAAGGAAGCAAACCTTGGAAAATAACATGTGATGCATTATCGAAGTTGTCAGCAATGAAGCACAAACACCAAGCTTTGCATTTCATAATAAAAGTCTCCAGAGCCTATTTGAAGATAAGTAATTACAGATTTAAAGGAAACACCATTGTGGAAAAAATGAGAAGGGGTAGGACTGGGACAGAAGATCTGGAAGAACAGAAAAACAGTAGCTAAGGGGGAAGATCCCAAGGTACAAACCACACTCCAACTGTCTCCACCGAGAAGCCAGAGGATCAGTGTTCAGTGTGACAGTATTTCCCTAAGGAGAGCCCAGGAGAAGTCAGCAGACCAGAATCCAAGTTTTAGCTCTCTTTCTCAAGGCTGTCTCTACGCAACCTGCTCGACCTCTCCCGCCCCACTGTGCATCTGCAACATGCAGATGGTATAATCTACCAACCTACTGAACAAGGCTGTTGGTGTATGTTACAAACATGAACATATAAACATAAAAGATACCTAGCTTAGTAGACGTGAAATAAAGTTGAAATCTCTGCCTGCACAGTATTGTGAAAATGTCACCCGGTAGGATCTAATGACCCTCATGTCACTCCTTTAGCTCTCCCGTTCCTCCCTAAATTCCCAGCAATCGAGTCTGGGAGGGCGCACAGGCAGGAGACTGCCGCCCTTCTGCCCTGGCTCTGGAGTTCAGCAGAGCTCGAAAAGAAAGCACTGTGATGGTTACCTGGTCACAGAATGTGACATCAGCTGAGATGGTCTAGGGCCGTATCCGTAAGTATGAGGACGTGAGGGATTATCACGTAGTTGGGCCGACCCATCCTGACTATGGGCTGACCATGTGCTGGACCGAGATCCTGGAATGCATAACCTCAGAGGGGCGCCTAGCCTTCTGCACTTCCCCACGTAATGTGACCAGCTGCTTGAAGACTGCCCCAGCGTGATGGGCTCTACCTTGAACTGTGCGCTGACATAAACCCATCCTGTCTTAAGTTGCCTTTGTCAGATCACAACAACAGGAAAAGTCAGACAGGCATCATCTACGGACAGAGCTCCCAGCGTCTCCCTAGAGGACGGGGCTAAGCCCGGATGCTCTGGAGAGTACCGAGTTCCCAGCGGGACTGCGCCCTGTGTCCTCTGCAGCTTTCCGAGGTAGGAGTCCCACGGGAGCCTTGTGCTAAGATCCTGGGACCAGGGAGGCGGCTCACCTGCAGCGTGTCCTCCTGGTTCTGCGACTGGACGGGAGCTGGCTGCCGCACGATATAGTTGATCTGCCCCACGATCGTCTGCTGAAGATGCTGAGGGGATTTGGTCTGGCTGAGCTGCAGGCTGGGCTGCTGGGCCTGCAGGAGCAGCTCCAGGTCCTTCTGCATCTCCTCCAGCTCGAACTTGTGGTGCATGATGTCCACGTTCTGGGAGCAGGCAGGCCCTGGCGGGGTCTCGTGCTGACCGGACGCCAGGTGCTGGGGCGCAGGCAGGGGTGCTGGCGGCTGCTGCGGAGGCGGGGGCGGCGGGGGCGGCGGGGGCGGCAGGTGCTGCTGCGGCTGATGCTGCTGGAAGTGACTGAGCTTCAGCTTCTGGTGATGGCCAAACTGGACTTGGATGGAGGGCATCGGTAAGGCGGGCTGGGAGGGGACCGGCTGCACGTCCTGCGGGGGCACGATGCACACAGGCTGGGAGGCCAGCGGCTGCCCGGGCCGCTGCGATGAGCTCTCCTGTTCTGCGGGGGGCTGGGTTTCCAGCCAGGGCTGGAGCAGCTTTGGGGGATGGGGACCGCAGGTCAGCTCCTTGTCTTTGGGCAGGAGGGTGGGACACTGCAGTGACCCCAGCTGGTGGGTCGCCATCTCTGGGGGCTGCCGGAAGCTGTGGGTTGGGTGAACGTTGGCTGGGGGAACTTGGCCCTTGAGGGACGGTGACACCGGAGCGCAGTGGGAGCAGCAGACAGAAGAGGGGCACAGTGCCGGAGGCTGGAACTTATGTGAGGGGTGGCCGAGGACCTCTGGCTGAGCCGCAGAGGCCTGGTGGCTTTGATAAAAGGACGAAGGGCCCTGAAGGTTTCCATAGGCAGCAGCATCTCCTCGAGACAGTTGTCCCCCTTCAGTAGTTATGCAGCCTGGAAATTGACAGAGAGGTTTTCCGAAGGTTCTGTACAGTTGCTCCCTACTTTGCTACTTCCTGTTCCTAGGACCAAAGAACACTATTCAAGTTCAGGCCCGAGCTGGGGAGATGGCTCGGGGGTAAAGTCTTTGCCTCCAAAGCAAAAGGACCTGAGTTTGGACCCCAAGATCCCACGTAGAAAAACAAAATGAAACAAAACAAAAAAACCCACCACACGGATATGGCAATGGCTGACAAATGTGGCCCTGGAAGATAAGGCCTAAAAACCCCTGAATGAAAGCAATTAGGAGAATGGACATGTCATGTTCGGGCCTTTACAGACACACACTCAAATATCCTCTTACACACACACACACACACACACACACACACACACACACACACTGGGGGGGGGGCTTCAAGTCTTGAGTGCCAAGACCCAGTCTAGAACGCTGCTTTGTAACAGCACCTATATGTGCCTGCTTTAGGGAGCCAAGGATTTTTGAGGAATTGGCTCAGTGTTTACTAGATGGTAAGTCTCACTAGGGAAAGCATATGTTCTTTCCCTCAGCACCCACTCTATTTAACACAGCAGCCAAATGGACACTCACTACAAGAATCGACATGGGGGTAAAGAGGGAGAATGCTGGAAAGTAGCCACGGCACCCCTAGAAACAGTCTCCAGGTACATGTCTGGAAATCATGTGGGCAGTGCGACAGAAGCCCCTTCCAGAAGCACCAGACACTAGCGCTGCCCCGCGAGGCCTCTGAGTCCTCTGCATACAGCAGCTCAATCCTATCTCCACTCCTCTGTCTACTGATCCTCCGCCTCGCTGCTCTGGAGACACTTGCTTAGGGGTGACCGACCTCCTTGTGAGCAGAGGATGTATTCGCGTCACCTTCACGTCACCTTCGATCCTTTAGTGCCCAGCACAGGGCCTGACCTAGAACAGCTGAATAAAAACATGGAGGATGAAAGCAAAAATCAGTCGTGGGTTCATCTAGCAGAGTGCTTGACTTGCACTGAGTTTGATCCCGGCACTGCATGAACCGGGCATGGGGGTGCACGTCTATAATCCCAGCAGAGGGGAGGCAGGGAGACCAGAAGTTCAAGGACGCCCTTAGCTATCTAGCAACTGTCTGAAAACAAACGCACAAAAAAAACTCACAAAACTAAGCTTTAAAAATAAATAAATAATAGTATAAATGATCACTTTGCCATGGTCAAAGACTTTCAGTGAGATGAAAAGTCTTTTTTGGGGGGGGAGGGGGACATGTCTGTGTGTATCAGAGGGTACTGTGTATGCCCATGAAGGCCCAAAGATGACTTCAGAGATCATACCTATTTTTTGCTTTGCTTTGGAGTTTCCTAGACTTTACCTTCCAAGGCCAGAAAGTACAGGCCACCGCGATTTCCGCCCAGCATTTTTATATGGTATCTGGGATCTGAACTCAGGTCCTCCTGCTTGCGAGGCATAGGCTTAACCCCTGAGCTGTCTCTCCAGCCCAAGATGAGAAGTCTCAAAGACGGCAGGCAGTTAGCAGCATGTAAGAAACATGCACAGGATCATTAATTTTCTTCTTGTACCTCATACTCAAAAGAGGCATATTTCTCTTCTCTCTCTCTCTCTCTCTCTCTCTCTCTCTCTCTCTCTCTCACACACACACACACACACACACACACACACACACACACACAGTCTGACCACTGCTGAGATGCCTCTGTTATAACCACACACATATATCCTGTGTGGCCGCAGAGATACAAGTTCACCTGCACTACCATACAGCATTCCAGAGAGAGCGGCCCCTGTCAGCTCTCCAGCAATCAGACCAAGGCTGAGACTACTGGAGACATCCAGGCAGAAAAGGAGGCTCTAATTCTCCTGGTATTATAGCAAAGTCCTATGTTTCCGTTACTAGTTAACCTCTCCATCCTCCCACCTCCACTCAGGAAAGGGTTTGCTGAATGACTGAACGCACTGGCAGTCTCCGGGAGTATCCTTTTGGGTATGTGCCGACTTTGGGTATGAGCTAAGCAGATTCCCTACACTTATTCTTGGCAGTTAGGTCAAAATTTGCACTGTGGGTTCTGGCTCACCAAGGGACGCCAGCTGCTTGGTCCAGAAGTTGGGCTCCCAGGTGAATCTGATACTCCAAGGGGAGCCGGGATCTGTGTTACAACTCGTCTCCAGCAAGCGCTGCATCTGAAACACAATCTGACAGCAACACGAAGATCACTGGCCTGAGCTCCTGCGTCTTCATGGCAAATCTGTCCCTCTCTGGACAGGCTGAAGGGCTTCAACTCAAGGCTCTTCAGCCTCTGTTTCCCCTCACGTTTGCAGTTCCTTGCCCCTTAGACTTTTCCTATTGTCCCTCCCAATACCGTCCCAGCCAATATCCTTCCTCTTCTCAAAGTTCAGGATCCTTCCATTTGCACGTCTTCCAAGACTCATGTGATTAGTAATTCTCCCTCAGATATGGTATCAGTGGCCTGTCAGCTCAGTTTTATTCCCTGACCATCCCTTTAAAAGCTACCAAAGAAATTCTGAGAGCCACCAGTGTTGCCTTTCCACCAGCAGCTAAAACACCTCCATCTTCTTCCCCTCGCCAGCTCTCCCATTATCTAGGACCTTGGCAGGCATCCAACTCACATCTTGCCATCGTATGGGTGACAATCAATATCTTGGCCTCTTGCAGTTTTGATTTTTTTCTTTCTGTGGCAGCATCTCATGCAACCCAAGATGCCCTCGAACTCACTCTCCAAGGATCACCTTGAACTTCTCATCCTGACTCCACCTCTAAGTGCTGGGATTACAGGCATGTACCACTACGCCCAGTTTATAGGATGTTAGGCAAACACCATCCTTGATTTCTCAGTGTCAATCACCTTCACCTCTATTTTCACTTCAGTCACTATATCTAGACCCTGCTCGTTATCTAGACCCATTATGCCCGAGACCATAAATTCCAATAACCTATTTCCTCGTCATAAATAATACGCACCCTTTCGAGACATGTTTTTCAGTCTCACTGACTTTCTGCCATTATAGTTATAGTTACATAGGTTATAGTATCACTAGTGCCTTAATCACCTTCCCATCTCTGAGTGATCCTTAGGTTCAGGAACATCTGTGGAAGGCACCTTCAGCACTTTCTAGTCACTTCCTTTGCTACCTTCTTGCTCCACTGTTACTTCCAGTTCCTAAACCTTTTATTGCCTATTACTTTGTACTTTGCAGAAGAGAGATCATAAACAAATTCTCCAGAAGCTGAGCATGTTGCTCAGTTGGTAGAGTGTTTGCTCAGCATGCACAACGTCCTGGGTTTGATTCCCAGCACAGCACAAACCAAGTGTAGTGTCCACTGGTTCTCCCAGCACTTTGGAGGTGAAGGTGGGAAGAACAGAAGGTTGGTCTCTTATCTTAGTTTCAATACGTGCACCTCTCAAAATCCCCCTCTTCCAGCCAGGTGTTTTATTGCCTATGTATAATCCTAGAACTCAGGAGACAGAAACAGGAGGATCTGCAGTTTGAGATCTACAATAGACCACAACAAGCAAACCCCGTCCAAAAAGGGCAGGACAAAGCAAACCAAAACAAAAACAATCCCCCCACACACACACACACTGGGTATCACCTTCACTCTAAGCCTGGTAATTCAAAATAATCTTCAACTCTTGCTTTTCCCACATAGACCCCCATAACTTTCTATGTGATGTCTGTCTGCATGTGGCTGGGTCCAGGATAATAACTGAGTCCTTGACCTAAGACAAAGAACTGGCTGAGGTCCTGGGTCCTTTGTTCCATGCGATTTGGTGACAGAGGACATTCACTTACCAACCCCAGTGCAGTGGCTGAGTTTGAAGGATGGGCAAACCTCCAATCTAAAATGCAGGCACTTCCTGTTCTAATCTGTTTCCATAACAGACTGAAGGGACGGAGGCTCCTCTTACCAGCTCTTTGCTGAAAAGGAAAGGGACGCTGGTTTTGCTGCAGACAGCCCAGTTGATGAAATTCTGCACGTGCTCAAACTGACGGTTGAGAACCATGATGCTCTGCAACTGCTGCTCCAGCTTCCGCTTTCTCTCATTGGCAATGCCCTGGTACGTGGAGACAAGACACAGCCCTTGAAGCCGTTTGTGGGCCTGTTTGAAAAGTCTGTCGGCGCCTATCAACACAAATCCTGACAGACTCAGATAATTCTGCGTCCCTGAGAAACAGCTCATGGGCAAATGACAGATGACGAAAGGAAAGGAGAAAGGATGGGGGATTTTACAGTGCAAAAATGTGGATGGGTAATGAACAGAGAAATAAAGGGTGAAGAAAAAAGTGGACTCTGATTCTCTGTTCCCAGAAATCAACCCCGCACAGTGAAGAACGGCAGTTACCTAAGATCCACTGTCTTGATAAGAGTTTAGACTCATTTTCAAACCTTTCACAGAAGCTGCCCTCCCAAAACGAGGCTGGACATTTTAAGGTATGGGGAGCAGTGGAGAGAGATGCTATGTCTGAATTGTAGCTCTGTCTTTAGTCGGAGCGCAGAACTGATCCGTCGGCTCCGCCTGCCCACACACCTCCAACTCCTCTATGAGTCCATTGGCTTGCTTGGTCAGCTCATTCATCAGGACCATCTTGGCCATTTTGATCTGGTTTTCCACCTTCCTATGCTGATGCTTCACTTCGAAAATCCTGTAAACATGATGGGACAAAACATCGTATGTGAGCCCTTCCCTGCTGGCCCACGAGTTATGGGCCACCTTGAGATCAGAGCCCGGCGGGCGCCAAAGGAAAAGAACTCCCCCATGGCCCCCTCAGCTCTGGGCCTCCTAGCCCCCCTGATCTGACTGGGCCAATGGCCCAAAGTTTTCACTAGACAAAACTCAAATCCACTCCCAGAAGCTTAGGAGCAGTGCTGATGAGACATGGTCTGAAAAAGGAGGGTGTTTCAGGAAGTGGTAAGAAGGTAGGAGCATCGTTCAGACAGAAGTAGACTAATGTGTTCTGAGGACTCTGGACAGTGATTGGTGATGTATGTGGAGCTTCTTCTTTCAGGGATATTAAAAACACAGCTCTATAGGAACTACACAAATTTCACAATTCTATGAAATGCTAAAAGCCAGTGAATTATGTGTTTCAAAAGATTGATTTTTATGCTATGTAATATCTATCTACCCAATTTAGTATATGTGATGCTGAATATACATGAAAATACAAAATGATAGTAACGCTTAAAAATAAAAATAGCGTGCTCGCCTCGGCAGCACATATACTAAAATTGGAACGATACAGAGAAGATTAGCATGGCCCCTGCGCAAGGATGACACGCAAATTCGTGAAGCGTTCCATATTTTAAAAAAAAATAGCATCTCAATAAAACTATTTGAAAAAGAAAATCTCAGGGCTGTGAAGTCATTGGCTCACTCCCAGATTAGCTGTGCTGCCTCAGGTAAGTCACCTAACCTCTCTGATCCTCTGTCTTTTCGTCAGTAAGATGGAGGCAACCCTTGGCTGAAAGAATTGCAAGAACTGAACAAAATAAGGCACATTGTCCAACCTAGTGGTTCCCGTGTGATGGGGGTTTGGATGCTAATCTTCCTACACAAAATGTCAACCATGCTATGCTGCTTGCATGTTTCTATGGAAACACGAGGTAACAGATGAGAAAGGGCAGGTTGCATTGAACTTTTTTTTTAACTGACAAGTTAAACCTTGTAATACATAACACCCTCTTCCCCAGGATCTACTGTGTACCCACGTTTGCTAATTCTTAGGACATACTTTGGACAGGGTCTCTCTAATCATCATGAGCTGTCGCCATGTCATCATGGCTTCAGTAACCAGCTGGAAACCCGAAGGTATCCCACTGGCATTGAGACCTTGCGATCCGGGACCTATGCTCACACTGGTTCTCCGTGGAGACTGTCTATCGTCTGGTCCCAGGACCCAGGAAGTGAGGGGGCAAAGCACTCCTGCACTGGCAAAGTCTGATCTGTGCTACCTGTCCTCAATTTGCTTTGCAGAAGTCTGAAGACTGGACTTTTTATGTGCCACCTGTGTGGTCACACTTTCCAGAAGCATCCTCTGGTTTTGCAGAACTTCTTCGACGTGTCTGCACCTAAGGGAGGAGACAAAGTGAAAACTGAGGTGGGCCAGCTCCTCTCTAGAGCGCACAGGAATCCCTGCCGCGCCCTGATCAGCCTCAGAGGCCAGCATCACGCAGCTGTCTTCAAACTCATCATCCTCCTGCCTCCGCCTCTCAAGTCTGCCATTCTAGATGTGTGCCTCCTTCAGGGAGAGGATTTTGAGCCTCTGGAGCCCAGAGTGGGCCCGGGAAGCAGGGCAGAGCCCGCCCAAGCTCACGCGCAGCCCGCGGCCTTACCTGTGCTCTTTGTGCTCCACCATCAGACAGCTGTGGCACGTGAGCACATCGCAGGTCTCGCAGAACAGCTTGAGCACTTCCTGGGTGTGCAGAGGACAATACAGGGAGAGGCCCCCAGAGCCACCGCTCAGCCCTGCCAGAGAAGACAGAGAACGTGGACGGGGCACAGACACAGAGCTGGGGGGTGTGGTGCAAACAGGAGGGGCCTTTGTGTCAGGAACCAGTGAAGTGCAGGAGAACAGAAGAAACCCAAGCTCAGCCCGGCTAGATTCGCTCAGCCGTCCAGAAGCGGGAAACGGTCAAGCTTCAGAAGCAAGGAAATCGCTTATTCTTGCTGCGTGTGAATCCCCAGCAGGATGATAAGCCCTCCAGATGAACCTCAACCCCTGCTAATCAGGGCTGTTACGATGGGGCTTAGCCAGCTACCTGATCTTGCTAGGCTTCAGATAGACCATGTGGATCACAGACTCCGCTTCTCATGGTTTGACAAGCGCAAACCCCTCCCACAACTCAAGAGCCTTAGGGGGACAGCTTTCCAGAGGATCGTCTCTTACAACAGATGGGGCTGGACGGATAAAAGGGCGAGAGTGATCCAGACTGAGAGCCTCTGACCTGTGGGATACAGCTCTCTAAATAGAGGGGGAAGCTAAGAGCTCAGCTAGCTTCCATGATGACTCAAGATTCTTCTCCCAGCACCATCTCACCCACACTTGCCCACCCCCACCCCAACAGGGAGGGGGGAAGTGAGTCACCCCTTTGAGTCTAAGGGAGACAGTCTTCCTTTGTAAAAGGCTCCTAAACCATCCCTACCGCCTCCCTCAGTGGGGATCAGAGAATTATTCTCCAGGGACTCTAGGGTGCAACAGGGAAAGGGGGGGCCAGTACCTGAGGATCCCTTCTGGGCCCGGGCAAAGAGTGGGCCCCCAGGGGCGGGGCTGTGCTGGTGCTCCTCGGTGCAGGAGCTGCACAGCCAGCGGTTGCAGTAGGTGCAGAGGATGTGCGCCGCCCTCTTCTCCTTGCACTCGGAGCAGTTCTGCAAGCAGAGAGCGTGGAATCACTGGTGCTATTCTCACTGGTCTGCCCAAGCCAGTGCCCTCTTCCACAGAGAGGTGGGTCCGCTGGAGGGCTGCTGGCAGGGCTTGGAGGGGAAGTGGCTGTCCCATGAGCTAGTCCCACCAGCAAGCCCAGCTGAAGCAGAGGCCGTCCAGATGAGCAAGCCAAGGTTCTCCGCTCAAGACATGAGCAGCCTGGGCAGGGTGCCACCTGTTAAATGGGTAACATGGTGATGAAAAGATGTCACAACCATTAAGGATGCAAGAGGAGGCTTGTAGGAACTAGGCTTAGACGTGGCTGGGAACTTTTTCACCAAGAGATAGCACTTGAGTTGAATATTGAATAAATAGGCAGACAAAGGAGGAAAAACTACAAGAAAGATTAAGACAGGCAAAAACAGAGCATTCTTATTTCTTGGAAGGGAAAAAACTCCAGACGTCAGAGTACACTGGGATCTGCCTGGCCCAAAACACCTAAATTTCATCTAGTTCTAACATTTATTCATTTGATCTAACACTCAGTCTGATGGAAACATCAGCAAAAGAGGAAATGTGGGCAACACAACCTATTGTCCATACCCAAATTGTGCCAGCCACCAAACTGATGTGGATTGTGGCAGTTTTATGAATTTACTATGAATTCTTTAAAAAATTTTTATTATTTATTCAATTGTGTGTGTGCATGTGTGAGTGTGTAGAACCACGGGCGAACTCGGGAACCGCCATGAACCGCCTCCACCTCTGCCCTACCAGGACCAGAAACGCAGGCCGCCCCCGCTTCCGCCTGGTGTCTATACGTGGGGTCTAGGATCCGAACTCAGGACCTTCCGCCTGCAAGGCAGAGGCTTAACCCCCGAGCCACCTCTCCAGCCCCATTACTATGAATTCTTTAGAAGTAGAATATGTGATTCTATCTTCCTAGTACCCAGCACAGGGTCTGATGCATAACAGACATTCAATAAGAATTAGATATGGGAACAATCAAGTAAATTAGTGCATGAATGGAATATAGAGGTAAGGCTATGCTGGTAAGAAGAAAAACAGAAGGCATACCTGTCAGTATGTAAATTAAAAATAAGAAGTTCAGGAACAAGGTGAGAGTTGTTACGTGCAAGCAAGGTTAAAGAGCCAACTAAGTCTAAGATGTGTGCATTTCAGCTCAGGAGGGAGATAGCAAAGTATTGACTTTTATTTCAGCAAGAACTATAAGAAAAAGAAAAACATTGAGATAAATTAAGGAATGTTTAATGTACTTTCATATACATTCATCTTCTACTTGAAGCACTAACCAAACCAAAAAGAAAAGCTTGTACTTTTAGCTGGACGGAAAACTACTTTGCTTCTCCCAACTCAAGATTTTTTTCTATCCTTCTAATTACATAGATGGATGGATGGAAAAACCAATGGAGTCGGTGATAGGTAGGTAGACTTATAGATAGGTAGACTTATAGACCTAGAGACAGGGCCTTCATCAATCTCGAAGAGGACTGGCTGCTTATTTCCTCGTCGACTTACCCTGGACATTTTGGATTGCCCGGTAGAAAAGCAATGGAGAAAGATATGTTCAGTCACATCCCTGGTAAGATACACTCGCTGACACTCAGGACAGGAGATGAGTTCTAGAAAGAGAAAAGAAAGGGCAGAGTCAGGGCAGCAGCAGATTATCCATGAGCCCAGATGGCAGCTTCCTAACACACGGCACTGAGCTATGGAGTGAGGTATAGGCCAAAGCGAGCTGCAGTCAGCGCCGCAGCCTGCAGGTCCACGCAGGTCCTCCCAGGTGACCGCCCTGCTCTGCAGCACTGGGGGCCTCCTCCCACCCCTAACTTTGCCTAGCCCAACCTTCCTCTCCTCCTCAAGAGCCAGGCTACTACGAGCTCAACTTTCTGCTTCTGACAGTAAGTTGTCTTCCTCCTGCACCTATTCCTCATTCCGTAGCCGACACGCTCCAGAGAGTTAGCACGGCCCAGCGTACAGAGCCAGTGGTTAGTTACCATGTACCGCTCTTACCTCAGAGATCTCAGCACTAGAGCAGTAGCCAGGAAAAGAAAGGGTCCCTGACACCTTCCATCAGAGAGGCTCTTCTCTTGGAATAATCAATACCAATCAGACGCCTCCTGGGGCTCAGAGACCTGTCGTGGCGCTACCTCCTCCTAGAGTCCTTGACCATGTCGGGTACACCATATACATGCAACACTGTCAACAGCCTGACTTACTCTCTCTCCCCAACGGAATGGGAGCGTCTCCAACACATTCCTTAGCACAGCGGCTGCTGAATTAAACAAGCAGCAGGAGACTGTCACGCTGGGGGCTATAGTGACTCTCCAGGCCCACTCCTAGAACAGTGGGCCCTCTGGGATCAAGCAAAGAGTCTCCTAAGGAGGGAACCTGTGTCCAGGCATGAGATTGGCGCAGAAAGGGACTGACGATGACTGTGGCTGGCAGTACCACCACAGTCTTCTTCCCCGCCTTGCCTCTCAACACAGAAACGAATGGTATAGTAGCAGTTGTTCTAAATTGCTCTGAGACAAATGTAAGCCCCAATTTCTCATTTGCAACCCAATGACTTAGGGCAAGTCACGTTATCTCGCTTGACTTTCCCATGCCTAGTTCCTTACATGTAAGACAGAAAAGGAAAATAAAAGTTGACGTATTAACTAACACACCTGTAATCCAGCACTCAACAGATGAGGCAGAAGGATCATAGCTGGAGAGAAGCGTGAGCTACACAGCACAATTTTGTCCTCAAAAAACCTTGCTGAGAATTAGATTCCTACTTGAGGAAACACATAGGTGTCTTTGAAAACTGAATTCATGGTAAAGTGACAATCACATCATTAATTTGCCTGATGTCGAAAATCAGAAAATTTAAACAGTAGACTAGGTCTAGAAGATGAGGTAGGTCTCTTGTGACCTATCATCAAAAAGGACACTCAACACTAGGGGAAAGCCTGAGTGGGTAAAGTATTTGCAACACTAGTATGCGGACTGAATTGACTTTTGCTTCCCACCAGCACTGGGGTTATAGACACATAGCACCAAGAAAACAAAAAGACTGGAATTCACATCTCCAGATCCCATGTAAAAATGATAGGGGTTGTGGGGGGTCCACTTATAACTCCAGCCTCACAGGGCAGAGTCCAAGTGTCCTCAGAGCAAACCGGCTAGCCAGACTAGCTCCATCTACAAGCTCTGGGTTTTATTAGAGACCTGGCCTCAAAAAAATAAAATGTAAGAGCAACTGCTGATGATTTATGATATCATCTCTAGTACACATACACACACACTTACAAACACGTACACACATGCAAGAATGTACATACAAACATGTACTCCTCCCCACATACATATGGAAATGGAAAATGGAAAAAAAAATCTAACCTGAGGTTTAGATTGCTGAGTGATGTCAAACCAAGAGCGAAGAGGCCTCAGTTGTCTAAACATTCCTTCTAAGACCATCCTATACTAGAGGGACTGAAGTGACCTACTAGTCAAGCGCAGTCACAGGAATACAGTCAAGACTAACTGAACTCACCCCAGACCAGAAGAGCCAACCAGAGATCTTAGCCCAACTGGAGAACCATACATTAAATAAAGTGTAGCTGGCTTTAACCACTCAATTCTGGGATGACCTATGATGTAGCAGAAGCTAATGTTACAATCTGGAAAATCCATGACACAGTATCAAATAATAGCCCTCAAAGAGCAGTGGATTTGAGTGACTTAGCTGAAATCTCCTGGGTGTTTTTCTTCTGGTCAGGGACAGTGACCAGGAGATGCCCTCCACCCGAGGATTCTGATTAAATCCTCATCCAGGACAGTCACATGATAGAGACCTCTCCACCTCATTCGCCGTGGGGAGCCTCTCTCATCTATCTCCAGCCCAGAATCTCTGCTCTAATTGTTAAAAGTGGTTTCCATAACACTTCCAACTCTGGTACCAAATGCTCAAACACTCATAGTAACACAGCTTCACTAAGCAGAACCGAGAAGAAGGAACCAAATACCCTTCGGATAAGGTCTCCTGGTACATCCTCTTTTTTTAAATTTTTTAAATTATCTTTATTCAATTGTGGGTGTGTGCATGTGTGTATATGTGTATGCGTAGAACCACGGGCGAATTCGGGAACCACCATGGTCGCCTCCACCCCCTCCTTGTTACTCTGCTCCGGGATTCACAGTCTCCGCCCTACCAGGACCAGAAACGCAGGCCACCCCCACTTCCACCTGGCGTCTATACGTGGGGTCTAGGATCCGAACTCAGGACCTTCTGCCTGCAAGGCAGAAGCTTAACCCCTGAGCCACCTCTCCAGCCCCTCCTGGTACATCTTCTATGCCCACTGGCCTTAAAGTCAATATCCTCAGTTTGGCATTCAAGGTGCTGGCCAACCTGGCACTGCCTTCCTTCAGTTTCATCTGGAGCTCATACCATGTCCCTTATACCACCAAATATCTCTGTCTTCGGAATGTGCCAAACTTTTCCATGGCTTTCTGAGAAAATACTGTTCTCTCTTGCTAAAACACTCTTTCTTTTCTGATCAAACTCCTATTCGTCCTTTCAAACCTGTTCAAATGTTCCACCTTCAAGAAGCAAGGTTGATTTCCCCTAGGATCAGCTAATTAGTCCCTCCTTTAAAAAGTAAAATCTTTCTATCATAACAAGTATCACTCTGCATTTTAACTACTGCTTGTAAGTCTACACACAGAAATAATCCATAATTAAAGGACACTATGTTTTTAGCATTGGATTTCTTTGAGACTGGTATATTCCATATTCCACTCACCGCTACTGAGGGTAGAAGAATGCACCTGAAGTTTCTGGGTGATTGGGAAAAACCAGCCTAAGATGAGAAGGAATCATGTGGCGCCTGGGAATGGATCTGAGGTTTGCATTCTAGACCCAGCATTATATAACACTGGGTGAGTCATAGCAATAGAAAGAATGGACTGTCCAGCCCTTGTAATGAATGCTCCAATCAGGCTTCCAAAAAATTCCCCTAAGCAAAATGAGAAGAAAAAGTCAGCAAATGGCAACTAGACCAGCTATTTTCCTTGTCAGAAAGTCAGGTGAACCGAGTGTGGCAGCACATACTCATAGTTGGAGGCCTAAGACAGGATAATCATCAGTTTGAGGTTAGCCTGGACTACACAGAAAGACCCACCTCAAACAAACAAGACTGGAGAGATGGGCTGGGGAGTGGGGCGGTTAAAGGCTTTGCCTTGCAAGCAAAAGGATCTGAATTTGAACCCCAGGTCCCAGGTAAAAATGGCAGCAGCCTGCAATTCTGGCTCCTAAGGAGCGGAGCCTGGGAAACACCAGAGCAAAGCAATAAAGAATACAGCAATCCAGGACGAATCCCAGTGCATCCTTGGGTCTCCACAGGCACACACACTCAAGCGCCCTCTTACACACACACACACACACACACACACACACACACACACACACACGCATTCACATGCACAAATATGTGTACAGACAAGTGCACACATATGAATAAATGCACACACCATACACACGTAAAAGAATAAATTTCTTTAGAAAAAAAGAATTGTTCAATCCATAAGCTTGAGCTTTTAATTCACAAACAAATCTCTCTCCTGAGACTTAGAACACTTGGGTCCAAGGAGGCATGTTTCTGCTTCCAGAATGCAGAAGTCACACGCACCAGAGGTCTTCCTGAGTGGCCAGAGATCTACAAGAACACCTGAAGGTCTAGGTCAACTGTCCTGTCATAAAACTGAAGACTGAGCCTGGGGGCATGGCGTGAGCCTAAAGTCCAACACTCAAGAGGCTGGCACAGAGGATCGTAAGTATGAGGCCAGTCAAGGCTATATAGTGAGTTCCAGGTCACATGGGCTACATGGAAAGACCCTATTTCAAAACGTCAATAAAAAACAAATTTAATAAATTTCTGGTCTCGAGGTGATGTGGGACACATTCACATCTGCTTAGTATCACTTTCTGGGTCAGCACTATGCATGGCTATCTCATTTAATCATCCACTCGTCTCTTACCCATTTTACAGTTAGGGAGACTGAGGCTCCTAGAGGTAGCCATCTGTCACTTATACACACTCGGACAAAAGTGTATGACGGAAGCCCAAGTCAACCTGTCTCAAACCACGCTCTTCCCACTTCAGTTGTTTCCTCCCTGATTCAGGTATAAAGAAACAAGATAGTTTTACTCTAATTAGTTTCATCCTAAAGAAAGTATTCTCTAATAATAATCAGACCACAATAATGATGCAGCTCAATTAATGGTCTGCACTGGGCTCTGGACTCTACAAATCCACAAGGAACTGGGCAACCATCTCTGGTTGTACCTAAAAGTTTAAGAAATAGTTTTTGAGAAAAGGCAAGTGGAATGAAGTTTTTCTGCCTAAGGAGGCAGCTGTATTCTTTGCTGTAACTATGAATTATAACGGGAGCTTTTAAATGACCTGATGTGGGGCTAAGGAAGTAGCTCAAGAATGCAGCTCAAGGTTCTCCTGTCATGCACAAGGTTCTGGATTCTCTCTCCAGCACACACACACACACACACACACACACACACACACACACACACACACACACACTCCAGTCTACATCCCATACCAATTAAAGCAGAATTTCGAGAGACGGAGGTCAGGCAGACGGAGGAATAGCAGCCTGGACCGAGTGTCCTCTTCCCCAGACAGCTCTGTCCCTTGAATCGTGACGATGAAAAAGGCAGACCGTTTAGAGACACTCTGAACATGGCTGTGACAGACTTCCCCTCCCGCAGAGAGAGAGTCAGATTCCCAAGAGACAGAAGGACGTCCCGATGCCTGGGTGCTCTGGGGGTCGGCACCGAGTTAAAGACACATTTGCCTCCCCTGACTTGAAGCTCAGCTAAGACTGAGACTCTGGCTGTGGCGGCTGCCGCTGGAGCCGAGTGAGTCTGTGGAGCCGGTGAGAAAGGAGGCCTAACAGGCAGGTTCCCTCCAGCATAAACAGCAGCAGGCCAAGCCACCTGAACACCAGGAGGAGAGAAGTCCTGGCGAGCCCAGGAAATCTGCCATGGTTGGCTCAGGCCACCAGATGAGTGCTGCCACCTGTGCCCGGTGCTGGACAACCCAGGAAGGCTTCCACTCTCAGCTCCAGGGCTCCCGCTCTCCCCCGACAAGCAGTGCGAGCTTCTGGAACAGCCTGATGCTCCTCTGCTAGGGTCCAAATCTGGAAAGACCTTCCCTGTCCATCTGACCAATTCCTTGCCAATAGGCTGGCCCAGAAGGCCCGGGAGAGGCAGAGACTTAGCTTTAAAACTACACAGCCTTTCTAAAACCTGGAACCAGTAAGCAGCCCCGAACCACCTCTGCAGCCACAGGTAAGACACTCTGCCTCACTACTAAGCAAGGAGATGAAGCGCTCTGGAGGCCCCGGTGGGCTGGTTATACTCACTTGTCATTTGTGCCTTTTCACTCTGGACAGCTCCAGGATGCCGAGCGTCAGGTAAAGTCCCAACGGAACAACTCCCCCCCAAACCTTCTGCTAGCCCATAGCTCAGAGCAGCATCACCTTCGAGAAACATGCTGAACCTACTCCTCAGATGCCAGTCCCTGCTAGGAAGACAAATTTTGATCCAAGACACCCCTAGGTTGTTTTCCAATTTTGCCCCTGGCTGCTAGCAGACTTACCAGTCCGCCCTGCTGCCCTGTAATTAGAGCAACACCTGGGAGAGAAGTCAGAGGAGAGAAGTCAGAGGAGCGACAGGTGAGACCACCACTGCTCCGGGCTCGGGAGAATGTGCTCCCCCAGAGCCCAGGAGCGCCCACCCTGCATGCCGCAGCCAGCTGGGCCGCCGGGCCTGAGCCTTGGGGAGCTGGGTTCTGGGTGGGGCGGGGGAAGCAGCCTGGAGCCTCTCCTCGCTCTGATGCAGCCAGGGCTGCGTTTCTCTAGCTCACCTGAGATGCTCTGCAAGAAAGAGCTTGGCTGACTCCTCCTGTTCCTGTTTATCTTGAAGGCTCTGCAGCAATTTCCCAAACTGAGCAGCGAGGAGGGAGACCTCAAAGAGGCGACTCTCTTCCTAGCTGCATCTCCTTCCTAATCCTCTGGGTGCCTCCGAACAGAAGCTCAGAAGGAAGGAAACGAGATCTTCAACTTTCAGGAACTAGCTCTGCCGCCCTCTGCACGGCTCGGAGGCTGTCGCTCTCAGCCTTTTAGGACTCGATCCAAAAAAAAAAAAGAAAGAAAGAAAGAAAGAAAAAAATCCTTCAGCCCTCCATGTCCCCCAAAATGACAGTGCTCATGTGTGGCTGGAACATGCCCGGATCCGGCAGCTCATTTAAATAGATCTCATCACAACAACAGTGTTGGTGGAGAAGTGAGTAGCCGGAGGGCCCTGGGGACCCCCTGTTTATACGTAGGAAGAATGATGCAATCTGGGTATCAAAATAGCAATCCAGAGTGGAATAACAGGCTCGCGCAGCGGCGGTGCCTGCACAGCCAGAGCTCAAGTTGACACACTCTGTCAGCCCCACACTGCTGCTGCAGCACGCAGATGCCAGGCACACACTCTCACCGCATCATTTTAAAAAACAGCAGGAGCCCGAGAGATCCTTTCACTGCAGGGGGCCTGGAGGGGGGACAAACCTTCCACAGATATTAAAATCTATCTCCTACATACTCACCTGCTCCTGCCACTTCACCTGAAGTCCTCATCCTGTGACGTCACAGTCGGTTGCCATAGTGACCGGTGTCCGTCACAGGCGGAGGATTAGGACTTCGGATGGAGAAGGCACATCTTTATGATGCACAAAGGTCCTGGCAGGTGTCCCCTTGGCAGCAAGCCCTCTGAGCTCTACTCCCCGGGGAGAGACAGTCGCATACGAGCAGGAGGAAGGGAAGGAAAACAGGAGCCAGGCGGAGGAAAGACTTTAGGACGGGGCAAGACTGCGAGTAACAGGATAATTACAGCGGCACAGAACAGTCGGATGTGGGGGAGTGGCAGGGAGTAAACTCAGACTGGCAGGCACGAAAGCTCCTGACAGGCCTTGAAGGCCAGCAAAGGATCCTGACTGATCTTAGACAAGGAAGCCCAGAAAAGGTTCTAAGAGATGGACCAGCTGGGCTGCACGATTGGGACATTTGTCCAGTTGTGCATCAGTGAGATCCTAAAATGTGGGCAGAAGTGAGTTGTTTCAAAGGAATGACCAAAATTGGTGGTTGGAGATGGCGGCGATGTGTGAGAAGTCAAGGGCGAGGGTTGCCATGAAGAAAGGCAACGGGAGGAGGGTGAGGGCGGCAGCCAGATCCTCTCACCTGCCGAGAGTGGCATCCTGCACCCTCCTCACAGCAGACCGCAGCCTGCCCTGCCCAGACCAGTAAGTTACAAATCTGGGGTGTTTTCTAGAAATCCTGAATCCGTCAACCCCAAATCTCTTGGATGAAAATTTGGGACCAAATCTATCATTTTAGCAAGAGTCCCAAATAATTCTTAGGTCTCCAGAAAGCACTGGTCCGAGGCGCAACATCTGGAAGCCACAGCCTGGGCAAGCACGGCTGACGGCATCCACATCCTGGTTTTGTTCGTTTTGTTCATTTTGTTTCGTCATTTTGAGACAGGATCTTAGGTGGTCGAGAACGCACACACGCAGCCGAGGCTGGTCTTGAACTCCTGATCTTGCCTCCACTTCCCAAGCACCAGGATTAGAGGTGTCTGCCACAACACCTTGCCAGAATGACTTTCTAAAATACAAATTGGCTGGGGCTGGAGAGATGGCTCCGGGATGAAGCCTTTGCCTCGCAAGCAAAAGGACTTGAGTTCAAATCCTGGATCCTCTGTTTAAAAAAAAAAAAAGTCAGGTAGAAACTGTGGTGGCCTACACTTCTGCAGACCTGGAAGGCAGAGCCTGGGAAACCCTAGAGAAAAGTAATAAGGAGGTAGAGCAATCCAGGGCGATTCCCAAAATCACCCTTGGGCCTCCACAGGGCACACACTGTACCCTTTGATACATTCACCCACACATATCCACACCTACAATAAATAATTAAATAAATAAAATACAAATGTGATCATAGTCTAGTGATGATTAAAAAAAAAGACTTTCATGACCCCCATCAGAAAACTTACTTTCCAGAGTTCCCACCTCTCTCTCTCTCTCTCTCTTTCTCTCTCTCTTTCTCTCTCAAGCATTTTATATTCCAAAAGAAATCCCCTTTGTGCCATTCGCCTACCTTCTTCTCTGTGGATTTCATTCTGACATCTGACCTAAAAGCCCCTTCCATGTTTTTCTGTCCTGCATGGCTCCTGAATAACTCTTTCTATTTGATAACTCCCAAACAAATTCAAGCCTACCAATTTTCCCAGTATCTGAAACAAAGGTCAGAAAAATACAGTCTGCCTGTTTCTGCCAGTTAAGAACACAATCAAGACACAGTGTCCTGGGCTGGGATTGTAGTGCGGGTGGGAGAAGCTAGCCTATGAACACATTGAGACCTCAGATTGGATCCACAAGTTCCATATAAACCCAGCCTGGTGGCTCATGTCTGTAATTCAAGCGCCCAGAAGGCAGAGGCAAGAAGATCAGAAGCTCAAGGTCATTCTTGGCTATACTGTGAATTTGAGGTCAGCCACACTAACCATGGTTGCTTCTGTGCTACAATGACAGAGTTGGATAAATATCATGCCTGGGAAAGTGCAAACTATTTACTACCTGGTACTTTTTTTTTTAAGCGAAAGCTCATTCACCCCCTAGCCTGAAAAGATAGCTCCTTAGTTATTCTAGGTTCTCCATCTGGGATCCAGTTCTCATTTCTGGGGTCATGATTTTTTCCGGGCCCACTTCCATCCCCATGAGCTCTAGTTTACTAACTGGTTCAATACATGAGGTGGACTTTCATATTTGATGAGGGCATTACCAGCAAGAAAAGGATGTTCGGGCAGAGGGAACATCACAAACAGAAGATGATAAATGTGAAAGTGTGAGACCTCTTTGGGGAACAGGCAGCAAAACTAGAATATGCTACAAAGTTAATTTGGACCAGACTAGGAAGAGCTTTGAAGACTGGCGCTGCTTCTTTTCTGAACTGCAACCTGTCTGAACTCAACTGTCTGTTTCTCTCTCTCTCTCTCTCTCTGTCTCTCTCTCTCTCTCTCTCTTTCTCGGAATTGAACATAAGGCTTTGCACATGACAGACAGATATTCTGCCCCTAGGTTGTATCTTTGTATTTTGAGGCAGGGTCTCACTAAATTGCCCCTTGAGTTCCCTTGGCAGTCTGGGGAAGCTTAAACTTGAAATTCTTCTGCCTCGGCTACCTGAGTAGCTTGAATTACAGACCACCAGCCCTAACTCCCAACTCAGAGGCTTTAGGTGGTTACGTACATTAGTCCAGAGTAAGGAGGAGACAAGGTGATAAGGTTTGAAGCTGAAGGACTTGGAGCATAACCCAAAGGTACAATGAGGCAGAAAAGATATCACTGTAGGGAAGGATAAACTAAGGTCAGCCAGTCAGTCTAAACCAAGAACCCGGTGGCTAGGGCTGGAGGGGAACGTATGGAATGAACTTGCGGCCTTCAGAACTTGTGCTCCAAGAAACAGCAACTAGTGTAATACAGGTTTTCTGTCCCAAGACAACGTCTACGGCGGAAAGCAAAAGGGAGGAGGAATCTGACCTCGCCTTTTCTGGTAGACTCTCGTTGAGTCACACAGCATTTCTCTCTCTCTCACCTCAGGTCTCAGGAGTTGAGCCGCACAGCAACAAGCTGACACCCTCCTCGCAAAGTCACGGAGTCCACTTCCACTTTGGCTTTGGAAGGGTCCGTGGGGTGCAGCAAAGGACGCACCCTGTTCTGGATCTGCAGCCTCTGCAGTCTCCGAGTCCAAACATGCTCTGGTATTAGCAGAGAAGGGAGTCAGATGGTTTTTTTCCTGGCTCTGCAAACAACCAATGGTGTGACTTGAGCAGGATTCTAGCCCTTTCTGTGCTCCTCATGCTCTATGTGTGCAGCGAGCTTGTGCAGGGGACTCTAGGGCTGCACCTGCTGTCTGGCCTTCACGGCACGTAGCCACCACTGACCTCTCTTAAACGAGAGATGTAGCCACAAAAGTCTGTCTGTCCTTCGCCATTACCTTGAGCTCCCTCAGCGAACAGCTTCTCAGATAGTACAGCAGCAGCAAGCCCCCCCCCCCACCTCCCCGCAACACAACCTGCCTCCTTCCCATCACCCAGAGGAATTGTTCCCCAGTAACTGGTACTGTTCAGAGGTGTCAATGCTCCTCCCAGAGCCCTGGAGAGCCAATTAAGGAAGGAAATTGTTCCTGAACTAAAAAGCCACTGACAGGGCTCGAGAGCCTAGGCTTCCACACCTGCCGCCCACCCGGCTCCGTGCAGCGAGGCGGCCTGCCCTCACCTGGGAGGGCCGGTCAGTCGTCGCAGCTACTCGACTCCACCAGGACGAGCCTACTGCCCGGTACGCTGAGCACAGCCGGGCACCCCGGCCTCCCGTCCCACCAAAGGCCATTAGAGCCCCTCCAGCAGAGCTGCTCATTAAGATAAGAGGCATTTCCTGATCTGACTCTGAGGTTGTGGCATCTTGCATCAGTTCCCTCTCTTTGGGTCTTCCCAAAGCCCCCAAGGCCTGCCCATCAAGGGATGGGTAATTGCTCCCCCTTTCAGCATGAGCAGGATACAAAGAATATGCTTTGAACAGCTTCAGGATATAGAGGCGACCTGTGGTGGCTCATGAGTCCAGCCCTAAAGACAGAGAGAGGCTGGGACTGCCCAGCCAATGAGTACTGGAGTCTAGGCCGGCTCCAGAGCATCGCGTCTTCTTCCTACAGCTTCGTGGCCATCTTCCATTTTGAAATCAGGGAAAGTCAGATTCTAAACAGATAGATTCTGGAATTTATATGTGAGAATCCAAGTCCTTCATCTATAAGTTGTTTTTTAGTTGCTTTGAAGAGAAAAAAAGTAAACAATGTTCCATTTATTCAAAAAGGGAAGGAACTATCCAATTAACTATCCCTCAAACCCAACCAAAAATTAAAACCTTGGGAGCTCTTAGAATCTTGACGACAGCACCAGCACTTCAGGGACGCGTTCCTCAGAGCTAGCTCAACTCACTCACAGTGTCACTTCGGTACTCAGTAGACAGACAACCTTCCAGATGGCATCTGACCTGGGACCACTTTGAAGAGACTAAAAAAGAAACACACAGGTGCTTTTGCACCTGTGACGTGACGTTCCAACAGCCCACTGCAGATGGAAATGCATCTAATACACTTGATCTACTGAGCATCACAGCTTGGCCTAGCCTCCCTTAAACATACTCAACATCACTCTCATTCACCTTCGGTTGGGCAAAATAACTTAACACAGACTCTTTTATAATAAAGTACTGAGCATCATGTAAGTCACCGAGTACCAAATGGCCATGAGGGTATTCTTTCGCCCAGTCATAAAGCTGAACCATCAATCAAGAATCATCTACGGTCCCTAGTAGATATCACATCGCATGAACAGATGGATGCCTTTGCAATCCAGTCTTTCTGCACAGACACTACAGCACCAGTCATCCTACTGCACGGCTAAGCCACTCTGCTACTCGGCCGACTCCTCTCTTTCCTGTGATCTCTGTTACACGCTTTCAAAGATCTTGTCCGGCAAGGTATGTTGGCACACGCCTGCAATGCCAGCACTCAGAAGGGAAAGGCAGGAGGATGAGAAATTCATGGTCATCTAGGCTACAGAGTGAGCTTAAGGGCAATCCGCACTACATGAGACCCTGCTCCGAAAACAATAAAATGAAATGAACTCTTCAGTCCCCAGGTTTTTCACCTGCCTTATAAAACTGTTGTGAAGTTTAGAACACATAGCAGAGACACAAGAGCCCAGCAAATTGCCTACCAACCAGTGGTGTTTGATATTTTGTACCTCCAAGTTGAATAACGCAATGAAATAGTGTCCGGGTTAAAAAAAAAAAATCTCCCTTATAAGCCAGAACCATGAGGACTTTGCGGACTTGCTGGTTAAGTTGCTTGCTTAATATTCATTTAAGTGCTAATCAAGCTGTGTTGGGCCATGGCGAGGCGGAAAGGGACTGTATAGTCCAGATGAAAGGGAAGATGCCCACCTCAGGACATATGTTAGATTTCAAGTCCTAGTACAGGAGCACAGTCCCGAGGAGCCTCAACTGAAGGAACAACGTAGAAAACCAGCTGTCAAGAACCCAAATCCAGGAAAACCCCTTTCCATTCAGCAGGGCAACTGCATGCGCTGCCCGGCATCCTGAAGAAGTCGATTCATGAAAATGGACCTCTCTCCATGTAAAGTGACCCCATCTGGCTGGAGAAACCGATGTTAGGAATTTCTCGTCTCTATTCCCTCTCCTACCCTCCCCCTCTATCTGTTCCCACATTTCACTTTTAAAACCCTGAACTGACAGAAGAGGATAAATCTAACATGTCTGTGATCCTGTTCTGCTAGATAAACTGGCAGCACTTTTCAGAAAACCAGACCCCCAAGCATGGCTGCGCAAACTAGAGCCCAGGAACTCAAGTTCAAGTGTGTGGTTCTCACCAGAACTGCCAATGACAGATGACAGCTCTGCCTTTCTCCAGACATCTCACTCAGATGACTTCTTTTAGTCCTTCAGAAAACACACAAAGAGCAACTCAATATGCAATGGTCCTAGTGCACAGAGAACTTCCCAGAGCTCCTGTTCCTTCATTGAACAAGAAACATGTCTACTTATCCATTTGTCATTAGACTATGAGCTTCTAAAGCCATAGACCGCTCTTAAAATCTTTGTACTCTATATGCTGCAGGGTGCCCAACAGCCAATCTACACCTATGGAAGAGACAGATAAACAGACCAACAGATACGACAATGCCTAGGGTCTTAATAACTCCACATAATAAAGTAGAAACTTATTCCACTCTTCACCCACAAATGCAGACATGGGAGATAATAAAAACCATACCACAGTAATAGAAAATGCCATATATGAGTCTTTCTGTTTCCAAATCAAGTATGTTCACATAGATCTTTCCCACAGTTTCACAAATTCTAAATAAAAGCATTTTTACATTCTTTAATCTTTTATGCTTTAGTAAGAATAGTATAGAATGTTTTGTGTATGTGTTCTCATTTTATCCTCATCACATTCCTATGAGCTAGTTTCTACTATTATATCCTTATTTTATAGGCAAAAAAACAACCACTTCAAACAGAAAGAAATGAAATAAGTTACTCAAGGCATATGACTGTTCTGTGTAGGCAGATGGAGACTGACAGACACCCGCATGTACTGACATGAAAGCTTATGTTTATATTTTCCATTGCATTTAGGATAACTTGACTACAAACACTATGATTGTGAAAAGTTATTATTCCTGTGAATTTAATGTTCTGACTTTAGTCAAAACCTTTGACACAGGCCCAGTTAGGTCATATTAAAAATCTTAAATGCAACCAAAAGCCCCAAAGTCAAAACTGTAAAACTTAGAAGAAAACGGAGAAAAGCTTAATGTGATGATGATTTCTTGGATGTGAAACCAAAAGCACAGACAACAATAACAACGAAAAAAAAAAATAAGTTGGACTTCATCAAAATTAAGAAAATTTCACACATCATCAGAATGAAAGGGTCATCCCTTTGTCCATTGTACATTCTGTGTACCAAACCAACATACTATATGTTCAGAACGAAGGTTGCATGATGCAACACGAATGACCACTTCCAGAAACTTCCAGAAACACCTCAGAATGAATATGTGTTTGATTTCAATTAACTTTTTGTTCACTACATATTCAGAAACCTTTTACTGTTGTCATATTTTGTGACTCCCACGTTTAGTCATGTGATTCTTATATGGATTCACAACTATAGTTTATGAAGCTGTGGTATAAGTAATTACAAATGCCTAATATACAGATAACTTAAGTATCTAAAACCAAAAAATACATTCAATTTATGAAAAATTGTAAACTTGTAAATAAATGTAAATATCAACCGTAAATCCTTTGAAAGTCATTATAATTTACTTCATTTATAAGTACAATAATAAGATTCATAAGATAATGTTAAAGGCTTAATGAAGTGCAAAGTTTAAGTTTAAAACCCATATATTATGGGGCTAGAGGGATATCTCAGTGGGTAAAGTCCTTGCTGTACAAGTGTGAAGACCTGAGCTTAAATCCCCGGCACCCACCTAAAAGGTGGGTGCGGTGACACGTGCCTGTAGTTTCAGCACTGCATAAGGGCATGAGGACAGGAGCTGGCAGGCCAGCCTGGCCAAAATGGAAACCCAACATTCAGTTAGAGACCTTGTCTCAAAAATAAGATAGAGAGCAGTGGAGAAAGACCTAACTATCATCATCTCTGGCCTCCACATATGAACACATGGTCATGTGAACCTACTCATACATATAAATATACATGCGCATCACATACACCTACTCATACATATAAACATACACGTGCATCACATACACAATAAATAAATTTTTAAAGCTTCCTATATTCATTATAAAAAAAAATCAAAGCAGGACTGGGGAGATGGCCCAAGAGTTATATAGCATTTGTCACACAAGAAAGAAGGCTGAAGTTCAGATATCTAGATCCTGTGTAAAATGCTGGGTTGATGTAGCAGCCTCTGTGTAATTCCAGCCCTGGGAGGTGAAGCCCGGGAACTCCCAGAGCAAGCTGGCTAGCCAGAATAGCTTTATAAGCAAGCTCTGTGTTTGACTAAAGACTAAGTCTCAAAAGAAAAACACGGCAGATAATAGATGAAGATTCCCTATATCAACCTCAGGCCTCCACGCACAAGTGCACATAGGTACATATATACCTGTACACAAAAGTTCATCCATGCATATATATGCAAAACACACATACAAACATGTGCACATCCCTCACGCACATACACACATGAAAACAGAAAAATAAAAATAAATAAATAAATCAGAGTACACAACCAAGTGCTCACACTTATAAACCCAAAACTTGAGAGGCTGAGACAGGAGGATCACCGTGAGTGTGAGGCTAGTCTGAAGTAAGTTTCAAGTCAGCATGGCGTTAAGAGTGAGGCTCTATCTTTAGAAGAAAGAAAACAATTAGAATACATAATGAAAACACAGTCTCATCTTTTCTGAGTTCCGAATTCATAGCAGACCGAGAAAGGTTAGGTTTGTGTCACGTTGGTTCAGATTGAAAGCCCACTTTTAACTGAGATGCCTCAAAGAAAGCCTAGATTTGTGCTACGAATCACTTTGGACATACTGCAGAAAATAAAATATCCAGAAAAGATCAGAGACAACGACGTTCCTAGGCGCTGCCTCTTAGCGGACTTGCACACCACGGTTTCCTTCCACAAAAGATGCTCCCTGCGCCTCCCTTCCAGGCCCAGCCCCAGCATGCTGAAAGGAAGGGACCCGCTTCCAGTCTCCAAGGACTTCGCAGTTCTCAATGCCACTGTTTCCTAGGTAACCTGACATTCAGGAGTAAGGCTCGGCTCCCTGCAGCCCGGCAGTGGCCTGAATACTGAATGGCTCAGTGCGATTCTGCTCTGGATCCGCCCCTGACCAGCACTGGGGAGCCAGCCGCCCCTTCTCCCTGGGCTGGCAGGTGAGCGCCCCTTGGGGCGGCCGCCCAACCTTGAATCAGAAACTTCGCGGGCTTCTCGGTGTCTACCATCAATTCAAAGAATTCCCAGAGATGAAAAGAACGCAGCTTACAGACAGACATATCTGGCACCCAGGGGATCCGCTTTGTCTCAAGCATTCCCCGGAGGCGCCTCCAACATGATCTCTTGGGCCAAGGCCGACCCCGCCTCTAGGCCTGGAACTGGGTTCCCGTGAAACAGAACCAGGGTGATCTGCAGAACGGGGTGGCCTGGGGCTTGGCTGCTTACCTCCTGGGACAGTCCCACGAGCTCTGGTCACCTGCTCCAGCTCCCGCATCAGGCCCTGGAAGCAGTCCTTACAGAGCAGGTGTTGGCACGGTAGAAGCCGGGAGCCCGCATCGCTCAGGTCGCGGTGGCACAAGGAGCAGGCTGATGCCACGGCCTCCGGGAGTCCGTCCGCAGGGCAGCGCTTCTGACCAGCCGGTGGCTGCCGGCTGGAGCTCATGCCCACGCTTGGGTCCCCGTGAGCTGTATCTGGGGTCTTTCCAGAGACATCTTCAAGGGTAAAGCAGCGTTTAGCGCGAGCGAGCTCCACTTCCTGGAGGGCAAGCACAGGGCACAGAACTTTATTTCTTTGGGAAGGGCAAATCTCTGCACAGGTGGGAGAAGGCCCAGAGAACATCAGAGAACAAAGTCTCTGAGTGCAGCCCACCCCCTCAAGCCCCCAGCCTGTGCTCGGGCCCAGCGCACAGCCCAGCATCTCTGAATCTCTGCTGGGCTCCGTGTTTCCGACTAGGTTTCTTGGCCTTGGAAGCTGTCCCAGTCACCTGTGCCTCTCTTTAGTCACAGACCAGATCAGTTCAGGTTTGACACTGGAAAAGGGTTGGGAATGGATTCGGTGCCAAGTCTATGACGGGTGTTTTATTTTTACTTTAGCTATTTATTTATTTAGTTAGTTTATTGAATTATTTTAGTATTCACAACCATCCTTGGAAATAGGGATCATAGTAGTTTTATGTGTGAAATAAAATGAGGAGAAACAACTGTGAAACAACTGTGCTTCTCAGAAGCGAGAAAATAGGGCTGGAGAGATGGTTCAGGGGTTAAGAAAAATCCTGAGTTCGCATCTCAGTTCCCATGTAAAAAACGCTAGACAGAAACAGTGGCAGTTTGCACTTCCCGCCCACGGGCAGAGCCTGGGAAATCCCAGAGTGAAGCAAGAAGCAGGTAGAAGCAATCCAGGATGATCCCCCCAAATTACCACTGGTCCTCCCCTGGTCCTCCACAGGGACATACAGTGCCTTCTGACACACACGCACGCACGCACACATGCACTAAAATTAAAAAAAAAAAAAAAAGCAATGAGAAACAGAAGAGACAGAAAAATTAAGTAGCAGAGTCTGAATTCCAAGCCAGGTCAGTCTGACTCTAGACTCCATGTTCCGAATTTCTAAATTGTTCTCAATGAGATCCACAGTTTTTTTCATGAATTTTCTCCAGTAATTTTCTAATTGCTGTTTCATTCTGATAAGAGTTTTCAGTTATAATTGTTTTAGTTTATTAATTTTATTATCTGAATTGTTTCCCAACCTATTTTATTTTTCCTCACACATTCTTTTCCTAATTTAGTGTGTGTGTGTATGTGTATGTGTGTGTGTACACGCCGTGCGTATCAGAGGGCAATGTGTATCCCTGTGGGAGACCAAGGGGGACGTCAGGAATCATCCTGGATTGCATCCACCTCCTTTTCTCTAGTTCTGGGATTTCCCAGGCTCCGCCCACCAGGGTACCATTTCTGCCTGGTGTTTTTAGTGGGAACTGAACTCAGGACCTTCTACTTTCCAGGCAGAGTCTTAACCCCTGAGCCATCTCTTCAGCCTGATAATAGAGTTTTTGAAAGTATACATATTCTAGATCACTTACATCTCCACCACCATGAGATTTTAGGACAGTGTTACTTAGTTCACAACCCAGTAGTATAATTCTTGTCTTCTATTAATGAGAGGAAGGCGAATAACATGTGAACAGCTCATGTGAACAGTGCATTCTTGCCACCTGAATGGCATCGTGACACACGATGATGTACGTTTTACAGATTAAAGTGCATTTATAGATGTACAGCAGGAAAATGGAGACAGCATTGTGGCATGTCTGCTGAACAGCAGTGAGCAGCACATTTAAACTGTAGAGGTAATTTTTTTAACAAAACATCATCTGTATATGAAATTAACATTGGTAATGTGACTTTCTTTGGTTTTTACAGGCTTTTTTATAATTACAAATGGTATTTTGTTTTATAATTGCATATGAATTATAACCAAACGAAATCTGAATGTATTCTTATATTTGTGCTTAATAAAATCCATTTCCTTTAATCTGGATGGAACTCTACAATTATGCAAATCTTTGGAAACCAAGCCCATTGAAGAGGAAGGATGACATGCCTGGGAGAGACCAGGCCATTTGAGCCCAGAAAGGTGCCAGACACAAAGCAATGGACGGACTTTCACTTTCAACTGTATCTGACTTATTTCATTAGTCCAGTGATTCTCATCTTTTTCATCTTGAAAACTCTTTTTAAAAATTATAAAATTAGGGGCTGGAGAGATGGCTCAGGGGTTAAGCCTCCGCTTTGCAGGCGGAAGGTCCTGAGTTCGGATCCCAGATCCCACGTATAGACGCCAGGCGGAAGTGGGGGTGGCCTGTGCTTCTGGTCCTGGTAGGGCGGAGCCTGTGAATTCCGGGGCTGAAGGAGGTGGAGGCAGCCATGGTGGTTCCCGATTCATCCGTGGTTCTACACATACACAGACACACACACACACACACACAGACACACGCACACGCACACGCACATGCACATACACACAGTTGAATAAATAATAATAATAAAAAAAATTATAAAATTATCTGTTTTGTATTTTCGTGTGCACATTGGTAATATGTGAATGAGTGGGTGTGTGCGAGAGTAAATACGTGGAGTCGGAGAATAACCTTGGGTGTTGATCCTTGCCTTCCGTTTTGTTTGAAGCAGTATCTCTGTGTTTTCCACTGCATATGTCAGACTAGCCAGCCACAAGCTGCTGGAAGAACTCCCCTGTCTCTGCCTCCCAACACTAAAAATTAAATCAAAAAATGCTCTTTTTATTTGGATGAGTATATAAACAAGTTTGGAGAAAAGCAACATCTGAAAACTTCTTTGATATCTACTTAATAAAAGACAGCTAAATTCTCGTGCACATATCTATAGTCTATTACCACATCATTTTGGTTTTAGTATACAAGGAAAACTCAGTCTTATAATCAACTAGGAGACAAATCCCCGGGCATCTCCACAAGGGTGTCTCCAGAGAGGTTTAACTAAGGACGAAAAACTAACTCAATGTAGGCAGCACCATTCAAGGGTCTAAATCTCCCTCTACTTCCAGACTGCAGACCCGACATGACCAACTGCCTCACACTCCTGCTGCTGCGTCTCCCCACCATGAATAAATCCTTCCCTCTTTAAGTTGCCTCTTATAGGGCACTTTCATCCCAGTAATGAGAAAAGCGCTAATACAGAAAGAGAACTGGCACTAAGGAATGGAATTTTATTGCTATGACAAACTTGACTATGTGATTCTTAGGCCTTTGGAACTGGTTTGCAGGAGGAAATGTGAAGGCGTTTGGAATTTCAGATTAGAAAAGCCCCAGCCAGAATGGTGGAAATACAGAAGACCAGAACTCTGAGGTAACTCTGGGGCCCTGCTCCTAAGGTTGCAGGGAACGACGTGGTACATCATGACACAGAAGCCGGCTACGTTCTACCTAAATCTTGAGAATCCATACGAGGCTGAACTTAACGGTAATGGTTTAATTCGTTTGGAGGGAGAAATCCAGACAGGCAAGGGTGTATCATAGTTTTTGCTGACTGCTTTTATCAAGGTTTACAGTGTGAGACAGCAACAGAGGGGCAGAAATATATGAAAAATATGCTGCTTGGCTGTGAAAGGAGTGAGAGTAAAGTTTCCGTGGGAGGCAGAGTGAGTCCTGAGAAAAGCAACTGTGTTGCTGGAAGTCTGTGCTCTTCACAGAGGTGACTCCTTCACTGACCCCAAAGCCCGTTGCTGGGCTGCGTGTTTTAAAGGATCTGCCACCTCCCACTTGTAACAGGCTGGGGTCTAAGTCCTTATACAAAATGGACATTTAAAGATCAAACTATAGCAGCAACTAATTACATTTAAAAAACAAGAAAATCCCACAACTCAGCTTATGACTTCTATTTTAAGTCTCGGAGAAACCTGAATTAACTGAATCATGAGCTGAAGAATATGGGAGGAGGGGACCCTCTCATACAACGCTGCCTTGCCTCAGCACCTTCTTTAAACTAACACCTTAGCACATCTGGAAACCTGTGGTAAGGGAAGCATTTAATGGACATCTTCAGCATTGCCAGAAATAGTAGGACAAACTGTCCCACAGCATACTGAGAATAAGAATTCCTAAGCTGGCTTTGCTTAGGTGGGGGGTAAAGACCGAGTTATCATCAAAATTTAGTATTCACTTTTTTTTTAATGGGGAAAGAATTTTATTAAATTTTTTCTACATATTAAATTGTATTCAAGATATGAAGTTTATGCTATTCACATCTGTCTTATGCAATATTCTAAATACATTAAGGAAGAATGTATTCTAAAAAGGAGACTAGTTTTTTTTTTAATTTCCACTCATACAAACTTAACAGGTACACCCATCCCCTCCCTATTTAGTATTCACTTTAAGGAGAAAATGTGAGCAACAACAGTGTAACAACAGAGAACGCCCTCTTTGCCAGACAATGCTACGCATGGTGAATCTGGCTTGTCTGCTGTCTTATTACATAGTTCCAAGGCAACAGCCCCAGATCAGGATTCTTGTTCATAGTGTATCTCCCCTCACTGCCTGGCACATATGCACAGTGTCAATACACACTCAATCAATATTTGTAAAAAATGAATGAATATCTCATTATTTTTTCATTAAAAGATAAAAGACTGAGATTCAAAGAGAATATTCTATTTCTTCAATGCAATCCAGTTACTAAAAACAGAACTAGGAAATGAATCCAAGCTTCTGTGTTCTCCTCACTAATTAAATCCTGTGAAATTAAATTAAAACCTCAGTATTTAAGGCCCTCTTGTTTGTGCCATTGGATAAACCGATCTCAAAGATACAAGAGTTCCACTTATCCCATTTTACTATTATATAAAGTAGTCTTTTCCACCCTAGCTTCCGACAAAGCTTTTAGAGTATAATTGACATGTATGAGATTTTAAAACAAAATTTTTCCAAAACTGAAGGTACTAGCCATCACTAAGACTCAAGTTGGGGTTTTTGTTTGTTTATTCTTTTCTTTGTGCTGAAGAAAATGCCACCTGTGGATTTCCCCTTATGCCACATATCAAAAACTACTGGAAAAGGCAAATGAGAGCTCCGAGCTCTGGAAGTTGAAATGGAATTGGAAACTGCACATATTGCTGGTGCATAACTTGGCGCGATCCATTTGAAAAAAAATAGCAATGCAAGATGAACCATAAAAATGTTCGTAGCCTATAATGCAGCAATCTCACATCTGGGAATTTATCCTACACGAGTTACTCAGCTCAGTAGTAGAGTGCCTGTCTAGGATGCTCGAGGCCCTGGGCTCAATCCCCAGCACCACGATAAATACTCACTACCAGGGACTGACATGGAAAACTTCATGGAATTAATTTAAATACACAATACAAAAGTGTTAACATTCTGTTTATCAACTATGATGCCACGTAAACAGGAGCTGATAGATAATATTCTGAAATGTAAACAACTTTGTAAAGCGATAGGATTTGCTTATATGTTCTTTTGGGAATTTTTAAATATCACACTGCTTTTCCTATTACATTTAACCTTAAAGATTCTTTTTCATGGAGTAAATTTGGATTTCTGAGATTTTCTCTGCTTCTCACTTAAAAAACGGAGAAAGGATGGGGCTGGAGAGATGGCTCAGAGGTTAAGCTCTACCTGGCAAGCAGAACAGTCCTAAGTTCAGATCCCAGATCCCACATTGGGAAAAAAAAAAAAAACCTGCCAGGCCAGGTGGAAACTTCTGGCCCTAGTGGGCGGAACCTTGGAGATCTCAGAGCAAAGCAAAAAAGGAGGTAGAAGCAATTTGGGATGATTCCTAAAGACACCCTTGGTCTTCCAAAGGGACACACAGTGTCCTTTGATACACACACACACACACACACACACACACACACCCCATTCCTGTTTTCAACAGTATCTGCCGTCTGGGACTCAACAAAGTAAGGAAGCAGGGAAAAAGGGCAGAGGGGGCCAGGACCTTCTTTCTTTGACGTATGCTCTTGGGGTCCCTTGGAGGGGGCTGAGGTGGCAAAAGGCAGCACTAAGTACCTGCTTGTCCAGGCAGCTGGCTCCTGGCATTATCTCCTCTTGCTTCATTTCGCAGGTGTCTTCTGAGCCCTGATCTTCTAAGGTAGTTCAGATGCTTGAGATGTCACAAAGCCACACTGCATGTCACAAGAGTGTCACAGAGGGCAATTCCCACAGGTCACATTCAAGACCACGTCCATGTGTCCAACAGGAAGAGACAGGTCACCCACTGTCTAATACGTACCTGCTGTTGCACTTTACAGACACGGAACCTGGCTTCCCAGTCTCTCCGAGCTGCCGCAAAGGTAGACCTCCCTGAACCAACACTCCAGGAGCGACATGTTTAGGTCACACGGTTGCCTTGTGAAGAAGGAACCAACTAGGAAGACCACAGCTGGACATGTTCCCAAGCAACTTCCTGTATTCTAGAGACACTAGGTGAGTACAGAAGCCAGGACCGAATCCCGGGGTCACTTGGGGGGGGGGTCTGTTTTGCTAGGTGACTTGAAAGAGAGAACACAGCTCATGTAGAACCAAAGCAAACCGTTCTTTCAGTCAATCCTTGTTCAAAGTTTCAATTACACTTCAGTTGCTCGTTATCCTCCATCCTGCCCTTCCAACTCACCTCCATGAGTTGGAATGAGGAATTTGCTCATTCCTCGTGCACTCCTAGGCCAGTTTCAATGTCAAATAGAGGGCGATGTTTTCTGAGAGCTTAATCCTCTCTCTTAAGACCGCTCTTTCTGTTGGTCACAGTGTACTATTACTGTGAAACAGTGATAAACGTCATAATGTTATGAGGTCAGCAATGGAGCAGTCACTGAGGGAAAATGAGGGGATGTGAAAGGGAAGGGTCAGGCTAGGCCTAGGTTCTGTATTTCACCAGCTATGTAGCTTCTGACTAGTGACCCAGTTCTGCGACTGTTGGCTCATTCATAAAATGAAGTTTGCAGTGCTGAATTCTCAGATCGATGTCTTTCATAAATTTCAGGGTGCGCTGAAGATGCCGGAGCTATTACTATTGTGCTGAGAGAAATTGAATATAAGTTGGAGCTTAGAAACTGAAGAAGGGAGTTTGGCATATTGGTGCATGGTCTGAAGCAGGTCATATCCCCCACACATGAAAAAAAAAGTTAAAGTTCTGTTTAGGAGCGCTAATCTGGTGGAGGTGTGAAGGACGGTCTATAAGAGATAAAACGATGGCGGGAAAATTTGAAACCGCCACATAAGAGATATGGATTAGGGCTTAAATGAAGGAAATGGCTCTAAGGCTGAAAAGGAGATATGAGAGAGAGAGAATATGAATATGAGAATGCATTGGAAGCCCAGGTTTTGGGGAAAAAATTTTTTTTGGTTTCTTCACCATCATTATTTAGATGGGAGGTGGTGCCTAGGCGCCACCAGACCATAAACAGGAAGATGGAATTCTTTGGAATATAGTTTTTGTGACTGTAGAATCCAACTAACCCGTCAATGAGTATTTGGACAGGGGGCCTAGCAACAGAAATGTCCATCAGAAGGCACCAAGAGAACCATATACGACGTGGAAGGGCAAGAACAGAAAACGAACGAAGCCAACGTGTTTATATTTATTGTGTGTGTGTGTTACGTCCATGTGCCATAGCACATGTGGAAGGCAGAGGACAACAAGTAGAAATCCGGTAGAAGGAAAAGCCCATTCTTTCCTTCTGCCACGTGGGCTCCAGGGATCTAGTAACACAGGTCATTAAGTTTGGCAGCAAGCATCCTGACCTACTGAGCTATCTTGCCATCCCAAAAGGCAACATTTTTTTTATTATTATTTATTCAATTGTGCATGTGTGCGTACGTATGTGGGCGCGCATGTGTGTGTCGCACCACGGACGAATTCGGGAACCACCGTGGACGGCCTCCACCTCCTTCTTGTTTACTTTGCCCCGGGATTCACAGGCTCCGCCCTACCAGGGCCAGAAGCGCAGGCCGCCCCCACTTCCGCCTGGCGTCTATACGTGGGATCTGGGATCCGAACTCAGGACCGTCTGCCTGAAAGGCAGAGGCTTAACCCCTGAGCCACCTCTCCAGCCCCCAAAAGGCAACATTTTAAAGAGCATGCAAGCTCAAAACAAGAAACATCTGGGACACATGCCAAAGATGTAGGAAGAAAGAAGATTTTCTTGGAAAACAAGAGAAAGAAGGAAAATACAACAGAAAGAACAAGGGGTTTGGAAAATGGGAAAGGTCCATTCACTTTGACAACCAGTTCCCTGAGGGCCTTAGGAAGAGTAACCTTGCTAGAAGTGGTGACTCATGCCAATAACCCCTAGTATTCAGTATATCAGAATATCAAAAAAAAAGGGGGGGGGGCTGGAGAGGTGGCTCAGGGGTTAAGCCTCTCTGCCTTGCAAGCAGAAGGTCCTGAGTTCGGATCCTAGACCCCACGTATAGACGCCGGGTGAAAGCGGGGGCGACCTGCGTTTCTGGTCTTGATAGGGCGGAGCCTGTGAATCCTGGGGCAGAGTAAACAAGGCGTTCATGGTGATTCCCGAATTCGCTCGTGGTTCTACACACACATACACACACATACATACACGCACACACGCACAATTGAATAAATAATAATAAAAAAACTATTAAAAAAAAAAGCTACGCATCAGAGTGTGAGGTGGTGCATGTGACCTAACGGGCTGAAGCTGCAGAGGAAATGCTGGCATGGGGTGCCGATTATTGGGGTCAAGGGGAGTTGCAGCGGGTTCTGCGGGATATCTGAACGTGGCATGTACACGAGTAGTCACAGCAGCTCTGCAGGGCGCCCATCGGGAGGACGCTCATCTGCAAGGCGCCCATCGGGAAACGCCCATCTGCAGGGCGCCCGGGCACAGCAGCCTGACCGACGGCGCCGACTCAGACGCGTGGGCGACAGGTCCTGGAGGTGCCGCCGCCGGGCGGAAGCGACACCCCGAGCCCCGGCGGGTCCCGGCGGCGGCCCGGAGACAGCGGCCCACGCCGCCCGGCCTGGGCCATCTGGGCACGAGCTGAGGTCCCGTGGCCTTTCGTGGGGACCGAGGCGGCTCCGGAGTCGCGGCGATCCCGGGCCCAGGTCGCCAAGGCCGCGGCGCCGAGCCCGGCTTCCGCCTCGCCAAACAAGCCGCAGGTCGGCACCGGAAGTCGCTGGGACCGAAGCCCCGCCCAGGCAGGACGCTCGCCGGAAGTGAGGCACGTTGGTCCCGCCCCCGGGAGCGCTACCTCGCGAGACTTGGGCCAGGCCGCCCTCTTTCCTCGCGGCCGCCGCCATGGTAGGTGATCGTCCCCGGCCTCCGCTTCCTTGCCGGCGGGGCGCGGAGCCCGGAGCCCGGCCACGCGGCCGCGAGCCCCCGACTTGGGCGGGTCTGCGGGCCGCGCCTGGCCGGCGGCAGGGCAGGATGGCCGGCGTGGGCCCGGGGCGAGGAACCCGGGGTTCCTCGGGGTGCGGATCTCCGAGACACGCGGCCCGGGACCGCGAGGCGCCGCCGGCCTGGGGCGGCCCGGGCCTGGCCGGCCGGTGGCCCCGGATTGGCCGGAGGCGCCCGCGGGCGATGCTTGGTTGCCGACCTGCGGGGCGCTCGGGCCCGCGCCGTCCCCGCGGTCCTGGGCCTAATGGGTGGGTTGCTCTCCCCCCAACAGCCATCCAGACTGAGGAAGACCCGGAAACTCCGGGGCCACGTGAGCCACGGCCACGGCCGCATCGGTGAGCCACCCGGATGGTCTAGGGGCTGAGTTGTGGATGCTTCAAGCAGGAGATGAGGAACACGGCTGTTCAGTGACTTGGCGCAAAACCTGTAAATCTGCAGAGTCGCTTTAAAAAGAACTTGCTCTTTGAAGTGCATCTAGGCCAGTTCGAGAAAACCCTTGGGCTGGGCGGGGGTGGGATGAAGTGGGACGCGGGGGTAGGCTGGAGGGGGCCCCGGTGCTGCTAGACCGAGCCCCGCGCCCGCGTCCGGGCGTGCGGAGTGGCCGCCCCGGCCGCGCAGGCTCGAGAGCCGGGCAGACCCGTGGCCATGGGTTTGTTGCCTGCAGGCAAGCACCGCAAGCACCCGGGAGGCCGCGGGAACGCCGGCGGCATGCACCACCACAGGATCAACTTCGACAAATAGTGAGTGCTCTGCCTGGGCCTTCGTAGGGGGCCGCGGCCACGGGGCGGCCCGTGGCCTGGACGCATCTCCCTGGGAACAAGCCTCCCGCCGAGGCCCGTTGGTGACTTGAAGGTGTTGATGTTTGTCGAGGCTAGAGTCACGCTTGGGTATGGGCTGTTGCCTTAGTGTGCTAGAGTCCTCGGAGAGTAACCACTGGCCTTATTCACTGCCTGTGAGCCTTGTGGCCCAGGCAGTCACCAGGTTAGTGACATGGTCGGACCGACCTACACGTACCAAAGAAGGGATGACGGGTCAGTTCAGAGCCGGCAGTAGAGTTTCACTGCAGTGGAAGGAAGGAAGGAAGGAAAATGATGAACGAAACTGGGAGGAAGGTTGTGATTATGCCTTCTCCTTCCAGTCATCCAGGTTACTTTGGGAAAGTTGGTATGAGGCATTACCACTTGAAGAGGAACCAGAGCTTCTGCCCAACTGTCAATCTTGATAAATTGTGGACATTGGTCAGTGAGCAGACAAGGGTGAATGCTGCTAAAAACAAGACAGGAGCTGCCCCCATCATTGATGTGGTGCGATCGGTGAGTGAATTGAAATTCTTTCCTTTGTATTTAGGAAACTGGTCCATTTAATATCCCATTGGAAGTCTAATACCCCCTTGGTCTTCTATAAAAATGAGAATTCAGAGTTCATCAAATGTTTTGCTTGTATTCTTGTTTATTGGGAGTGATCTTACTTTATTTTCTCTTAACTGTACACTAACCAGTAATCACTTCTCCTAATGCTGCTCTGGTTGGAGCCGAGAATGGTCTTAAGGTATAGCTCTTGACCCTTCGTTAAAATTAGAGTGAAAATTAAAATTCCAATACTTTTTATTTAAGGCCCTAGGTTGCCTGAAAAATATCCACACACATCCCCCAAAAAAGTACTTATTTCTTCAAGAAGGATCCAGTTCAGGAAGGCTTTCACAAAACCTTGGCCAGGGGCTGGCACATAACCAAGATTGCGCCTGGTTTTTTGTTAGTGGAAATGGACAAGCAAAGTGGCCGAGACTAGAGTCACGCCCCGACATGGCCCTTGTCCCGGTGTGCTAGAGTTCTCGGAGAGGATCTGCTGGTCTTGATTCACTGGTGGGGGCAGTCGGTGCTCCCGTTGGTGCCCAGATCAGGAACATGCCCTAGCTGGGCCCTGGAGCTTCGGTTGGTGAGTCTGCGGTAGTGAACTGTTTTAACTTTTCTCTCTGTCCTTCGCAGGGCTACTACAAAGTCCTGGGGAAGGGCAAGCTCCCCAAGCAGCCCGTCATCGTGAAGGCCAAGTTCTTCAGTAGAAGAGCAGAGGAGAAGATCAAGGGTGTTGGGGGTGCCTGTGTCCTGGTGGCTTGAAGCCACACGGAGAGGTTTCATTAAATGCAACATTCTTTTCCATGTGGTCTGACTTGTTCTATAGCATCTCCACATCTTTCTATATGTTGGAAGCCTCTTCGGGTTCTAGAACGAATGTAAGATAGGTTTGGCTTATGCTTTATAAAACTGGACTAGATGCAGTGACCTTGTCGAGGCTAGAGTCACGCTTGGGTATGGGCTGTTGCCTTAGTGTGCTAGAGTCTCGGAGAGTAACCACTGGCCTTATTCACTGCCTGTGAGCCTTGTGGCCCAGGCAGTCACCAGGTTAGTGACATGGTCGGATCAACCTAGACCAAGGCAGATTTGCCTACCTACACCTACCAATGAAGGGATGACGGGTCAGTCCATAGCCGGCAATAGAATGATCCGGTAGCAGTTTCACTGCAGTGGAAGGAAGATGATGAATGAAACTTGTTTATAAAACGAGCAATAATTGATGATTGAAATCATGTTAAAAGCCTATTGGCACTGTATAGCAAATGAAAGTTCTTTTTTCATGTAATTTTAAAGGGGTGGTTTAGTATTGATGTAGCATTTCAAAGACTTTTAAGGGATGAGGTTAGGCTTGTGGCAGTACTTGATTCCCTGAGCCTAAGTTGTTTCCTTTTGGCACCCATCTTCAAGCAGTTCCAGGTACACCTGGAATGTTTTGATGCAAAACTTGCCCCAGCAATCACAGTTGGAAACACTTGGATGTGTGTAGTCCAAAATGTATTCCATCGAGGATAAGAAACTGGATAGTAGAGCTTATAACTTGAAATAGCATGAGAAGTGCTTTAGAAATAGGAATGCATAGATCCTAGGGTGAAATAAAATTTATGCTTTTGCAGTTTGCTGAAAATTTGAAATTAACAAACGTAATGTTGGAGATCAAATGAGAAACTTGACTAATGTAAGAATTAACAAGGTACCAGAAATAGTATGCAGTTAAATATGAATTGTACCAGAGCCGGGTGACTATCTAGGGAAGTAGGGGTGAACAAGAAAGGAGGTTAATAAGAATCGGGACCAAAAAGACAAGACTAAATTACTAATTGAGTGGACCAGAACTGTCTGGTCTGATGGCATGGGATTCCTTCCTAGCTTACCACCTGCAAATAGACGGGGTGAGACTAGATGCCAGGCATCCTCTTGGGAAGGGTAACCTATGACCCCCCCCTCGCTCATGCGACCACACAGTCCTAACCTTTTGATGCTTTGGATACAGAATACAACCTTTGAGACAAAAGTTGCAAAGCCAGGCTTGGAGCTGTGGAATAAGGACCAGGGGCTATTTTGAACCCTTAGAAGTGATACTCTGTCCTGAGTGGGGCCTGTGTTCTGCGCTCTAACTACTGGTAAAGGTTGCTGCAGTGTCCTTGTCCTGTCCCCCCCTCCCGCCAAGGATGGAGAGCAGAGGTTTTATCAGTCTGACTTGATGGGTTTTCAAACTTGCTCACGAACCCCTAGGAACAAATGTGGAAATGGAGGCATCTGTTCCTTTGGGTTGAGTTAAAGGGTGTTTTCTATCAGACTTCAAATAGGTTTTCCTGCAGATTATGGGGAAGGTTGGGAGCAACGTTTTTAAACAGAATCAGCCAAACCAGTTTTACATTTTGTTAATGAGGGAATCCCCTATTGGGCGGAGTCCTGCAGCTGGGGTGGAAGCTGGAGCCCCTGAGTACCACCACCCACCTTCAGGCGAGAGTGTCCAGGGGCTGCGCCCCTCCCTTGTGAAGCGCCTTGTTGCTGCCCTGCCACAGCCGGCAGGGGGCGGGGCGAGGCGGTCTCGGCGGGACTTCAGCTGCAGCTGAACGCCAGCCTACCCTGCGCCTTTAGGACCTGAGTCAAGGTCACTTGTGCATTAACTATGACGATCACCAGGTCTCAGACACTTTAAACTGCCTAGAAGACCACCTTGGTACACCCCTGAAAATGTTCTAAAACAAAACCAAGAAAATGAATTTGTCTTTTGAGCTTCAGATGTATGTTTTGGTCTCAAGTTTTTTTTGTTTTGTTTTGTTTTTCCCCCGGTGCTGGGGACCGAACCCAGGGCCTCGTGCTTGCCAGGCACGCGCTCTACCACTGAGCTAAATCCCCAACCCCTCCAAGTTTTTAAACAAATGAATATTGCATTTTAAAAAGCAATGTAAGGGAAATTTCTTTTACAAAAGCTATCGGAAGCTTATTAATGAAGATATTTTCTCTAGTTTGAATTCTCTTTTTTTTTTTACAACTCCATAGACAAATGCCTTTGAAATGTTTTGTGGCTTTTACCACCATGCATAGTTTCTAGAAATGTAATTTTGTGTATCAATTCTACCAAATATGAGTTAAGGTGTATGTTTCATTTCTGGCTCTATAACCCAATTTTTTTTAAAAATTCAATTGTGCATGTGTGTGTGTGGAACCATGGATGAATTTGGGAACCACCATGGACGCCTCTACCTCCTCGTTTACTCTGCCCCAGGATTCACAGGCTCCGTCCTACCAGGACCAGAAACGCAGGCCGCCCCCGCTTCCGCCTGGCGTCTGTACGTGGGGTCTAGGATCCGAACTCAGGACCTTCAGCCTGCAAGGCAGAGGCTTAACTCCTGAGCCACCTCTCCAACACTATATTTTTATTATGAAATAAGATGTTACAGTTTATTTAAGCCGTTTGGAGGAAGAAGATAGGTTAGAAATATGAAATGGTAGTTTTTAACAAGAATTTAAGGAGATCTTAGAATGCAAAACCAGAGCTTAGGTACTGTCAAACTCCTCCAAAATGGAGGGTGTGTGAGAAAATTGTGTGTGTGTGTGTGTTAGAGCAAAAGAGAAGAGGGAGGAGGAAAGGGAGAGGGCAGCTTCTGAAGTAAAAAGGTCAATGAATGGCAGGATGCAGATTGTCAGTCTTCATAAACTGGTCAGCAAATATGCAGGAAATAGACTATAAAAATAGTTGGGGCCTGGGGTTGTGGCTTAGCGGTGAAGTGCATGCTTAGAATGTTCAAGGTCATGGGTTCAGTCCCCAGCACAATATTTTAGAAGTTAAAGCAAAGTATTAATCTAACAATGAACTGGAAATAGTTTAGCCTCCCTGTGCAAATATACTGAGACCTAAGCTTAGCTTGCTCTGAAAGCGTCAGTGTGGGGCACAAGCACAGGTAAAATAGATACAAGGTAAACTGGCAACCTTTACCTTAAAGTAATGAAGGCACACTATGAGACACACTTCAGATCACATTCGAGGAGCATGACGGACAGTGCACGTGCACCCAGCCACCTACCTGCAGGGACATTTACAATCCGCCCATCTGATAAGCAAAACCACTGTTTCTCATCTGGGTCACCCTGGGTTTTCTCTCTCCACACACTGATTCATTCAGGTTCCTCCGAACTGCTCCTCTGGATCTTTGGACATAGAACCTAAAGACAAACATCTGTAATTTCTGTGGCTCAGGGGACTGAATCCAGAGGATTTCTTAGATGCCAGGCAAGTTCTCTGCCATTCCCAGCCTCAAATCCTTGCACTTAAAAGATGTAGAGTCCACGTTTGCCAGAGCAAACAGATAAACAGAGCATTTGGAACGATGTAAAAAATGACTGGACAAACAACCATGAGCTTTTCCCCCCAGCCTCCACCCACCCCCGCCTCGCTTTGGGTGGAGACATTCTCATGTAGCCCAGGTTAGCCTCTAACTTCCTACGTAACCGTCCTTGACATCCTGCTCCCCCCGCCTCTACCACGTTCCAGGCCTGTCACCGTGCATTCCACCTTAAGACTGGAGAAGAGCAGGCATGGGGTACACCCAGGAATCCCAGCATGTGGAAGGCTGGTAAGAGGGTGACAAATTCAAGGTCGGTTGCGTAGAGTAGCATGACTCTGCCCACCCCATCAAAACTGACAGGCACTTAGGGTGGATCTGAACAGCAGGGACAATAAGAGAAGGTTAGGGTCCTTAGCAGCTGCTCCCCTTATGAGAAGGATACTAAGCAGGGACCCTTGCCCTGAATGGCAGCCATCACATTCTCTAGGAGAATCCTTTTTATCGGGGCTTTCTTTTGTGACAATTACAGAGGGAAAGTGACAGGATGCCAGATGCCTTGCGGTGGCCGAGTTAGTCCTACACAACAAAAACCTCGCTCAGACCCATTACCCATGAATGAAATGATGCCACTTCATCCCAGTTTTATACATTTACCAGCTTTCTGGGACTCCCACATGTGTGTCTATGCAGTGGAGGCCAGAGATTGGGATCATGACTTCTTCAATCACGCTTCACCTTATTTTTTGAGACAACATTTCTTACTAAACCTAGAGCTCACTCATTTGGCCGACAAGACCAGAGATCCTTCTAGCTCTGTCTCTCTAAACACTAGGTTACAAATCCCACCCGGCCACACCCAGCTTTGGGTATGGGTGCTGGGGTCACAGTCTCCTTGTGGGGCAAGCATTTTACTGACTGAGCCATCTCTCTAGTTCTTCCAACTCCAACTACTTTTTTTTTTTTTTTTTTAGGTACTGAACCTAAGATGTCACACATTCGAGGTAACCGCTCTACCACTAAGCTACTGTCCCTTCAACTACCTTTTAAACCAGGGGAGCTCTTTGTTTGTTTAGAACATACAAAAAAGCATTCGTTTCCACACACTCCCCTTTGTCAAGGACAACCGGTCGGGAGAATCTGAGCTATTAATACATTTATCTGTGTCTGCAGCTGCCACATCCACAGGAATTCTCCATGCAGACTTTAAACATGTGGCATGATGTCTAATAGGGGCTAAGATTTAAACACGCGCTACTTATAATGAAATTCTTTTCATTTTTCCTCCTTTATATAATCAGTAGGGTGTTTAAGTCAGTTATGTCAGCTGTGAATTTTACTACATGATAACAAAGTACCTGCTACTTTAACAAGAGACAGCATCATCTGGAAGGGTCGAGAGTCCTTGGGCTGGGGAGTGGGGTGATGGGGTGGGTCAAGAGATCATGTGAAAGATCTTGGAAGGCCCCAAATAGTTTTCACAGGCCACTGTACCTGCCCTCCTGTGTCTGGCCTGGGCAGAGCCATCATTGGCCAGTACAGGTCCTCTGAATTGGGGTGAGAGCTACAACCCCGTGAGATTCACCCAAGGACTAAGATGCACTACGTATTAAAAGTTGCAAATTTTATCAAAGAAAGTTTATTCCTGTAGCTTACAATTCTCTAGGCCTGCATTAAAGGGGGGAGGAGGGATAGAGAGGGAACAGGAAAAAAGCAAGCGCCCCTTTGAGGAAATAGACTTGTCTCCTTACTAAGGAATCCACCTGACTGTCGTGAAGTCCAGACTGAGTTAAGTGGGGCCTGGCGAGGTCTAGAGCTAGACACCAATTCTAAATTTTCTCTTGGCTTCTGTCGAAAACCTAAACCTGTGGACACTATCCTTCCCTTTCTATTCTGACATGAAGCAACTGTGAGGGAGGCTTTTCCAAAGAAGACAAGTCTGCCTTCCCAGAAGACAAACCTCCGCTTGCTTTCTGAGCAAAGGACTAGGGCCTGACCACGCAGGCTGTGGCCTGCCCAGGCCTCAGTGGAAGTGGGGCCCAGGAGGGAGGAAGCCGGGGGTGGGATTACCTCCTGCTTGAACAGGCTAGGGCTGCAACAGTTCCCAGCTGCGGGACCCAAACCCGGCCTCGGTGAAGAGTTCCAGAGTGGTGCCTCATCTCTGGGCTCTAAAGTCCTCGCTTGGTCACTGCCTTGGTGAGTAGAAGCCTGAGCCATTCTCGTTCCCCACCCCGCTTCTTTCCTTGCTCTTCCCAGGAATGTAGCAGAACTTTCTGGATACAAACCTAGGGGGGTTTCAGTGGGAAAAACTTCAGATTGATGGGAGGAGTCCACAGTGGGCCATGGGCTGTTTCCAAGCCCAGTGTCACCATTAGCTGGGCTTCAGTCCACCAATGTCAAGATACCCAATAAGGTCAGCTAATGATGGAGCCAAAGGATAAAGAGCGTCCACTGCATCCCGGAAACACAGCTCTGAACAATGACGCGGCCTTTGAAGTCTAAAGTCCTACAACTAGATCTAGACCTCTCAATCGCAGGAGGGGTCTGTGACCCAGACTGAAACCAGCCCCTCCATTGAATGGCCCCTCTTCACGTGATGGCGGTTCCTCCCTGATCCACCTTATCTGAGACAGCGACCTCAATAATGAGACCAGGTTACACACAGGGCTCTCGGGCCCGGATGATGTACACTGTTTATTGAGAACACCTGTGGATGCTGGGAAGGAAAGGTGCCCTGTACCGCATCATGGCCACCACTGGCTGGAGCCAGGCCCAGAGCACACAGGCGGAGCTGGGGGTCGGGCTCCTGTGACTCGCTGACCATCTCAGGGGGTGGGAGGAACAAGAGCTGACCAGGCCCGAGGACCTGGTTCCACGCTGCGACGCGGAACAGCACGGCCTTCGCCTTTCCAAAGCAGAGGCCCAGGGGACGGCTAGAAAAAATAGAAACTCTAAGATTTAAAAAAAAAATAGTCTTCCTGTACATAACAAGACAGCACCTGCTGTCCAGGGCCTGAGACTGGCAGCAGGGGCCGCGGGCGGGCAGAAGCCTCCAGGAAAGGTCAGTGGTTTGGCCGAGACGGTCACCAGCACCCGAGAGACTCGTCCACGCTCAGGCAAGGCAGGACAGCACCTGGCCCTTGGGAATATACAAATATTTACCAGATTCTCTTTGCTTGTTACAAAAACAGTCAAGAAAGCTTACAGCAGATTATTTACAAACAGTATCCTGGGAAGTGGTGGAGGCAGAGGGGGGTGGTTTGGGGGCGGGGGTCTGCGAGGACAGAGAGGCCGCAGCAGCCCAGAGGGTCCCAGGCTCCAAGCTCCGCAAGGTCCTGGGAGAGGCGTTTAATTCTTCTTGTGGAGGAACTTCATTTTGTTGCCTGTGGGCCAGAGAGGTGCGGTGAGAATGTTGCTGTGACCAGCCTTCTAACCTCCTCCCCTAGCAGCCCTGTCTCACTTGGGGGGGGACCAAAGTATAGCTATGACGCTCTGACAGAACAGAGAGAACACTAACTAGGACACATCGCCACTGTGTGACTTCAGGCAAACGACTTAATCTTTTGCTTCAGTTTCCTTTATTTTCCCTTTTTTATTTCAGTGTGTGTGTGTGTGTGACCAAGTATGCAGGTATATATGGGCCATGGTTCACATGTGGAAGTCAACTTTCAGGAGGGTTTCTCTCCTTCCGCCTTGTGGGATCTGGGAACTGAACTCAGGCCGTCAGTGCCTTTCCCCGCTGGCCACCATACTGGCCCTTCAGTTTCCTTTAAACAGACATGCTACGGTCTATGATCTTGCTTGCCTGAGCTCTCTGCAGGAATGGGAATTTGCAGGATGGCACCAAGACTTCTAAAGACCTTTACAGTTTAGAGCAAATCTCGTGTCCCTCACGGTCCTCATGTGACCAGGAGGGAAGAGAGTACCGCTAAAGATCTGACCTAGGGTAATTTAAAGAATTCTGTGCTAAATAACCTTGTAGCATGTGACTGAGTATCACTTCTCTAAAGATCCTCCTGCTCTGTCTACAGCCCCTGCATCAATACCTTCTGGAGAGTATTTAAGAAGCTGGATTCCCCCAACGCCCCCTCCTTCCCAAGCAACAGATCACGGACCCAAACCGCGGAGGAACTTGTTCATCCCGCTCTGCTCAGTGTCCGGGAGCTCCTCTAAATACTGCTCCACGCGCTGCTCAAAGAGGCCTGGGGAGAGGCAAATCCGGAACGAGGAAGACAACAGTTAGATGTCCGCATGACAGGGACCAGGGAGTGCAGATGCCAACAAAAGAGAAGCCAAGCGTCTAGTATTATAATTTGTGGAAGTATCTGTCAGAACCCTCACTGCCATTAAAACGATTGTAATAGTGACGCCTCACAGGTTTTCGCTGCCACCAGCCAGTGCTGCACCATCGTGAGAAGGTCGCAGCTTCAGGGAGGCTTCACAGAGACACAACTAGCTTCTTTTAGACCATTATGCAATGTTTCTGAGAAAAGTTTGTTAAGATAAATGGGTGATACTAGTAAGGCAAGGTATGAAGTCTGGATGAGGTGAGTGGGGCTATAAGCAGAAACAGGATAACCATCAGCCTAGAACGGGCCCATCAGCAACTAGCCCAGCTCTCTCTAAGTGATTACATCCCGGGTCATCAGAAACCCCCAGACCGTTCAACCTGGTCCCTTCCTGTGAATAAAGACATGTGAGGAAGGGGTGGGATTCCAATGGCAGCTGCTCTGGTGGGGATGAGTCCCACCCTCTAGCCAGCTGGTTCCTGCCTAAGCATGTCTTGTGTTGGCTTTTTTGAGACAGGGTCTCCTGCAACCCAGGCTGCCCCCAAACTCGCTATCTAGCCAGGGACGGCACTGAACTCCTGATCTTTCTGCCTCTACCTCCCAGGCATCTGGCATTTAGCGAAACAAAAGAGAACAGGACCCTCGAGCCAGCTGAGGTATCACACATTGTGCCCAAGCACCGAGACAGGAAGGGTGAGTTCAAGGACAACTGGGCCACATAAAGACCCCATCTTGAAGAAACACACAGAATGCACAAGTAAATACACAAATAATGAAACAAAACAGAATCCTCTGGAAGTTTCTGCTAGACGGAAAGAGGAGATGAGAGGTCCATCTCCCCTTTGCTGACCCTCAGCTCTGCAAAAGGTTAGAGAAGAAGACCCACAATTCCCTGCCCCTAGCTCCTTCGGCCTTACCCTTCGCCCTGCATTTTCTAAGCTCTCGGTCTTGGATGAAGCCAGCAAACATCTGAGACTCCATGAAAACCTCCAGGAAACGGCGGATGCTTTTGGAGGCCACAGACTTGCGGAAGGCCTCCCGCTGAAAGGCCCTTTCCCCTTTCTCGCTCTGGGTCAGAAAGAGGGAGTAGTGCCCCACGGTCTCCACAAAGAACCGGATGAACACCTCCGACACCAGTCCGTTGAGGTTATTACATTCTGAAAGGGAAGGAAAACCTTCGTAGAGCTGAGGTCGGGATGCTGCAGCTCCTCCCCGAGCCCCAGCTGCTTCTCTCCCCAACCAGTTTCTGGGCAGCAACACTTGCTGCTCACAGGAAGAAGTTTGCCCAAGAGCTCCTGCAGGTCAGAAGCTGCCTTGAACGTAGATGTTGATAAAAACTTGAGGAATGAAAGCAGAAACTGGAGCCCAAAGCACCACTTTTCCCACATCTCTCTCAAGGAAGGAAGGTCCTTCTATCTCCTGCAATTGCTTAAGCAGTTAAGGCCTGAGAGGGGGAACTAATTAGTTTCCTATCAGTAAGTAAGAAAAGTTTTGTGGTTGACAACCCCTGTGGATTTTCCTTCCCCAACCACCTGGGGTAGAAAAGCCCCCGGGCCTGGCTAGCAGGAGACCCAGCTCCCGGAGCCTCACGGGTCAGAAAAGGTCTTGTGATGTCTGGGACCAGAGAGCCGCTGCCCTCACCTTCGTCAGAGTCACTGTCAGAGTCCTGGGAGATCAGGTCGTTCTTCCTCTCCAGAGCCTGCTCCAGAGCTGCTTGTAACTTCCTGGGTAATAGCGTGTCCTCGTCGTCCATCTGCAGGAGGACAGGCACAGGGTCACAACCACTGACGGACAAGCGTGTACGACGTGCTAAGACTGTGGAAAGCTTCTGATGTCGCCGATACTGTTACCATCCTCATTTACAGCCACGAAGCACAAAGGATTGGAAACTTGCCCAGGCTATACAAATGGTCCAATAGTGACATTCACTGCATGCTATGGTCTGGACCCAAGATTGTCACCCTAACTTCCTAAATCCTCTAACCGCAGCTCCGGAGAGGGAGCAGTGAGCTCGGAGAGAGACACTGGTCCAGCGCGTGTCTCAAGTGTGAGGCTGGGCGTCACTCCTGTCTCTACACATGGGTGCAGTGCCCTTATCTAGATGGCTGTACCTGGGCATGCCCAGTGGGAACACTTTGAGTTACACTCCTCTGTTGAGAGCTGGGGGGGGGGGTCTCCATGGCTAAGAAAGGCATTTTGCAGCTGGCAACAGCTGCAAACCTTTACAATGGAAAGCATGTTTATGATTTATGATCTTCAGAACATTTGAGACGAGTGCTTTACCACGTCACAAATGGAAGAGCTGACTCAGAAATCTGGAGGTCTGTTCAAGGATACGTGGGTCAAACATATTGAGACCTTATTTCAAAAGAAAGAAAGGAGAGGAAAGGAAGAGAGAGGAGAGGGGAGGGGAGGGAAGGGGAGGGGAGGGGAGGCGAGGGGAAGCAATGAAAAGAAAAAGACCACATGGTTAAAAGGAGAAAGAGAGAGCCCAGAGGCAAAGTCTTCAGAGAACCAGTTCCTGTTCTCTGACCTCCCGACACCACCACTCAGAAAGGCTGATGTGGCGGTGCCCATCGGTGGTGCCTCCCAAGGTAGAGGCCAGCCAGGAGCTGCACGGCAAGTGGCATGCCAGCCAGGACGGCACAGTGGACTCTGAATTCAACAGGAAAAAAATCCAGAAAGGCAGATCCGTTGAGGTTCAGGGTTTTCGGATCAGCTGCTTCGGGCCCCTGCTGTCCTGTGAGGCTGGAACACCACGCTGCAGGCTGAGCGCTGCGACTGTGACGGGGTGAGGGGCCCACGCGTGCCCACCCCGGGTCCGCAGCACGCTGCTCTCACCTGTCGGATGAATCGGTCAGATCCCAGGTTCACCATCAGTGCCTGAGAACAGGAACCATTAGCTGGTTAGCGGCAGCGGATCAAGGAACGAGGGACCCCAGCTAGGCCTCCAGACCCCTCAGGGACTGACGACAGGGAAGAAGCCAGCCAAAGACAGACTTCCCAGGAGGGGGACAGCAGCCAGCTGGAGGGGCCTGTGGGTCTCGGGTAGAGGACTCCAGCAGCTTCTCTCCCTTCTCCCCTTCCTTCCTGAGGCTTCTACTCCTTCCCTCCTCAACCCTCCCTCCAGCGGGTTCCCCAGGTAACCTACCTCCTCCACAGGTAGCTCCTTCAGTTTGGGAAGGGAGCTGGAGAGTAAGCCAACCAGGAAGGGGGTGGGGCAGCAGACGATGTCAATCATGGAGGCCGGGAGGACAGGAATGAAGGTGTGCTGCCAGGAGAAGGGGTAGAGCAAGGCCACCACCGCGTGGGAGCAGCTGGACAGGGTACTGAGGGGCAGACAAAGAGCCAGAACATCTGAGCACAGGTCCAGAACTCAGGGAATGGCAGTTGGAAGCCACGGGGCGTCCTCTGATGCTACGTTTCTCAATGCAACACAAAAACGAATGGGGTCGGACCCTGCAGAGTGGTGAAGCTCTACTTGCTCATTGCCTTAAGGACGCGAAGCTATACTCTCTGGGCACGCTACCGAGAAACAGCCTCGAAGCTGCGCCAGCCATACTTGGACATTCCGGGACGAACACACACACACACACACACACACACACACAGCACCCAGATGGACAGGCCTGCACTAGTGAAAGCACCAGCTCAGGCTGGAGACAGCAGAGGGTAACAGCAGAAGCTGATCACAAGTCCCGTGTGCGGCAGCGGGGAGGTCCTGCACAAGTCCCCAAATCAGTTCCATTCCGTGCGCCTCCCCTGGTCTGTTTGGATGCAAACGCCTGACGCAGGACACACCAGCTTTGCCATCTCCTAGCCCAGGGCTACTTCTACTCATCTGTCCTCTTGCTTTCAGTCCCTGCTTAGTCGACAACAGTGTTCTGACTGAGGTCGGGCAGAGAGCTCAGAAGGGGAGGCAGCAGGCACCGTGCTTTCCTTCCAGGTCTCACTAGAGTCATCCCTTTCTTGGCCTGGAGGGGGCTCCAGGCTTCCACAGGAGCCCACGGGCTCGCTGCCGAGGCCTGAGGACCAAAGGGAGACAAGGGGGACAATCCCAGGATACCATCCTGGACACGCAGAGTCAAGTGCACACTCTGTGTGTGGACAGAAGCCCAGAGCGGGGCACCAGGAACAGAGGTGCCACAGCTGGGCCTGAAGAGCCCCCCCATACCCATCTCGAGAGGAGCTAAAGGACCTCGCAAAAACAGGTGCTCTGAGAAGCACCTGATGCGCCAGCCACTCAGGGCCAGGGAGAGGCTCAGCCCTGAGGAGGAAATGACACCTTTTCCTAAAGAGGAGGAAGGAGCTTAGGAGTTCCAAGCCGCTTGGGAGATGCAGTGAACCGTCATTTCAAGCTAAAGACCCTGCTGGACTGAAGACAGACACAGGGGCCCTGACCCCGGCAGCCCTCAAGGGTCAGCAGGAAACACATCCGGGAAAGATCCGGAAAGGAGCTGTCAGTCAGGGAGCAGAGTGCTCTCGACAGCCTTCTCCAATGTGCCAAGGGCTTGGGAGTCAGGTTTTGAGAAACTTCCAGGCCCACGGACACAGAATGCCCACCCCGCCGTCTTCACAGCCAAGGACGAAGAAACCTAAGACAGCAACGGGGCGTGAGCCGCACGAGCCCCAGGAGCTGGGGGAGCCATCACGTTGGGGCCACGCATCAGTCATCCATCCCTCTCCCCTCTAGCCAGAGGCAGACCCCGGGGGACAGGACATCTTTTCTAAGACCCAAGGCTAGCAGAACTTAAATGCCAAGCAGGCCAAGAATAAGACCCAGGGGTATTTTCATCCTGGAACCGTCTGGAATGTGCTAAGAGGCAGCTGCAACCACAGAAAACAATAGCTGCATTCAACAACCCCACAGAAGCCGGGCTGTGGTGGGGTGGCAAAGAGGAGGCTCAGTCCTGAGGGGGGACGACACCTTCTGGGAAAGACAACTGAAGGCCCCGGTTCTGTGGAGAGACCACTGCCGTCTGGTGAGGCTGGCCAGGGCAGCAGCTGCCACCCTCGGCTAGTTCCAGTTGCGACTGGGCCCCTTCACAAAGGCAGGAGAGGCCTTGAAATGTCTAGACTGTGGGACGCAGAAACTCAGGCCATGGCTAGGACGCGGGAGGCATCTTCCTTCCTAAGCCCAGCCGCCTTTGGAAAGGCAGGCAGCTCAGCCCGGCGCGGGCACACGCCACACACCACAGCATCAGCACTAGCAACGAGGCTGAAGGACTGAGACTCCTAGGCTGGCCTGGGCGATACACGGAGGTCCGTCGGTCAAAACAAGACCCCCAAAGGCAGCTCAAGCTGCCCCTCTTCCCTCTGGATGGAGCGTGGGTCTGGGTCCCTGACCCACTACCCTGTGAGATCCACGAAAGGACCATTTCTCCTCTTCCTCTTACAGAGGAAGACACCCCAGGGATTTGGTACAAGCCAGCAGGACTGTGCCATACGGCCCTCATGTCAGCGGTGGGCCCACTGGCAGACCCACTGGCATGGCACCCAGTAGGTAGCTTAATGACTAAACAGCAAATTCCACCACTTCAGAGGAACCACTGCTTGTGGGTTACTTTTCAGGGGTGGGGAAGGTTCTGGCAAAAAGCATAGTACTGGGCCACCAGGACCCTGCCCGACCTGCACTTACAATGTTCTTAAAAAAAAAATTACAGTATGAAAAAAAGAAATCAGCTGCCAAGAGCTCCCATTTCTTTCTTCCTAGATGACTCCTGCGCAGGGACACACTGCTCCGGCTGCCACGGCCACCACCAGACCTCTAGCTCTAACATCCTAAGTGCCTGGACCAAGTCCCGTGACGCGCTCGGCTCTTCCTCAGCCTTCCTCGCCAGCTATCCAGCTCACACCTTCCGTCTGCAGATATCCTCTTCCCCTGCTGGGCCTGGACTGTACCCATTGTCCTGCTCACACACCCTTGAGATCCCATCTCGTCCTTCTCCACAGTTCCCTAGCACGCCCGGGGCATCCCAACCCACCGCTTCTCCAGAGCCACATAAGCCCCCAGGTGTGGACGGCTCAGCTCCGTCACACAGGGGTCCTGCCTGGAGCCCGTCGCCCTCTGTTATCCAGCATCTCAGAGGCGGCCTGGCTTCCCCCCGAGGAGGTGCAGCCAGCATCCAGAAAGCTTCCCTTCGTACCTTCTTCATATTTCATATTCTATCATTGTGTCTGCACCTGCCCTGGGCTGCGGCTCAGACAGGACCGTCCCTCCTCAGGCCGAGGCCTCGATTGCTGCTCACCCAGCCTTGCCTCAAAGGTGCACTAACCCTCTCCATGTGATCTCTACCTCAGCACACACTCACACACACACATGCACACACCACATGTATATACACACACTCACGCACACATGCACACACCACATATACACACACACTCACACACACATGCACACACCACACACATACATATATACACACTCACACACACATGCACATACCACATATATATACACACACATGCACACACCACATATATATACACACTCATAACACACCACACACACACCACACACATCATATACATACACACACCACATACATCACACATATATACACACACCACATACACACCACACACACACATATATACACACACACACATGCACACACCACATATATATACACACACTCATAACACACATGCACATACCACATATATATACACTCATAACACACCACACACACACCACACACATCATATACATACACACCACATACATCACACACATATACACACACCACTTACACACCACACATATACATACACACACACATATATACACACTCACACACATCACATATATATATACACACACACACATGCACACACCACATATACACACACATACACACATGCACATACCACATATATACACACTCATAACACACCACACACACACCACACACATCATATACATACACACCACATACATCACACATATATACACACACCACATACACACCACACACATACATACACACACACATATACACACACACACATCACATATATATACACACACACACATGCACACACCACATATACACACACTCATACACACATGCACATACCACATATATACATACTCATAACACACCACATACATATATACATACACACACCACATACATCACACATATGATACACACACCACATACACACCCCACACATACATATATACACACACACACACATGCACATACCACACACACACCACATATACACCCACTCACACACACCACATACACACCACACATCATATACATACACACACCACATACACCACACATATGATACACGCACCACATACACACCCCACACATACATATATACACACTCACACACACCATATACACATACCACACACACGATACACACACACCACATACAGACACACCATGCATACACACACCACACATACACACACACCACACATACACATATACACGCAGACACATACACACCACAGACACACCACACACACATATAAACCCCCCACATACACACACACACCACATACAGACGCACACAGACACACCACGCATACACCCCCACACACAGAGACACATCACACACATATACACACACACAGACACACCACACACATATATACCCCTCACATACACACATATACACACACCACATACACAGATGCACACAGACACACCACGCATACACAAACACACACCCCCACACACAGACACATCACACACATACACACACACACAGACACACTCGAATACTTCTGGGTGCATCGGTGGGCCGCCTCCCTCCGCCTTGCCCTCCGGGCCCTACCTGAGCTTGTCTGCTACAAAAATGACCCTGCGCTCCAGCAGCAGCGAGGCGAAGATGCGGATGAGCTGGCGCACGCTGAGGCAGGTGAAGAGGCATTCGAAGTCCACGTGCTCCAGCCGGGAGTCCATGGGCCGCCGCAGCTCCAACACCTGAGGAGGCGAGCGATGGCAGAGGCGGCGCGCACAGCGCCTTCCCAGGGTCTCTGCCCACCAGGCAGTCACGACCCGCTCTCCCTCCCTCGACTCTGTTCTCACAGCATTTAAGCCCCCGGCCTGTGGGCAGGAGGGGCGTGAACACGGGGGGGGGGCAGCAGAGCTGATGCGCAGGCCCTGAAGGGAGGAGAGCTAACTGCCCCCCTTGATAAGAACCAGGGCGCCTCCCAGCCTCGCCTGCACCCTCGCCCACTCTTGCCCATTCCACAGTGGCCAGACCCACCACTGATGGATGGTGGGTGCCCTCCGGGCCACAGGAAGACCAGCTTCTCCACAGCCAGGTCTCAGCGAGTCTGGGAGGCAGTGATGCTGTCCTGGTCACTATCCCCCCACCCCCCATCCTGCTGCCGAGTCCATCCCGGCCTTCCTCGACTACCATAGACCTGTGAAAGGGAGACGAACGAGGGAGCTGGCGGTCTACACACTCTTGCAAGGAAGCAGGTCTGTCTTCATAAGGCCAGGGTTAGGTGGGCTCCCCTCGAAGGACCAGTCCAAGGTCAGCGCTACGGCTCCGAGAGCTTCACTTCTGGGGCTTACGTACACGCGGAGAAGGCCGGATGAAGGACCGGCAGTGAGAGAAGGAGCTACGGATGCCAGGCCAGCGCCAAAGCAGCTGTCACTGCTGCCTGCCTAGTGTCATGTGTGCAGGAAGGCACAGGCCTCTTGAGAAGTGGGGTGAGAAGCCATCTCCTATAGCCCTGAGGTCAGAACTAGCTTCTCTAGGGACTTGCTTCGCAGCATCTCAACTGTCCTTCAGCGTCTAGGCAAATGAAAGGATTCTCAGCTCAGCGCTCAGCCTCGGGGCCTGAATACCACGGTAGGCGTGCGAGGCCCCACGGGGGCTGTGTACACTGTCTCTCCGCTGGATGGGCCAGTGAGTCCGACGTTAGTGACGGTGTACCAGGTGCTCAGGGTGTGACCCGTGACGATGTCAGCCCCCCTGCCCCAAGAAGACACAGCACAGCTCTCGACCTTCCCTCCTGAGCGCTCTGCATCAGCCCCAAGCTTTGCTTTCCAGCACCCAGCTAGCACCAAGGGCTGGGAGTCACCCAATTGGCCACGTGTCCTGGGCCCCTTTCCCATTTATCCCTGTCCTCATCTATATGGCAAAAAGGCCCAGCGGGGCAGCCCAAAGCTGGCAACAAGAAAGAGGAAGTGTGTCATATACGCCCAGCTGGGGGGAGGGTTGGAAGGGCATCTAGGATGGGAAGCCACCTTCCCCTCCTCTCCTGAAAGGAGTCTCTGTCCAGTGGAAACTTGTGCTCCAGGTGGCAGTTTCTTGCCCCCACCCCCACCCCCTGAACCCTTAACATTTTTCTCTGGGGCCGGCTTGCCAGCATGCCGACAGTCATCTCTAACAAACTCCTCTAGCTGCCCATTTCTCGTGCCTCCTGACTCCTTCCCTGTTCCTGCAAAGCCACACCCCTGCAGCTATCTGTATAGGTTGTTCTCACCTCTTCACTTCCTCCAGGCTTCTGGGTCCCTGCACCCCTCTTCAAGTCTGCTCTTGCCAGGACACCCCACCACACCCCAGTCGACCCTCAGTATCACCCACGAACTATCACTCCTTCCTTTGGCTTCCAGCCTCTCCTCATGTCTCGAGAGCTTCCTCAGGACGCGACTCTCTTTTCTCCCCTAGTTTCTCATGGGTATTTCGAGCTTAATACGCAAAACACAGCTCTTTCCACCGCATCCTTTAGACACTCCCATCTTAGGCTATAGCTCCATTTCCCGCCCCGTTCCTCAGGCAGAAAACCGAGAACTAGCCTTAAGTCTCCATTACACTCTCTCCCTACTTCCAGACCCTACTGCTTCTCTTTGTCCTTCCACCCCAACTCGACCCGGGCGACTAGCACCTCTTGTTTGTACTAATATGATCGTATCTTAGCTAGTTCATCTCACTTCGCTATTTATATATTTATTTATTTTCATTTTATATTCACTATTTATTGTATTTTCACTATTTATATCACTATTTCATATCCCTAGTTCACTCCTGTTCTTGCATAGCAGCCTTTTAACACCATATCAAAGTGTGCCTTAACCCTCTTTTAAATAAAATCCCAATCTCTTGGCCAGGAAGAAACACGGTGGGTCCCTGCCTGTTCATCCAGCCCTGCTCACCACCCTTCCGCCTTCTTGGCTTTGTGTCAGTGTGACCAGCACCTGCCCCTTCCAGCTCCTAACTTCACTTACTCTGCACACTACCTGCAAGAACCTGCCTTCATCAGCCTCCTCTCCCTCACTTCATTTGGCTGACCCCTGAGCACTGCCGAGGCCCCTTGTACAGTGACACCTTCTCAAGGGAGGCCTCCCTGTCCTAGAGGAGATGGACTCCTTGCTACAGGATCATTTTTGCTACAGGATCACACTTCACATGTAATACAGTTTGGAGCTGGAGGACAGCGCTGTGTCCCTCTTTCACTTCATGACCCTGCTCAGCTCTGAGACAATCTACCCCCACCCCTGGGAGAAGCACGCGCTCAGCAGATCCTACCTCATTGCCAGCACCGGGCAGGAATGTCTTCACTTTGATGGTCTTCCCCGGGGCTGGAAAGGGCGATTCCATGAGACTTCTCATGAAGGGATAGACCAGTGCGGCTGAGATCCCACGACGACGTTCCACCTCATCTAGAACCTGTGCTTGCCACCAGCGAGCGGCAGAAAATGGGCATCAGGAAGACAAGAGGCAACTGCACGTGGCCAAACTGGGACAAGAGAAGGGAGACAGGAAGGCAGCCCTGCAAGGACCGGGCACCCTGCTCCTCTCTTCTGTTTGCTTTGTTTTTTCCTGGCCCTCGGTGATTGCTCTGCCCTCACTGGCCTTGGGGTGGTTCCTAAGAGGCGAACAGCTGGGCAGAGGGTCTGAAAGTTACCCCCTGGGCAATGTGGCTTCTCCCAGGGCTTGAATTCTGCTCCTGGCCCAGAAGCAGTCACTGTCAACTTAGGAGTTGGGGAAATGCCAGCCAGCTAGGCAGGGAGCTAGGTTTGGGAATAAGGGCTCCCAGAGCAGCTCACGTGGGCCCCTCTCTCACGTAGGTGGCTTCCCCACTAGGCTGGCTGCCGCAGCTCTGGTGGGAGCTGTCACTAGAGCTCAGGGAAGAAGCCAGAGTCTCTTACCTTGGAAAACAAGCCAAAGCATCCGAGGCGGCTGATGACGCAGTACACCTCCGGCAGCCGCGGCCCTTTCCCACTTGGCTGCACCACGATGACAGTGAGGAGAGAGACAGACAGACAGACAGAACGCATGAATTCTGTATTTGGCTCCTTTCCCTGGAACTCGGGACTAGGCACTGTGGAGGATACACTAAACCTTTTCTAAACTCAACCAGGTCCCCAAAGAAGGTCCCCATTCCCAGAGGCAGGCCCAGTGTTGTAGCCTAAGGCTCCATTCTTCCTCCAGGATGACACAGATAGTGACTGGCAGAAGACCAAGCAGTTTGACAGAAGATACAGGGCAATTTGTGGGACCTCAGAGGATGTGACAATAAGGAGGAAGGATCTCCATACATTCTCTGGAGCAAGACACATGTAGCCTTTTGCCTCCACAAAAGAAATTCTGCAAAATGTTCTTTTTCTCAATTGTTCTTTTCTTCCTTTGTTGATGCATCTCAAAGGAAGGCAAAAATGAAAACTGACAAGAGAGGGGAACTACTGTTTATTCAATGTTTGTTATATCAGAATCTTGGGATTGGTATTATCTGAAAAAAAATTACAAGAATGGTGTTATCCCCATTTTACAGATGAGGCAACTGATTAAAAAATACGAAACCACGGCCTGAGGTCATGTAAATACAGTCTGGAGCCGGAAACCTGTTCTGGTCTTTGCTCTTGTGGTCTTACCTCCAAAGCATGCTGTTCTCTGATAGGGAGGAGAGGAAAGGAACACAAAGACACAGGATAGAGGAAGCTATGAAGGGAAAGAGAACAAAGGAAAAGAGAATTGAAAAGGTGAGTAGTCAGAGGAGACCCACCCTGGAAAGTTCAGGTGGAACCCACGTGGGCTGAGGTAGGTCACCAGTGCCCATTCTCCAGCAGGGAGCCGGCCGGGAGAGGCCAGAGCGGCAGGTGCTGGCCCCTCGCACTGGCTGCTAAGCAAATGCAGATGGAGCCACACTGGTCTCCAAACCTGCTGGTCACAGATCTAAAGAGAACGCAGAATCTGTTTTTGCCCATATTAGGCCTGAAACTTTCTCTCTCTCTTTCCCTCCTCTCCCCGCCTCCCTTAAAGCCCCAAGTGATTAAATCAAGTATGTGGGATTTGGGTTAGAATCATTGTGTCCAATCTGTAGGAATGCCGGGCTAGTGCCAGCCCCCTTGGCAGGGCCCCAGCCCAGGCCCTCTCTGAGACGCCAGGACAAACACGCTCTTCCCTGGGGGCAGCAGCCTGCTGCAAAGGAGCAGTTCTGCTCCGTGCATGTGTTGGCAAGGCCACCTCTGCAGCGCTCCTCCCTGTGCCCGGGGGACCCGAGCGCACACTGGCCTCTGCCTGGCTCCCAACTTGGCATCAGGACCATTCTTCCCTCAGCCTTACATACTGGGCATTCAATATCCACACCCCTCTTCTTCCTAGAGGTCCCCGGGGGAGAGGAGGGAAATCCACGAGCACATGTGGGTGACAAAGAACATGGAGTCCCTTTGGGCTCTGTCCTCACCGCTGTTTCCCCTTTCAGCTCTTTAATCAATAGACCAGGGATAGTAATATCCCATAGGCTACTGTGAAGATTTAGAATTAAAAAAAGACTCTGGAACGTGATAAGTACTAAACACACATTTATTCCATGGCTCTTCCCTCCCGCACTGAGAGGTTCCTCCCCTGCTAGACCAGCTAAGGTACCTGAAGGACAAGAGCAGGGCCGCTCATCTTTACGTGCTTTAGGCATGTGGTCTGACCCTCGACAGGTATATGACGTGGGTGGGTGGGTGGATGAGGAGATGGGTGGATGGGACTGTAAGAATCCTTCTTATAGAGCTCTTGCTACAAATGACTCCTACCTAGGATCTCCGTCCTCTACTTCCGGGCTGGTCATTCTGATAAGGCCTTCTTCCATTAAAGTCTGGAAACTGCAGAGCATCATTAACAACCAATGACTGACCTCCAGGGAGAGCCAAACAGAGGTCAGGCCCTTGCCCTGGCCGTCTGCAACTCTACTTCAATCTCTTTTCCAAGACTGAAGGAAACAGAGATTATTCTTGGGGGGAAATATTTGGCTTACATTTTCTTTTCCTTTATTTCTTTCTTTTCTGTTTATGTGTATGTGTCTTCAGAGCGTGTGGATGTAAGTGTGCATCTTTTTGAATGTGGATGGGTATATGCAAGTGTAGGTAGATCCATGACCATGTAAGCAGGTCTGGAGGCTGGAGGGGGGTTGTCAGGAACCATCCTTGATTGTTCTTCTTGAGTCTGGGTCTCTAATTCAATGTGGAGCGTGCCATTAGGGTTAGCACGGCTAGCCAACTTACGCGGGATTCCCAGACTCTACTTTTCAAGGCTGGAATTACTGGTTGGCAACCACGTCTATCCAATATTTTTAAAAATATTTTACTTATATATTTGAGAGGGAAAAAGATAAGAGAATAAGAGAGAGAGAGAGAGAAAGAGAGAGAGAGAAGAGACATACATATTCATGTCATGGTGCACAGGTAGGGAAATCAAAGAACAATTTTCAGAAGTCAGTTTTCTCTTTCCACTATATGGTCTTCCAAGAATCAAACTCAGGTCACTAGGTTTGCCGAGCAGGTGTCTTACCTGAGCTATCTTGCCAGGCCCCCCTCAGCATTTTTTACAAGGTCCAAACTCCCATCTTTTTGCTTGTGTGGCAAGTGGAACCATCAAATCCCTAAACTCAAGAGTATCTCTCCAGGAATCACAGAAGTGGTTCTTTCTGTGCCAGGGCAGACTGCAGCCCTGCCAGACTATGGATGGGGTTACCCACATCAGGCTGGTCAGCCCCGCATCAGGCTGGTCAGCCCCGCATCAGGCTGGTCAGCCCCGCATCAGGCTGGTCAGCCCCGCATCAGGCTGGTCAGCCCCAATCAGGCTGGTCAGCCCCAATCAGGCTGGTCAGAAGCAGAGTGAGGAAGGTGGTGGTCCACCCATTTTGAGGTACCTACACAAACCGCTGTGCTGACATGATCTCAACCACAGCTCAGCAATCAGTGCACAATCCAAGAAAAGTGAATGCAAGAAACAGGTGCAGAAGCTGCAAAGATATAACGATACAGTAAGCAATCTAATCCTCCCTTTGCTGCATGAGCTTAGATCCTAGGGTCTAACCAGAGGGGCTACTCTGAACCCCAAGATCTCAAGAATCCCTCTTATACCAAGTGTGTGGAGGGGGCAGACTCAGCAGATCGGAGTATTTCATGCAAGCTGAAGATGCAGATAGGGCATATGTGCACGTGCACGCGTGTGCACGCGCATGCGTGTACACGCACAGACACATCCCCTCCCACACACGTGCCAATGAATGGCCTTACCAGCAAGCGCCTGCAGTAGCCAAAGCGTCTGCTGCCATCTTCCCCCGTCAGCATGAAGGAAAAGGTTTCACTGGAATAGGGAAGAGGGAGAAGTCAGATGCAGGCGCTATTGAGAACTCGACGCAACGCTCAAGCGAAGGGCCTCCCATCTCATAGAGGAGTGAAGCACAGCCGGCTGGGCCCAGGCTTCAAAAAGAAGCTCTGGCCTCTCTCCCTGCAATTGGGTCAGGCCGGATCTCACCTGCTGTACTCTGACACAGGAAGCCAGTCCTTGGCATCTGGAAAGCAAAACTGAGGAATAGCTTTGAGCCTTTCTTCTGCCTCCCGCATCTGCTTGGTGGGTCGGTCCAGCTGCAGGGAAGAGGAATACAGGGAGGTAAGTAAGAGCGGCAAGAGCCCCGCAGGCAGGCGTGGCGAGGAGCTAGAGAACCTCCCATGTGCTGGGACCATGGATGCGAGCAAAGCAGACAGGCCCTGACCCTGCACATTCTGCCCAGCAGAGCAGAAACCGTTGTTCAGGCATTGCCACCAAGGAAACCGGCAGAACGACGCGGAAGAGCCGGGTCCCAGGAGGAGGGCTGCACCTGGGCACCTGAAAGGACCCCAGAAAGCACCACCAAGGATGGCTGGAGAGTAAGAAGGAGTCAGTGGTCATATGACGAGCAGACGGGGGCGGCAAGAGGCATGGGGGGGGAGGCAGGGAGAAGGTCATGAGACACACTTGTAAACCGATTGTGGTGACATCTGTGCACCTCTGCAGGTACACTAAAGAACACTGAATATAAAATTCAATGAGAACAGGGGGAAGGGGCCTGGGGACACTCTCGGAATCCTGTGATGGGGTGAATAATCTCCAGTTACCGCTGAGCAACGAGAAGTCCTTTCAGTCCTCACCCCTGAATAAGTGCCATCCCCCAAACACCAAAGCCCATGTTCCCTCCTGGCTACGAGGAAGCTCCGTCTGGGGAAGCTACGGAGAAGGCGGGGCAGAGGCGGACAGAGGAGAAGGCGGGGCAGGGGGAAGCTCACCTTGGGAAACTGGTAGGAGACCTCGGGGAGGTAGGTGTTCCGGGACGGCTTCTTCTTGAGGGACACCACCACAAAGTACTCGAACAGCTCCCGCTCCTGCCACTCCAGCAGCTCCAGCTCCAGCGTGCGGTAGCTGGGCGCACGCTTCAGCATCGACTGGATGTGCACCAGGCGCTGTGTGTGGGCTGGGGACAGGCCTCCCGTCAGGGGACAAGCAGGTGGGACCCTCTTGGACCTCCCGCCACCTCCTTGCACTGGAGGATGACGCAGGTCTGCGGAGGATCTCGTGTCGGCGTGAGCCATGTCTCGACTCTCCTCAGGCAGTCCTTGGCGGGGGGTGTCTGAGGGCAGGGTGGACGCCACGCACGGACTCTGCCCTGACACTGGCAGCTGGTGACCTGGTCCCTTGGGAGCCCCTGGCAGCTGAGCCAGGGCTAACACAGTGCCGGGCCCAAGCAAACCCAGGGACACAGCCCTGGCAACCACCGGCTATCGCCCGGCACAGAAGGTATGAATCAGGAATCCTTGGGCCTCTGATTAGTCCTTAGAGTTGGGCCTCCTGTGTGTGTTTCCAAGTCCAGTCTACCTGCTCACTGGCTTGGGAGCCAGTGCAGGAAGAGAAGAGGGCGCGAGCTCCCACATACTTTAATTATCCTAAGAAGTTTAGGGAGGATTTTTCTGAGGTCATTGGAATATGAAGGTAGCAGGTACCCAGAAAATGGGTAGCCTTGCAGGCTCCAGAACATTCTGTAGCACAATTCTTGTAAACCTTGCCAAGCAAGTCTTGTGTCCAATTCCAATGGTCAATGGCTCGGGGAAGGACAAGCAGAATCAACAGCCTTAAATTTGGATCTACCGTCACGGGCCAGGCTCTGAGAAGGAGCTCCCTGCTCTGGGGGTCTGTAACTCGCCTCCTGCTGACTCCTCCCCCAGGCTAGTCTGCAGCCCTGGGACTACAGTGAGGAGGAAAGACTGGCCTGCGGCTGTGGCAAGGGATGGGGGGCAGGGTCCTCACCTTTGAACCTGTCGTCAGAGTCACTCTCGCTCTCGCTGTTCTCATCTGAAAGAGCAACCGCAGGTGCACACGGCTGAGCCCCAACATACGACATACGGCAGGTATTTGCAGTATCCCCCTCCCACTGGTAAGACTTCTGAGGCCTAGGGCTAAGTGGCTTGTGACAAGGGCCCCTCAGAGCTCAGGCTCCAGGGGCTAAGCTATCTACAGACTTCTCTTTGGACTCCTGTAGGGAAAACTGAGGGTCCAAGTTAGAGATGAGCCAGCGGAGAGACTCAGAGGCCTGGAATGCAAGGCCCTGGGCTCCGTCAGGCCACCACGCCGCTCCGTGAGGCTGGCCTTCCCTTCGCCAGAAGCAGACTCCCACACCCGCTTCCCTGTACAGAGAGCCTCAGAGACCAAAACTCGAAAGAACCTAAGCCAGGGTCACTCTCCTGTCAGGGCCTCGGTCCTCCTAGAGCATGAAAGGACCCCAGAGCTGGCCCATGTGAGGCAAACTGAAGTCAGCCTATGTTTCTCCCCATTCCTAAGCTCAGGGGTCCCTGGAAAGCTGAAGCAGCTGGGGCACCCAGGCCTACCTCTCAGAGATGCTGTCTCCAGACTGGACATGGACAGTTTTTTTAACCTCTTCTTTCCTCTCTTGGCATTGTAGATAGAGTTAATTCTTTGGACAAGCTGGGTATATTCAAAGATAAAAAAAAAAGCAGAGGGGGTAGGGTAAGCCTAGTGCCAGTTCCCTGACTTGCATGGAAGACCACGAGCGCCCTTTCCCTTGGGGTGCGCTTCCTCCGCTCCACCGGCTGGGTCCAGCACTGGTCCTCCTACCAAGGACCCCAAGTGGAGGCTCTTCGGCCATGCTTGGTGGCTCTTTCCATCAATCCTGTTCCCTAGGAGTGTCTACTGCCCCCAAGATGAGGACACTAAACTTGGCCCCTCAGAGGAAGGAACTATGATCCAAGAGACAGGATGGGAGCCCCAGGGTCCCCAGAGTCATTGAACCCACCGAGACAAAGAGCTTCTCAGAGGCGAAAACAGGAACAAGGATTCTAGCCTTTTCCCTCTGGGCCATAACCTGGGGCTCTGACAGGAAGAAGCTAAATTCCCAATATACTCCAGCATTGTTTGTAAGCTAAAAATACCATTTAGCTAAATCCTGCTGCTCTGAGATGGGGATATGGGCTTAATGGCCATGTGTGCAAATCATTGTTAAAAGTGCTTTAATGTCTGGAGTTAAGAGAAAGAAAGAGACCATCTGAAACCTCAGGTCTCTAAAGCCCAGAAATGTTCCTGTGTGCGCAAGACTCTGAAAGTCACTCGTCACGTGGAATAACGGAGAGTTCTAATCTAGTCTTCTCTCCCTCCATGACATCAGAGCAACAAGAGCCGTTAGCACACCCTTACTGACTAGGCAATGGAGTGGGGAAAAGAGGGCTCAGAATCTATCTAGAGGGGATTGTGCCAACAGCCCAGCTTAGAGGAGGAAAGCAGGCAGGGCAGAGCTGAGCGCCGGGGGACGGGACGCCGGGGGACGGGATACCTTGGGGATGCGGCGGGCTCTGCGGCTGGACAGCAGCTCGCTGGTGGTGCTCAGGCTGTCCTCGTTGAGGCTGGAGGGTGAGGACGGCAGGCCCAGCTGGGCCAGCAGCAGCATGTCGTCGTGGCTGTGCCTCTTGGGTAACCGCGGCAGCCGCTGGCTCTTCCTTTCCGACCAGTTTCCGCTGCGCAGGGACTGGCTGCTGGGCTTCAGGGAGAGCTGACGTGGAGAGACGTGACAGAAGTGAGGGGCCCCCGACAAATGTCTGCGCCCACCTGGTGGGATCTAGGGGCAACAGCCGAAGGACCAGCATCTGTGGATCCCCCCAGTTCCAGACTAGAAAGTCTATCTACCAGGGCTTCCCTTCTCCGGGGCCTTCGCTGCTCCCCCAAAGAAAGCTTCACCGCTTCTACCAGGAAAGAAGGCAAGGCTAAGAAACTTCACTCATCTAGACGGCAGAAAGAAAAGACTAAGCGGGAATTCTCTGGCACTTCTGGGCTCTCGAACGGGGGCTACTGACTGGGGTGGCGAGAACCATCCCCCTTGTGCCCCAGGGTTCTACCTGCCAGCCCGCTCTGCGGTGTGACCCCGGCAGTCTGGCCACCCTTACTTTCTCCAGAGAGAGAGGGCGGGGCGCTGGTGGCCGAGGCCGAGCGAGGTGGGCCTCACACGCAAGTGGCTCCCTCGCCACGAGAAAGACGCTGACCCCATCCAGTCCTGACTGCAGATGCTTTGGGGACTGCCAGCCCTGGGGCAGCACTTCAGCACAGAGCGAGCGCCTGACTGGCACTGGATCCTATACACTGCTGGGAAGGCTCCCCACGCGTTGTCTCCATCCTCACTCTTCAGTACCTCCTCCTCCTCCTCCTCCTCCTCCTCCTCCTCCACAGCCCCCAATTTCTTCTCCCTGCCCAACCAGTCTGGCAGCACAAGTTCACTCAGAGTTGGTTTGATCAGAGTGTATAAGAAAAATAAATGCTTTATTAAAACAAGGACATGATTTCGTAGCCAGAAGGAATCATTTATGTATTTTCTGGCTAGTGTTAAGAATATCCAGGCCCCTCCTTTGCACGGCAAAGAGTTATCTGTGTACATCAGAGAAAGCCTCCTACCCCACCCTTCTGCCTCCTCTTCCTGGTATCCCGACAAGACCAGAATGAGCTTATGTCTATGGGGCTCCTTTGATCTTTCACCTTTGTTCTCACTCTGCCTTCCTTCAGCTCACCCCTCAAATGCTCCTTACTCTCTCTAAATAGGAAATAGGAGGGGCTCCTGACACTGGCTGTCTCTCCAAGTCTGGCTGTAAACCCCCAAATACCAGGACTGAGATGATCTGACAGGGTTGTGGGATGCCAAGACTCTATCCAGAGTCCTGGCTTCCTGTTTCCCACAGAGGGAAAGAGCGGCCGGGACCTGCGAGGGCTCCCAGCTTGGTTGTGCTGGTCACGCTGAGCAGCGAGAGGAAGAAGGCTGGCCTGGGTGCCGAGACCACCCCTCAGCTGCCCACCGGGGCTCGGGCGTGGCCTAAGCACCCGAGGGCACAGCTCCTTCTCTGCTGCACCCTGGCAAGGTCGAGAGCCTGAGCGACCGTCGGGCCCACGATGAGGACAGGCCCTGGCGGCAGCACCCGCTCTGCCAACCCCAGGCCTCCGTTACCTGCGCGGGTGGGCTGTTGTACTTCCTGTCCTCGGGACTCCACATTCTGTGCAAAGAGTCCAAGGAGTTCTCAGACAGTTGCTGGGATTTTCGTCCAGCTCTTCGGTTCTTTAAGTCCACATCCTCATACGGATTTTCCTTGGGCAGCTCTCCTGCAGAAGAGGCAAAGTTAGAGAAGGGGAGAAACGAAGGAGGAAACACACACACACACACACACACACACACACACACACACACAAGCACAAGTTCTGTGAGCCAAGAAGAATGGCTTCTTCTGGTCCTCGGCGCATGAGTCATGCGCTGCCCGTCTGCAGCGGGGAGGCTACAGGCAGATCCTGGCTCCAAGTCCCGAAGCTGAGGCCCCCGCTCCCCACCTCCAGCTCAGCTCAGCTCAGCCTTGCCTGGCCTCTGCTTTATAAATTCAGGGATTGCACAAGACTGGCTCTGCTACCCTGCCTGTGCCCGGCCAGAGGACAAAGCCAGCACCACAAGTCTGTCCTGGCTCCGGTCCCTCTGCGAGCAAAGCCCCCCAGAGATAGCACTTTGGGATAAGAAAGTCTCTTGGATCACACAGCTGTCCTTTTACATAACTCCCAGTGGGTCTCCGTGGGTCTGGTTTGGGGGTGAGCGTGAAGAAACTCCAAGAACTCTAGCAAGCAAGGCTTCGCCAGACCTTCCTCTGAACTACTAAACTGATGTCCGGGCCATTCAGGACAGGGGTCTTGCCTCATACAACCCCACAACCGGACGGCAACAGCAAGTCCCAGCGAGTCTTCGTTCGGTGGCTCTCTCATGGCAAAGTCCTCCACGATCTCTACTGCTGATCTCAGCAAAAAGAAAACTCCTCGCTCCCGCTTTGGCACAGTGTTCCGCAGGGACACAGGGGGTGGGAAAGGCTGGAAGGAGTCTGGGCCAAGGAGAGGAGGAGGGAGACCTCCTGGGCCTCAGGACCAGCTTCTAAAACCCCCGGCGATGGATGTTGCGTTGATATTCCAGAAATACCTCAGAAAGTCCCTGCCCTTGAAGAGCACAAGCCCTCCAGAGACACCTTTTCTGGCAAGTCACTCCCTCCTCCCCCTTCCCATCCAAGACACGACTAGGCTCTTCCAAAGAAAGATAATCCCACGGACCACACTGCCGCAGGCGTCCCGGTGGCGGCGACAAGTCAGGAAGGACGCCCTCCCCTGCCTTGTCTTTGTGTGCCCTCGAGTCCCAGTGTCAGCCCAGGGACCCGGCGCCCCTGGTGGAGCAGTCGCTTCAGCAGGGCGAACAGGACCCGGCTCGGATCTGCCGGTCCCACACCTGTCCCGCACATGCCTGCGCGTCCCTCACACCTGCCGGCAGCTCAGATCCACCGCCCACAGGGCTGCAAACACGGGCTGCGGATCTCTTAGAGAAACCAAACCCAGCGTGCTTAGAGGGTCCTCCAGGAGCTAAGGGTCCCCTCAACTCTGGCATCTAGTCATTACAGCGACTTGAGGAAATGCCCTCACAGAGGTGGGGGGGTGAAGGGAGGTTTCAGTCAAGATAAACAGACAGCAGTGGGAACAACACACATCTCTCTAAACTTATGAGTCAAGGATGGGTCAAGAAAAGATTTAGGGCTGGATTAAGTGATTCCCAACAGCACACAGTCCCCCGCAGGGGAGCAGTCCTTTTCCTGCAGCGCAGGCATGCCATTAAACTGACTTGTCCCCATTCCAGGGCCCTGACTAAGCAGTGCTCAAGCTCAAGCCCAGCACCCCCCCCTCGCCCACCCTCCCCCCCCCCGCATGCTTTTCCCAACCTGCCCCAATTGGGATGGACTTTGAGAGAAGTTTCATGGATTTTTTTTCTTCTCGGTCCCTGACATGCAACTTTAAGGATGAGGGGAGAAGAGGGTTGGGGAGGGGGAGAGGCCAGGGCGCATTCTTCCGTACCAGAGCACAGCCATCCGGGTCAGGGCAGGAGCAACTCACTACAAATTCATTGACCCCAACTATCTTGGAGTGAATGGCCAGAATCCTTATTGTCTCCAGTGCACAAGAAGACCTGTCTCAATCCTTTTGATCAAGGTTTCTCCAAACCATTGACACTTTGGGTTGACAACCTGACCTGACCATCCGTAGGATGCTTAGAGGGCCCTAGCTTCTGTCCACTAGCTGGCACTAACATCCTTCAGTTATAACAATAAAAAAAGGCTCTGGATATTGATAAATGCTCTTAGGGACCAGACAATGGGAAGGAGGGAAAAGAGAGGAGAGACACAGGAAAGAAGGGAAATGGGTAGAATTAACCCTCACCAAGAACCAATGTTTTAAATACTTTGACCCTTCCTAATAGCTTCTGAGGACCATGCCAGGAGCCCTAAATCAAATCCTTCATCCTCCATCCTTCCCTCTTTCTCCTTCCTTCTTTTGCCAGAGTCAGAGTTTTAACTATTGATACCAACTTCTCCATCCCAGCACGGCTTCTGGAACTCGACGGACAGTAACCAAGTCTCAGTGCCAACACTTTTGCCCAGGAAACCCACCAACCGCAGAGCCCTGCCTCCAAGCCTGGTCCCTTACAGCGCCAGTCTCCTCACCACCCTCAACTTAACCGACGCTCCTGGCGACTACTGGAGCTGTCTACAAAGCCCCCTCATCTCTGCAGGCAGGAAGGATCGGGGAGGGGGAGGGGGCACGTGCAAACAACAAGCAAACCCTGAGTCCTAGAGCTATTACGCTGAACTTAATAAGCACTAATAAATACTCCAGCAGCGACTTGGAGACGGTGCTCACAAGGTTCTACAAGGAAGCAGCCTCAGGACAGCTGCAGAAGTCAGAGTTGAGTGGAGAACCGTGGTGGCCATTTAGAGACAAGGACAGGAGACAGGAAGCCCGGCAGACTGCACGGTTTTCGCTGGCACCCTCCCCATAAGCTTCCTGGGGGAGTCCACACTGCACCTCTCGGGTGCTCTCTCTGCGCCTCTCATCGAGTTCAGCTGTGGAAGTCAAAGGGCTCAAACTTTTCCAGTTTTTCTGTCTTGAGATAAGGCCCAGAGGCATTTCCAATAACTTCAGTTCTGCACTATTCTAAAAGGGATGTGTCAGAGCCCACACTTAAAACACTAACCTTAATGAAGGAAGACTCCAAGCCCACCAGCCCTGGGCCCCACTTCTTCCACCTGTGAACACTCCTCCCTTTCCCCCCTCCGGTCTCGCTCACGACTAGAATAAGCAGTTTGAAGATGAGTATGTGCATCTGCCTGGTACCCAAAGCACTCAAGCTTCCCCAGCAGTTCTCCAGCTCCAACTGCCTGGTTTTCAGGTAGCAGGGGAAGGGCCGGACTAGGAGCCCAGCTCTCCTGGGGCCAACTGCTGCACACCCTCCAAGCCTTGGTACCAATTCCCAACAGCCCCAGCGCTTTCCCTGGGCCGCACCTCTTGGCTGCTTCCTGCGGCGCCCTTTATGCTGGCAGGTGCCCTCTGTTCTTACTGTTTCCCGGCCTGGGGGTGATTAAAGAAGGCAGAGAGTAGAGGCTGGCGGCTGACTGGCCCTGTACCCGGCTTGCATCCCACTCAAGTTCCCGGAACCTCTCGCTGATGGGAGTGGGAATCTCAGCAGGAACGCAGCCAGGCTCCCTGGTCAGGCGCCGAGGCCACGCCACATAACTCCCGCACAAGCTGCTTCCTTGGGTGCATTTTTCAGTGTCAGGCTCAGAATGCAATGATCATTAGGCTTTAGAGAACAGTTGTGTCTTCCAAGGGCAGATTTTTAAGTTAGACAGGCGAGAATTAACAGGCTCAGGAAGCAGCCAGGCCACAACTTTCTCTTTTGAACCTTCCTATTGTGAGTTATCAGATGAAACCTTGGCCTGCCTGGAGTACCCCACACCCTAGCACCTCGGGAGGCCCAGATACCCAAATCAGCACTTGGGTCTCTCCTGTAAGGATCCTTGCTCATATCCACTGCTCGTAAAGGCAACCCATTCATCTCTAAAGACTGGGAGCTCCTGGCCATTGGGATATACACAAGATGGAGACCTAGTAAGGGAACTCTGCCTCCTTCACAGACCCGTTATCATAGGCCCAGAACAAAGCTCCTTTAGCCTGTGGACCTGAACCAGCACAGAGCAAGATAATCCAGTTAGATCCAGAGACAACGTTAATCTGGTGGAGCAGAGGCAGCAGAACCAAAGGGGGCCCCTGGAAATCAACCCCAGGCAAAAGATAAAATCCAGCATCCAGAGGTCACCAACCGGATATGCCTGGAAACCGAGGAAGAGCGCTCCAAACACTTGAGCCTCTCTCGGGCTGGAGGCAGTGTGGACAAAGGGATAGGACCACCGGAATCCAACAGAAAGAGGATATTCTCCCTTCCGATTTCCTCCAGTGTCTCTAGCCGGGTCCTAAGATTCAGACTGAACTGCTGTGGGAGACACAAAGGGAAAACACGCCCAGGGCACTGTTCTAACTAGACTCCCAAACCCATCGCCATCCAACTCCGCAAAACCCCAAGAGTGCCTGGGTCACTCCTCTGCTCTCCTGCCTGTTTCCTTCCCATTCCTTCTTCCCTCTGCTCTCCGCTGAAGTCTCGGAAGATCCAGAAGACAATGAACAGTTAGGAGATGACCCAGCCCCGCGTTTATCCCACACGGCCCCGCCCTCAGCTCCACCACATCCATTCAAGAACCAAACACTCCCCTGTTTTCTTGCTTCTTCAGGTAACATCCCAAAGCAGAAAAAAGTCTCCTTAATGAGTCAGCAGTGGACCCTCTTCCCCTAAGAAGGCCCAGGAAACCCACCTTTGCGTAGTAGGACAGCACCTTCAAAATTCTCTCAGACATCCCTAAATAAGGCCTTGAATCATACATTTGAAGCCTGGGGGGAGTCAGGGGACTGAAGCCGTCCACTCCCTCTTCCTTCGGTTACTGCACAAACACCTCTCCATTTGAAATCCTCGGCTCCACAGACAAACTAGAGAACCACGGTTCTGTCTGCCAGTTACAGTGCAGCCTCCTCCAGCGGCCGCGATGGGACTCCTAGGGTCTCGGGAGGCCAGGAGGATGGGAGACGAAGCCACAGAGCTGCCTCGGCACTCAGCAGAGTGATCTTCCCTGTGGGTTACCGCGCGAGGAAACCCAGAGCATGCCAGCCCCTCGCAGACCAGCCGGGCAGAAACACTGAAGACTCTTCACTGCTCGCCTAGCTCTGGATCTGACCCCCGCGGCTCTGACCCTAGTCGGCTTAGCTTTAGGAGTGGGTCTTCAGAAGACAATTAGGTAAGGAGTAGAGCTTCACTAAGGGATGAGGGCCCCTGTAAAAGGTACCCCTGGACTGGAGCGATGACTCAGGAGTTAAGACTCTGCCTCACAAGCAGAAGGTCCCAAGTTCAGATCCCGGATTCCACATAAAACCACTGGGGAAATGGCAGCGGCTTGCCCTGAACTTCTGACCCTGGGAGGCAGAATCTGGGAAACCCCAGGGCAAAGCAAAAAGGGGGAACAGCAGTCCAAGATGATTCCCAAAGTCACCCCTTGGGCCTCCACAGGCACCCCCAGTGCCTCTGACACACACACACACACACTACGGGGACAGTGGGAGCTAAGAGAAAGCAGAGCCGTGGTTCACACCTTCGTCGCTGTCATTTTGAAGGAGAAGAGCCCCCACCACAGCTGAGTGACTTGCCTAACACCACACACTAAGGTTCCTGTGGCGCTCCCGAGTCTTCCAAAATACGAGAGGAGTGAATATTTGCCCATCCCATGGCCCCAGAGGCCCTTTGGACGCTGCTCCGCTCTCGGGGTTAGTCGTTTGGATGCTCTGTGCTGACCCTGAGGCCCGCTTGGAAAAGTTCTCCCAGATGGGACCATGTGGGCCCACAGGGACCGAGGCAGGCATAAGCACCTCTTCTCCTTGTGCCTCAGTTGCCCAATGGGCAACATCACCAACTCCACCACGGCTTACCCACGATATCTTCATAGGCATTCTCTTCTAAAGTGCTTTTGGATCCAAACTTGGGTTGGCTCTCAGTACCATTCTCAGTGGGAGAAGAGGGGTACAGGGACTGGAGACTAGATGCATCTTCAAACTCAAAGGATTTTCTGTGGATAACAAGAGCAAGAGTCACTGGGGGCCGGTGAGTAAAGGTGTTTATGCGCAAGCCGGCAACCTGGTTCCTTCGGTCCCAGGAGTTTGCATGTGGAAGGAGGAAACATTCTAGACGCTGTCCTCTGACTTTCATATTCTCCTCTTCCTTCTTCCCTTCCCTCCATTCTTCCTCTTCCTCTTAGAATAAATAAATAAAATAAAATTTATTTGCAAAGTTATTCAGGAAGGATCAGGTTCCTCCCATGAAGACCTGCTACTACACCAGCCAAACGAGGGGACAGGTGCGCTGAAGAGTCCCAGTTATCGCTCATTACTGCTGCAATTTAAAAGCATGTCGCCAAGTATTGTGCTAAGTGCATTTTACATATGGTAAGTGGCAGAGGCAGGATGTGCCCAGGCTGCCGGCCCCAGAGCAGAGCTTCCAGCCACAACTTGAGAAAAGCCCACGATTTCCACAGGCACTGAGCGCCTAGTCATCCTCCTGCTAGGGCTCTGCACCAAGCCAGCGTGAGAAGACCACGTGCAGAGCTGCTGGAGAAGCAAGGGGAGCGTTTGGCACAGGAGCCTTTTGAAATAGGAAGCTCTGAGCTCAAAACAAATCAGACCTCTTCTGAGGAATTAGAAGGTGCTGCAGTTTCCAGAAAGACAATGTGCTGCATCTCTAGAGGGACAACGTGCAGCATCTCTAGAGGGACAACGTGCTGCAGTTTCCCTCCAGGGAGGGAGCTGTCTGCTCCTTTCCATTTCCCGTCACCTCCCTGCAGAATTTCAAACAGCTCCTTGAACCCTAAGGGGTCCTGAACCCACAACCTGCCCTCTTCCTCTTCTCTCACGTGTGTTCGGACCCCGCTGCACCTTCTCCCTCTCCAAGGTGTGTCCCGCAGTCTCTCACGAAGGAGGGGCATCATTAACCCACTCCATCTTTCACCTCCCTCTTCCAGTGACAGAAGTCTGGGACACCTGGCATTTAAAAGGCCAGTCAAAAAGGTGGATGAGTCACGAGAGCTTGAAAAATAACCAGAGGTGACGGAGAACGAGAGGCAGTGTGTGTGGAGGCCAGAGGACAAACCTGGCATTCTTCCTCTGGTGCCATCAACCTCTGTTTCAGAGACAGGCTTCTCATGGCCTAGAGCGCACCAGGGAGACGGGACGGTTGGCAGCGGCCCAGGGACCCGCTCTGACAAGGCAGTGTCACTTGCCCAGCTTCTTACTGGGGACTCAGCCCCCCACTTTACCACTAAGCTATTGCCCCAGCCTGCTTCCCCAGATTTCTAAAAGCAGATTGTGTACGTGTGTGTGTGTGTGTGTGTGTGTACACTATTTGTATTTGATGGTGTGAGGGGCACATGCATGCCGCAGTGCGTGTGTAGAGGTCACAGGACAACTCTCAGGGGCCAGCTCTTGCCTTGTGCCTTGCTTGAGTCGGGGTCTCTTGCCTGCTGCACGGGTCAGGCTGGCCGCCCCGCAAGCTTCTGGAGCTTTCCCTGTCTCTGCCCCGTTTCCCATAGGTGTGCGGGAACTACTGACTTTGTACCATCGTGTCCTGCTTTCGCGGGGGTTCTGGGAATCACGCGCGGGCTGCCAGGCTCACACAGCAAACACTTTACCTGCAGCGCACCTCCCAAGCTCTCAGACTTCTTTTTTCTATGGTTGAATATAAGAAATATCTGGTTTCCATTTCTTGAAAATAAAAGGGATGTAAGAACCTTATCTGGCACAATCGATACAAGCTCACCCTCTTGCGTTCCTCGGGGGGACACTTCCAGGTATGCAAAGCAAACAAGACACCTACTTTCTTAACTGTTTCACTTTTCCTCCAAGAACACAGACTGAAGTATGCTGCCTTCCTATATGTCTACATTAAGTAAAAATGTGTCGGAATACAGGTAAAAACCTAGTTGATGAATTCTCCCCTATTTCCTCCTGTTACCTAGACTCCTTTGTTTTGTTTTTTCCTTCTTTGGCTCAGCAATTCCTTCTATGGGAGGCCTTTCCACACAGCCAGATGAGTCTAGATTATACTCCTTGAGTCTCTGTAGTATCCTGTACCAACAGGGGTCATGATATGGATCACAATTTCCATGATTTATCTGTGCACCGACTTGGCCAAGACCTCGAGTGGAGAATCGTGTCTTTCCTGTCTTGGCGTCCCTTTTCCCAGCCCAAGACTCTGTACACATCATGTTCTGGGTGGATGTTCGTAGAAATGGGTGAGGATAGAGAAAGTATGCTTGGCAGACTGGTAAAGAATTAAGAGCCGATGAGCAATGGGGGGAGGGGGGAGACAAACACAGGATTAACCTCTATCCACAAGATGATCCAGATCAAGGGGTCTGAACCTTGTGGTTCTCCCTGTGCACACAGAGTCCGTGTTTGCGATGGGATAAGCTGGAAGAAGGTGAAGTACGAGCACAGGCTGAAGAATCTCCAGGAGTGAAACAAGCCTGAACGCCCACCCTACTTAGGGACAGCTGAGGGAGGGGCAGGTCTTCTAAGGAAGGTGGTCCTGACCTGTCCCAATTCAGACAACTAGCACTTGTCAGTTGCCACCAGTTCCCGCCTCCACATCCCTCAGGAGCTGTCCTTGCCCGTCCAAGGTCAGGACTGCCGACGGGAACCTCAGCAAGTCTTAGACCTGGCCAGGCAGTAGGTGAAATGTCTTTCCATCAGTCTCTGCTTTCAGGACCCTTTTTTGAAACAGACCCAGGGTTTCCACATGGCCTGGAGACCCGAGAGAGAGAGAGAGAGAGAGAGAGAGAGAGAGAGAGAATCCTGATGAATTCACAAGCACTTCTGTGTTGATAAAATGCAACATTCTGGTGAAATCGCACTTGAAGAAACAAAGTCCAATTCGGCACCTCATGATGGAGTGAGACTAACATCCTACTCACTGCTCACATCATAGGACTGCTTTTTCAACCTAGAGATAAGGCAGCGTTGGCAGTTTCGGTGAGGGATTAGAGAGACTCTGACACAGGCCGTTCTACCAAAGACCAAACCTGAGCAACACCTTCCACACACAGAGCTGGGAGAGAGGGGCTTTTCCCCTTTCCCAGTTTTCGTGCGACAATGACCAACCCGATGATCTTGGTGCTTCAGAGCTCATGCCACATCCCTTGGAGCCGCGGCACAATCTGCTCTTCGTCCTCCATCTAACCCCCGCCCCAGACACAGGAGAAGCATACCTTACCTGTTCTGTGACTTGCGGTGAGCACGCGTGTCCTTTTTGGGTCTCCGAGTAACTGGGGGGGCCTGGGGTGGAGGGCAGGGGGGGTGGAGCAGCAGCAGGTGCAGGTGAAGGAGGTAGACCATTGCTTGACTTGCTCTCGGGGTTCTTGTCAGCCTCATACTCAAAGGTGCGCTTGGGCTTGGGGACAGGGTTCACAGCAGGATCAGGGGAACTCTTCGCCGACAGCAGCTGGGAGCTAGGACTACTTCCAGGGGTCCCTGGCTTCCTGGAACCACTGCCTTCCCTGGCCAGGGGGAGGCCAGCCTCCCCCCCAGGTCCAGCCACCCCTGCCGCGCGGCTGCCGGAACTCCCCTGCTGGCTCCTCCGAGGGGCCCAACGTTCCAGTCTTCTTCTTCCCGTGATCTACACCGTAGCAGCTGCTGGGGAGCTGGGGGAGCCCCCGGCCAGGCTGCTCCTTGAGGACCTGCTCGATTTTCTGGATGCGGCTCAGCACGGCTGAGCTCTCCTTCCTGCTGCTGTGACCCCTGAGCAAAGCGCCGGGCTCGCTCCGGCCTGACCGCTTGTCCAGCCGGCAGACAGAGTCCCGCATGGGGGGGGCCTCTCCCTCCTCCTCAGTCTCAGGGTAGGAACACTCAGAGAAGGTCCTGCTCATCCTCCGGAGGCCCTTGAAGTCAAACGTCTTTTCCGAGCTGCAGGGGGACGGCGCCGCGCTGGGGCAGCCCGCGCTGGGGCAGCCCTCACTGGCTGCCCGCTCGTGGGCAGGGCCCTCCCGCTTCTCTGCACACAGGCTCATTCTGGGCGAGGGCTCTCGGCGGCGACCTTCCCATGCTGAAATCTTCTCCCGGAGGCCCAGGCTATGGGCTCGGGTCCCCGCGCAGGTCAACGGGACGCTCCGCGAGCCAGTCGCTGGACCTAGGGACGGGGTGCTCTGGGCCAGGGGTGGGCAAGCAGCCACGCCCTCTACATCCTGGGCTGAACCCTGGACATGCTCCCTCGGGTCCCCCCTCTTGTGCACTGAAGGGGTCCTGTCCAGATAGCTGAAGCTGGTGGCCTTGAGGGAAGAGACAGGCGGCGAAGAATCTGGAGAAGGATCTGGAGGATTTGGGGGTGAAAAATCGCGGGAATGCCAGTCCTTGAGAAGCAACCGGGAGCTGGAACGGCTGGGGTACCTGCAAGCTGAGGTTTCGCTATCACTGAGGGGGTAGATGGGACTCCTCGGTGGGGACAGAACTGGAGGTGGAGAGACTGACTGAGACCTAGGAGCAGAAAAGAGAAAAAGAAAATTCTAGTGAGTGGCCAAACACGGAGTTATCACGCTTCATTCTTTTCTATAGAACTCTCAAAAGGGCTTGGTAAGCAACGCCTGCAACCCCAGCACTGGAAGGTGGAGGCAGGAAGATGTGCAGGCACAGGTGCAAGGTCAGCCTTGGTTACGCGCGTCTCCCCACCCCACCAAAAGTACTTGGTGTGTAATGTCCTCCAAGACCGTCCTCCGCAGCCACAGCGAGCCAAACTCGATGGGCAAACTCGATGGGCGTCTCTGCCTAGTCCACAGACTCTGAGTGATGTCGGGAGCCCAAGCTGTTCCAGGGCAAGCTAAGGCATGCCAAGAAGCCACATCCACCAACCGCGGGACAGGGAGAGCAGTAATGCACTACTAAACGGCTAAGAGCCAACCCTCTGAGGCAGAGAGCAGAGGCTGGTATCCTGCTAATTTCTACAGGTAGTTAAATATTCCTAAGCTGCCACTGTGACATCACTGAATGGCAGATGAGATGCACACTGATGAGCATCTGTCATGAGCTGGGACAAAGGGGCGCTTGCATATACTTCTTAAAGTAGCTCCCAATATATTTGCCTACTGTGACCTTTGGACACTACACACACACACACACACACACACACACACACACACACACCACAGTGTCTCAAAAAGTTTAAGACCTCTCAAAAAAGAGTCCTTCCTAGTCTCTCTCAGAAGGCCAGTGGGAAGAGAACACAATTCCTTAGTCCCGCAACAGTGGCTTTGCATCCAGCAAACCTCAGCTGTTTCTCAGCTTGAAATCCACATGCAGATCTTGGCAAACCCTCTTACATATATGAATTTCACAAAAATTCTATTAGGGTACTATTATATTGTCTTCATGTTACAAATGGAAAATTCAGAAGTTAAACGTCTCCCTGAGATCACTGGTTGGTAAGTGGTAGAGACGAGACATGAATTTACACTGTATGATGTTGCTCTCTAAGCAGCAGCAGTAGATTCTTAAGACCTAACACAAAGATACGTATTCATGTTTATTATTGTGCTACCACAATAACTAAGAAACAAACACTTTAGATGGCCATTAACAGATGAATGGATTAATAAAATGTAGGCTATATATACACAATGGAATCATTCAGTTATAAAGAAAAATGAAATCATGACATCTGTAGAAAAATGGGTGGAACTGGAAGTTATTAAGCAAAGTAACCCAGACTCAGAATGAGAAATTCTGCATGTTTCCCTCATATCTCACATGCAATCTCAGATTTTATATGTATAGTTATACAAATATAAATAGTCACACATTTAAATATGTATTTGTTTATACATATGAGTACATATACATATGTATGTGTAGGTACAGAGCACAAAACTGAAAAAGCTACCATGAGAGGAAGAAAAGAGGTATTAAGTAGGGAAGAGAGGTAACAGAATACAACTAACTTGAAATAAAACCAAAGGCTATTGGGGAAGGAAGAGAACAAGCAGGGAGGAGAGAAGGATCCATAAAAACAAAGTATGCACTAAAATGCAATAATGAAACCTGTTTTTTTTAAAAAAAATATGGAACACTTCATGAATTTGTGTGTCGTTCTTGCATGGGGTCCATGCTAATCTTCTCCGTATCGTTCCAATTTTAGTATATGAGTTGCCGAAGTGAGCACGAAACCCATTATTTTGATGCTAATTTTTAAAACTTTTTAATGGAGAAGAAAAGCCAAAGTAAAGAGAAGCGTGGCCATCTTTGCGAGCCAAGCATAGTTCTCACGGAAGCCCGGGGACATCCAGTATTGGCCCAGTGTAAGCCACAGTGTTTTCTAGGTATCGGGAGACTTCTTTGTGTTGGAGTGGATGATTCAAGAGACACAGGGTCAGGATCTATAAAGTGCCATGAATGTTAAACAAAAACAGAGGATAAGGTAAAGGTAAGCGAACTTGCTAAGGAGAACCACAAGCGTACTTCTTCAGGCATCTACTGTGATGATCATGGTCAGGTTATTAAGATAACGAAGAATTCTTTCCAAGCAGTTTCAGTTCAAAGGCAGCAGGATTTCACCAATACTGTACCCAGCAAAAGCCCAAGTGATCAACAGCCGGGCTGTCCAGTCTCATGGGCTGCAGAGGCCATGCCATCCGCAGGCGGGCAGCCAGCTGCCCCGGAGCCAGCCAGCCTGCTGTCACTGCTTGCTCACACACACAAAACTGGAGCTGGGTGAGTCAGGGGTTGGCTGACAATTCCCTCCCGGGTCACAGCCTCTGGCTGCCCCGATCAACAGGAAACCTCAACGTGCTTCAGTTGTTTTTAAAAGGGCAAGCCAACAAGAGCCGCCCCACGTGTACAGGGCACCGAAGAGAGAAAGTCAGTGCCCAGCCAAGCTCACGGCCTAAGAACTTGCTCCGTGAGGAGGCGTGGACAGAACAAGCCTTGACCCTCTGACTCTCTGCGGGGTGCGGCAGCGGCAGGACAGTGAGCCCGGCTGGAGAGGTGCAACCGGTTCAGGATGAACAGGGACCTAGGGCCCTCATTCATTTTACCGAGCCGTGGCTACGAAAGGTCATCGTTTAGCCCACTGAGCAAATGGGTGCTTGAGTTCCAGTAAGGACTCTTCCTGATTCTCCATTGCAGGTAGGAAACATCTCCCCAGAAGTCTCTGCTCCCTGGGAGAGTGAGCGGAAAGGTTCAGGAAGGGACCAGACAGGGAGCAAGGATGAGGATAAGTGTCAGATGCTTGGATCTCTGTGACAGAGTTACACAGCAGGTAGCACCTGCTGGCCAGGATGAGAGACACTAACCCGCCACTCACCTTTGGTCTTCAGTTTCACTTTACAGACAGGGAAAAGTAAGTGAATTCTCCCTCTGCTGGGGGAAAATGAATGGAGGGCCAGGATAACAGTGCCTGGATCCTGGTGGTCTCAGAACACTGACCACCTGAGCAAACTCTTCTTTGCCATGTGGTCTCCTACTCTGCAGCTGACAGTCTCTAAGCTGTCACTCCGGAAGATTCCCAGGACATTTCTCTAGCAGTGGCCTCTGAACCTCAACCAAGGAGAAAGGACCACAGCTCTCAGCTGGCTTGAGACACACCTGGGTTTTGTTTGTTTTGATCTGTTCCCCACTATGCACTGGGCATCAAGCATACTCCAGGTCCTACTTTGGCAATTAAGGACCAGAAAAGACCAGACATAAACAAAGTCTCTTTTTCTACAGGTTATATGCTGGTGGAGGAACACAGTGTTACCCTATTTCTTTACAGGGGAAAATGGTTATAGGACAAAAAAAATTAAAATAAAACAAAGGAGACAGGTATATACCCAAAGGATCGTATGAGCACATTACCTGTATTCCTACATTTACTGAGGCGCTACTCAAAAATAGCCATGTTATACGAATCAGCTCAAATACCCAAACAGATGAACAGATAAGGAAAATGTGGAATATATACACAACCATAAAGAAGAAAAAACATGTCACTTGCAAAAGAATGGACAGAACTAGAGCTCAGCGAGGTTGTGCTGAGTCAGGCTGTTGCTGCGCAGCCCAGCCTGGCCTCAGCAGGATTCTCTTGCTCAGCCTGAAGGTGGAGTCACGGGCATGCGTTACACCACAGCTGGCCTGGAGGCGGCATGTTAAGTGAAATTAGCCAGACTGAAAAAAAAAACACCAAAAAACAAGTATCTCATGTTTCTCTCATATATGGAATCTAGATTTTAAAAAGAAGACATCAAAGAAGAAGGAAACTATTTGAGAGGACAAGGGGAGGTCAGTGGGGTGTGAGAGAAAGTATGAGAGAGTAAATCTGCTGTATAAATATATAAAAATGTCAGGTGACACCCATTATTTTATTAAATTAGCACATATTAATTAAAACAAAAATTAACATAAGAGAAAAAGGAATGAAGGAGATGTGATAATTAATCTTGGTTATCGACTAGACTAGGATTAACTAACAGATGAGCGTCACACCACCTGAAAGATCTGGATTGAGATATTCAAATTAGACCGACCACCCCTAAACGTGGGTGCACCTTGCAGTGCAGACCAGATGGAAGGAAGCTGGAACGAGAAGCTCTCGCTCTTTCCCGCTCATCTTTCCCGCTGCCGCCATTCGTTCCGCAATTACGGCCCAGCTCTGTGACCCTCCAACATATCTGAGGCCCAGAGACGCGCCGGTTCTTCCACCTTCAGCACAGACTCGGGGACCCTGAGGTGTTCAGCTTCTGAACTGCGCGCCCGCAGGCAGTCACTGTAGGACTGCCCAGACTATCTCGTCAGCCAACAAAACAAATTCCCTTTTAACACATCCTCCAGGGAACCCTAGTTAATGCAGGGGGCAAGAAGGGCACGTGGTACAGTGAGCAGTGGCGATGAGTTGCTCTTTCACACGGGGAGAACAGGAGGGCAACAATCTGCCAAGGGAACGTCTGCACATAACCTGAAGGAAGCGGGCAGCGTACTGTCGGGGGGAGCAGGCACGGCAGGAAGAGCCGTGAAGGCAGGGACCAGACACTGTGCAGACACACGCCGGCCGGGGGCAACGAGGAGGCCCGTGTGAGCAGAGCCGACTGACAGCAGGAAAAGGCTGGAGATTAGAGAGAGACAGTCACACATCCCACGGGATCCCACGGCCACATCCGCGGGATCCCACGGCCACATCATGCGGGATCCCACGGCCACATCATGCGGGATCCCACGGCCACATCCCATGGGATCCCATGGCCACATCCTGCAGGATCCTACGGCCACATCACATGGGATCCCACGGCCACATCCCACGGGATCCCACGGCCACATCCCACGGGATCCCATGGCCACATCCTGCAGGATCCTACGGCCACATCACATGGGATCCCACGGCCACATCACACGGGATCCCACGGCCACATCCCACGGGATCCCACGGCCACATCCTGCAGGATCCTACGGCCACATCCCATGGGATCCCACAGGCCACATCCCACGGGATCCCACGGCCACATCCTGCAGGATCCTACGGCTCCTGATAAGACCCGCGCTTGTGCTCCTGAGGTGCAGAGAGACAGAAACAACACAGAGTGACTCTGTAGTCAGAGATGAAGCAATCAAGGATGGAAACAGGCCTCTGCTGCGACAGACAAGATGTTACGATGGCTCAGGTTGCAAGGATTGCTGAGCCATGGGAACTGCTGATGAGATGAATGAGGGGTGGGAGAAAAAGAAATCAAGATGACATCAAGATTTGTACAAATGGGGGTAGGGAGGGGGGGCTCTGTAGATTAAAAAGCCCAGCAAGCTGAGTTCAGACCCCCAGAACTCAGATGGAGCAGGCCAAGAATCTGAGTCCTACACATCTGAGGGGGACGGGAGGTGGGCAGGAGAATTTCCAGAAGCTTTGAGACACGCCAGCCTAGTTTACACCGCAGCACAGGGGTCCACACGATGGAAAGGACCTCTGGCTGGTACACACACACACATACACACACACACACACACACACACACACAGTATAAACTGACTCATAAGGAACCAAGGAAGCGTCTAAAGGAGGCATAGCAGGCGCCCTCGCCCTACGGTACTCCGCGTCTGGAGTCCGTGAGTTCCTTCTCCGCCTTCCCCTCGCCCTCAAGGGTTGATTCCATGTCTGGAAGCTGTAAGTTCTTGGCTTGGCAGCTCTCTTGCCCCTCATAGATTCACACCCAAGTTCCACTGTTTCTCTCCTCTAATTAACTTGCCTTAACCCTCAAAAAAAAAAAAAAATAAAAGAAAAGAAGCGTATCAGCTTCAACTGAAAAGAATAATTATTGTACAAAAAGGAAGGAGGATTTTGGACTTCTGACACACTATAAAGATGGGGAAGCCACTTACCTGCAAGAATGAACAGCTTAAAAAGTCTGTGTGATAATTTCATATGGGTATATGTGATCACATCACTCTCTCATATCCTCCCTATCCCCCCCCCCACTCCCCTAAGCCCCTGACTCTCAATAAGCTCTCCTCTTATTTTCAGGTCTATTTTTTGTTTTTAGGGAGCAGAAAGGGGAGAACTTACCAGGGGCTCCCCACGGAAGAAAAAAATGATTCCTCCACCCCAAGCCTCCATCAACGTCCAATGGCTCCTCACTAGGGACGGGCCACTCGAGCCTTTCCTCACCTATCCATGAAGGAACGCCGACGGGCACGGTCCCGCGCCAGTGACCGCAGCTGCGCTCAGCTCCTGATGTTAGACGCGAAGGCCCCGGCGCACGGGGCTCTGCGGCTCTCCTTCCCACCCTCGCGCCCTCCATGCCCTTCTGGACTCCCCCACCTTCACCTTCTACACGGTTCCCTGAGCCTTGGGGGAGGATGATAAAGTCCTATTTGGGACTGAGCACAGAATGAACACTTTTTATTAAATTAAAAAAAAAAAAGATAACTTGGTGGGGGGGAGATCCAGAGGCTGGAGGTGAAGATAAGATTCCTGGGCAGAACAAGACCTAATCAAGGACTTGGCAACATGAGTTCACTGACCGTGAGAATTACGGCAGAACGGGGACTGCTGCCTGCCTCCTGTCTCCTCCTCTTTTAAAAGAGGCATCTGCGATGATTAATTACTCTGGATTTGTCCTGCTAGTGTATTTCTGGGGGACATACATGCTCTCTTTAGTTCCCAGATCCTCATGACTAGAGTCGTACTCAAGTCTCTACACTCACTGGAAGGAACTCACCCATGAAGCCTTATCTTTACCTAGACCTGGTTCTGACGGCAAGATTCCACTAGACTTCAGTAGATGCCATTAAGAAAATGAAACCTGAATCTCAGCTGAGAGACTGAATATGTTTTGCATCTAGAAATGATATGAAATGTGACCACAGGGTAGAAAACATTGCATTTTCCAATGATCGAAATTGTAACATACATCCACCCACATATCCTTGTTACAATGAGACATAATGCTGTTCTCGGTTGCTATACAGCCATCCCTTCCCTTGAAACTTAGTCCTTTGGTTTTGACCTTAGTCAATAAAGATCCATAGAAAAGATTCTCCCTGTGCTCAGGGTGTGACTCGGTGGAAGAGTGCTTCCCTGGTATAGGCAAGGCCCAGGACTCTGTCCTGACACATGGTAAATCAAAAAGAAGAGACAGATGTGACACTATGATTTCTTAGACAAATGTCATAAAATATGTGAATTTCTGTATTTTATTATTATTTTGGGATTTTTAAAATATTTTATTTATTTATTTGGTGTGTGTGTGTGTGTATCAGAGGGCACACGTGTCACTGTGGAGGACCAAGGGTGACTTCAGGAATCATCCTGCATTGCTTCTACCGCCTTCTTGCTTTGCTCTGGGATTTTCCAGGCTCCACCCACAAGAGCGGAAGTGCAGTACTTTGCTGTTTTTTTTGCCTGGCATTTTTATGTGGGACCTGGGATTGGAACTCAGGACCTTCTGCCTGCAAGGCATAGTCTTAACCCCTGAGCCATCTCTCCAGCCCTCTTTTGGGATTCTTACTTTATACTTAGGTATGCCACTTTTACAGGATCATAGAGTCAAAAATGTGGCCATATGTAATCTACCTGAGGTCCTACCAACTACGAGGTATCAATGGCACTTCAATGAGTCTGTTCTCTAGCTGTGGGGTCATGTCTAGCCTTTGAGTCACCTTGACTTCCACTGCAATGAAGACAGACAAACCTGTGCAATTAGCAATTTGTGAACAAAATACGCAATTTGTTGCTTTAAATCATTCAGTTTGGAGTTATCTGCTAAACATCAATAAATCAACCATTCTGGGAGAGCCTAGAAAACATCTCGGGGGCATGATGGGGAGGGTCCCCTCTTGTGTGGTGGCCTCCCCTGGCCAGTCCGGGCTCTGCAGTACTGTTTTTTACTTACTCTTACTACTCTCGCAGACTTTTGTTCTCTGTACCTTACTGCTCTCTTCCTGAAATCTAAAGCACAGGGTATAATTCTCGACTGCTTGGCAAGAAAACCTGAACACACATTCAGATTTCACTCTATCACAAATGCAGGCCTCTCTCTGCATGGAAATTTGCAGTTGTAAATGAAATGATGGCTTCAATGCAATGAGCTATGCGAGCATTAGATCCTCACACATAACTGAGCGGATGAATCCCAAGATCCTCCCATTGCTAGTATTCCAACAGAGAAGGGACAGGGCTTCTAAAGGGCTCCAACTGAGCCAGGGAAAAAGAATCACAGAAGACACCCTATGAGGTACTGACGGGCCTCAAATCAAGAAAGAATACGGAGGAAAGAAGGATCCAACCTACCAGAAAAGCACAGGAAAGAAGTCCTATTTGTATGGAGACTGGCAGAAAGGCAAGGCTGTATAAGAAAGTAAGGAACACACTCCAGTGTGGTGGTGTACTGCGCGGTGGCAGGAGGGGGAGGCGGGGGGCACCCTGAGCTACACGGTAAGCTCCAGGCTAACCTGGACTACATAGGGAGCCACCCTGAGACCTGGTCCCAAAACAAAAAAGTTCAGAAAGAAAAAGGAAGGTCAAACGAGGAAACCCTGCCAGTCAGGCCAAGTTTAACCTTGTCACGGAAGAGCATCTGAGATGGAAGGTGGCAGCAGTGCTCGAGGACAGGAAGGTGGTGGCACTTAACAAGAGGAGCGAGAAAGGGCAGGATTGAGTTGCACCTCGTGGAATGCTGCGACTTGCCTGAGCCTCAGTTTTCCAGTATGTAAATCAAGTGGGTTCCACCTCACTTGAAGGAGCTCTAAGCCCTTTGCAGCCCTGCCTCGCTGAGAAGGCACAGAGCAGAGGGGCAGAGCGGCGCATCGGGAGGCCACCCAGAACCACGTTCCACGTGAAAAGCCTGCCCTCCCAGCCACCGGCTAGCGACCCACGCAGGAGACGAGGCCTTCTGCAAGCCAGGCACTGTTCCCAGCTCTGGAGACCCAGAACGAAGTCCAGGCTCTGTCGTAAAGAAGCCTATACCCTTACAGACGTTTTCTTCGCCTACAACCAGAAGCAAGGTCACCAAACAAGACTGACAACTTTACTTCCGAGAAGAGTCCCTGCTGTCTGCCAAGTCTTACTGCACGAGTGAAATCTGAGAGCCAAAAGTGACCAAGGGCGCACCCCGTCAAAGCAGATGAATTAGTTCTAGCTCAACACGACACTTCCTTGTAGGCAAGTCACCAAGCTACAGACACAGTACAGTGCTGCCTGTGATTTCCGAGGGCTTTGAAGAATACCTTCCCTGCGGGCGGAGCTGGGCACCAAGCTGCTGGAACCAGAGCAAGAGTAGCCTGCAAGGAGGGGGTACGACCACTGTCCTCATCAACGACCAAAAATGAAGCCTGTTCCAGGAGACCAGACACAGCAAAGAAGGAAACTTCAGAGGTCAAATGAAAACAGATTAGATTTGAGTTCCTCCTCTTAAAGGTTCTCATTAAATCTAGACTGGGCTTGAAAGGAATATAAAATAAACACTTAGAGAAACCTAAGGAATGGGATCCGGGATCTTTAACCCAGACTGGCTTGGAGGCTACCAGCAGTAGCCTTAGGCGAACCAAGGATAAAGCTTGGCAAACACGTATCTGACAGCTATACTGGGTCTCACCTGTTCCCACACCCAAGATGTACCCCTTTCCAAAGCTAGGCACCAATGCGCCTCTTAGGCAGATCCACTGCCTGTAAGTGGACGCTGCTGTGGGGGTCCTGGGCTGTTAAGACCCAGGTTGTGGGCCCCACACTTCCCATCTCCAACCAAATTTCTGATCACACCTAAGTATACTGAGGACCCCTAAGCTGGCAGTCATAAGAGGGACCAAGTCACTGACAGCAATGTATTGAAAGGTCAGGTCTAAGACATTCAGATGCCAAGATGATCAAGTTGCAAACAACTTGGCAAGAACGGCTCATCCCTCTGCCTTCCCTATGCCCAGCACAGAACCTGGCACTTAGGAGAATCCTCAGAGTTCACTGGCAGAGACTTCCTTTTAAAAATATTTTATTTATTTATGAGAGAGAATATGCACATGAATGCCACAGCATATGGGTAGAGGTCAGAGGACAGACCACTTGCAGATGTCAGGCTCTGGTCTCTTCTTCAACCATGTGAATTCCAGAGATCTAACTCAGGTCGAGTTTGCGAGCAGTCACCTTGTCCACTGTAATAGTTTCTCTGCATTGTTGCTGATAAATTTGCAACCAAAAGGCTTAAGGGAATACGGGGATAGCAGCTGGAGTGAAGGCAGCCAGGGAAGCCATTGGACCAGTGTCTGAATAACCCCAAGAGTCTACGGGTCACCTCTGAATGAAGGATGTAGTTACACATGGAGACTTGTGACTTGCTCCATGCCAGAAGCCAGGTTCCCAGAAAGAGAGAGACGGAGAAGAGCAGAAAGGGGCCAGGAAACGAGCAAAGACACAGAGGGGAGGCTGGAGAGACGCTTTTTTTAAAGGACGTCTGAAGCGCAGATATTTACAAACACCATGCAACGTGTCTGGACAACAGGCACACTGTGAAGTTAAAGGAAAAGCAGTTTCTGAAAACATTTAGAAACATGTGGGCATGCATTCCAAACAGAACGGAGACTGTGTCAGCGTCCGGATTCTGCTTGGCGAGTTAATGTGAATCCTGCACACACTGTGCACCTTCCCAAGCCTCCTAGCATGGGGCAACTAGAAGAACAACTAATGTTTAAAAGGAATAGAAGGACTGCTTTAGAGTCAATCGCCAAGTAAATTTCTAAATACACTAACTCTACCATTTCTTGAAAATTAAGAATAGCACTAACAAAATCATGTGGATTATTTCACCCCCACAGTAGTCTGACTTTTTTTTAAGGGAGGAAGGCATAGTGGTGCATGCCTGTATTGCCAGCACTCTAGAGGCTATAATAGGAGAGATCCAAGCTCAGCGACAGCCTTACCACATGTGGGATCTTACCACATACCCACACTTAGTAGGTGTACATGTGGAGGCAGCGTCCCTTTCTCTTGCTCCTCTTCTGTCTGGAGACCTGCAAGCAGGGTGGTCAGAGTCCACCAAGGTGGTCCCCACGACAGGCACGCGGAGGCAGATTCTGCTGTCTAGAACTAGTCCTGCCTTGGCCACAAAATGCTCTGGAAGAGTTCAGTTCAGAGGCCAGTTCATACTGGTTTTCTTGTAGACGTTCAACTTGTTTGACTAAGTCCAAAGCTCTTGGCCTGACAAGACAGCAGCTGCCAGTCCCCTGTGTGATTGGTCCAGTCTATCAGAAAGCTTCCACCCATGTGTGCAGGCTGAGGGAACCTCTACCTCCCTCATGCCGGCCAATCAGCCACAGACTACATCCTGTGTCTTACTCAATCAGCCGTACCTAACTAGACCCCAGCTTTGAATGAATCTACCACCACCTCTGTGTATGCCACACCCCAGTGCCCAAACACCCAGGAAGGTGTCAGTCCTGCCCCGAGCGCAGTGTAGCCTCTTCGCAGCTGTCTGTCGTAGTGGCTGAGGGCCACAAGCCAAATCTGTCCGCCTGAGACCCATAGAAGGGACTTTGGAAACAATACGTGGCTTTAATAAAAAGCCTGCCGGTTCTTCCGGGATTCCGGCATGCAGCCTTGGCCAAGACCCGAGACGCCCTGCAGAGATCTGCACATCCTTAGTGCCAACTCTGGAAGCGGATCAGCTCATCAAGGGCGGGAGCTGCCGCTCTTTCAGGGCTCTCACGCCAGCCACTAGGTGAAACCCTGACACAGGTTTTCTCCTTTAATCCTCACAGCAACTCTGCACGCTAAAGTCTATTATACAGAAGGGTAACTACAACACTCCATCTTGTCCACCTGCCCAAGAAATAGTTCAACCCACATCTGTCATGCCACTAAGACAGTCTCCTGCGGGTTTACTCAGAGGTATTCCTTAACAAAACCATTCCTTGCAGGTGCACTCAGAGGTGAGCTCAAGCTTCATGTTGAGAACTGAAACCAACAGGCCCGAGGCTCTAGGGATGAATCCATCCCTTAACCTTCCCAGCGTCTGGAAGCTGCCCATGTTCACTGGCCTCTGGCTTTCTGCATCTTTAAAGTTAGCAGCTGCATTGCTCCAACTTCCTTCATTACCTGTCCTCCTCTGCCTTTGGCACGGATACTGCTGCCTGCCCCTTACACTAAGCAGGACTCTTGATGGTTCCTTGGGCCTATCTAGACAATCCAGGATCATGTGCCCATCTCAAGGCCAGCTTATCAGCAATGTCACATTGCCTTTCTGCATAACATTTACCAATAACAGTAGTAGCTGTGCTTATGTCTATCACCAAAGCTATATGGATCACCTCACTGTATAATCAAAATGGGGTCACCTGTTCAAATATGTAAGAAGCTTGGGAGGTTGTGAAGAAAGGGATCGCACGTCTAATCCCAAGAATCGTGATAAAGTACTGCAACCCTATACGAAAGCCAAGCAACCTTACACAGAAAATGGTTGCAATGGTTGGTATTACTTTCTAGCTCAATCTTAAGTCAATGTCACCCACATTACGGATAATTGTAGTCAAGTCTTATTGTTTCAAATTATCAATCATCCTTATTTTGCCCTTTTTTTTTTAAAGCCCTATGGTTGCTATAACTTCAGAGGTGAAGCAGTGACGACTTTAGAGAGTACCAGAAGACGCTTGAAATCTCACTCTTCAGTTCAGAAGTTGGCTTAAATCTGAACCCAATTCTGTAAGAGTCCAAAAATCCATGGTTCCCGCCTCACCCCATGATTTCTCAATAGTCTTATATTCCTATTCTTAAAAAGCAGACACAAAACCAGGAAAGTGAATTATAGTCCAAACTGACTAAAATTTCCCAAACTGTTTTCTTTGTGGCCCAGCCTAAATTCTTATGCAGCCTTGACTTCTGAGTGTAACTTACACTGAAGTGTGTAACTGACTCCCCACTCCCACCCGTGTGGTCAGTTTCCTTACAAATAGCCTAATTCAGACACAGGCCCCGTTCCGTCCCTACTCAGGAAAAGTTTACAGCCAGAATATCAGCTGCTTCTTGTCATCCCATTTTTGGCAGGCTAGGGCTTCTCTCACAGCACAAAGCAAAGCTTGCTCTAAGGTTACCGCTACCCCTTACGGAGACCCGCAAAAGTAGAAAAGACGTCTTTTTATCCAAGAAGACTTTTGCCTAATGAAGGGCACAAGCAGAACCCGACGAGTCACCAGGATGACGGTGGGTCACGGAGACTGCTATTTACACGTTGGCAGGGATCCTACGCAGACCCCAGGCCATGTGGCAACCCTTGCCACCAGCCCAGCGGTGTCCCCCTACGCACCTGCTCAGCGTCTCCCGAGGGGCCTTAGTGCCTCCGGCTGCATGGGCGATGCTGGAGTTCTTGTTGGCAGTCATGGTCATTTCGGCTCTCTGCAAACCCAGAGTCCTACAGAGAAAGTAAGGCCCGTAAGGCAGGTTTCCACACGTGGCCAAGCACTTCGAACATCTTCCAGATGAACTCCACCATGGCCAGGGGGGCTTCAGTGGCACGTGGCAGACCCACCTTCCCACCCTGGCCTGGAGTAAGGAGGATTTCTCATGTCTCAAGTTTCCCAAACTTCTATCATTACATCAATATTCATACTTTTGGCACATTTTCATATGTCCTGTCTTATTACTCATTCATTTATTTATAAAGATAAACTTGAAATACTTCCTATTTTTTATAAGAAAAAGTTAGCTTTTTTCTTTCTAAGCAATAAACTAAACATTCATTCAACGAATGTTTACTGGGCATCTATGTATGAGGTGAACTGCAATCCAGCATAGAATGAAACGAAGTCTCCATTCTTGTGAGTTCACATCCTAGCAGGCAGAACAGACAGATATGAATAAACATGCAGGTATTCCATGCATGTGATGCTTAAGAGAACATCTGTATATAATGTATTAGGTGATGTCTATCAACTGATGCATCTATAAACACACTGATGTATCCACACAATGGAATATTACTCAGACAGAAATGAAGCAATGGGATATTCTACAACACAAATTGGCCTAAATTCTACCTTTATGAAATGCCCACAGCAGGTAAATCTATAGAGAGGTAAAATAAATTAGAGGTTGCTCCAGGCTGTATTACAAGTGGCATATAACTATCAAGAGGTTTCTCTTGAGGGTGATAAAAACATCCTGAAATTAGATTAGTAGTAATTAATTGTCACACAAGTCAGATGTTGACTCACATCTGTAATCCCAGCACTGGGGAGGCTGAAGCAATATCACCTTGAGCCAAGGCCACCTGGGTCACTTGGTGAGCGCTTCAGGTCAGCTTGGGATATGAAACCCTATCTCAAAATTAAAAAAAAAAAATCATTGAATCCACTCGAAGCTCCACCAAGATGCACCCCATTACAATGGAAATTTGACTCTCTTACCAACACAGGCATCCCAAAGGGACCCCTGGGATCCACACATGCAGAGGGACAAGAGGGCAGTAGGGACATGGTGGGATTGAGGAGGAAGGGGAGGGTAAGAAAGGACGGGAGGTGGATAGGAAGGGGGTTGGGCTAACAACATAAATTCATTTTGTTCCTATATGAAAAATTCTCAAAAAATTTTAACCATATGGTTAAATTCTACGGTAAGGTGAATTATATCTCAATGTACATGTGAAAATAAAACTTGAAGGATAAAAACAAGTTTTTGAGTACCCCAGAGAGTAGGTTTTATGAGAGCGTCTCTTGATAACCTACAGCCGGCAGAGCAGGCTAGTCACGAGCCCCGGGGATCCGCCCGTCTCTACTGCCCCTGCAAGCCACGCCCAGCTTCCTCCACGCGTCCTTGAAACAGGGTCCAGCAGCAGGAGGGACACGAGTGAACTGTCCTCCAAGGTAAATGCTGCACCTGCTTTTGAAGAAATGAAACCAACCACGAGCCTCAGGTTCATCCTTTCTAAAGTAGAGAGACGCCTCCCTTACTTAGTGGAGGGAGGCGAACTCAGGTGTACGGCGCAACGTTAGGAATGGTGGTGATGGGGTGAAGACGGGAGGCCACCTGCCATGCATCCGCGCGCACTACCTCAGACAAGGTGTTCTCGACCGAAGCCCAGTGCCCGGCGAAGCGCTCGCATGTGCCTCTGCGTTGACGGAGGCAAAGAAGCAGCTTCCGGAGGCTCTGTCACACCAGCTCGTGGGGGTCCTCAGAGAGCTCAGTGGTCCAGCAAATCAGCTTGTCGCGCAGCTGCTTCCAGCTGCACCCACGGTGGCAATGATCACAACAGCTCACCACCCATCAAAACAACACTTGACAGGCTCTCTTCTCCTCTGGGACAGGCTCTCAGGGGATGTGCGCAAAGACCAGAAACTGAGCTGTATTAAAATAATAAGATGAAGAACACATTGTTTCTTACCCTGATTTCTAGTCTTGGGAGGGATAATCCCACTGCTCTGAAATGCTATTAAGTAGCTGTGTGTGGGAACGCTGAGCCAACGAGTGAGAAGAAAAATGTTGCTAACAGTCGCATTTGGGTGAGATAAAAGTCCTGTGGAGACGGAACAAAGAAAGGAGGATTCTGGGCCCATGGCAGGGACTTCTGATGAAGATGCCCACGGACATGGGGCAGAGCAGCCATGGGGGTGAGAAACTGGCCTGCTAGTTCCAAGGCCTATCACGAAGGTGAAAGTCCAGGTAGAAAGTGCTTTGTTTGGAAATAGTTTGGTTGACATCTACCGCCAGTTGCCAATCTCTCTCAAAAACCTCCCTCCGAAACCACAGACAACTAGGTAGGTTCCAATCAGAGGCAGAAGCACAAGTTATTGGAGCTTCCCAGGCATATAAGGCACAAGGAACGGGCACGGTCGGACGACTGCACCCAACCTGGCCTCTCAGCCGCTGGCGGTGTGCGCAAGGAGGCTCCAAAGAAGTTTCATGAATGGCTTGTCACTTTTTACACTCTCTGGAACTGCGCTCTCTTCACTTCGTTTTGCCTACGCCAGAGGAACGAGGACATAAAAATGCAGAGCCAACATCAAGAAGGCCTCTTGGGAAAGCCAATCAGGCCTTAACTTGCTAATCACAGGACGAGAACCTAAAGCAAACCTACAGTGTGCTCGTTGAGACACATGCTGCTAGCTTCCTTCTGTAATTGTAAGAACTGAAATCCTCTTGACGACTCTGTAGAGTAGGCACTACGGCCATTATTTATGCTTTACAAGGAAACCAAGATCCAGGGCAGGGGGCCAGCCCATCAAGTCACACGGCTAGGAAGCAGAAGGTAGGAACTGGGGCCCAGGTGGCCTGTAGTGGGGTCTCAACCCCGCCAGGACGATTTTGCCTCCAGGAGTTTTTGCTGATGCAATTCTTCCCATTTTATGAGACAGGAGTGATACAGTCCTGTGTTTGCAATAGGAAATTTGCGTTCAGAGGAATTAATTGCATGACTCACCCTAAATCACTCATCCAGTGAAGGGGACAGAGCAGTATTGTGACCCAGATCTTTCTGACTTTACTGTCAGTTTCCTTTAAGAAAAGGGGTTTATTCATGACACAGATGTGTTCTCTTTCTCTCTGTGTAGAAGACTTATTAAAGATTCAGCGTCTTGGACCTCACTTCTAGTCAAATGGGAAGCTGTGGGGACCGTGTGAGTACTGTCGTTTCCAGCAAGCATTTGGGCTAGTCTTACGCACCTTTAAGTGTAAAACCTTTGTGTCCCGTAACGTGATAAGGACTTGACGGTCTGAGAGATCACTACTCGCCATTGTCCCAAAAGACTGCCCACCTGTGAGCAAATAAAAAGATGGACACTTGGTCCCTCCCTAGCCCACCTCCTCACCCCACACCTTCTAACCCTGCCTAGAAGCACAGGCCCATCATGGCACGGGGCAGGCATATCGGCAGAGCATTCCTCATGCCTCCTCAGTCCTCAAGTGTGCCCGGGAGCCTGTGTTCAAAACAGTGCTTCCTGCCACCCAGTCTTGTGCCAGTCGAGTCTTTCCTTGCTTTGTCCTCACTCCCAAACTCTTAAGGAAAGGCGTTTACACGGGAAGTCATAAGCTTGTGGCATATAAGAGCAAAGGAAAGTCTCATCTGTCTTTCCCTTTATTTTTAAATAGTTAGAATTAGCTCCAACCTTTAAAAACCTGAGTAAATAAAAATTCAGGTTTTTAGCTTCTCTTGATAAATCAGAAAGTCTGCGACACTAATTTCCATACGGCAGGACCTGGCTGGCTGGGTGCGCGCGGCCCACTGTGAGCCCGTCCGTCCTGCATGACCGGCTTCCCCAGCCAGCCGGTGTCTGCACGCCGAGGCCGCCATCCTGACAGGGGCCTAAGAGGCTGCGCCACAGGAACTGAGGCAAAACCACCCCACAAAGTGGCATGCGGGGTGCGGGGAGGAGGTGCCATTCCTCTGCAGGGCACGGCCTGGCAACGCTGCTCAATTGTTCAGGCCTCAGTGGTCTCCCCAAAATCCAAGCGGGTCAGTCTTGGGTCAGTATTGGGGTCCTGCTCGGGGCACCCAGCATGTTGCTACAGCACGCCACAGCACGCAGGCCTTCCCGTCCTGAAACAAGAAACATCTGTTTCCTCCTGTTCCGTAGCTGTCCCCTTGCTCCCATTCCGCAGGGGTAACTGCGAGTGTGGCCTTTCGGGCAGAACCCTGAAAGGGAAGGGAAAAGATGGCCGCATGCTGGGAGACAGGCTTCCATCCCGCTGGGGTTGGGGTTGCTCAGAAGAGACAGAAATCCTGTAGTACCAATTACCAGGAAGAAGTCAAGACACTGGACAGAGGAAGCGCTGACCCTTGGAGAGAAGCTCTGTGGACACCCACAGCGCTCTCTGCCTAGGCGATCAGCTCATGGGGCGCTGCGACCTCTACATGAAAAGGCGGCCAATCAGGACACGGCCGCCAGGACGACGCCAGCAGTCAGTGGACAGTGCCACATCGCCACTCACCTGCCCAGAGAACACCTGCCCCAAGCCCGTGCTTCTACCAACTGCTGCCGGAACCTTCATCACCCACAGCCCATGGCCAAGGAGATGGGGGCAGACAGGAAGCTCCCTAAGCAGACCCTAACCTTTCATTTCTTCCACCTATTGCTTCCCAGTGTTATGGATGAGACAGATGTCAGTTCTTCCTCCAAGGATCCCAGCGATTAACACACACTCCTGTCTCCACAGGCTGAGCGAACACAACGAAACCACTATGATCCACTGTCCCCGGGGACTGCCCTGTCTTCTGAACCTCAAGTCAGTCCCTCGTCTTCCTTAAAGAAGGAAGGCCCTGCTAAGCTTCCCTGCTCCTAGGAGACAGCAAAGCACCCCACCCAGCCCTCTCCAGACACCCACACGTTTGGTCCTCGTGGGACAAAAGGCTCGTAGAAAGGGACCGGGGACTTGAGAAGCAGCTGTGGCCCCTTGCTGTCTATCTCCATGGAGACACCTCTTGCGTCCCCCCCCCTTGCTTCTCCCTCCGCCTGCAACCCCCTCTGCCAGTGCTCCCCCTCCACCCACATCCCCCCTCCACCCATGCCTCCCTTTGCCCCATCGACACATAGGGAAGGTTGTCACGAGGAGGGGTCTTTACAGGGGAGGGAGGGAGGGAGTGTGCTGGGCTGAGTGGCTGGCATCAGGCAACATACCAAGAAGGGTACTAAGGCCGACAGAACTCCTTCCAAACTGACAGACCCCTTTCTCCCTCGCCAGTCTACCGGCATCTAGGATTTCTTCCAAGCCCCTCAAGCCAAAACACTGAGGGGACAGTGAGTCAGGAAGGGACCCGAGGTTTGGCTGGGAAGTCACAGATTGCCAGGAATTGTCACAGGTCCCAGCGAGGCTGACAGACATCTCTTTCAACCAGCCACATGAAAGGGTGACCTTGCTGTTCTTTGGCTGACTAATCATCAGAAAAAAGTAAGAAGGGGGGGAGGTAGGGAAGAGTACGCAGAATGTTTTGTGTACATATGTGAAATTGTCAAAGTACAAAATTAATAAAGAAAAATGGGAAAATTGTCTCTAAAGAAAAAAGTAGAAGCAGTTTGCAGCTCTCAGCTTCCAAGATGTCTGCGGTGACTTAGCCTCCTCCAGCTTTGGCCAGCCAGCCATGCCACCTCTGCTTTGAGAGACTGTCCCTTTCCTCTGGAATCGTAAGCTGAATAAACCTCCTTTTCTCCCTTAAGTTGCTTGACTTTGGGTGCTCTCTCACAGCAATAGTTAAGAGTAACCGTTACAAAAATTTGTACCGGGTAATGGGGTATTGCTGTGAGATTGTTTGTGAAGCTGAGAAAAGTTGGTACCCAGAAGCATGGCCAATGCTGTGACGTGGCTAGTGTGCCTTTGGAACTGTTCCGTTGGGAGAAATATGGAGAACTTTGGGACTTTGTGCTGGGAAAGTCTTTGCGTCTAGGCGGTTGGGCCAAAGGGACCTTTCTTGTGAGAGCTCAGAGGAGAGCAATGCTGCGAGAGACGCAGACAGTGGAAGCCCAGCTTGTGATGGTCCAGAGGGGAACAGAGACTGTTTGCAACTGGACGAGTGACACATGGAGCCATGTGTTGGCCGAGAGTTTAGTGAAGTTTTGCCCTCGTCCTGAAAGTTTGCCTGAAATTAAGCTGGAGTGCTTGGCAGAGGAAATTTCAAAGCAATGTTGTCTTGACAATGTGATATGGCTACTTTTTAGTTGTCTTCAGAGTTATGAAAAAGAGCAAAGAATCAGGCAGGAAGAAGCAAAAACTGTAAGATCTAATGATGAAAAATACAAAGAAGCAGAGAACAAAATGGCTGTTGAAGAGATTAGCTCCATTTGAAAATCAAAGCCTGCTCTCAATTTGGATAATAGGAGAGGCCCTAGCTTGAGGGCAGGATCCTCAGGGAAGGCTCCCACTCATAAGAATGCAAATCCTTTCAGAAGACTGGAGCTAAAGGGTGGAGTTCCAAAGCAAGAGTTGATTTCTCTTACCAAGCAACTGCCCAGGAGTGAAAGAGATGGTCAACATAGAGAAGCAGAATCAGCTGTGATTCAAGGGGACCAGTCTTGGCAAAGTCGTCCACGTGATTCTGGTTTTAGAGGCATCAATGATGCAAGAGGGAGGAGATCGTGGAGTCCTCCAAGATTTTAAAAATTGGCAGAATCAGGAGGGCATATAGTCTGGCAGATAAAAAGTAACAATTTTGCAAATGGGTGATAGACCCCTCCCTCACTGTGGTTTCCCACTTTTATTACATCTACCTTTGAATGTGCTTTTATCACAAGACTCTAACAGCTTTTTGTCTCTGGCCAGGGGGTAACATACAATGCCCACCAGGATGGAGTGAAGGGCATTGCAGGAACAGCAAAACTGCAAAAGAAAATCAACAAACCACAATCCAGAACTTCAGAGACTCTATATCAACCACCTAGAACTAGGCCAGCTTAGTCTCTCCCCATCTTGAAGCTCAGAGAAATTTGCGGAAGAGGGGGCGGTAAGAGTGTAAGAGCATAAGGATGGGAGGAGCAATGATATGTAAGATACTCTATACTAGTTAGGGCTGAAGCAATCATAATTGGACTTTGCATGTCCTGCGCATTGTCCAACACACTGTTGACCTCACAAAGTCTAGCATCTGCTAAAGGCACCAAGATCCTTGGAGGCAAAGGATTGGCAGCCACAACAGTGTTCCTATACCTAAGAGGAACACGGGAAAGGGTTCGGGAAAGGCCACTGGGTCCTTGTACGTCATCGGAGAGGAGGGCCCAGAGGAAAATCAGACATGCACAAGAAAGGACTCTCTGGGAATTGGGGTGGGAGGCACTGGGGGATGGGGAGGGAGAGGGGTGGGGAGGGGGAGCAGGGGTACGGGGGGGGGGGGGGGGGGAGGGAGGGAACTGGTGTACCTAATAAGTTTGTATGAGCTGAAATTAAAAAAAAAAAAAAAATTGGCAGAATCCAGGCATCATGAGGCAAGAAGCCTGCAGTTTAGAGGCCCAAGAAGGGCAGTTTGTGCTGTGGAGTTAAAGCCTGGTTTGCCATTGAAAAGTAAAGATGTTAGAGATGCCAGAGACAATGTGGGATACCTGCCAAGGAGAGCTATATACCCTGGGAGGAGTCAGCTCAAGAGAGCAACGTATTCTATGGGCAGCTGCATTGGAGGGGTGGAACCAAAGCCCTTTGGAACTGAGATGATTTCAACAAGAGGCTCACCTGTTGGACTTGGAGCTACAAGATTTGGAGTTTGTCCTGCTGGTTTTCGGTCTTGTTATAGACTGGTCTTTCCTGGATATACCCCCATTCCTTCCTTTTGGAATGGGAATGTTTATTCTGTACCATTGTTATGTTAGAAGTATGTAACTTATATTTTGATTTTACAGGAGGCTTTGGACTTTGGACTTTTGGACTGTTGGGACTACCATTGTAGTCTATGAAGACTTTTAAAGGTGGACTGAGTATGGTTTGCATAATGAGAGGGCAATGAGCCTGTGGGGGCCAGGAGTGGAATGTCATGGTTTGAAATGTGTCCCCCACAGTCTCATATATTTGACAAGGTCATGGCACCTTGAGAGGTGGAGCCTCACTGGAGGAAGGCAGTCACAAGGGGTGGGCCTTGAGGTGGATTAGTCCCACCTACCCTACCTCCAGGAGAAGTCAGCCTTTACTGCAAGCAGTCTGCAGCTCTCAGCCTCCAAGATGTCTACGGTGACTTAGCCTCCTCCAGCTTTGGCCAGCCAGCCATGCCACCTCTGCTTTGAGAGACTGTCCTTTCCCTCTGGAACCGTAAGCTGAATAAACCTCTCTTTCTCCCTTAAAAAAAAAAAAAAAAAAAAAAAAGTAAAAACTCTGACTTCACATCACTGGCCTTTCCTTAGCCCTTCTCAACCTTCCTCCTCAAAGGAAGCACTTTGCCATTAGACTTTCAGCCTCAATTTCCAACCCCTTCTGCACGTCCGTCTCTGTAGGAACTTTCGGCTGGAGCTGGACGTTCCCTGAAAACCTCCAGGGCCAGCTGTCGAGATGCCTGCAGAAACCTCCACACGGTGGTTTCTGCCAGTCTGACCACCGGCGCTCGCCGGGCTGCCTCACCTAGCACTGCACGGCAGAGGCCGCCCTCTGTCCAGTCTTGCCACCACTAGAGCCAGAACAGACCCCAGCAGGTCCACAATCAAGATGACGTTGCAGAAGCCCCGTCGGGCCAGGAGAAGGCTGTCTACGGTACATTCCGGGGATGGTCGTGTCTCCAAGCTTCCGTTCTGTTCTGTTCTCTCTTGAATGTCCTCTCCCCATTCGTTCTCAAACAGCCAAGCCGGATATCAGCGTTGAGCCTTTCCTGTCCCTCGTTCCCAATCTGATGGAACCCCGCTCTGCAAGAGCGCACCCCCTACAAGCTGCACCTCCGCAGGGCAGCACAGGGGTGCCAGGCAAGTCTCGCCTACTCTCCCATCTGCAGCACAGGGAAGGGCCCCATCGGGGTCCTGTAAAGAACTAGAGGGACACGATGTCGGGGTGCAGTGGTCCCACTCTCCAGGGCTGGTCTCACTCTTGTTTACTCACCACCACTGCACACTGCCAGAAGTAAGACCCTGAAAAACATGGCTCTCATTCACTGGAAGTAAAAGCGGAAAGCTTCACAATGACTGCCAAGGGCCTCGTCATCTGAGTCCCCTGATACCATTTCAACGTCCCTTTTCCCTTATTTCCACTCCAACCTCCTTAGAATGTCCTCGAAAACACCGGGCGCATGCCTACCCTGGGCCTCGACGCCTGTGATAACCACAATAAATTCCTCAGCGTCTATCCTTGCATCGATCAGTTACAGGCCCCCTCTCATGGAGACTCCCCTCCCATCCTTTCAAAGATTCAAACCTTTCCCCACCTATCAGCACTCTTTTTCTCCAAAGCATTCCATGAGCAAACATCATACTAATTTCCTATTTCTTTTTTTTTAAATTCTCTCCATTTAAGTACATGAAAACTCCATGAGAACAAGTCTTGGCGCACTGCAATATCCTTCCTGCCTAGCACAGTCCTCAGTACTCAGCAGCCCTCAAAAAACACTTGTCATTACCTCATAGTGGCCCTCCCTGGGCGGGGTGGGCAGCTGTGGGCTCCACTGTCCATCTGCTAGCATAGGCCATCCCCATCAGCCTTCCGGTGAAGGTCTGACTTACCTGCGGCAACATTCAAAAGGGGGCTGTGCTCTCTGAACACCCAAAATGCTGCAGGCAGGGGAGCATTCCCCCAGGAGCTCAACTATAATTGCTCTTTGAAAAGATGTTCCTATTATACAGTACAAAGGTCTCACTGGGGGTCCTTTCCAGATGCCCAGGGTTTTGGACACCATTGATCAGTCCGTGTAAACAGTTGACTCTCAATAGCCTGCGAGTGATGAAGATATTTACGCTCATTAAAAGGGAGTAAAAGGGTGGTGAACCAAGACTGGGAAATGCAGTAGGGAAAACACAGCAAGATGGCTCAGTGGTAAAGGTGCTTGTAGTGCAAGTCTGACGATTCAAGCTCAATCCTCAGAACCCACATAAAGGTATATGGAGTGAACCAATACCACAGAGTTGTCCTGACTTCCACAAGACATCGAGCACACACACACACTTACATAAGCATACACATACATACACGTATACCACCACCATACTTATGCATGTACAACAGGAAATAAAATTTTAAAGAGAACTAGAAAAAAGTACGAGCATGTGAAGTTTCCTTTTGCCTCCTTACTCAAACCCTCTGGTGTGGCCCCAGCTTAGGTGCTATGTGTCCTTGAGGTCCTCACACTGTGGGCAAAGCAACAAGAGCTGTGACAGAAGTAACTGCCTCTTACGGGTCTGTAGGAGATAAGGTATAAGAAGATAAGGAATGACCCTGTGGAAGAAAAAAAATACAAATAAAAGCCAAGAAAACTGTCATAGTTAAGCACAGGTGTCAACTTGACTCTTGAGGGTTTGAGCTCTGGGCACAGGTGTAGAGTGTTGATGGTTGAGTTAAGCCCAGAGCAAACCTGAAGGAGATTGTCTAGCTGCTGGGGAAGACCCAGCCCATGGTGGGTGGGATTAGGCCCTGGATAAATCACAGAGACCTGGTTGAGAGAGTGGGCATCCTTCTGTTCACTTGGCCAGACATGCTGGTCTGGCAAGTAAGGATTGTGCATCTCTCAGCCGTTATGGTGGCCAGTTCCCTCGGCCCTGGTGTTGGTGCGTGCTCTCCTGTCAAGCTGGACTATGAACTGTAACCGGACTATCGTAAGAAAGTAAACTCCTTGTTCCCTTAAGCTGTGTTCTGGTCATTTATCAGCAACCATGTAAGCGGACTGCAACAAAAACCTTGGAGGAAGCAGACAGTTCTCATGCAGGGCACAAAAAGCTAGAACGAAAGATGTTGATTAATTAGACTACATGAATTCATTAGGGACTCTGTTCATTTAAAAAAAATGCTATTAAAGGAGTGGAAAAGAAATTGGCGACTAGGAGAAGATATTCCCAATATATTTACTCATCAAAAGGCTTCTGTTCAGACTATACCAAGAACTCGGAAGGACTAGAAAGATGGCTCAGCACTTGTAGCATAAGACTGATGATCATATTTTTAAAAAAGCATCTGATGTGGAGATGAGCATCTTTACTCTGAGTACTCAGTTCTCCGCAAGAACCAACTCCCAAAGTTATTCTTTCAGCCCCATACACACACTGCAGTATGCGTGTTTACATGCACAGGAAAAAAAATTTAATCTTAAAAGAACACCAATAAAAGAAAATCTGCACAATACCAGAACAGACATTTCACCAGAAAAGACAACTGGTCAAGAGATATGTGGAAAGGTATTCAACCTTATTAGTCATCAAGAAAATGTAATTATAATCATAATTTGATATTAACGTACTCACTGGAATGGGTAAATGAACTATACAGAAAATACCTACTGTTAACATAGATGTAAAGCAACCAGAAGTCTTAAACATTGACGGAGGAGAAGTATAATTTAATACTACTTGGATACTAAATCCACTAAAGCTAATTAACACATGCAGACCCTGTAACCTAGCAATTCCTCTCCTGCATTACATGTATTACAGAACTGCAAACACACGTGCACTGAAGCGCAAGGACGTGGAAAGCAGTGCCAATTCACAACAGTGCAGACACTGAACGACACCCAAAGCCTCATCATCGGAAGAAGAGGGAGTAAATTATGGCCTGTCTACATAACAGAAGACTGTGCAGCAGTGAGAATGAACACGCTGTGACTATGTATACATGCATTAACTTCTGAAATACTGTGACTAAAAAGATACCTGAAGCATATCCTGCATTACTCTATACATAGAAAATATTTCTAAAAATCTTGAAATAATAAATAAAAATAAATACATTAATCTACACAATTAGAAGTCAGAATTGTAGATGTTAATAGGTTAGCTTGGCTGTCAACTTGATTACACCTGGGACTAACAGCCCACCTGAGGAGATTATCTCGATCGATGTACTTGCACTAGGAAGACCAACCCTGAATCTGGATGGACCCTCCCCGTGGCAGGCAGGTAAAAGGAATCGCAAGACAGAAGAGCTCCGGAGACTCTCTCGCCCCGTGCTTGCAAACTCCTCTCCCCTCCTGCTGCCATGGGAATCCAGCTTCTTTGACTCCCATGGGACTGAAGCCCAGCAACTCTCCCACCTTCAGCAGCAGACTGGATCTGCGGGGATAGTCAGCTTCTAGGCCAGGCAGCTACTGGCAGCCAGTGCTGGACTACCTAGACCTTGTCTCGTAAGCCAATCCCATAGATTCTTTTTCAATATATTCACTCTGTTGGCTCTGTTCTCAGTGGGATACCCGTGAGGATCACTCCAATGGAGACTATCAGTGGAGATCAGGTCTGGGGTACGGGTATCCCAGATACTCTGTTTCTTGACTTAAGTGCTTATATACATGGGTTCATTGTAAAACTTTGAGTTGAACATGTGCATAATTTCATGTTTGTCTCGCTTCTTTCACTACAAAGCTTTCAACACTGCACATAAGATGTCGATCGAGCTCAGCGTCTTAGGAGTCTCAAAGCTGCAGAGCAATGTTATGAAGACCCGGTAAGAGCGGGCATGGTGGCACCCGTCACGGCATGGTGGCACCCATCACGGCATGGCAGCACCCATCACGGCATGGCGGCACCCATCACGGCATGGCGGCACCCATCACCGCATGGTGGCACCCATCACCAAGTCCCGCACTTGAGAGCAGAAGCAGGAAGATATGAGTCTGGGGACCATCTGGTTGACTTCATGAGATGCTGTCTGAGAATATGTGAAAAGTGGTGCTGGGGGCTGGAGAGGTGGCTCAGGGGTTAAGCCTCTGCCTTGCAGGCTGAAGGTCCTGAGTTCGGATCCTAGACTCCACGTATAGACGCCAGGCAGAAGCAGGGGGCGGCCTGTGTTTCTGGTCCTGGTAGGGCGGAGCCTGTGAATCCCGGGGCAGAGTAAACAAGGAGGAGGTGGAGGCGTCCATGGTGGTTCCTGAATTCACCTGTGGTTCTACACACACACACACACACACACACATACACACACACACAGACACACACATACGCACAGTTGAATAAATAATAATAATAATAATAAAAAAGACTCAGAGGCATGAGTATCTATAATCCCTGTGCACATGTGGAGAACGGGAGGTGGAGACCTAAAATTCTCAGAAGCTCCCAGTCAGCCAGGTTCACTCAGCAGTGACAAAAAGACCTGGTCTCAAGACAAGATGGAAAGACCGATGATCAAAGGTTGTCTTCTGCTTCGTGAGTATGTGATCCTGTACACACACACACACACACACACACATACACACACACGCACATTCACACACACACATACACACACACATCACACACACACATCACACACACACACATCACACACATACACACACACACATCACACACATACACATCACACACATACACACGCACATTCACACACACACTCACACACACACATACACACACACCACACACACACACACACATACACACACATACACACACACACATCACACACTCACACACACACTCACACACACACATACACACACACACACACATCACACACACACACACACATCACACATTAAAAAAAAAAAAGAAGACTAAGATCCATGAAATGAGAAAGTCTGGACTCTTCAGCAACAGGTGTTCTGACGTCTCTGCATCGAGGCAGCAGGAAGGAGTCGAGTACTGACCCAAAGCTGCCCCAGGAGCAGCGGAAGCACTTTGGGCGGTGGACAGCCCCCTCCGGGAACAGACTCCTCACCCCGAGGAGAACTTGGTGCACATCTGCCTCAGGCTCAGCCCAGGCTCCCGGGCTGCCCTCTGAACTCTATCCCTGAAAAGCTCTACTCACAGACCTCATGAATAAAACCCAGAGCTGGCCTAGAAACAGTCAGCCAGCAGGAGACTTGCACACACTCCGTCTCAGGCAGCGCCCACGAGCCACACCACTAATGCACGGGGTGCAATGGGAACCAAAGAGGGGGCAGCAGGCACTGAAATGCCAACCCAGGCTTTTTGGACGAAGATCTGTGTAAAAAAACCTTCTTGTTCTCCTGCAGCCACACTCTTCCCCCATTCTTCCCTGAAATCACCGTCCTCTCTAAATGACATCACAGTTATTGATGTAATAGCCAACTTGTATGATGTCACAGGACTCACCTTTTATCTTGGGAAGCTGGGGTAGAGAAAGTAACAGAAAGCAAGAATATGGTTATACTAGAATTTGCTTTTCATGCTGATTTCCTGAGTAATAAAGAGCAGTCACTCAAGAAAAGGAAAGGAGGAGCACTTAGTTCCTGGCGCAAAGGCTGAGTCCACTCATTGAGAGTGACTGAGGTTAACTGTGAGTAGCACCCAACAGGAAATCATTAAGTTTACCTCAACACTCAGACTATTGTATGATTCTTTTTTATTTATTTTCTGTAACTTGGTTGCATTTCTTGAATGTGAATTTTGCAGATGACACCGCTGTTTGCAATGTCAAAAAGCTGAACAGCCAATTGGCGTACAAGGACAAGAAGCCACTAGAGGGGAAACAACAGAAAGGAGCTTTGATTCCAGGCTGGGTCAGCCGTGAAGATGACCTCAGCGTGGCCAAGGCCAAGGCCAAGGCACTTCGTCCATCTCCCTCCATCAACCACATCCGCTGCGGAGAAAGAAGAGAAGAACAGGGCCAGGGGCGGCTCCGGGCTGCGCCCCTCCCTGGAAATCAGTAGGTTAGCGCATTGTGTTCCGGACGCCACGCTGCATCCTGCAGACAGTGACCACGACGGAGAGAGCCCAGGCCTGTCAGGAGAAGCGACTAAAGGAACTGAGAAGGTTGAACCTAGAGGAGAGAAGGCCTCAGCTGGGAGTATGACAAGCGAATGCCCCTTCCACTCAGGATTCTCTGATCCTTACAGCTGACTGACGATAAATTTAAACTGAAGGGCCAGCAACATGGTTCAATGAGAAAAGGCACCTGTTGCCAAGCATGCCAACCTGAGTTCTATACCCACAGGGTGAGAGGGGAGAGCCAACTATACAAGCTGTCCTCCGTGCACATGCCATGGCATGTGAACACACACACACACACACACACACACACACACACACACACACACATACACACACATTTTAAACTGAAAGAAAAGCGAACCCCAAGGACTCTAGGTAACCCCCCCACTTCCACTGGCTCAGGTTTGGGCTTCCTCTTCAGCCGGGGCAGCTGACCTGACAGCCCAGAGCACTTCAACCAGGCTGGGCAGACGTCAAGACCCCACAAAGTGGGCTCCATGTGTCCAGTGCGATGTGTCCAGCCCTGTGACTGACAACCTAACCGCCACAGGGCAATTTTTTTTATTAAACAACAGAAACGTATGTTCACATAGATGTGGAGGTTGGAATACAATCTCAGGGTGTTGGCAGGTTGGTGAGGGCTTTCTGTCTGGCATGGAGTCAGCCACCTTCTCACTGGGTCCTCACACAGTGGAGAGAAGTTTACAGAGAAGCTTTCTTTCTTTTCCTTTTTCTCCATTTATTGAGTGGTGGGAGGGAAGGAAAGGAGAGAAGAAAGGGAAAGAAGGAAGGAGGGAGGGAGGGAAGGAGGGAGGGAAGGAGGGAGGGAGGGAGGGAGAACACACCATGACACACATGTGCAGGTCAGTTCTCTACTTCACCACGTGGGTTCCAGAGACTGAATACAGGTTGCCAGGTTTGCATGCAATTAATTGCCTTTGTCTACACCAAGCCAACTTACCAGCCATAGGGGGGAAAAATTCCATTCCAAGGTCTTTGGACCAAGTTGTGCTAGGACAATAGGCCTGGTTCCAACTCTGGAAGGCATGAGAGCGCAGCAGAGAGCAATGAAACTTTACTTGACAGCTGTCCTCTCCTAAGTAGTCCTCAGAGGCCTGAGGACTTTATTCCAATACATTCTCAGTACATTTCTGAAATTCCTGTTTGGAATCGCCCTCAGAGGTTTTGGAGGATTATATGAGTTTTCCCTGAAGGAAAATCTGTATCTTTCGGGTGCTAATTCACTCAGAACCAGATGACAAAAAATAAATAAATAAATAAATAAAAAATTAAAGGGTACAAACCTAAGAATTCCATACTAGGCCAAAGGCTCCAATGACCATCAAGGATGCTGCAAACCAGAGCTTCGGTGACCGCGGGCTGCATGGCGGGCTATTCCCAACCTTCGTGACTTTACAGGATGCACTGTCTTCATTTACTGTCCAGCCAGAGCATTTTAGCACCCGATAAACTCCAGAACCTCCACAGGAAACTTTGTGGTAGTTTTTGTCTACCACTTTACAGTTCACAAGCTCCCAGAGTTCTTTCCTGATTCATGAAGAGAAACCCCATCGCAAACAGGAGGTGCGCCAAAGCCACGCACCAAGAAAGGCTCACGCGACACAGATCCCCTTCTTTCCTGCATCCACAGGCACTATGCTTCAGATTTGGGTGTCAGCAATTTATAAGCTACAATTTATAAGTTTCATGGACTTCCAGGAGCACTTGAAACACTTAACTTAAAAATATGAGACTTATGCCCTCTGATACACACACACACACACACACACACACACACACACACACACACACACACACAAATAAAGTTAAAAAGGTGCCTGCCTAGCACACACCATTCCATCCACATAACCCAGGCGTCAGCAGTGTTCATCTATAATCTCAGCACTTAGCAGATACAGTTGGGAAAGATCCGGAATTCAAGGTTATCCTCAGCCACATAGAAATTTACAAGCCAGTCTAGGCTACAAGAAACCTTGCCTCAAAAGAATTTAGAACTTCTAGGCCATCCTCAGCTCCACAGCTACTTCAAGACTTCAAGACTAGCCCCAAGATACATGAAACCTTATCTCAATAATAAACAAAAATATTAGATGCACAAATGCCAAGAGTCTATCCAAAGATGGCATTTTTTTTTCAAACATGGTTTGCAAACTGCTTCTGAACCTTCAAATAACCAAACTTGCTAGGTGGAGAACTGCAGGTGTGACCTGTAAGCAAAGGTCAGAGCTTCAGTTTCCCCAGAGTCCCCAGACTCCCTTGGGAAACACGGAAGGGGCCTCCTGCCCGCTTCTGGGCTGGCCGGCGCGCTGACCAAGCTGCTAGCAACATGCTACAAACCACCCAAGTCACAGTTGACTCACCCACTGCTGTCGGAGATGAGGTATGGCATGTTTCTAAGCCCTTGTATATTTTCATATTTATGGCCTATAATTAGGCATTCTTGAGGGATGTAGCTGACTAGTGGTTCTGTTCAGTGGCCTATAATTATTCACAGGCATCATGGTTAACCCAGACAATATCAGGCCCAGAGGCACGATGAGCTCAGACCTCAAGGAAGAGGATACTTGGCTGTAAGAAGGTCCAGAGAAGATTGTTAGCAACATACCTCAAAGGGACACACTCTCTCTCCTTGGTCACTCACAGAAGCTCGTACCCCCCTTTACCCTTCCTCCTTGTCCCACTGCCTGGTTCAGGACACCTCTCTCTATTCCCAAGAGCAGGCACAGTTAGCAGGTGCACAAGTTTGTCAGACGCTGTCTTTGGGGTCAAGAAAATAGCCATTGTAAGGCAAATTCTACCTCCCCCACAAGTTTCTCATCTGAGAAAAAAAATGTCACACCCAACGGTCCATAAAATCTACAGCTAGCCAAGTGCAGCTAGTCTATGGGCTGATGTGGCCTCCTCAGACAGCCTCCCTCTGTCCCCAGTTACAGAGGCCTCACTGTTCCCAAGGAAACAGCCCTCCCCATGCCTCAGGCCCACTGTCCAGCTTCCCTGCAAGCTTCCTGGCTTGGGAGGGAATGGCTGGTTTAACACACACACACAGACACACACACACATATGCACACACACACACCTGCTTCAAGTGACATTTTGCACATACCTTTGACTTCAATAAAAACTACTTTCTCACAGCCCCTAGAGGCACTGCACAACGGCTGCCATGTCTCACGTGCATCAGATGCTGGCAGAGAGGAGATGAGACTATTTCTACAGTCAGTGTTCTGACCTGTGGACAGCAGGATGATTAGTAGCCTGACATACCACACTGCCTGCCAGAACTCTGAATTCCATATCTGTGCACTCACAACGTGAAAGCTTCACATGGGGTGGGCTCCATGTGCACGCAGTGTGGACGGCCCCCCTGGGCTGGGGCTCTGTGTGCTCACAAGGTGGACGGCCTCCTGTGTTCTCTCAAGTGGGATGGGCCTGGTATGCTCCCGCCATGAACTTAGTCTCATAGATGAGCAAAACTGCTATTCTTTAGCTCTAACATGTGGAACTGGGAGCTCAATCATAACTATATTCTAAATGTATTTTCTTTAATTGCTTACAGGTTATTTTATATCGCTCAATTTAAAAAATTAGGACAGGAGGTGGACATGCTAGGGAAATATCAAGGGGAAGCGGAGGGTGTAAGGGGCAGTAGCTATGATCAAAATGCATTTTCTGCATGTATGAAATCATAAAAGAGTAAAAGAAAAAAACAAAATTAATTTTAAAAACACTTTCCTCACTTTTTTTTAATAGCAGCTCCAATTCTAACTGTCAACAAAGATCCTGCCACCAGCGAGCCCGGAGCAACTGTGAAGTAGCCTTGGCCACACTGCAGGCCTCGCTTTGCAAGTTTAGCTTCTCCAGTGCTGACTGCAAATGCTGCCATTGTAAACAGCCTGGCAGGAAGAACGCAGTTAAAGAGACACTACTCAAACAACGGCCCCAGAGAGCTCGAGTGCCCCCCAAATCCTCTGCCAGCTGAGAGAAAGCTGCCCCCCACCCCCGCCCCGGCACCAGCCAGGAATCCCTGACTCCAAGAGAGGTTTCACCCCCTTCTGATAACTTACAAGATCACCCTTGGGAAGATATAAAAGGCAATGCTGAGTGGGCCACACCTTGACCAGAGAGCTGTTTGGCCTCTCTCTTGCCCTCCATTTAAATCTAAACTTTATGCCTAAACTGGTCCCTAAACCGGTCACTTTACTTGTTCTTCTTCACAATGCAATCACTTTGAATAAATCTCCTCCTTCTGCTTTCATTATTATCTCTTGAGTTGACATACTGGGGACAGGTGACTTGTTGGGGCACCCAGAGCCCAAGTTTTGCCCCTGAAAACTTCCCAAAAACACTTACACATGTTCCCTCCCTTGGGCCCGCCAACGAGCCCAGGAGGACACATGCAATAGATGTTCTGTCCATTCCACAGAGGAGGCTGGGTCTGGAAGACCAAGCATCTTGCCCCAGTTACTCAACCGTGGAAACTGCTCTAGAACTGTTGTACAACGGTGTGGCCTCGGTGTCTTCACGTCGACAATTGGTAGTAGCTACTCACAAGTTACTGGAAAGACAAACGAGCTGCTATATGTCAAGTGCTTGGGATGGTATCTGCTTTCTAAGGACTGTCTTCTTTACTTGTGAGAGATATACCACCAACACCCCCAAAATCTAACCCCAAATCTCGAGTTGTTTCCCCTCAGCCCTGCTGCAGTTTTGCAAAGATGCTCGGGGAATAATTCTCTCTAGCCTTGAGTGAGTGCAGGCTCAACCCTTGTAATCTTTCTATGAAATAAACAGTTCTCTGAGCTCTCTATTTTACCACTCCACAACTTCCCCATATTGTATCAAGGAAGAATACACACCTCTAGACCCTGGCCTCTGACACTCACACCATCCTGTCACTTGCCTGTCTGAAGTACATTCCACATTACCTTTGACAAGCATTTCACAGATGCTTAGTCTTTAGCAGGCTCTGGGGGAAAAGAACACACCAAGGGACACTGCAGAAGAGCGGAATGCGCGAGGGGCAGCGAGAGCACATGAGCCCTGACTGGAAAATAACTGATGGCAGCACAAACATTTCCAGAGAAGGCGACGCCAAAGTGCATTTATAGTAACCGGAGTTCTCTCTGCAAACAAAGGAAGACTGAACGTCCTGAGCTGACAGAAGCCTGCACGCAGACGAAGCAAGGCATCGCACCTACTGCGGGACAGTCACACGCTGCTAGTGCGCGGGCGCTGTGTGTGCTGTGATGTAATAAGAAATCCGCGTGGTCTTCTTGGCTCCGGGCACGGAGCTTCAAATAGCCTTGGACATGGACAGCCCTAGGGAGCAAAGGATCCCCACCAACCACACCTGTTGATGAGAGGCTCTTGGTGAATAAGGAACCAGTGGTCAGAAAGACAAAGACGCAAGCAGAAGGTCAAAGCTCATCTCTCAGTCTCTGGGAGTAGAGAGGGTGGAGATGGAAGTGATGACTTACTCAATATGTCTGTATAACAAACCCTCCACAAAAAAATCCTGACTTTGGGAACACATGCTGGAAGGTGCCCCGCAGGGAGACAAAGACCTGCATACATAATACGCACGCATACGCAAACTCCCGTGCCCCATACAACTCTTCCTGTTAGCTATTTCTGTGTCACACATTTTATAACAAATTCATAATATAAACTTTTTCTTAGTTCTGCAAGCCATTCAGGTAAATTCCTAAACCAAAGGAGGAGGTTGTTGGAAGCCTCCCCAAAACTAGTTGGTCAAACTACGGGTGGCCCAGGCTATTGATTAAGGGCAGGCTTGTGAAGCAGCCTTGGAGGGTTAAGTCCATAAATTAGGGAGTTTATGCTAACTCCAATAAATGTAAAAAACGAATTACATAGCAACAGGCCATTCAGTAAAGGTCTGGAATTGCAGAATTGGCGGCTGGTAGGGTGGTGGGCAGGAAGAACCACATATTTGGTACCTTTTGTGAATAGAAACAGATCAAAGGCAAAAAGGAAGGAGAGGTGAGATGTGGGAAAGTGGACAAATCCCTTAGCAGGATGGGGATTTTGCCTTGAATTCAAAGATGAGAAGACATCTCTGCTTCCTTTTTTTCCCCAAGCATGTGTGTGTGTGTGTGTGTGTGTGTGTGTGTGTGTGTGTGTGTGTGTGTGTGTGTGTAAGAGAGATAGGGGGCATTATGTGTGCCTGCAGAGGTCCAAGGGTGACTCTGGGAACTACCCTAGATTGCTTCTGGTCCTTTTCGCTTAGGTCCAGGATTTTTCAGGCTCTGTACTAGAGCCGGAAGTGCAGGTCCCTGCCATTTCCACCTGGTGCTTCTGTTGGGATCTGGGATCAGAACTCAGGTCCCTCTGCTTGAGAGGCAGAGTCTTTACCCCAAGCGGTCTTTCCAGCTACAACAGCTCAGCTTCCTGAGCTTTCAGTCACCAGAAGCAGAGACCTCAGGAGCATCTTCCTTCCCTTGCCCTGTTTGTGCCCAAGTGGCCAGGAGGTGGCAGGCAGCTAGGGCAACAGACGTCAATCCTTTCCACGCATGGAGCGGCAATTCAGTTTCCTGGGCAGGCTTACAGTGTACTGACCTTAAGTGCTAAATTCTTCCACAACTGTGTTTTTCTCTCCTCTGTCTTCCCCTTTTTAAAGAGGAGCTGTTTAGCTCCACTCTCGCGTCTGCCCTGCTCTGAGCCATGTGCTTTGCCAGAGCTTTTACACAAATCCGGCTTCGCGTCTTGAGTGAAATATAATTTCACAGGAATGCAATTCTGGAATGATCTCATTGACAAAGCACATCCAGCAAAGGCCAGGAGCACACTGCAGGCCAGCCCACTCACACCCGCAGCAAGAAGACTGCAGACCCCTTTCCCTTAAATGGAGAACGTGTCTGGGACCCGAAGCACGGCACGGCAGCTGCCCACAGACATCGCCCTACCTACCGACTGTCTGCCTGTGGTCTAAGAACTGGGCCCCCCCTGAGTAGCGACCCCCTCATACCTCCCTGGTACCATACAAGGGCAGACTCGGGGGCGGGGAGCAGGCCCAGCTGAACAGATGTTCCCGCCGTCCCCTAGGAGGGCTCAGGCTCCAGGCCAGGGAGCATCAGCCGAAAACACGAAACCCCCCCCCAGGGCTGAGACACACAGGTGCAGAGGCCAGGCAGTGAAAGGCACAATAGCTACCTGCCTCCCAGCTCACCTACTACCCGACCCCACTCAGAGAGGTAGACATTTTGACCTGAAATTAGATGGCAAGGGGGTCCAGGCCAGTCCAGCTGAGACACAGTGGATCCAAGAAAGAAATATTACACCCTGATGGAGTCCCACAAACTCTAGCTGAAAAACTACCTGGGGGGGGGGAGACTTCAATCCAAATCTGTTTCCCACCCCCCCCCCAATGACTCCTCATAAATTGAGCAGAAAAAGAGGAGAAAAAAAGTAATGGCTTATAGGGCCTATGGGAACTTTCAGTACTGTCTCTGCAGCTTTTCTGTAAACCTAAGATGATTCTAAAATAAAAAGCTTACTTAAAATAATGGCTTGTCATGGTTTCCTCTATGAGGAATGATGGGAAAAGAGTAGTCTTGGAGTGGTTCCAAGTGGCTAATGAGATTTGGGTACAAAGCTCTTTTACTGGCTAAGAAACTAACTAATCTTTCAAAGCCACACTGTCCTCATCCCTAAAATGGAGACAGCAGTTAAAGCACGAAGTGTTTGGGTGTGGATTAAGTAAAACACTGTACTGTGCAGAAAGGTCATCCATGATATGGGTTAGCGAGATGGCTTGGTGGGTAAAAGGCACTTACTGTGCAAACTTGGTGACTTGAGTCCAATCCGTAGAACATGCAAGATGGGAAGAGAACCAGCTCCCATACACGTTACCATACACATACACACACAAAGAAAAAAAAAAAACCCGTAAGTTCTTCCTACTATGGGAGTGTTTTCTTTGGGGTAAAAGCTATACCTGGTTTGACCAGCCTTTGCTCTGGGTTCTTGAGGTATGAGGTGGGGGGGGGGAAGCCCTCTCTTCTGGGTCTCAGCCCTACTAGTCAGTCTTCAGGGTTTATAGTCTCTTTCACATAAAACAGGGTTCTTTAAGTCCAAAGCAATCACCCGGAGGGCTGCAGACAGATTGCCTCGTCAAGTTCCAACTGGCAGGAGCACACCTTTGTTGACTGAACAAGCTCTCCTGGCTTCCCTTCCACCGCTAGTCACTGCCTCTGGCTGAGTTACTTCCCTGAGGTTTGCTGGAAACAAAGAAACAGCCAAAGGTCAATAGAACGGGCTTCTGGTAGGGTTAGTTCTCCGTGGGGAGACGGGGCGGGCAGGAGGAATATGCTCGCCCTTCCCACGGATCCTGCCTGTAGTAGGATCCCATATCCCTGCTTGCACTTTGCTTTTGCCCAACATGAAGCCAGGTTGATAAACTAAAGACTCACCAAGTCAATGGGGGAAAAAAGTTCCTCGAAGCAAGGGCAACGTACCTAAATGCTAGACATGAGACTGAGCCCCAACTGTCCTGCCTCTGGCTCTATGAGGACGACCGTCTCCTCTTCTTCCTCCCTAGGGAGACGTGGTGCATGCAGAAGAGAGAAACCTCATCCTGAGCGCACACGGGACGGGCTGGAGGCCAAGAAAAGAATCAGAAGGTCCACGCTCTAGAATCATATGTCTCTCCTTGAAGAATCACTCCTGGAGATGTCAGAGACTTTAAAAACTCACTCAAAGCAAAAGAGCAGAAACTTAGTGTCCAAATAAGGTGGCAGCTAGTGCTACAACGTTTAGTCAGTTCCAACCGCGACAAGGCCCGCAAGACAAGCGGTTCCCAGGCCTCAGATTCCACAGACAGGCTGTAACCCCTCCAAGCACTAATGGGCACATTCTAGTGGCTAAATTCTCTGACCTTCCAGATGGCTGGATTGGGGACACACCCTAGCTAGGCCCAAGGACATTAGCTCCTGGCAGGGAGAGGAAGAGAAGCTCGGCAGGCTGGGCTGAGCCAGATAACACCCAGAGGCTTCAAGGACACCGTAGGAAGCAGAGCCCAAGAAGATGCTGTCCTTGGACTCGTTTTTTATTTAACCAAACCAGAGCCAAATATAGCCAAATAACTATGCTGGGTCCTTTCCAGCTTTTCAACCTGTCGACAGCAGCGAGTGCCAGCCTGGAGAGGACGTGTCTACATGTTATGGGTGGCAATTAGACACTATTTCCCTTTTTCTTCTTCTTCTCCAGTTCTTTCTGCTCATAAACAGGAACAAGCATCCCGGGACCAAAGTATCGTCTTGTCATTCTGGGCTCCTAACTGTCCACATTGGTTTCCTCCTCCGGTTCCAACCAATCTCTCTTCTCTCCTCTTCTGTCTTTACCGTCATCACCCTACCCTTTCTGTATACAGGCCCACCTTTTCGCCCTTACTTCCTTCCTCCCAGACATGCACGGACACACCCATCTCCTCCCGAGAGCACCTCCTGCTCCCATGTGGCTCTTTCCAAGCCCGTGTTGTGGCGCCCTCGACCTTCTCTCTGCTTGTTCAAATCCATTCGTGCTCCAAGGCCCAGTCCAAGATCCTCTGGTAGCTCAGGCTAAGAAACCATCTGAGCCACACTAGCTAAGCAGCTGCTCCGTGCCAGGAAGTAGAGCCATCGCTGAGAACTCGGTGGAAGAGACCACCTCGTTTGGTGGGAGAGCTGCAGGGGGAACGTGCCTGCCCACCTGAACCACGCAGCCTGGTAATTATGGTGGGGATAACCTTGTGTGCCTTCTAAATTATAAAAATAGGTAACGCATTCAAATGTACCTTGGCCCATTAATTCCCGCAGTGACAAATGCCATGTGAACTCGTCACGGCAGGAGCTTGACAGAGCAGGTCACATCACACCCACAGCCACAAAGAGAGCCATGAATTAATGCTGTGTGCTGGCCGCCACTCGGTTCACACTCCCCACTTTCATTAGTGCAGGGCTCACCCACAGAAGGGTGCCACCAACAGGGGGTGGGTCTTCCCACGTGATCACGGCAATCCCCACGGGTGTCCATAGGCTCCTCTTACAGGTCACCCTAGAGTGTGTGGTGCTGACAACTAACCATCACACCATGTGACCAACAGGAACGAGAACGCAAAAGTAAAACCTTAAAGAAAAGGCAGCAGGGGCTGGAGAGGTGGCTCAGGGGTTAAGCCTCTGCTTTGCAGGCGGAAGGTCCTGAGTTCAGATCCCAGATCCCACGTATAGACGCCAGGCGGAAGCGGGGGCGGCCTGCGCTTCTGGTCCTGGTAGGGCGGAGCCTGTGAATCCCGGGGCAGAAGGAGGTGGAGGCGTCCATGGTGGTTCGCGAATTCGTCCGTGGTTCTACACACACACACACACACACACACACACACACACACAGGCGTGTGTGCACACATACACACGCATATGCACACAGTTGAATTAATAATAATAAAAAAAAAAAAAGAAAAGGCAGCAAAGAGGAAAAAAGCTGCCGCCACCCACAGATCACCAGGGCCAGCTCGGAGAAGCAAGCGGCCTGGGCAAAGCTTTGTAACGCGCACCTCATCTTTCAAACGGGTGCCATCCGGATCTCTCCTGCTCCACTCTCTTCAGAGGGTCCTCCCGCGCTGCGGACTGACGACAGGCCCACTGCCAAGGCCAGAGGGAGGGCTCGGGTCACAGCCCCTCTCTTCAGAGGCTCCGGTACACATTTGCCAGTCCCTGTCCTCTTCGAGTCCCTAGTCCGCCCCCTCAAGCTTTCAGGCTCCGCACGTGTCCATGTGTCTGTGTGTCTGTGTTTTATTTACACTACCCATGTCTGTTGTTAGCAACAGAACAAAGTACTTGAAGGCAGAAAAAGCAAGTCTGCCAACTGGCTTGCTGCTCGCCGTCCTGCTTCCAGCTCAGGAAAGGGGCTGAAGGGTCCTTCCAGCCCCAGTCCACCCTGTGTGCCTACAGCCCGCGTCCTCCGACACAGGGCCAGCTTACCCGAATCAGTTACGGTTGCTCAGGTCCCGAGCCAGCACGCCGCTCCCTCCCTTCTCTAGGGCCCACAATGACACCTCCGCCCAATCTGCACCCAGGTTCATGGGTCAGAAGGCAAAGCTCTCGGAATTCAGGAAGCCCACTCTCTCCCTTGGAGGCGAGGAGACGCACGGCAAGCCTGGCACTGCCTCCTCAGACCAACTCCGGAGAACCATCCAAGGCCAAGTTTGACTTTCACACCCTTCCCTCGCTTCAGCTTTCCTGATACCCGGCACCTCTCAAGTTCCACTATCCGGCTTCTGAACAAAATCAATAGAAGTTAATGATCACTATTTTGTTTCTGGCCGAAATGAAAATAAAAATAATCTGAAAGAAGTCACGGATTAACACAGGAAAAAAAGCCTCAGTAGCAAACGCTCCAACTGCAGGCTGCAAACCAAAAAGCATCCAGCGCGCAGTGAGCAAGGTTCAGGGCCGGAGTGCTTAGGACGGGATTTCCACGAGAGAAGAAGCGTCAGGTCAGGCCTGCACGCACAGACGGTAGTTGGACAGGGCTTGGGGCTAAAGCCTCTGCCTGGCGAGCAGAAGGACCCGAGTTTGGATTCCCAGATCCCGTGTAAAAAATGTTCAGTGGAAATGGTGGTGACCTGAATTCCAGCCCTGGAAAGGGCAACCTGGGAAACCCCAGAGCAGTCTCCACAGGCACACACCTTCGAGTGCCCTCTGGCACACACACACACACACACACACACACACACACACACACACACACACAGAAGCGGGATGAAATGAGACAGAGGCTGTCTGAAAAAGAGTCAGACTATGACTCACGGTCCCAAGAGAGGGAGAATGGCAAATACCATGACTGTGGTGTTTTTCTCATATCTAGCTGGGTCTCAGCTCTAGGAGGCAAGGAGAGAAACAGACCTCCCCTCAGGGTCACCAAGTCTCCAGTCCCCCTGTGCCTATCTCAGGGCCACCATGCTCTGTAGTCTCCCTGTGCCCACTTCTGCAAGACTGTGCTCAGCTTTTCTTCCTTCTGTGCTGCCCCAGAGCCTCTCCCCAGAGTCTCTCCCCAACAATGCATAAATCATCTACTCCAATACAGCAAATCCATCTTGAGAAGCTTGTAGAAATAACTGTCCTGAAATTATACTAGTAGAGACAGATAAACATAGATTCTTTCTGTCAGATCGGGTTTTAAAATAAAAATAACAGAAACAACTCAAAAGTCAGCCATAAAATTAATGACCTGCCCATACAGCGGAATCCTACTACAGCACTAAATATTATGAAGTGGTTTTTCTTATACTATATGTAGAAAGTATCCAGGTAAAATCAACAGCCAAAAAAAAGTATGCTTAAGTACTCTTAAAAACTGAGTGTGAAATGATGCCATACTTGAAAAGAAAAATGCAACATATGTGAAAAAATTCAAAAGGACATTTACCAAAAACTAGTAAGTGGAGATAAGAGAACAATTTTAATGAAGTCAGTTCTCTCCTTCCACCTGCATGTGGGTTCCAGGGACGGAAGTCATGCTGAAGCTTGAGCAACAACGTCTTTTCCCACCGAGTTACCTCATCAGACTTCTTACTGATATGTTAATTCTGCATATAATGGTAGAAAAGAAAGGAAGCAAAGGTGAGCTGCACTAACTGGCAGGTGCAGTCTATCTGGCATAGTGGAAAGAGTCAGCAGAAAAAAAGAGGGTGATACGATAGGATGAGAGACAGGAGAGAGCGAGGCCTCGTTTCCCGTGCCGTTGACAAGTAGCAGGAGAGCAAAGGTAAGAGCGGGAAGTCAGCTGGGTGGGTCGTTCATGGTGGAGGCAGAGGATGTGAGAGAAGAAACTGCACAGCCCCTAAATCCCGTGCAGAAAGTTGGCATCGGCTCTCCACTTAGAGGTTCTGAGCCCTCTGCTCCCTGGCTGGAGCAGGAACGCTGGAACACGCTGGAACACGCTGGAACACGCTGGAACACGCTGGAACACGCTACCGGGGACAGACGAAAGCAACTGAGGAAACGTCGGCAGTGATTTCAAAATGGCCTTCGTTACGTCCACACGACTGGCACCTCCATTTCCCTGGAATGAACGTGACAAAGGCTACGAGCTCAAGGAAGACAGCGAGCAAGGAGGACGAGGTGGCACTCACAGGCCCGTCTCGGGTCTACGCAAACACGAAGGGTAGAAAACCCCACGCTAAACCAAGAAACACGGGTGAGCAGCGTCTGTGAATCGAGCCACACACCCCACTGGCAGCACGGTTTGGCTCCTGTTCCACAAGCAGAGGGTAAATCACCGCAAGCGCCACCAGTGTGCACTGGAATTAGCCGCTTCCGCTCTCAGGTGCGGGCATCGCCAAGGGGGCAAGCTGCCCGCATTTACACAGCGAACCTCATTCCCAAGAAGCCTGAACGTGCTCTGTGACCACGAAAGTCCCCCTCCGCTTTCCCTGCGATTGAAACCGATTATGATCGACACGGCAGCTTTTGGTTTTCCAGGGTCATGATTATAAAAAAAGGAAAAGACACAAGCGTTACAAAGACAGGCATGCAAATTCTCCTCATTCCACCTTCCTCTTGCCAACTGGCATGACAGACAAAGGAGCCCCTTGGGCACCAGGAGCTGGTCACCTGCCTGCCTGTCAGTTTCTGAGATCATAATCCCTGCCAACAAGGGCCCTTCCCTGGCCACTATAATCTCATGATTTATTTGTGACTTGTCCAGCAAATGCTGGTGTTATCTAGAATCGACCAGTTAAGTCCAGATCAGAATCACGCAGATAAGCAAAGCACAATCTCTGTGTGTCACGTACAGTTCAAGAGACGGAGAAGAGAGGCAAAGAATGTGATGGGCTTGCTCAGCCCATCTCTGACTCAGCCTCCCAGCAGCAGGTGGAAGAAAAGCCTAACGCCTGGTACTTAAGAGAAAATTAAATGTTAGGTCGGTTCCGTTCCCTCCCAGGCCTATAGTGAAGATGAATCAAAATAATGTTGTAAAACAAAGCTCTAACCTGTTGGGAAGAAGTCAACGTGTCTTTTGTGTGTGTATCAGAGGGCGCTGTGTGTGCTTGTGGAGGCCCAAAGGTGACTCTGGGAACCATCTAGGTCGTTCTTCCCCTGCCTCCCCTTTTTCCAGGCTCCCTCTTCCAGGATGAGAAGTGCAGGCCACCGCTCTTTCTGCCCAGCGTTTTCATGTGGGATCTGAGATCTGAATTCAGGTCCTTCTGCTCAGGAGGCAGAGGCTTAACAACACTGAGCCATCTCTTGAGCACTGAAGTCAACCTATTAGATCTGGTTTCCAGATTCCAGGGAATCTGCCATCAGTTGGGTACACAGAATGCAAAGTATATAATACAGAACCCGGGGCCTTGAGTTATGGTACGACTCTTAACGAATTTCAATAGTTAGAAAAGGTACCCGTGCCGCTGGTACTTCAGACTGTTTTTCTCTGCTGGGCCACCAGAAAGCTACAAAAGATGCTGCATCAGCTCCTTACACAGCAGGATCTATCCAGTTGCAATATAATGGAAGGCATCTGATTTTGTCAGCAGTCTGTATAACACAACTATAGGAAACCAACTCTGCATAAGCATTGGTCGTAAAACAGTAAGGAAACGGTCACTGTACTTGTGAAAGTAGAATCTACTTCTTGATTAATAAAAAAGAATTACTCTCTGATATACCGTGCAATATTACCTTAGATAGCCATATAAATTTCATTAAACTACGAAACGCTAGAAAGGAAAGAAAGAAATCTTTACCTTCTCTGGGAGGTGAACTTGGAGCCAGAGGGTTGGGCCAACAACAAACAGCAACAAGGCCAGGACTGTGCGAGCTCTTCTTTCCTTTGGCGCTAATAACCTGCTCCTCTGCTATTAACAGGATTAAGGGCCTCTTTGCCCCTCACCCACTGTGTGCCAAGTATTGTTCCCAGGTGTCAATTATGCTAATGCATTTAATACTCTAAAACAAGCCTATGAGGTAAGTGTTACCAATTCCATTTTACCAAACAAGAAACCAGAGTATAGTTAGGAAAAGGGGAGTCAGAATTCAAATCCATTCTGATTTCAAAATTCCCCTTGCAGACTAGGGAGATGGCTCTTGCCATGACAGCCTGATGACCTGAGTTTAATCTCTGGAACCCACAGAAAAGTCAGATGTGACGCAGGCACCTGGCACCCCAGCACTCCTGTGGTGAGATAGGAGGCGGCAGCAGGAGGATCAGGGCACTCGCGTGAGCCTGATTGTCTACACGCGGCAGCAGAAGCAAGAGAGAGGCGCAGCCTCGACGATGCAGAAGGCAAGAACCAGCTCCCCAAAACTGTCCTCTGCCGTCTACACCTCCTCCTTTCTCTCCCTCCCTCTCTTCTCTCTCCTTTCTCTGTTCTCTTTTTCTCTCACCTACACACACACACACACACACACACACACACACACACGCACACACAGAAAGAATAATGTAACCAGAAAATGAGCTCTAAACAGCTCAACAGAAAATAATTGTCTCCCAATATTAGACTCACAAAACTACTCAAGTGTAGGGACCCTTCGACCAGGTATTAGCCCCACTCGGAGTAATCATCCCCCCCCCCCCCCCCCGTATTCTCCCTGCTACTTGCTGGCTTCACAATCAAGGAAAGTGGGATTCAGTCAGGTATGTTTCCGGCTCCTTCTCACACATCCCTTCAGGAATGACCATCTCAAGCATTCTTTCAAGTTACTGTATTTTGTTCTCTTTGTTTCTACTGGGAGTTGAGCCCAGGGTCTTAGGCATGCTACACAGACACTCTACTGAGCCTCAGCCTCGAGAGACACTATCTTCAAGAGGAAGAATGATCATCAAGATGGGGGTTTCCTTCAAGATGTACCCCTTCAGTACCCCCGCACCTAAAACCTTTATAAGCAACATGTGCAGAACATAGCCCAAAACTTTGCAGAGGAAGATGGGTTAACTAAACAAACTCCAGACACATCCTGGCTACTAACAAGGGATCCCTAAAAAGCAGCGAGCAGACACTCGGGCGGCTTTCCTAACCAGGGCCTCTGACCTAACGAACACCAGGTTTCTTTATCAGGACAACTGAAATTTGCTGATCATACATTGATATGTCAAAGCACATCTTAAAGGTCACATCCTCCCACCCATCACGGTGCTCTTTCCACGATGACCCCTTCGCCACCCGAGTCCTACTCCCACCAAGCAGCACACAGCAAGATCGCCACAGGCCTACTGACCGCACAAATCAATACTCTATGTTTTTCTCACCTCGTCTTCTCCTACTGCTGACCAGGCCGCCAAACTCTTCACCAAATCACACCACATCTCTGACCTAACAAACACCAGGTTTCCGGTGGCTCATCCTTCCTCACACAGCGCTGCCAGAAGCCATGGTCTCACGACTGACTCGGTGACTTCAAGTCCACTTTAGTCACCACATGCACGTCAGCCTTTGGCAGTGACCATCCTCAGCCCTTGGACCTTATCACCACACAAGACTATCTCCACGTTGTGTGTCTTTAAAAGTCTCTTGACCTTCCTGCTACCCAGCAGTTGCATGTTGACTTTGACCCTTTCCCTTTTACCTGGCTAACATTAGCTGTCTTCTGACTTTTCTGTCTATCCAGAATAGAATCCAGGATCCATGGCAGCAAAATCCAGATCTGCCCCCCCTCTTTTCCTGCCACTGAGCCTACCTTAAAAGCGCTAACTCTAGATCAATCCCACCACGGGTATGGGTATTCTTTATCAGGACAACTGAAATTTGCTGATCATACATTGATATGTCAAAGCACTTCCTAAAGGTCTTTGAGAGACACTTTCTGAAATGTTAATGTATGAAACGGTACGATGTTTGGGATTTGCCTTTAAAAAAAATCTGGCAGTGGAGGAGTAAGCAGACATAGCAGGTAAACAAACTGGTCCCCTATGCTAAGAATGGGTGAATGGTGGCTACAGGGAACTCATCTTCTACTCCACTTTTGAGTACACTTGACGGTTCCCATAATACAGAGCTTAAAAAATAAAGCCGCTTAAGCGAAAGAGTCAAGAGAAACAGTGCCAAAGGTCACCCACAGATGACCTTCCCAAAAATGAAAACTATAATTTTACAATGGAGAAACTGGCTGGCCGGCTTTAACCAATAACTAAACTTAGCATCAGTAGTAGTGGGAAACCAGCCGTCACATGCCTGTGTCCCACTGCGCTGTTTATAAAGGGTTTCCCCAAATGTTTAACTGAATCTAGCTTACATATCTAATTTGTAGTTTACTGAAAATACAGAGAGGAATGATTGAACAATATCCCTAAAGAAACAACCACATAGACCCACTAAGTAAAGCACAAATCTGTTAGAAAATAAAAAAGCAACATCTACAACTGAACTTACCATCTCCCTTTCCACCCGCAAGAAAACACACCACCCTTCTCTGCCTTATCCACGAAGTCACCCAAGTTTCTACAAGTGATCCCTGACTTTTCATACCCCTCCTCAGGTTCAACCTATCACACATCCTACACATTCCATCCGCTTGGAATCACCTTCTCTGTGACCTGTCACCAGAAATTGCCTGACTTACTGCAAAGACCCCCTAAAAACACAGCTTGCCGCAGCCTTTTCTCCGGATCTGCTCTCTACCCCTTTCCTTCGCATCTTTCTAAAATGTATATTTGAACACATCACTCTAAGATTCAAAAGCCCTTTGGCGGCTCCACAGCTCCCGGGCACTTCCTACATCGTGGAAAGCCGTGTGGCAGCCATCGGCAAGGGCTCGGCGGCAGGAATCGCCCCCATGGTAAGGCGTTCATTCCCCACCTTCTCATTTGACGCAGAAGAAAGTCTCGACTCGCTGCTGTGTTCATCTCCAAACACGGATCATATCTCAACAAAACGGGACTTTCGCAAGCAGCAGTATTTGGCTAAAAAATGTAAACCAGGTTGTGTTTCCTCATGCTTACTCCACAAGTTATCTTCTATACGGCAAAGATACTGATGTGTGTCACCTTAAGAAACAGAGGTTTTCTTTGAAATAAGTCTAAATTAGAAAGCAAAGTGATTTGAATATTTTGAAATTATAGTCTAAGTGTTATTAAGAGACTTTGTGAATAATGTAAAAATGGCAGGCCAATGAATATGTAGGGAAAACTCTCCCAGAGTTCAAAATTTCATGTTGCTCCCTATGGTCTTGGTGATCGCCAAACAAATATGCATAATGGTCTTTCTCCCTCCTGGGCTGGCGACCTGGGCCACTCCCTTGAGGAAGGACAGTGCCCCCCCCCATTCTCTCCCCCACAGATGCTAGCTCCAAAGCTGGGTCACCAAGGCCCGCCATTCCCTTGGAGATCCTGAGCCTCCTTGTAGGAACCGCAGTAGTTGCCCTGCGGCTGAGGAGGGACGGCTGGGATTCCGGGTGGGGAAGTACTCAAAAACAAGCAAGCAAAGTGAGTTTTCCCATTCCACCCAACACACAGGGGGCGGGGGCAGTGTGAGTGAGTTTTCAGATTATTAGAGTCCCAACCACCATCTCGCCCAAACTACAAGAGAAGAACACAAGCAGGATGTCCAGAACCATGAGAGGTAATAGTAAAATAACTGATACTTCAAGTCACTATATTGGGGTTGTTTGTAGGCAGGATAAAAATTGCAAATCCATCCTGTCTAGAGCTACCCCAAGACCAAACCATACCTAGTCTCACCTTGACTCTCCTCCCTACAAAGGAGGTCAACTTCACCACTCCTGCCCCTCCCCAAAGGACAGGCACCCCTGTACCCATTCCCCATGCAAATCTTGTAAGCAAAATGTATGGAGCAAACCAACGCAGAGGCTAGCTAAGGAAACAGATGCCCCAGCAAGATATAGCCATGTAAGCCTGGCCCAGACCATGGCAAAGGTCCTTAAGGGTCGGCTTGGGCCGCGCACCACTAACTCCACAGGGGCCTGATGCTCTGATCGGAATACTTTCTCCTGCTTCCTTACTTGGCCTATTTCCACTAGCGTCTCTGCCTAAGCTCCTGGCTGACAGAGCACGCAGGGATGCCAGCTCATTCCTGCTCTCCATGGCCAGCTCCCAGACTTTCTTTCTGTGTTTATGACCCCTAGAAATAGCAACCAACCATAGATAGGCTGAGCCTGCACCTAAAAGCTGCTTTTTTAAATGCAATTAAGATGGATCTGCTTAGCTTAGCATCTAGGACGGAAGCAGTTCTCAATAAAGAGCATTCCTCTTCCTTGTATAACTTCAAAGGTCCTCCCTCCCTCCTCTCTCTCTCTCTCTCTCTCTCTCTCTCTCTCTCTCTCATGTGGTGTGTGTGTGTGTGTGTGTGTGTGTGTGCATGTGTGTATGTGTCCAAAGAACAACAACCTCAGGAGTTATTCTTAAGTGTTGCCTACTTCTTTCTGGTCAGGATCTCGCTGGCTTGGCACTCTCCTAGTGGACTAGGTTAGCCGGCAGCAGCCTCAGGAATCCCCGTTTCTGTCTCCCCAGCGCAGGGATTGCAAAGCACTACCACTGAACATGTCCAGGTTTTACATGCGCGCTAGCGATTGGACTCGGGTCCTGGTGGTGGCACACATTTTACTGACTGGATTATCACCCAGCTCTGCCCTTTTTTGATTTCTGTTTTGGGACTAAGTTGACTTTGACCCCATTCTCCTGTCTCCTGCCCCATGCACCACACTTCAGGATCCTCAGTCTACCTTCTCAGCAGACAGACTTCTTCATGTGTTTTACTGCTGCTCCTATCATGAAGCCACACCTGCACGAGTCCTGACATTTCCTGGGACTTTGGAACACTGACCCTGTCATTAAGTCAGTGACATCAGTACTCATACATGCTCCACCTCAGTGGGGATGAGATCATCCTGCCAGGTCTGACTTAAGGGGAAGCTTGTGCCGCGACATCTCCACCTGGTGTATTCCTGTAACTGTAAACAGGATTCAATAAGAAGTTTTTTCCAAAGGGACAAATGTGATTAACCCCAAACATTAAGAAAAGGAAAATGGTTGCATCGCATCCAGGATCACAGAAGAGAAGCAGCAGGATTGGGACCCCAGACTTGGAAACTAGGGTATAATCTTCAACCTGCCTCTGAAGGCTTTTTCTTTGTAAACTGAATTAGGGCTGTTCTTTACAAATGTTGCAAAAAAAAAAAAATGTTTTTAATGATGATGGTACATTCTAAACAGGAGATATTACAAGAATTTGAATTTAGGTGCCTTAGATCACTTAAAAAAAGGTAAAATGAAAAACTTACATATTTTATGTATTGTACAAATTTAATAAGAAAAAAGTAATAATTATTAGTAAGGTTACTCATCAACAAAATGTAATTCCTATTTCATTCAAAAAAGCAAAACTAGGTACAATTCAACGTAAAAACTGAAACCAAAGGTACAATAAGAGGCCGTGGAAGAAGTTCTCTCGTGGCGTGGGGCTGGGATGCGCAGGTGGTGGGGCGCCTGCCCGCGGGCATGGGGACCTGAGTGTGGGTCCCCAGCACCCACATAAACGCCAGGTGTGCAATGCACAACCCAAGCACTGAGGAGCAGCAGCGGAGGCAGGTGGATTTCCAGACACGAGGGGCCAGCCAGGCCCTCCGTCAGCGAGCACTAGGTTCAGCGAGAGACCTTGTCCCCCCCAAATAAGGTGGAGAACAATAAAGACACCTGACATTAACCCCACACACATGTTCACTCACATACCCCCACACAAGCAGAAGGTCCTGAGTTTGGATCCCAGTACAAAGTTTAAAAAAAAAAAAAAAAACTCCAGGCAGAAATGGCAGCAGTCTGCACTTCTGGCTTTAGTGAGCGGAGACTGGGAACTCCCAAAGCAAAGCGAGGAGATAGAAGCGATCTGGGATGATTCCTGAAGTCACCCTTGGCCCTCCGCAGGGGCACACAGCGTGCTCTCTCTCTCTCTCTCTCTTTCTCTCTCTCTCGCTCTCTCTCGCTCTCTCTCGCTCTCTCTCTCTCTCTCTCTCACACACACACACACACACAAGTAAATAAATGATGACATATTTTTAAAAATGCAACGCAGAAGCTATGAAAGGGAGGGGGAAAAAGCATACATTTGCCTACATAAAAATGTGCAAAAGATTGACCTGCACAATGGCTGACATGCCAACGACCCCCCCCAAAGTCTAGCATGGATCACTGGCAGTAGGATCCTTAGAAGCAAGGGATTAACAGTCATAATAGAGTCCCCACACTAACAGGGAGCCCGAGAAAGGGCTCCGGGCTATGCCACTGAGTCCTGAAGCTCTCTAAGGTGAAGGACTCAGAGGGAGGGTTGGCATTCACACAAAAGGATGCTCCAGGGGATGGGGGGGCATAGGCACTGGGAGAAGGGGAGGGAGAAAGGGGCGTAAAAGGAAGGGGAAAAGGGGGGAGAGTGCAAGGGAGGACTGGGAAGGGGTGAAAGGAGGGGGGAGGGGGAAAGAGAGAGGACGGGGTACCTATTGAGCTTGTATGATTGGGGAAAAAAAATAAAATGTGAAAGAAAAAAAAATGTGCAAAAGCTGGACCTGAGTTTGACTCCCAGAAGTTCACATGATGGAAGGAGAGAACTGACTCCCCAAAGCTGCCCTCTCACCTCTTTTTTCATCATGGCAAGTATGTATTCTCTCTCTCTCTCTCTCTCTCTCTCTCTCTCTCTCTCTCTAATAAATATTTAAATGTGCAAAAGCAAAAAAAAACTAGCATAAACATTATTTTGAACTGGAGGAAACATAACAGCACATATGTCCAGTCCTATTGGAACATGTGCATAAAAACTCTTACAGGGCTGGGGAGATGGCCCAAGGGCTTACGCTTTTGCCTCTCAAGCCAAAGGACCTGAGTTCAGATTCCTAGATCCCACATAAAAACGTCAAGTAGACATGGTAGTGACCTGTAATTTCAGCTCTGGAAGCCTGGGAAACCCCACAGCAAAGCAATCCAGAATGATGTTACTCAGACCTCTACAAGCACACAAACTCAAGTGCCTTCTGGTACACACACACACACACACACACACACACACACACACACACTTAAAAGATAAAAACTCCCACATATCTACAAGAAAAAAGTGATTAAACAGAAAAATTAAACAGCATAAAAATTCACGAAAGAATGAAACCAATTGCTAGCAAACATAAAAAGTTCAAAATTTTAGTCACTGTAATGAGACTTGTCCTTATTAGACCTGCATAATAACTGGCATACCAACATGCCCCACAAACTATGGTTCCCCGCAGAGGAACTGAAGAGAGATAAGAACACTCAGGGAAAATCTTAGGGACTAGAGCTAGATGAGTGAGGGAAATGCTCTTATCAGTGGGATGGCCGAGGAGGGGCCACTTGGTATGCCACAAAGCCTGAACCCCCACAAGAACAGACAAGCCAAAGGGAACCCTGAGGTCCATAGAAGCAGCCAGGCAGGAGGGTGGGAGAGAGTGGAATGGATTGGTGAGGGAAAGAAAGGGAGGGAGGGGAAAATGGGGGATGGAGGGAAACAGGGATTAGTAGTCAACATGCTTGTAAAACTAAAAAAATAAATAAATATTTTTAGAAAGTGCAGAATTTTGCCAATAATGAAAGAAACCCAAATAATGCAGCAGTAAGAAATTCCTTTCCCTGATCAGATCGGCAGAGATTAAAAGGAGTTATTCTCCCCAGGGTGTCAAAGGTCTGTGGGGAAACAGACATCTTTCCACGCGTTGATGAGAACGTCTTTGGAAGGCAGTCTGGCAATATCTATTAAGATTTCAAATGAGCATACTCTTCGATCAGCCAATCTTCCCTCTAGGAAATCTGCCCACGGAAATGCAGGTATAGACACATGGGCAAAGACAGCTGCTGTTGCTGTAGCGATATTTAGAACAGGGAAAATGGGAAAGGCCTCAAATCTCCATCCTTAGGCCTTGGCTCAAATGACGACACCCCAATCTGATAAAAGCATATGCTGCTGTTGGGGGTCGTGTGTTAAGAGTGGAAAAGCGTCCTCAGTAAGTTACAAGTGAGAATTTTTTCAGGAGAGTATTTTTTTTTTTTTTGCAATAAGTGCATAATACAAAATTTGTCATTCCACTCACTGGTGACACGCTGCTGTGCGATCACATTCGCGGAGCTCACCGGTGACACACCGCCGTGAGATCACATTCGCAGAGCTCACTGGTGACACGCCACCATGAAATCACATTCGCAGAGCTCACTGGTGACACGCCGCCGTGAGATCACATTCGCAGAGCTGAGCAAACTGCACCACTATTTTCCCAGAAGCTCTGCAGCATCAAATACAAACTTGGGGGCTTAGGGGCGAGGATTAATGCTGCAGCAAGCCCTGGTAACCAAGTGCCCAAGTCTCTGCCTCTAGGTCTTTTAGGTGCACATGCAGGGGAGAGATGGCTGGGTTCTGCGGCCGAGCAGGACTTGAAGAACTGCCAAGCTGTTTACCATGACAGTCGCATTGCCTGCATGCCTGCGGGCACAGTGCCAAAGCTGGAGCAGCTCTGTGACCTCGCCAACAGATTCCTTATCTCCCTTTTGATAAAAGACACTCTTTATGACATGCAAGCTCATCATTAAAAAAAATATAACCGTGGCGGTTTGAGAGCCCACGTAAAGCTGGCAAAGCTAACACGATGGCATGCGACATTGATCCCAGCTCTCCTGCAGCAGAAGATGCTGTTCTGGGGAGCACGTTTATAAAAGACGCCTCATTCATTCGTCTCCATTTTCTAAGTTTTTAGAACATGAGATACTGTTTTGTTTTGTTTTTTAAGTTAAGCAAGAAATTAACCTGAGGAGGTGGGAAGACAGTTCAGTAGATAAAGTCCTTGCCTTGTAAAACATTAGGACCCAAATCTGACCCCTAGAACCCACATAAAAAAGCCAGGAGACAGCGACGCTATAATCCCAGTGTGGGGAAGGCAGAGACAGGCAGATCCCTGGGCCCGCACGCCAGGCCAGCTACTGCCAATCTCCGGGCCACTGAGAACAGCACTGGAGGTTGTTCTCTGGCCTCCACACATTCCTCTGTGTGTGTGTGTGTGTGTGTGTGTGTGTGTGTGTGTATGTGAGAAAGTGCAAAGGCGCACAAGCGCACACACACATGCCTGGGGCAATATATACACTGTAGCTTGGAACACACATTGAGCTCCAGCCGGCCTTGCCCTGAGTCACAGCTCTGCCAGCAGGCACCCAGTTTTGTTTCTAAATCTGGGGCTCAGGGACTGGATCTGTGTTCCCAGGTAGCATTCCAAAAACAGGTTTCAGCTGTGTGAGCACACTGGTACCCCCACCCTGGGGGCAGGGGAGCACTGAGGCCACGAGCTGCACTGGCCTCCTTTTATCCCCATCTGTGTTGCAAGCATTAGCTTTGGTAGCACTGGGATGAGGCAACCTCACCACCTCCTCCGTGGTGGACACATTCCAGAGTTACGCTGAACTAACGAGAGCCGCTGAAGAAAAAGCTGCTTGAGGCGGTTCCCGCCTGTAGTCCCAGCACATGAGGCAGGAGGACGGCACCCAGGCGGTCAAGTCCAGCTTGGGTTACAGAAGGCCAGGAGGAGGGGGGGAGGAAAAGGGAGAGAAGAGCCGTAGGGAAGCCACCGAGAAGGAATACAGGCTTCTGCAGGGAAAAGCAGGCCCAGGAATGCGTCTCACCTGAAGCCTTCGGCACTGAAACAGACCAGAAGGGGCGGTACCAGGAACATGCTTCTCAAGAGAACCTTCTCACATACAAAACCCGACCTCTGTGGGAAGCAGCGTGGCAGGAGGGCTGGGTAGTGAAAGCCAGGAGAAATCCTCTCTTCCAGTGTTGTCGCCTTTAAAGTGCCAACGGTGGACTTTGCCCTTGAAACTCAATTCCTGGGCTACAGAGATAATCTCCCCAGCATGCCCTGTGTGAACCTGGCTGATTGACAGAGACATCCATGTGCAGCCTGCTTGCAGCACCTGAAACAGTCCTGCCAACCAAGAGCCAGCCAAGGCGGGCGGCAGCTTCTCCTGGCATAACGTCATCTATCCTCATGAAATCAAGGTCCCGGGATGGGCAAATCCAAGATCGGCAGCAATGCAAAGACAAGAACACACCTGAACTCTCACCAGGAAGTGATCTGGACACCATGAGAAGAGTCACTGTCGGGGCACAAGTGGATAAGTCGTGTGGGTGTTACGGGGACAGCGCCCAGGCACTTCTGAGGTACAGACTTGTACATCTAAAGTTGCAGGTAAGCCAAAGAAAGCAAGTCCATTAGCGCCCAGCCTACAAAATCCCTACATCGCAGCCTCTTAACAGTGGTTTTCTACCTCCAACACCTAGACCTTCCCCTCCCCTGCTCCTTCTCTTCCTAAACTTCCAAACTTGTCAAACATTTAAATTCTCAGGCCCCACTTCAGCTTTCCACTGAACTGAACACAAGCACTGCGGGTGAGTTTGGTGCATGCTCAGTCTGAAAAACACTATCCTGCAGCTGCCGAGAGCTCTGCTGTGGGAGCTCAGCCCCCACCCCGCACTTCCTTCATTTTCGGCTCTGAGTGAGTTTTGAGGGACCTCAAGATCACCCGCCAAGTTACGCAGTGGCATGGACAAGACTCCTCCCACTCCAACCGTGCTTTCCATACATCCTCACAGGTTTCTTTTCTGCAAACCAATCGACCGGTGCGCCTTCCTGCTTTCAGAAGAACGGTGATTCCTCAGTTCCTGAAGGGCTCAGACACTCGGGATCTAACCTTGTCTGTCTTTCGGGCCTCATTTATTGGTGAGCCTCTGCTCAAGTAGGTAAAACATGTTCAACAGTCTGCAATAACGCCCTTCCAAGAAATCGTTCTAAAGCTCATTAGCTTTCCTTCAGACGCAAGACACTCAACCAGACAGGGACAAAGGACAAGGACCCCTAGTATGTCCAAAAGGAGTTTCTCTGTTGCGGCAAGCTGTGCAGCAGCTGTGATTCAATCTCACCCTGCTCTGCCCTTGGGTCCCAAGAACTGTGCAGAACGTATTCATCAACTTCCGGTACCTGAGCAGGTAGGTAGGGGCCTATTCCTGCTCCAGCCAGCCTCCCATTTCTCTTTATTCTTCTTAAAAATGTATGTATCAGAGAGGGAGAGAGAGAGAGAGAGAGATTGGAGATTCACGCATGAATGCTGTGGCACACAGGCAGAAGTCAGAGGACAACTTTCAGGATCAGTTGTTTCCTCCACCCAGTGAGCATCTGAGGATCGAACTCAGGTCAGCAGGCGTGAGAGCGGGCGCCTTCCCTGCTAAGCTATCTCCAAACTCATTCCTTTTCTTGACTCTTCTCCATCAGATTCAATGTTACTCTTGGCTAACCACTTCTCTCAAACTTCCACGCCTCATCCCAAGTGTGGCACAGGCTTAGGACCCTCCCACTCTGGGTCTCCAGGCCCCTAGCACTGGACAGCGCTGCATCTCAACTGGCTTCCGCCAGAATCTCCCCGAGCCACTTGCTTCTTGTAGCTCAATAATGTTGACTCATCGGTCCAGTCCTTTCCCCCTCAGAGCTTTGCCTTTGCCGTTTCCTTCTGCAGGACGCACGTTCCCCAAATCTGGAGGCTCGTGATTCCTCCTTGTCATGGAGCTCACAGTTCAAACCTCATTCTCAGAAGGGTCTTTGCTGACCTCTCAGGTCCCGGCGCTCCCTGATGTTTGCATCACCATTTTCCCTTTACCTCATTTATTAAGTTGTTCGCTTGCTTACTGAACTAAGCTCCACAACGAAGACTTGGCCGCCTTAGGTCTCGACATCCCTAACATAGAGAATAGCAGCTGGAAATGGGTTCACAGAAAACAGTTTTTAAATGAGCCAGATGCGGAGGTGCTTACCTGTGACCCTAGCACGGGGAGGCTGAGGAGAAGGATCTCATGTTCTAGGCCAACCTGGACTACATAGCTAAGACGTCATCTCAAAAACACAAAAATAAAATATCAAGTAAATAAATATGTATTCATAAATAAATCAATTCCATTCCCGAAGTGAGCCGCAGAAGCAGCTCGGAGGTGAGGCAAGAGTATAATGAGAGAGTAAAGCCTGAGACTCCGGCCTCGGGGACCACCAATCGAGTCCTCGCTCCCTGACCGAAGCAACTGCAAGTGCCGCCAACGGCTCAGAGGCCCAGCAGTGAGCTGTCTCCAGGGCTTTCTGTCTCAACTTCTAGTGAATCGGACAGATTTCTGACCTTGGGTTTCATAGGTGAAGACCACTCTAGACAGCACTGCTTGTGGGACCCACTGGGATTTGCCAGACAGTTGTAGACAGTTAAGAGCTGGAAAGAAAAAAGGAAGGAAAAAAAAAAAAAAACTAAAAATGTACCAAATGAGATTTAAATACATTGAAATTCCCGGGTGTTTCTTTTTAACTCGATCCCCGCCTCTTCCCTTTGGGCACTGATTTAGAGTTAACAAACCCTTCGTCCCCCACTGGCCCCCAGCTGGCTCCCCCAGCACAGCGGGGCAGTAACTCGGTCCTGGGCAGCAGTAATCACTCACACTCAGGGAGGATGGTGGTGTTCGTGCCATTGAGTCGGAACCCAGGGGTGAGAGGACAGGCAGGGGTCGGAGGGGGGAAGAAGGCAAAGAACACAGGGACTTCTGTGCTTTCTATCCAGACCCCGCGGCCTTTGTTCTCTTGACATGGGGGCTGTTTGTGAAGCCACTGCAAGCCAAGGTCACCAGCACTGCCCAGCACTGCAAGCCAAGGTCACCGCCACTGCCCAGCACTGCAAGCCAAGGTCACCGCCACTGCCCAGCACTGCAAGCCAAGGTCACCGCCACTGCCCAGCACTGCAAGCCAAGGTCACCGCCACTGCCCAGCACTGCAAGCCAAGGTCACCGCCACTGCCCAGCACTGCAAGCCAAGGTCACCGCCACTGCCCAGCACTGCAAGCCAAGGTCACCGCCACTGCCCAGCACTGCAAGCCAAGGTCACCGCCACTGCCCAGCACTGCAAGCCAAGGTCACCAGCACTGCCCAGCACTGCAAGTCAAGGTCACCAGCACTGCCCAGCACTGCAAGCCAAGGTCACCGCCACTGCCCAGCACTGCAAATCAAGGTCACCTCTACTGCCCAGCACTGCAAGCCAAGGTCACCTCCACTGCCCAGCACGCAAGCCAAGGTCACCGCCACTGCCCAGCACTGCAAGTCAAGGTCATCTCCACTGCCCAGCACTGCAAATCAAGGTCACCGCCACTGCCCAGCACTGCAAATCAAGGTCACCTCCACTGCCCAGCACTGCAAATCAAGGTCACCGCCACTGCCCAGCACTGCAAGCCAAGGTCACCTCTACTGCCCAGCACTGCAAGCCAAGGTCACTGCTCGTTCCACTGCCATGCATGCAAGCCAGCTGCTCCAGGTTATTCCCCCCACACCCCACATTCCTGCTTCTTCACAGCCACCAGGGTCCGCATGACCCCTCCCTCTCCGCGTGCTCTTTTTGCCAGATGACAGTCTACAAGCACACGGCTCTGACCTTGTTCCCAGTAGCCCCATGTGTGGTTTCCTACTCCCCACAGAGCAAGGGATGCAGCTAATGACTGAATGGAGAAGACAGCAAGCGCAGCGTATCTGTCCTTGGAAACGCGCGGCCAGTAAGGAGCAGGGGTCATAATGAAATGACCAGCTGAACTGAAGTTCTGACCACACTGTTGTCACTATTCTGACGTGACACCTGAGCCCAGGGAGCTGCGGAATGAGCAACAGAATGCTTGGACCTACTCTGCAGTTTGCTCTGAGAGGAAAAACAACCAACCACTCCAACAAGACCGTTAAATTATAAGCAACTTTACTTGCCCAAAGAGAAAGCTGGGGGCGCCTACTCAAAGGGACTCCCTGTTTTGCACTGGGCTTCCTGGGTTCGCAGCAGGCCCATAAATTGGCACTGTTGATATGACCTTCCCAGGCTACATTTCAACGAGAGATAACAACAAAGCCCAGAGCTTTGGTAGCACTTGAAGGAGATTTGAAGGACTTGAAACACACTGCTAAATTTGGCAGCAAAGTTCCTGTTTCTCGCAGCTGGAAAAGGAAATCTCTTTATAATTACTCTTGTAGATAAGGGGCTCCTGTGCTCTTGGGAAGCAGATTAAGACCTCCTCACCCAGATCCCCCACTCTTCAGGGAGCAGTAGCAAGGGAGAGCGTTTGTGCAGTCTCGCCTGGGGCTGGGACCAAGCTGTCTCTCGGGAGCGGAAAGTACCACAGGTCACCTGGGTGCCTCTGACTCCTTGGTCTCAACCACCTGCCCGTGGCTCGCTTTTCCGTTCCCAGCTCTTCCGTGCCTGTCTTCACCCTCTCTCGGCTTTCCTCCGGCAACTCCCTACCAGTCCTGCTCTTTCATGCAAGTTCTGCCAAGCCCCTTGGCATGCGCCACCCATTTCAGAGGGGCTGCTCAGCTTAGAGGCTCCTTTCATTTGGTCGTATCCCCCCTGAGTTACTTCTTCTCGTTTGTTTTGTTTTGTTTGTTTGAGACACCGTCTTGCCATATAGCCCAGGTTAGCCTTGAAATCCTGACCCGGCTGCCTTGCCTTCACGTGCTGGGGTTACAGACACAGCCACCACACCCCGCGCGGGCTCGCCTCTTCCCCTACAAAAGCAAAGTGCTAGACTTCTCATCTGCTGCTAACTGAAGACTCTGCGGATGTGAGGTATTCACCTAAGATGTATGCAAAGGGGCTATCACCTCACATTTTTCCAAACAAATCCCACTGGTCAGTCATAAAGAAGCAAATATTGCTCACTCTACAAGAGAGTGATAAATACAAAAATAATTATCAACACTTTGTTCAGCACCAAGGTAGAAGGTTCTGGCTAAGTCTGTACATCCGTCAACTCCCCTAAGAAAAAGGTCTTTTGCTGAGCAGAAGGAAGGCCATGACGGGCTGAGAAACATGGCCAAGACTGACAACCCAGGATGTGGCAGAGAAACTTTAAACCCAGTCTGACACTACTGCAACTTTTCTCCAAAAGAGAAGGAAATGTGATTGCAGACGGCATTGATTCGGTCTGTAAAGCAGAACAGCTCAATGCCCCAAATACCTACTGACTGAAATTCTCCCAAGGGCACCAAGTCCTTTCTCACTTCCTGCCTCCCAAAAGCCAGGGCTTCCTTGCAGTTGTTGTCAGCAAGCTCTTCAATTGCCAAGTTGCAATAACTAAGTCAAAATGCTTCCTAGAATCCAGTCAATGGGCTTAAAAGTTGCTCAAATGTCTTTAAAGCACAAACCGTGTTGGCCACTTAGGGAAATAAAATGTATATAATAGTATACTTACTTTCACAGAATTTCAGGGATTCTAGCTCAATCTATGAGCTAGATAACTGCTGATAACTTTCCAGATAGTCAGAGGAAGACCAAGACTACAGTAAATCACTTATTCTTTCTCTCTCTCTCTTTTTTACACATACACATACACACACACACACACACACACACACACACACACACACACACACATCCCACAGCTGGCCACAAAGCCTCAAGGGCTATCCAGAAGGCAAGAAGCTGTTCTAGAAGGTTCTCTCCTGTTTCAAGAGGTAAGCATCTCACAGCAGGATAATGCTGTACAGGGGAAGCTGGATGGATAGAGACCTTGCTGGGTCTTCATGAAAAGATGAACAAAATACACACAAAAGAAGGATCTGGCTTATTCCTAGCATAGTAAACCCTCCATGAGGTAGCTGCATTCTCACACCAACATTCAGTTCCTTTGACAGAAGCTTAGGGTCCCCGTCCCGCTCACCCCTCCAGTTCTCTGCTTGCCCCCCTTCCATCAAACAGTCCTTTAAATCAGTCTAAGAGTGGGACTCTCCTCCTTTTTCCCAGTTGAAGAACTGGAGGTCATTAACCCTCCCTCCAAAACCTGGACTTTTCTTAATCACACTGACAGATGCTCACGGGGGAAGGAACAGGGAGGAAACTGTGATAGCTTCAGCAGGTCCCACAACACTATATCCATTATACCAGTGCCAAAGAAAATGGGGAGGGATCTTCAAAGAAACTCCTCAGTAAGGTAACTTCAACTCATGAGACAGACACACAGAGAGAGAGAGAGATTGAGAGAGAGAGAGAGAGAGATTGAGAGAGCAATTTTCTAGGGCCTAAGGCTGTGCTACACAGCATGCTCCCTAAAACAGACACTCCCACCTACTGAAACAGAAGAACTCTGGACCCTGCTCCAGCAAACAGATCTGTCTGTCTCCTCTAGAAGGAGCTGCCTAAAGCAAGTTTTCCCACAGGCTTTTTATGCCTATTATATTATGCCAGATGGTCTCTTTTTTTTTTTTTTAATTCATGCCTTCCAACCCCTCCTCCACTTTCCACGGGGCCTCTAATTCAAAGAACTCGATTATCTGCCTGTAGATTCCCTTCCCCTCCCCCAGCCCTCAAGCCCAGCCTCCTTCCCGAGGCCGCTGCCGCCCTCCTCCAGCCTGACACGCATCTATCTGCCTTCGGTTGGATGTAGACTCTCAGGCCCAAAATGCAGAGTCGCTAGGGCGGTGACAGGTAACAGGCCACCTTCCCGAAGGTACCTAGACCCTCCAACTTCCCTCCAGAGCTAGTCCACCTCGCCAAAATGGCTCTTAGAATCTGATGCAAGTGGGAAGTGGGGGCGTGCCTCTTCTAGTTCCAGGCCAGCAGCAAATCCCCGATCCTGGACTTTGGGGGTCTGAAGTTGTTCGTCCAGCCCTGTGGTCTAGGGACGGAGCCAGCAGAACCGAGAATGTCCTTGGTCCTGTCTCTGAGCTATTTCAAAGTGTCAGCTTCCTTGGGTTTTAGAGGCAGAGAGAGCACAGAGGAAGAACGCAGGAAGGGGAGCAGAGCAAGGGGGAGAGGGAGTGAGAAGGAGAATGTTACTCTTGAACCCTTGAGGAACATAGAGGGATCCAATTTGTGACTCAGCGCTGGGAAGCTGGGGCCGCTACGGCCTAGCTGGGCTGCGCATGACTTCTCCGGCCATGGTCTAGACATTCGCCTGGAAGCGCTCAGGTGTTTAGTAAAGAAAAACAAACCTGCCTGCTCTGAGCTGACTCTTCCCAGACCCCACTGTGGGCATGGCTGGCAGGTTTTCCCCTGTCCTGTGGCAAAGGCCTGAGGGTGTGGGTAAGGCGCCCTAGTGTCCCACACACCTTATAGGTTCCCTGAGGACAGACCTGGGACGACTTTGCCTGGAGTTTCCCCTCCCCTGCCAGTCCATTCCTTGGCACCGTCCCAGCACGTATCAAGTATCTGCCTTTGGAATTCCCACTTCCTTGTTTTTCTTCTTGGCTCTCCCTAAGCTGCAGCCTTGAAGTTCCTGAAAGAGCTGCCCAGCCCCCGGGAGGCTTGAGGAGAAGTAACACTTCCTTCCAGCTAGAAGCCCACCTTTCCAACTGAAAAGAAAGACCCTTTCCCCAGAGGACCCCAGTGTGAGAAAGCCAGACCTAGTACCCAGCGACCTATCTTGCAGCTAGAAAACCTGTGATTCTGGAGCTGTGGGCTCTGGGAAAGCAAACAGTCTCTTGAGACCCCTCACTACACTAAAGCAAGAGCCCTGGGCGAGAAGCCGCCTCTCTGAAGAGAGGATCCAAGTGCAAACCAGTGAAGCACTGTCAGGGAAGACTTTTGAGGGCTTTCTCATTTCATTGATAAATGCAGAAGGTAAGGGGAGGAAGAGCCAGGAGAAAGAGGCAGAACAGCTTTCCTGAAGTTAAGGGTTCAGTTCCTGGCATGGGTTCAGGCTCGGGCATGTTGTGTTACTTACACAGGGCTTGATTTGTTTACAACAGCTCTCATGGACACTACCCCTTTGCTTCTCAGCCATCCTGTGAAGTAGCTACTATCATTATCTCTATCTTATGGGGCTCACCAGGGTCCAAGATCTCCTCCTTACTTCCCCCACCTTTAATCCCAATCCACATGCCACATCCTTCCAAGAAGATGCTCCCTGGAGTGTAGTAAGAAGATTAACTTTGAGAGCAGCCCACCTGCGGCTCTGGGCCACAGCGCTGGTGCACACACGGACACACTCAGACTGCCAGGTCTGGGGACTGGGCCAGTGCTCACACTGGCAAAGCTGACCCGAAGTCAATCAGCAGGCCCCCTTATTGTGTGCCGGAACACAAAAGACACACTGTTCACAAAGTTCAAGAAGAAAGCCAAAGGGCCAAGACAACAGCTGTTCCTTCATCTTACTGAGAAACTAACCGCATCCGCAGGCGAACCAGTATGTTTAAGACAGAACAGGGCTGAAGGGGAAGCGCCCGCAGGACTCCCCTTTCACGAAATCCAGGACGACCCCACTACTTCATGGCCAAGAAAACTGCCTTTCTATGAGGGTCCCCTCTCCTAGGCCATGCTGAGTTCACCCCGTATCACTCCTCTAGGTCAGAACAAGTTTTTACCAAACACGAGACGAGGGCAGCGTGGACGCTGTGTGCTGGGGGATCCGGTTAATACACGAAGACCCACAGAAACCCGCGTAGGCATGGGTGTCCCCTGGTCCCAGGCAGCTGCAGCACCAAAGCTCACTCTGCGACATCTGGACACAACACGGTCCCCCAACTCAAGAAAGCCCCACCTTCCAGAATTCAAGAAAGGCTGTGACCAACCTGATCAACAAGGGCAGGAGTTTACTTCTTGCCAAGCTAATTCTTGGGGAGAGCGAGAGGCCCCAGCTCAGATACTCCGATACAGAGGGGCTGGGAAGTCCCTGCGGTCTCCTTGCTGAGCTTCCTTAGCTTTTGCTGCTGCTGCTGTTACAAGACAGACAGAGCACCCCAAGACATGGGTACCTCCACGTAAGAACTACAAACTGTGCCAGAATCACGAGTGCCCCGTTTTTCCACCTAAAAGAGTCTTACTGTAAAACTATCCGGTATCCTGGTGCTACATGAAAAGTAACACGGTGATTTCTAGAACGAAGTCTAAACGGCTCGCATTCAGCAAGATTTGCAAAGTCAAGAAATTGGCAGTTTCCCTCCTCTTCCTCCTCCTCCTGCTGGAGCTAATGGAATCCAAGTGTTGGTGCATGACATCATTGTCAAGCCCCAGACCCGGAGCGACGGTGCAGAGCTCGCTCGCCTGCCTCCCTCCAACCGCCCAACGCTAGGGCCAGGAAAGGAAGCGCGCCTGGGGTTCCGGGGTGCCCTTACCTGGCAGTCCCGGTGCTTTCCTGCCCACTCCATTCTGGCTCACGCCTCAGTTGGTTAGGGCGCGCAGGGCCCCCAAATCCACTGGCTTAAGCTCCGGTACCTGCTGCGAGCTTCCCACAGCTCGTTCCTCTGACCTTTCCAGAGACGCGCCTTCCAGCCAAGTGAGCAGAGCGCTGCTAGCCGGCCAGGCCGGTTGTCATGGAGACTCTGTCCTCCCAGGCTGCGCGCACGGCGCAAGCTCTGCACCCGGAGCCCAGCCGGGGCGCACGCGCACGCGCACACCCAGAGCCGACCAGGAGCAGCGGGGTCCCGCGATCTGCTGCTCTGTTTCTGCCCGCATTCCACTCCTCCTACCTCCCTTCCAGGGGCTCGGGACGCTTCCTGGGAACTCTCTCGAGCAGCCCAGAGGGGAGAAAGCAAGAGGACAGTGAGTGGACTTGTCTTCCTCCCCTCCGGTGTCTCGTTTTTTTTTTAGAACTTGGAAGAATCCCCGCCGAGGGGGAGGGAGCTAGCTGGAGGCTTGGAGGGGAAGCAAGCTCTTCCTCTGCTCCCGCAGCAGCGCTGGAGCCTGGGAAGGGGGGACCCTGATGCTCTGCCTCGACTTGTTTGCGCTCGGGATTTTCCGGCAGCAGTTGGGGCGGAAATGCACTCCCCTCCCCAGGCGCTCGCCCCGACTGGCCTCTCTGCTTACCTTGTTGCCTGTGCGGGTCGTGGAGATGACTTTAACCAGTCCAGGGACTCATGGTACTATTGCCAACGCCGAAGCAGTGTCTTCATCTTCCTGCAAAGGAGAGGAAATACCAGATCAGGGCCAGCTGGAGTCCTGGGTAAGTCTAGAGCCACCACCAGGACTGGAGTCCAGGCTTCCTGTGCAGGTAGCAGCAGCAACACCTGAGGCTTTGGGCCCCATGCACGGCCTACCTGTGCACTGCTTAGCATTCTATATGCATTATTTTGTTTGATCCTCGTCCCTGAAAACACACTGGGCGCATAGGTTGGTGGCTGTCATAGTTAAGCACAGGTGTCAACTTGACTCTTGAGGGTTTGAGCTCTGGGCACAGTTGTAGAGAGTTGATGGTTGAGTTAAGCCCAGAGCAAACCTGAAGGAGATTGTCTAGCTACTGGGGAAGACCCAGCCCATGGTGGGTGGGATTAGGCCCTGGATAAATCACAGAAAGCTGGTTGAGAGAGTGGGCATCCTTCTGTATACTTGCCCAGACATGCTGGTCTGGCAAGTAAGGATTGTCCATCTCTCAGCCGTTATGGTGGCCAGTTCCCTCGGCCCTGGTGTTGGTGCGTGCTCTCCCGTCAAGCTGGACTATGAACTGTAACCGGACTGTCCTAAGAAAGTAAACTCCTTGTTCCCTTAAGTTGTGTGATGTCATTTATCAGCAACCATGCAGGCGGACTGCAACAGTGGCTATTTTACAGATGGGAAGATTGAAGCCCAGAGGGATCACATGATCCATGTTAAACAGCTACTTAGGAGAAGAACTCAAAGTAGAGACGAATCAAGGACCTTCTAATCTCATACTCTTTCCACTAAAGTACACTGCCACCGGATTTTGGAAATGAGCTCGTTTCCAATAAGTAGCTATGAGACACAAACCCCGGTTCCCTGGGGGAAAGTGCAGACTCTTCCTGAATCCTGGTAAGGCAAAGCCTGGCTGCCACCATTCTGACCTAAAGCCTAGATGATAGATAGCATCTTGACATGCAGACTGGAGGAAAATGTCCCACCCTACAGCTATGCGTCACCTTATACCTTCTTCAAAACAGCCTCACAAATTCTCTCTCTCTCCTCTCTCTTCCTCCCCCCCCCCTCTCCTCTATCCTGCAACAAAGCAAGCCTAAAGTTTAGGTCTGGTGTTTTGATACTGACCTATTTTTACAACTCTAAAAAGAAGGCAAAATCTTTTGCTCCGGGAAATGCCAGCACCCAAGCCAGCACCCAAACCTCTCAGTTCTCAGCACACATGGCACCAGGCAGAGCAGGGACGAGATGACCTCGTCCCCAGCTGGCCAGCTGCCACTGGGCAGACTCCCGACCTTCCAGCTTCCACCTATGTTATCTTGTCACCAGGGCAACAGACAGGGCAGGGAGACGCTCAGACACTAGATACAGTAGGTCAAAGCACTTGCGCTAAAAACCTCATTCATCTTCACCTCTTTTCACCAAAACCAATCCCCCCAAGCTGCTGTTACCCCCACTTCCAGAAGAAGACAGCGAGGTTCAGGAAGGACATTTCCCAGTGCTGCCTTCCAAAAATAATGTTAGAGGTCCTGATGGAATCTCTTATGCTGACCCCTGGCAGAATTTCTTTGTGATTTTTTTTCATTAGCTCACTATATTGCAGAGTTCTCAAAATAAGATTGTGATTGATTTGAGTTTAAAACATAAATCTGTGCCAGAAGCTGAGTTAGGAGAAGTGAATCCACAAGAAATGACGGACCCCCAAGATGTCGGCACCACTGCTTTAGTGAGGCCATTAGGTAATGTCTGTTCACCCATCACCTTCTACAATCACCCAAGACTAGTCCAAGAACCCCATGCTTCCCAAGATCCAAGTCTACAAAAGGAAGACAAGATGGAAAAGCGTATGTGGTACCAATAAATCTTCAAACAGTTCCCTGCCCCCCACACCCAATCAAGGTCACCCTGCTCTGCTCCTGAATCTAAGCAATGCACATTCGACTGGCCTGTTGACACTGAGAAACAAGAGACAAATCCATCTACCATATGTCAGGCATACTTTCCAGCAGTAGGAGGAGCCAGGATTCCACTACCAAAGCCGAGATAGAGCCGGTTACTAAAGCAATACAAGGGGACACAGACCCGCAAGTGTGCTCCCCCTAGTGGCACAGTGGAATCACAGAGTTTCTTGGGGACATGGTTCATCCAGGAAGAGACAAAAGGACCCATTAGTGGGGGGATTAGAATCCTTTGCTTGGGTGAGGCTGTTGGGTATGAGCTCCTGGAACTGCGCAGAAGCGGATGGCAGCGAACTCCCTCTGCGGCCTCTGTGATCCATCCAGATCAATCCAGCTGGACCCTCCTGGAGGATCAGGTTAGTGCCTCAAGTCTGCATATAGCTACTCGGGAGGACTCCAAGTTCAAGACCCCCCTGGGATGCCAAGCCAGCAAACTCAAGGTCAGGATGCATAATTTACTGAGATCCTGTATCAAAAAAAAAGGGGGGGGGCTGGGGATGTAGCTTAGCAGTATAGTACAGCACTTACCCGATACACACAAGACCCTGGGTTCAATTCCTAATACCATAAGGAAATATAAAAAAGTCCTCACTTCAGTAAAAAACCTGGGAGACAGCGACAGGGAAGCTGGCGATGTCTCCCCACATCCAAGTCAGTACTGACTTCAAATAATTCTACTTGAAGATGTATTTAACATCAGTCCTCGTTTCTTCCCTTTACTGCTACCTGCCTCTCACATTAGTTATTGCAAAAACCTCCCACCGTGCCAGCTTCTACTATTAATTACCCTCTCTGAAAATAAGAAGAAGAAAAAAACCTCGGTTTCTCCAGCACCACGACTCCACGACTCAACAATTAACGCAGAAGACTTCTTTCTGATGCCGGGGGGGGGGAGGGGGGTAGGTTGCTCATGTACCAAGCAAGTCATCAGTTTCACGGGAGACACCAAACCGATGCAGTTCTGATGCTGTGGACTGAAGATCACTCCCAGACCCATAAGGCTGGTCTCAAGACCTCAGGAAACACATCACTCGTTTATTATAAATAATAAAAAGGACATGTGCAAACACCAACTGGAAAGCGTGCAGATGGCAAGAAGCAGGAGAAGGGGTACAGAGCAGCCAAGTCGGGTCTACACATGCCCCCCTTGAAGATCTACCACAGGTTTGGCTACACTGAAATTCTCAGAATCCAGCTGGCAAGACAGCTCAGTAAATAAGGTGCCTGCTCACAAGGCTGAGTTCAATCCCAGAAGTTTACATGATAGAATGAAAAGCTTTGCAAAAGTATCCTCTGGCCTCTACCCATTCAACCCCCCCCCATCTATCCCTCAAATAAATAATAAAATATCCCATCATTATTACATAAACATACATTGATTACATCACTAGTCAATGATGCACCCACAAAATATTCAGCCCTCTCACCGTCCCAGAGTTGGTAGTGGGAGTAACAGTTCCAGTCTTCTAATCATAGTAATTCCTAAGCAAGTGTCCCCCGACTCCTGAGGCTATCCAAGAGCCCCCACGCCAGACCTTACTCAATGGCATGCACAATAAATGGACGACACTTTGGAGATTATATGGAGTTTAGAAGTTGTCTTTCAGTAAAAAGTAAGAAGAAAAGTATATATCTCGTAATATCATGACCTCACAAATCCATTCAGCTGTCTGAATCACCTTCAGACACAGGATCGTGTTATTTTCTGCTTAACACTAGTCAATGATCTCCTACTGCACTTCGATAAAACCTAGATTCTTACCAGGCCCAAGGTGGCCTAGCATGACTCCTCTCTGGCTCCCTCAGCACACTTCCTGCCTTCGCTCGTGGCGCACAGCCACACGGGATGTCTCTCGATCCCCCTGAAATGTCAGGTGTTTTTCCAGGTGTCTCTCAGCCCGAGCTACCCATCGGTCCCTGTCTTCCTTATCTTGTCTTAACCTGACTCTGGTTCCTTGATGTCTGCCATCTTCCAAGTCTAAAACTTGGTTTGTTCTTCAAAGCTCTTGCCAGGATTTGTAATTACACTTCCATGCAATTATTCGCTTAATTAGTGTGAGTCTCCCCCCATGAGTTCCTCAGGAGCAGAAGAAACCTTGACTTCCGTAGTCCCTGTATTTGTATAGGGCCCAGCACAGAACAGCTGCTAAATAAATACCTGCTGAATGAATGCACAAAAAAACCCACATCTTCCTGTTCTACAGGAAGGAAAAACATAGAAGAACAGCTATTACGTGTCATTCATTGTGTCTTTGCAGAGACTTACACACTGTAATTAGATTCTTTTCCCCATGTGCCTTGCCTGTGGGCTCAACCAAAAATTCCTGTAAAGTCTCCCTGTGGTTTGCTTCTCAGAATCCTCGTAAGGTCACTCTCCTGGGGACGCACTCCAGGGTTCACACAGCCTCTCTCATTACTGGAGTGCCCACTCACAGGCCCTCTACCACCACTGCGGTCGCTGCCAAACTATGTGGGCTGTAGGAATGACCAGCTCCCACGATAGCAGGGTTCTCTGGGGTCAGCTCCACCCAAGGACCAAGCTTTCTCTCCCTCCACTGGGTGGTGTAAGCCCCTTGTGCGGGCAAGAGTTACATTTGTACACGTGTACAGCCAGGGACAGTTATGAATGTGCTCCAATACAAAACCATACTACTTAAAACATAAGGGTCTTGTGTGTTTGTACATATAACTCATTTGCAAAGTTCTTTTTTTTTTCTTAAATTTACTTTGCGAGCGCATGTGTGTGTGTGTGTGTGTGTGCATTAGAGTGCACTGTGTGTCCCTCTGGAGAACCAAGGGTGACTTCGGAATCATCCTAGATTGCTTCTAGCTCCTTTTTGCTTAGCTCTGGGATTTCCTAGACTCCATCCTCCAAGGCCAGAAATGCACCTGGCATTTTTACGTGGGATCTAGGATCTGAACTCAGGACCTTCTGCTTGCAAGGCAGTCTTAACCTCTGAGCCATCTCTCCAGCCCACAAAATTTTCAAACCCAAATTTTCTAGATAACATATCACAGGGTCAAAAGACTAGGCACCCTGAATGAATGCATATGCACAATTATTTACAACTTGAAGACAGAGGTAAAATAAGCCTGAAACAAAGGATTCTGTAACCAAACCCCTGAAAAACCACTGTACAGAGGGAAACAATGAGATCCCAAATAAAAGCAACATTGTGTCAAGTCATTCCTTTTGCAAGTTATACACTCCCTCCCAATCTGCAGTCCTTTCTCCGGCATCCTCACCCTACAGTCAGAGAGGAATCAATCTATCTCCACCTCCACAGCTGCTCACACTCCATTAAAGGCACAACCACTGTGCAACTCAGTCTGGTGCTTTGAAACCTTGGCAACATCTGAGCCAATGAGAGAACTCGGCGAGTAAAGGCGAGGGCTTGCAAACCTGGAAGAGAACAGACTTCTAACCCTGTGACTCCTTCCACCTCCAAGAGGAAGGAGGAGAGAGGGAAGAGAGGGAGGGAGGAGGAAGGGAGGGAGGGAAGGAGGGAGGGAGGGAGGGAGGGAGGGAGAGAGAAGAGAAAAGAAAAAGGAAGAAAAGAAAGAAGAAAAGGGAAGGGAAGAAAAGAAGGGAGGGGAGGGAGGGGAGAAAAAAGAAAAGTCGGGTCAATAAGATACACCAGTGGTAAAGCGCCTGCTCCCAAACCTGGTGACCTGAGTTCACCTGAAAGCCTACATTGTACATGTGTTACATGTTCTTGCTAATTTTTTTTTAAAGAACACCGCCCACATCTTCCGCTTTCTCCCTTCACACTCCTTCTCCACTGACAAGCCTTCCTCCAAGGCCAGCGCCGTTCCCAACGCCTCGGTGAAGTGCCTTGATCTGATAGAATGTCTCTTCACACAGCTCAAGGATGCCTTCGCCATGTCGTGCCGGCACCTGACCACTGAGCCTTGCACACCTGCCCCCACAGGCCTGAGCCCCTCCAGGGACAAGGACCGCCGTATCTTTCTTTCTCGTTGTGGCCAATCAACGTGTGTGGGATGAATGGAAAATTGAAGAAGTTCCAAACAAACAGAAGCAGCTGTTCTCCACAGCCAGGGGAGTTTAGATGGGTTTACACTGTGCACAGGCCCTGCACATACATGTCAACTCTTTCAGGGATAGGATGGTCAGAGCCTAGATTAGACCAACACAGCAGCTTTTGGAATTTTCTTGTCTCTTTAAAGACAAGATGGCTGCCATTCCCAAAGAGTTCAAAGGGCTTTACACGTTTCCTTTACCATTTGTAACAATGTGGCCAGGAAAGGTGAAAAAAAAATCCAGAAATAGAGAACATACAGACTTGAAGCCAACCCTAGCTTCCAGCTTTTGGGGTGCTGTTCCCTCCATACTAGCAGGCTGGACTAGCTATTCTCCAAGGGGCCTCCTATTTCTGGGGCGCGCGCGCATGTGTGTGTGTGTGTGTGTGTGTGTGCGTGTGCACATGCGTGCAGTCATGCTCACATACATATGTTCATATGGGGTCTGTGTATAGGTGCATGTTGGGTAGAGACAACGGATAGGTCAATGTCAGATGTCTTCCTCACCTGCTGTCCCTTATGTTTTGAGACAAGATCTCTCACCGAACATGAAGCTCACCGATTCAGCTCGTCTGGCTAAACCACGGACCACCTGTCTCCACGCAGCACTGGAATGACAGATGTCGCTGCTTCACCCAGCTTTTACGTGGATACCTGGGATCTGAATTTAGGTCTCGGTGCCTGTCCAGCTCTTTCCTGACAGATCCACCTCCCCGGCCCTGGACCCTTCTAGTTTAAATGTCCATTTCAGTCACCCATCCTGCTTTCTGCAGAAACCAAGAAGCAGACAGAGAGCCACTTCTCTGCTTCAGGGAGTCTGGGGTCTAGCCCAACACAGCTCAGGGCCGGAACTCTGGAGCCATTTGTCTGGGGTTAGAAGAACGTCGGCCCAACAGGCAGCTTTCCCCAAAGGGATGATGGGAGTCTCGTGCTTTCCACCCAAAGGGTGCAGAGGGAAGGAAGGTGCCAAAGACAGAATGGGGACGTCAGGACGCCGCCTGGGAAGTGCCGTGTGGTCTCTTGACAGCGCCTGGAAACCAGAAGGCAGCCCACCTACGTTAAATCAATCAATCTCTGCGCTGGGTCTCCCAGGACCTTCAGATCAACTCATGGTGATTCCAGAGCCACGCCAGGCAGGACCCCCGTGTGCTGGCCACTGCTTTCACTTTCCTCACACAGACAGAACATGGACCATTCTGTGCGTAACACTGACACTTTGTGATGCAAAATGCTCCTGAGCCTCCTGCCACTTCCTCTGTCTCACCCGCCACCAGGCTCTGGGCCATGTTAGAGCAGGATTCTGCTCCTAATGACCTCTAGTCTCACGGCTGCGATAAGGCTGCGATAAGGCAGCCCTGGGCAGGGTTGAGCCCTCTTCTTCAGTGGGCCAGCCTTCCCGAAACAGTTTACCCCTGTTTGCTCACCATCCCAGCAATGAATGAATCCTCGAGGTAGGGGATCACTTTAAACTCGTAGGTCAAGATGAAGATCGTATAAAGTAAAAAAAGACTGAAGGAAAGGTTCTGTACAGGTCGACTAATGAGTCAATGTGATTCTGAGTTTAAATGACAGATATGGAGAGCCCATCCAATGAGGCCATGTTCCTGGTCAAGTGGTTTTAAGGGCTGGGGATGTGCTCAGAGGTAGAGAGCTCCCCTAGGATGATTAAGACACTACCAAGTGCACACGCGTACACACACACACACACACACACACACACACACACACACAACCCATGTATAGATAATTACTTTAAGTGTTTCTAAAAGATAACCGTATTTTCAGTCTTTGGAGTAAATGGAATCTGTAGTAACTTATCAAAACATATACTTAAGGAAAAGAGAAAATCTCGCCTGTTGAGCCCCTGCAGTGAGAACTAAGGTGACATGTATGTTGCTGGGTCTCTCAGTCTTGAAGAAGGTGGACACCACCCTTGATTTCTGTGCTGTCATCTCCGGTGGGGGTCACAACTTGGGGAAGAGCAAACACTTCCTGCCCGCTCTGTTCTCTGCCCCTCCCGCTAGTCGCATGCTTCTCCAGGGGGCGCCGACCTTCCCGCTTCGGCAAGGACACTGGGCAGCTCAAGAATGCAAACGATCCTTACCACCAGGCTTCCTCCAGGTCAGGATCACCAAGTGATATTTTTAACTCTCGGAGTGAATTCTTGTGGATCATTAACCTTCTCTACCAGCTGTCATGGGAGTCAGGCCTGGGGTTTCCATGCTGTGTCTGAAACATTAGCCGGCAGGAACGAGGCATAGCAGCTTCTTGGTGCGTGGTCAGGATGTGGACAACCCACTCATCTGCCCGAAGCAGAAAATACAACGGTTCTGAGGGTTCAGTATGCGAGCAGTGAACCCCCAACGTCCCCCCCCATACCCTTCCTGGAAGCCAGTTCTCTTCCCCAGGAGCAGGGAAGCTGGCCCTAGTTCACAGAAGACTGTTAGACCAAGCAAATCTGTGTTCCAAAGTGAAAGATGCCATTTTAAAGCCATTCTAGTCCTCCTTAGCTAGGAACTTAGAACTTTCTAATCAATGCAGTAATTAGCCCCTTTCTTATCACTGCAAGCATCAAGCAAATCTTATTTTTAAACATGCAGCAGAGTTAGTCTCATACACACACACACACACACACACACACACACACACACACACACACGCACACACACAGAGCTGCTTGCAAACATTTGCTCACTTGGAAGCTAACCCAGAAGTACCTGGGCAAAAGCAAACCTGAGGCTCCCAGAATGCAAGGAGGGGAGGTGGAGACAAGGAGAGACGAGAGAGGACCACTGGGCGAAGTGCAGAGGAGACAGCAGTACAAGGATCTGAAGGGCCGAAGCCTGAGGAAACTTGTTTGGCAGCCGGACCAGCCTTTGCGGGGAATTCCTGAGGTGACTCCCAGAGGGGTCAAAGAACATCCTTGAGCACCACTGACTGAAGGACAGAAGGAATTCAGAAAGCTGTCATGCGCCCAGCACGGGTTCCTCCCAGCGTGACTGCCTATGGCACACGAAGAGGCTGGTTAATGCTGCTAACGACCAGGAGGAGGAAGGCAGAGTGAACAGACCAAGGGTCGCAGACTACTGTGCCCAGGACAGCAAAAGCCATGGAAGACTCCCAGTCCCGAGCCGTGTCACTCCGGAGGCTACAACTGGGAGTGGCCAGCTCACCCCAAAAGAGCAGACAGAGGAACTCAACCATCCAGCGCTGGAGGTGATGAAAGACTATATCCATGCGTCATCACTGCAGGTTACATCTGTCAGTAACGTGACACATCTCTCTCTTCCAGGGAAAAGCCACAGGAACTGAGGAGGGGCGCGTTCTCAGGAAAAATTGGCAAGGTGAGGCTTGAGTGCGTGCTACCAGGTAACCCCTGCTGTAATTAAATCCCATTTCCCTTCAGACTCAGGCTTTCCAAGCAGCCAGTAGAAGCGCAATTCCCAGAATTCAGAGGGTCAGAGAGAACTGCGAAGGTTACAAGGGGCACGGATGGGGGCTTGCAGTTGGCATTTCAAGGCCTGAAGCGATTCCAAGGTTTCTGCTGTAATGCATGAGACTGTCCCCACAAGCTTCTGAAGAAGGGGGCCACCTCGTTTCAGTTTATCTAAGGAAGGCTTGAGACGCCTCAACTAACCTGGCCTCACCTGCTGCCGAGATGGACAGGAGAGATGGAAAGTACCTTCCAGAGATCATTCACCAGCCCACAAACTAGCCAGACAGTCCAAGTGCCCCTCAAACTCTTAGGGCACAAGACCAGAAGGGGAAAATGAAGATGGCATAGCCCCCAGCAATGTTATCTGGAGGAGATGGGGGGTGGAGGGATTCTTGACAAAGATGCTAAGGACAAAGTTGTCGAGATTAAATAAGAGTGTTACCATGTTCACCCCTGAGAAGCCACGGGAGGTGCTGTCATCCCTGCCATGGGACAACCTGGCTGGGTCAGAAACTGAAAGAAGTGACAAGACCAGACAGACCCTGAGAACCGTAAAGGAGCCGGCAGAACCTGCCTTCAGCCTGGCAGTTCTGCTGCTTCTCCTGAAAGTACCCAGACTCAGGGCTTTGCCTGACACAGCTTCATAATACGACACGGGTTATGGCTGGGTGCTAGCCTCACGTAGGAGCTGCGCTCTGGGCAAAGAACAGGTTTCCTAGATCCTCTCTGGTCTGATTTCAGGAGTGCCCATGGAGCTCACTGTGGAAAAGCTAAAGATCAAGACACACACCACCACTGAGAAGCATGTTCCCCAAACTGCTTTCAAGGGAAGAGGGCTCAGCTGGCAAAGTGTGTGTGAGACTCTCAGATCAGATCCCTGACGCCAACACAAAAGCCGGGCATGGCAGCACTGACGGGCGGAGACAGAGGATGGTGGCAATTTCTAGCCAGCCACTGTGGATAATCAGCTAGCTCCAGACTCAGTGATAAACTCTGTTTCAAACATAAGGTGGAAGAGCTGAAGAGATGGCTCAGGGATTAAAGACTCTGCCTCACAAGCAGAAGGACCAGCGTTCAGATCCTGGACTCCATGTTAAAAAAAAAAAAATGCCAGATGGAAATGGCGGTGGCCTTCGCTTCTAGAAGGTGAAGCCTGGGAAATCCCAGAGCAAAGCAAAAAGGGGATAGAAGCAATACAGGATGATTCTCAAAGTCACCCTTGGTCCTCCACAGGGACGGACAGACAGATAGACACACACACACACATACACACACACACACACACACACACACAAATAAATAAATAAATAATTTTTAAAAGGTGGAGAGCAATGAAGAAAGATGTCCAGGGTCAACTGTGACTGCCACATGCATTCATACATACATACATGTACACGCACCCAAACGTACCTCAGCATATGCACCCAGCATCCCTCTCCTGCTGTATGCACAGAGGCTCAGCACTCTTTGCATAGAAAACATCAAGTTGGGAGCTGGCTGGCCTTTGAAAGTGAGGAAGAGTCCAGAATGACCCTCGGCTTTTGTCTTGCATGGCGGAGAGCCAGTCACCGCATGAGGAAGCACAGACAAAACAGACTATTCCAAGGTGCTTTGCTTTAGTCAGGCTCCGTGGCCAAGGGAGGGAGGTGCCCCATCGCAGGAAGTTATTGAGACAAGAGCAGAAGGGATGGACAGAAGACAGGAATGAGACAAGGAAGGAAGGGAGGAAGAGAGGGAGGGAGGGAGAGAGGGAGGGAGGGAGGGAGGGAGGGAGGGAGGGAGGGAGGGAGGGAGGGAGGGAGGGAGGGAGGGAGGAGGGGGAGAGAGAGAGAGAGAGAGAGAGAAAGAAAGAAAGAAAGAAAGAAAGAAAGAAAGAAAGAAAGAAAGAAAGAAAGAAAGAAAGAGAAAAAAGTAATTCAAAGGGGAAGAGAGGAGAGTGTGTGTGCGTGTGTGTGAGCGTGTGTGCGCATGCGTGCGTGTGTGCACGTGTGCGGATGCATGTGTGTGTGTGTGCGCGCACGCACGCGTGTGTGCAGGTGTATCTTAGGGGGTGGTGGGAGAGAAGGGCTAACGGAAGCCCAGCCACGAGCGTACACACCAAGTCCTTGGGTGCTGCTGATCTCGGGGTGCTCTACAGAGCAGCAGCTCCTCCCCAGGGCCAGGTTAACAGCCAGCACGCAAAGTCACATGGCCTCAAACGACTTTTGAAATTCTCTGAGAAAGGGACCAGCCACAGGCCTCTCGGGAAATTCAGCCAAATATTTTTCATATAACTTCTGGACACTTACAGATTCCGAGAACTAGAAAGAGCCAAGAAGTCCGTCTTCCCGGCCTGTAAGTCTCAGAGAATCACTGAGACAGTCTGGATACTACTGTGTACGTTTCCTTTTGCCCAGAGCGTTGGGAATCACCCAGTGTCACCCCACTGACCCCTCACTTGTTCCTCTCATTGCAAAACCGCCCTAGGAGAGAAGAAACACTCCAGAGGCTCCTCTCCAGCACTGAGCAGCTGGAGCGGTGGGCCCTGCCTTCTGCTTTCTTGGTTCCAGTCCCCTTGCTGTGGAGCGACATCTAACCAGATGAGTTGTGAGCCCAGGCGACTCCAAGGTACTGCCCGGAAAGGTGCTTTGAAAAGTTCACGGCGCCCCACAAAGAGGTCAGCTTGGTGGCATGCCACCTCTGGGACCTGTCTAGCTCCTCTAGGGTTGTGTCCAGGATTCACTTCCTTTCTCTCTATTCCTCTTGCAGGTCCCTTGGGCCATTTAGCAGGTTGCCTCACTACCAATTCCTGTCCCCTCCAAATTACTCTACTTCTCTACAAGAGAGGTTTCCCCAAAATTCCACTTGCACACATCACTCCCCATGTCCTGAACGCCAATGCCAAACTTACAGAGCTGCGATTCCTGGTTCTGCTCTGCCGGACTCGCTACTTCAAGGGACGCTGGGTGGGCATTCTAGGTGCCTGCTGGTCGGCACATTCTGGCATGTCTCACCCTCCCTGGCTTACAGGGCAATTACCTAATCACACAAGCTCAATAGGTACCCCCCTTTCCCTTCCCCTCATCTCCCCCCTCCCGTCATCTCCCATTGCACTTTCCCCCCTTCTCCATCTCTCTTTCCCCTCCCATCCCTCAGTCCACTGCTCTTGAGAAAACTTTCTTATAGTTGTGAGAACAACTTTCTTCTTTCTCAACTATCAATATATTTGTGGTTACTAATTAACAAAGTTAAGACCTTACACATTCTTGTTATTTAGAACTTTTTTCCCATGTATTTATAGTGTGTGCACAGAGGTCAGAGGAAAACTTTCAGGAGCCAATTCTCTCTTTCCACCATGTGGGTTTCAGGAATTAGAGCCAAGCTTTTACCTGCTAAGCCCTCCCACCAACCCAAGAGCTCTGATATGCTGATGGTTTTCAAATATTGTCTCTCTCCCTAGATTATAAACACTATAGACTGTAAATTCCCTCTGGACAGAAAACATGCTTTATATAATATTTGCATCACAATGTTGGTTACACTGAAAGAGTCAGCAGCGCTTGTTGGTTGCCTGGTGACAGCAGCAAGAATCTGGTTTTCTCTTTCCATTCTGGACAATTCTCTGGCACGGACATTGTCGGGAACACAGAAGGGAAAGCTCCTCACTCTCGGGACCCCTGAAGCTCTTTGCCGCTCTGTGTTCCCTGCTTTCTCCCTCTGTTGAGAAGGAAGACCCCATCACCAGCTCTGATCAGCCTCTGTGCAGAGGAGCCGGAGCAGCCAGCAGACAGCTATATTTAGCTGCATTCTCAACATCCCGATCAGCCTGCATGATAGCAGAGGCTGCACACAATGCTGACCTTGATGGGAAGATAAAGGGAAGAAAGGGAGAAGGAAGGAAGAGCCAGGACCCATGGGATTCTTCCAACACACATTTCAGACCAGGACCCTTTTTTCCAACAGGGTCAGAGGACAACAAAGTTCTCTCCTTCTGCCAGGGGGGCTCCAGGTGTTGAACTTGGATCATCTTATTTGCGCACAGGCATCCTTTACCTGCTGAATCATCTGACTGCCCACCCCCTGGCTGGCCTAGAACTCCACAGCTTTCCTGCCCCCCGAGTGCTGTGACGATACGTGTGCACCACAAGGCTGGCTATTGAACCCATTTATCTTTAAGGGCACTTCTCCACCAGGGCACAGACACCTTCACAGACCAGCCAGCAAGGACTGGCATCTACCAAGAGGCCTTTCACCATTGAGGCAGCCAAGCAAGAAGCAGGATGGGGAGACGGGCTGGCCAGCCTCCTCAAAGACCCAGTGATTCTATGCACGGGACCCTTATGTCAAGTCCTCCCTGACAGGCCAGATATACTATGAGTGCCGGGCAAGAAGTGCAGTCAGGGGCCAGCCCGCATCATCATACCCAGTACAGGCTCTTGGGAAGAAAGGCACAACCAAGCACGCCCAAACCCATTTCTCTACTACTTGCAGCCGCAGGTCACTCTGGGACACATCCCAGCTTCCCCATGCCCCACAGCCGCCCCCTCCATTCTCTCTCCAGGTTTATTACTCTGTCCTATTCATTAGAAGGGTTGCTGCGAGGCTGGAGAGATGGCTCAGGAGTTAAGACTCTGCTTTACAAGCAGAAGGTCCTAAGTTCCCATCCCAGGTCTCAGGTAAAAAAAAATGCCACGTAGAACTGGCAGATTCCTGCACTTCTGGCCCTGGTGGGCAAAGCCTGGGAAATCCCAGAGCAAAGCAAAAAGGAAGTAGATGGAATCCAGGCTGATTCCCAAAATCACCTTTGGGCCTTCCACAGGGACACACAGTGCCTCTGACACACACACACACACACACACACACACGCACACACACACACACACACACACACACACACACGCACGAGAAAGCTTACTCCCAAGCTTCATATCTAGACCCCCCTGCCACATGCACAACAATCTACCTCTCAGACTCATCAGTTCCACTGTTGGCGCTCAATGTCCTCTGGGCCCTTCCTACAGTACCTAGTGCTACTAGCTGCCAAAGATTTTAAGCCAGGAGATGACGGCGCCTGTAGGCGACTAAAGAGGCAGCAGTGCAGGAGAGCGGCCAGAGACGGCTCCTTCCTCCTCTCGGCTCCTTCCTCACAGATGTGAAGACATCTGCCGTACCCAGCTACAGTCAAGGGACGATTACACGAAACAGCAATGATTTTGTCCTCCACCGACTCCCTTCCTGAGGGGCAGGAAGACAGGAAGTTGGCAAAGTTCTTGCAAGTGCCCAGGTGTGACGGCTCTTCTACAGCCCGGCACGGGCGCAGAGGACCACAAGTTTGAGACTGGTCTGGGCCACCTGGTAAGACCCTGGTTTGTTTGTTTTGTGCCCCCCCCCTCAAAAAAAGAAGGTAATAATAGATGTCACACGCAATGAAAAGCCAGCACCTGGCACTGGACTGCAAGGCTATCTCCCTTCGGACGGCCCTGGCCACCTCCACAGCTGGTCTCCCTGGAACTGCTTTCAAATTCCACATCACAGAGGCATGAAGCAACAGCACCCACACAGACCCTGAGGCAGAGTTGGGCAGAAAGGAATGCAGCCAGCTTCCCAGAAGTGCCCAATGAGAAGGAAACCAGAGCTTACCACAGCTTCCCGGGCCCAGGCAGGGGGGCCCTGGGCTTAGAGGACCTTGGCGGCTCAGAGCCTCTAACAGTTCTCAGATCCTCTGAAGCCCATGGAAAGAGAAAAAGACAAGGGTGGAAAGACACCCCAGAAAGAGCTGGACCCCTATGATTTGGGTGAGCAGTGACCACATGAAATGTGAGCAAGGGGCTTAGAGAAAGCCAAAGCGAGCCAGGCAGAGAAGCCCACGTAGGCTGGAGATGGGAATTCTGATCCCGAGTGTAAACCTTGGCAATTACCTGCTTCGTTTTCGGTGTCCCTGGGCACGCAGGTGGAGGCAGAAGGCATCTCACAGGGAACAAAGCTGCGGGCAGAGCGACTCTGCTGGCTCCAATCGGATCTGTCCGAGGGCAAAAAGCTGCGTCCAGCCCTGCTGCCGGGCAACAGGCTCCCCCAGCAGCCCACCACAGTCCCCAGGGCCTGCACAGCAAGGCGGAGCACAGAGGACAGCGTCTTGCAGCTGTGCCTGTTCTAATTTGTCACCAGCATGGGCAAGGCCCAGAAATCAAAAAGGAAGTCATTCGACATGTCTTCCTCTTACATGCTGAGTATCCACATCAAGGCATCAACTAACAGTGCTTTAAAAATGATTTAGGGCTATGGAGATGGTTTAAGCATGAGGACCTGAATTCTAATCCCCAGAACCCATGTAAAACCAGACAGACATGGCAGTGCATGTCTGTAACCCTCCGCTCCTAAGAGACCAAAGACTTCTTGGTTGTTCGAGAGCCAGCTAGCCTGGTGCACACAGCAGCCCACACACACTCTGACCTCCACATACACACCATGGCATGCCCACTCAACACTCAAGTACACATGCACAAAGACTACACACACACACACACACACACACACACACACACACACACACCCTCCTCACTTCATATCCACCCCCGTCTGCAAACCTTAGTCAGCTGTTAGCACCACCACAATGGTACACACGGCCACAGTCTGTCCAATCTGCAAAGATTTGTCCCCACAGCCAAGGTTCCAATCTCAGGTCCTTATGGGGACAGCAGGAGACAAGAATCAGACAAAGCTTTTCCCAAACAGAGGCTTTGACTGCCAAGAGAACTGGGGTAGCTTCAAACGCCCCCACAGCAGGAAGGCTAAGCACCTGGAATCTCCCCGCCCTGCACCGCACCAGTAAACTGACGTCATCTCTCTGCTCGCCACATGTCTGCCTCCAGGCCCCTGAGATTCCACCCATCCTCACCTCAAAATTGCATAATAAGGGCCCACCACTGGTCACTACAGTTTCTGATTATTTGTGTCCATGTAGCCAAAGTGAAGAACAAAGGCCCTTAGCTTCACTCTGGCCACAGATTATACTCCCAAACCTCGCCAAAATGTCTGCTCCTATTTCTGAGAGAGTCAAAACTAAAAACAAAATTTACAAAGAGCACCCTAGGCACCATGGAAGATAAAATCGGTGGCGGTACTTCTCTGAAACAATATGAGACACAGTAATTCCCCAGGCAAGAACATCTGGATAAACTTTCTCAGTCTCCTGGACTTAGCTCGGTGTGAAACTTCATGCAAAGAATCGCTCAATTCTCCCAAACTGTTCATTCTGCGGGCGACTACACAGGACGCTGCGTCATCTTCAGTGCGCATTACTTAGTAGCATATGGATCCTACAGGAAGTGTAAATGTATAGACGTTCTTGATTTAAGACCTGACGCCAAAAACAGGAGGGGATGACTCCATTATCTCCACTCAACATGTTTAATGACTGAGTTCCAGCTGTGATCGCGACCTTGAGAGAGGAGGACACCCCAGGCTCCGCACAAAGAGCATCCTGATGTGAGAAGAACAAGCGCTCAGGACAGGGGCATCCAGCAAGCCTGTCACCTCCAGCCTAGAGACTGGACGAGCTTTCCTATCCTTGCTCCCACCACGACCCTCCAGACGTCGGTTTCTTCCTCTCTGTGCCGGCGCGGCGTGGGAGAGTGGGCAGACTGTGTTTTCCTGGCGTGGTCCTCTACCATCAATCACTTTTGACACTAGAAACCGTAGGCGTGGCGCTGGACACCAGGCGAGCACGTTTACTGACCAGCGCGGCCCCAGTGCCGTTTGCATATAATAAAGACACAGACCGATGCTCTGAAAATACTAGCAATAAAATGCGAGACCAAAAAAAATTACATATCGGTTGCATATTTCAGATAGGAGTTTGAGAAGAAGGATGGGTTAATTAAAAAATGGAAATACAGGAGTTTTAAAGGGTCTTCTCAGAGGTAACTCCATGGCCCCGTTCTTCATACCATCCACACAGTGTTGGGTTTTGTAAAGTCAGTTTCTTTTAAGTCTATCATTCACCTTGACCACATTAACCCCCAAACTCCCTTTTCCCCACATTCCTCTTTCCCGCTCCCATTGATTTCCTTCCTTCTCCTTGTCTCCCATCTACTTTCATGCATATATGTGTGTGTATACATATATATGTTCATATATACATACATGAGTGAATGCTTTTGTGTATATGTATATATGTAGACATATATATGTTCATATATACATACATGAGTGAATGCTTTTGTATATATGCATATATATAGACATATATATGTTCATATATACATATATGAATGAATGCTTTTGTATATATAGATGTAGACATATATGTTCATATATACATATATGAATGAATGGTTTTGTATATATGTATACATTATATGTTCATATATATAAATGAATGCTTTTGTATATATGTATATGTATATAGATGTAGACATATATACGTTCATATATACATATGAATGAATGCTTTTGTATATGTGTATATGTATACAGATGTAGATATATGTGTGTTCATATATACATATATGAATAAATGCTTTTGTATATATGTATATGTATATAGATATAAACATATATATGTTCATATATACATATGAATGAATGCTTTTGTGTATGTATACAGATGTAGATATATGTGTGTTCATATATACATATATGAATAAATGCTTTTGTATATATGTATATGTATATAGATATAAACATATATATGTTCATATATACATATATGAATGAATGCTTTTGTATATCTATTTTTAAAATCTAGGTTCTACAAATGAGAAAAAATACAACATTTATCCTTCTGAGTCTGGCTTATTTCACTTACGATGATGATGTCCATTTGCAACAATTCCAACAAATGACATAATTTCAGTCTTCATTATGACTGCACATGAGCTAATTTCATCCCCAAATGTCTGGCTTTCCTCAGAGGAGTGTTCTCGGTAGGATGCTTATCAGCTAGGGTTAGCACTGATTTCTATCTCATAATCAAAGAGGTCTGGTACTTCCTGAGGTAACTAAGCAAAATGTGTAGGAAAGAAAGGGAAGGAAAAACCAGGGTTGAAGATAATGTGAACAGGACTTGAAAAACAAATACCGTGAGTGATGAGAGTCACAGGATCAGAAAGTTCAGGAGTTCAGAGCAGGAGAGGCCATGAGATGCAGCCGTCCACGGGACAATCACCACTTGGGTCACTGGCCTGGAACAACTTGGCTTGAGACCAAATGGAAGGAAGGAAAAGTATCAACTGCCAGACACAGGATCCCAATTCTTACCAGGCCCCAAAACCATTATGTCAACCAGACACGGCTGCTGCTTCTCAATAGGACATGTCACATCCTCTCTCTGCCTCGTGCCCTGGGGCTGGCAAGATGGCAGTGCCTGCTCTCTAAAGACAAGGCCTACATCACGTAGTCCCAACAGTTCCAGTAAAGCAGAAGGCATCCTCGCTGGTAACAGGATGGGGTCAGAGCTATGGGACACAAAAATAAATAAAAAGTGGGGTGAGTGCTGTGGCCAACGTCCTAGGGACGTGAGGATAAATAAAAGATTGCAGAAGAGCAGCAGGGCTTGCAGAGTCATTAAGTAGCTCTTCTGTCCACAAGCATCCTGCCAAGTCCTGGCTTTCTCTAGCAGGCTTCGTCAGCCTGGGAGCCCCCGAGGGCCGAGGGCAGCAAGAACAGACACGCAGCCCATCGCTAGCCCCACCATTGGCTCTCCCTGTGCTTACTTAGGCCTTGTAGAGCACCCCAGCATCACAAAAGCCTTTGGGGGCGAGCTCTTCCTTCTGCACTGAGGGAAACCAAGACAAATCTTTTCTTTCTTCAACCATTTTTATATGTATGTGGGGGGAGTGCTTGTGTGTGTGTGTGTGCATGTTTTGCATGTATGGGTATACATGTGCATATAGGTCCACATACAAATATATATGCATGCGCATGGAAGCCCCGGGTTGGTACTGTTTTTATTCTTTTAAGACTGGGTCTCTAATTAAACCAATAGCTCGCTTAAAGGGCGAGTCTCACTAGCCAGCTTGCTCTGAAGATTTCCAGGCTCCACCTTCCAGGCCTGGAATTACAGACAGGCCACCCTACCTGCCCAGTATTTTATAGTTCCATTTACTTGCAAAGCAGTCTAACCCCTGAGCCATCTCTACAACCTCAATACAAATCTTTCACAGGTAAGTCTAAGCAAGGCAAGATCTCATTACGTCCCACAGTCATTTCAGAAGGGAACTGCGTGAGGAAGAAGTAAGTCAAAGCGCTTTGCCTCTGCCTCAAAGACCCCTTGGTGTTGTTCTTGAAGGTCATCTCTCAGCTCTTTTGTCTACTCTTATTTCCTGATCCTTGATGACAAGATCCCCCAAATACTCTCCTTTCCTTGTAGAACCAAATCACACCTCCTTCTGGCCCAAGCTTTAGAAAGACCAACAAAGAAATCTAAAAGTCGTACTTGTTAACCAACATTAAGGTTTCTGGAAGCTGCAACTTCCAAGGACCGATCTCCCTATGATGGGGAATCAAAACCAGGTGAAGAGCTGGGCTGGGTTTCAAATATTCCTGGGTTTACGAAGGAGGTGCAGAGTGGGAGGAGGAATTCTGGAACTGAACCCACAAGAAGGACAGGCCTCCCACAGCCCAAGTGTGACAGCAGACAGGTGTGGACCCAGAGCAAAACCCACGTGTCTCGCAACGTGACCCTTGTCAGGGAACTTCCAGGATTTTATCACACTTCATGACTTTATGTTTTTTAATGTTTTATCCATTTATGTGAGAGAGAGAAGAGAGCAAGAAAGAGAAAGAGAATGCATTCAAGTCATGGCATACGGGTGAAGGTCAGAGAACAACCTTTAGAAGTCAGTTCTTTCCTTCCACCGTGTGGATCCCCAACCAGAGATCAAACTCAGGACACCCAGCTTGTGAGCAACTTTATCTTTATCATTTCAGTTCCCTTTCAGTTCTACCCTGGAGGAACCCTGCCTGTGGGAAAGGCTCTCTGCCTTTTCCTATACTCACTCCATGGTCTCCATATTGCTTTTTAGGTTCCCAACTCACACCTACAAAGCCCCATCTTCTTTATCATGAAGTTGACTGAAGGAAACTGAAACACAGAAAGTGTCTTGCACATAGGCGACAAGATGGCTTAGTGGGTGAAGAAGGCGCCTGTGTATAAACCTGGTGATCTGAGTTGGTTTTCCTGGAAGTCCACAGAGTGGAAAAAGAGAGCCGGGTTCTGAAAGTTTCTCTCTAATCATTGGTGCACTGGTGTAAGCATGCCTGCTGCCCCTCCCCCAACTCTCTCACTCTCTCTGTCTTCCAAATAAAATTTAAGAAAGGAAAGGAAAAAGGAAAAAGGAAAAAGGAAAAAGGGAAGGGAAGGGAAGGGAAGGGAAGGGAAGGGAAGGGAAGGGAAGGGAAGGGAAGGGAAGGGAAGGGAAGGGAAGGGAAGGGAAGGGAAGGGAAGAGAAAAGGAAAAAGGGCCTTGCATAAGAGCACACCACAAATTAGTAGCACAGCAGGAATTAGAATCCACTTCTGCAAACTCTGGTCCAGCACTCCTCCCAACTGACCACAATACCTCTGTTATAGGAGAAACATCTGCCCTAGAGCACCAAGACCAAGAAACACAGTTTATCTGCATGTTTTTTTAAGCAAAACAACACAGCTAGAATGTTTGGCAGAAACTAACTAAATATTTCCTCTGTGACCTCCGCCAGAGGGGAAGGCTGTGGGAGAGGGTAGGCATAGCACAGCCACAAAGCGGGAGGGAAGACCCGCACAGGCTGCAGATGGGAGCTAAGTCAGGGTTTTTAAAAGGTGCCTGAGATTTAAAGAGGGATCTGGAGTCTGGATCTAACCATGGATCTTATCTAAGAAAGAAAGCATTTAGAAGAAAACGTGTCTTCAGGATTGTAGAGTAGAAAGGTTTTGTGAAGCGTCCTAACCAAGAGGGAAAAAATAGGTAAAAAGTCTATGAAACTAACATTTCAGACCAGCAGAGAAGCAATGACCACGTTTAGAGCTAAAAACACAACCATATCTGGAAGCCACATACGTGGGGAAACAAGTCTACCCTTACACGAAGGTCTGCATTGAAAACTGGCTTAGAAATAAATCTCAAGAACCAAATGTTAACTTTGCAGTAAAGAAGGAAGAGTGCTTATAGACAGGATAAAGCAGACAGGATTCCAGGGATGTGAGAGAGGAGCCTGAGAAATCAAAAAAACTGGACAGACTGTAAGCAGTGAACCTTGACCATGGAGCAGGATTAGAACTGCAAGGAAGCTCAAGAGACCCAAGCAAGGACCTTCCAGGAGGAGAAAAATTACCAAGATCAACTCACTGCAGGAAGGCTGGGAGCGTGAGGAAGTCATCAATAGAACCGAGTTCTCTGGTTTAAATGAGTCCTAACTGTGGGGATGGCTCAGAGGGTTAAAGCTCGGGCCATGTAAGTTTGAAGACCAGAGTTCAAGTCCCGAGATTTCACATAAACCCCCAGATGGACGTGATGGTAGGAGCAGCTGTAATGTCTGCTTTACCGGTAGAAACAGGAGGCAGGGACCCAAGATTCTCCAGAGCCTTGGGACCCTGCCCGCCCGGCTTACGCAGTAGCAGTGAGGAGACCTGGAGGCCGAAAGGTGAGGTCGACACCTAAAGATGTCTTCTAACTCCACACTTCTCCAAAGGGTATGAAAACTATAAAGAGGACAGTTGTTACCAACAGGTACATGAGCTTTTCAGTGGCCTGGTTGTCAGCGACTCCGATATGAACACCGGCTAAATGAATGAGCATTGCTTGCATTAGAAAACTAAGGCAGATGTCTGTAACTTCTTTCTACCCGTGCCCCAGAGGCAAGGGGAATCCTCACTCTTCTGAGAGACACAGACTTAGGAAGCACCCAATGAAGTCAGCCTCAAGGGAAGGGGGCTGTTTCTTTCTCTCAGCAGGCCAACACTGGCAGCAAGATGGGGTGACTTCACTGGTAATCAAGCCACCCTCTTCCTGGGGTCCTCTTTTCCGCTCATGAGCCATTCGTAGTAGTGTAGAAAGAAGGGAAGAAGTTGGCATTCATTATCTCTACTCAGGGAGCCAGGGCACGTATTACAAAGAACTGGAGACCCTGGCTTCCAACCAGCCGGGTAAGCAATCCTGAAGAGTCACAGACACCAGTTAAAGGGAATTCCGGGAAGCAGCCTGAATGGATCCACTCCCTGGACAAAGTCTACGAAAGAGGAGGTAAATTGAAGAAAGTTTGATGGGCTTTTGTTTGTTTGTTTGTTTGTTTTTTGTTTTTTGTTAAGGCGGCTCTTCCCCAGCTGGAAAGAATGGAAAAAACAGACAAAAGGAAGAACTGACTCCTATGGAAACAGGGAAATTCCCCACCCAAGCCTCCTCGGTAATGCAGGGCCGAAGGACCAAACAAATGTAAACAGGCCGGGGAAGCGAGTGTGCCCCACTCCAGAGAGGCCAAAACACACACTTCCCAGCACCAGCCCTGGAAAGCAGGTGCTCCCGTGGACAGGAGAGGGAGGACTAGCAGAGGGGGGAAATTCCCAAGGTATTTTCTGGCTCTTGTTCCTTTTTTCCAAGCATTTACGACATTCACTAAGATGTCGTGCTCCTCAGAGCTAAGACGTTGTTGCCTAGAGAAAAATGTCATCTGCAAAATAAAATAGAAAAGAACCAGAGAAAAAGAACCATCCTGCATGTGAGAACCTAGGGTGGAGGCTCCCCGCATTCCTCCTGAGCCCCAGGGATGATTAACAGCTACTCAGAGAAAATAACGGGTGTTGAGCCCCCTCTGGTGTATCACCCGGGAGAACCAAGCAGGATGATCTCCTACTAGAGCCATTCTCAAAAATATTAAGGCAGGTTTAGAGCAACCATGCAGGGATGGTCTGAGAGTCTTTTTAGTGCATCCCCCACCGCTGAGATTACTCTGGAGGAAAACACCCTGACCAACTTTCCCCAACCCTTGTCTTATGAAACGATATGGAGATCAGCTCTCTTTTACAGAAACACCCCACCTCAGGTGGGCACAGGATCACCTGGGTTGGGTCTCAATGAGAAAAAACCATTCTTCCCAGACTTGCCTAATCTGTAATAATTAACAGATCAATCCCGCAATAATATGACTCAATCCATGGCCTGGTAAGAATACCAGGGCATCCATATAAATAAATTCCTACCTGTTCCTCATAGGGAACGCACCCCAAACAGAAAACAAGGAGGCAGGTCCTCGGTGGTCCCTGTGGAGGACCAAGGATGACTTCCGAAATCATCTGGATTGCTTCTACCTCCTTTTTGTTTCACTCTGGGATTTCCCAGGCTCCGCCCACCAGGGCAGGAAGTGAAGGCTGCGGCTGTTTCCACCTGGTGCTTTTTCATGGGACCTGGGATCCGAACTCAGGACCTTCTGCTTGGGGGCAGAGTCTTAACTCCTGACCCCTCTCTCCAGACGTAGGGTTTTATTTTGAAGAGAGGATCTCAATATGTAGTCTAGGCTAGTCACAAATCCAAATCCTCCTACCTCAGCCTTCCAAGTGCTTGGAAGATAGACAGGAGCCACCATTTGTTAGGTTTGGTTGTTTCTGAGACAGAGTCTCGTGTGACTCGAGCCAGCCTTGATTATTCGTTTCTAATTGTTATTTTGGTTTGCAAGTGTCTTCTTTTATATGCTGTTTAGACAGTTTCAGAGCGGCCATGCTGAGACACACCCCAGTGATCCGGACGATCTTTCACAGAGATAAAAGTCACCAACTTCCCCCAATCCTCCCTACCTGAAAGGATATGGAGATTAGTTCTCCAGGTAGCTCAGACCCTACCATGAGGATGGACACAAGATCAACTGGGTTGGACCCCAATATGAACAGACCCATGAGATGTAGACGACCAAAAGCTCTAATCGGATTTGCAGAAACTGGAGCTAACCAGTGAGGAAAAGCCACTTTTCCTGGGCCTGTCTAAGGGTGTAAACATCCCAGACTCTTGACCCTCGTGGTACTCCACTGGGCACCTGCCCCTCGTGGCACTCCACATTGGAATCTGTGAGTTCTTTTCCAGTTCCTCGCCCCTCATGGGTTCCACGCCTGGAGTCCATGTTCTCCAAGGGCTCTCTTGTCCCTGACGGAATCACATCCGTGAGTTCCATTCTTTCTCTCCTCTAATAAACTCTGCCTTAATCCTCTACGGAGCCTGGACACATACGGCCTCCCAGGGTGATCCCCTATCAATATGAGGTAACAGGTTTAAGATTGTATTTTTGCTAAGAAATTTGTGTTGGTTCCCAAGTAGCAAAATAAAAATGTTTCTGTGAGATTCCACATCCCTAAAGTGCACCTGGGGTAAATAATGTGTCCTGGGGGGGAGGGTAGAGTAGGACCACTCACTTCTTCCAAACCACTGTCTGGAGGCCACAGCACAAAATTCCTTCTCCAGGACACAGAAACAATCTAAAAAACGTCCTCCCTCCAGCTGGCGTTTCCCCCTGCGCGGGCTCCGGAGAAGCACAGCCTCAGGGCCACTGACAGGCGCAGCCTTTGCAGTTTCCAGTGTCCTGCAAGCTTGCGCTCCAAATGCTTGTTTTCTGGCTGGCAGCGCCATTTTGAAAGGTCATGTATGGCACCTTTAAGGGTCCAGACCTCAGGGTGAGAGGAAGCTCAATGTTTAAAGTGCTTACCCTGTATAAGCAAAAGAACCACAGCTGGAATCCCCAGATTCCTGGGTGGGTGTGGTGGCCTGCCTGTAATTCCGACCCAGGAAAGTGGAACCTGGGAAACCCCAGAGCAAAGTAGCCAGCCAGACTAGCCCTAAAGGCAAGCTCTCGATTAAGTAAGAGGCCAAGACTCCAAGATGATTTCCGATAGCAATTTTGGACCCCCACAAGCACATGCAATGCGTATGCATTCCCCCATACACACATAGGCATGATAATGGTGGGGGGAGGGGGATAAGGCCGAGCTGGCATTCATTAAGCCACTAGGGGATAGTTTGGAGATTGCACCTGGCTTCTGGTTCCTATCACACTCTGCTGTACTATAAATAGACTAACCACATGCTCCCACACCCATGACCTAGTGAGCAAAAGCTTCTCCTGGTGCCGTGGAGCAAACCCCTCGGAAACAAGGAGCAAAAATTAACCTTGACTCCCCGAAGGTCCTTCTCACGTCTTTTGGTCACGGTGATGCAAAAGTAACTACAGCTATATAGCATTCCCTACTTCAATTTCTCCACCATTCCACACGAGAAGCCTCACAGAGGAAATGGAAGAACTTTGGAACTGAATGAACAATCTTGGGCAAATTTCTGTATCTTTCTGAGACAGTACGGTATCGATAAGACAGATGTTGGGGCCGGCAAGACAGCTCAATGGGTAAGACACCTGCCCACAAATCTGGAAACCTGGGTTTCATACATAGAAGCCCCCACAGGAAAGAGAAAACCGATTTCTGAAAGTTGCCTCTGATCTCCATCCATGCACTGTGGCATGCATGCGTGCATCTCCCTCTCTCTCCAGACTCTCGAATAAACACATAAAAATATTTGAAAAAAGAAGGAAGGACAGGAAAGAGAAAGGGAGAGAGGAAAGGAAGGAGGGGAAAGAAGGGAGAGAAAAGAGGGAGGGAGGGAGGAAACATTTCAGTTGAACTGTCAGCTCCTATGACGTGAACCTGTGAGGAACCATTTAAAGCAGAAGTAAGACTGCCTTGAGTGCATGACTGAAGAAGACTCAGCCCGCAGTGGGTGAGGCCCCCTGGGCAGAGAGATGAGAGACAGGGAGTCGGCATCCGTGGAAGCACAAGCTGTGCGCTTTGGCCCTCGGCCTCTGCTCTTCTGTGGACAGTGTGGACAGTTCCCCGGGCTCCTGCTAGAAAGTCTCCTGCCATCACAGACTGTAACCTGGATTGATGACCATGGATACAATCTCTTTGCTCTCTAATGGTGTTTGGGCAAGAAGCTATTATTACAATGAGGTTCCAAAACTAACAGAGGGAGGGAGGGAGGGAGGAAGGAGGGACAGAGGGAGGGAGAGAGGGAGGGAGGAAGGGAGAGAGGGAGGGAGGAAGGGATGAAGGGATGGAGGGATGGAGGGATGGAGGGAGGGAGGGAGGGAGGAAGGAAGGGAATATCACATCCCAAGTGGTCCATGGTAGAGCCCCAGCCCCAATCAGTATTTAACTCGACAGCACTCTCTCCTGTCTTTCTCTCAAAGCTGAGTTTTTTGGTGACTTTTGAAAAAGAACACCTGAAGGGGGGAAAAATACCACCAAACACAGCATGCTCCCCCAGGCGACCCAAGCGCGCAGCATTCCTTACCTGCCTGCAGCCACATTCTCATGGTCCGGCTCAGTCCCTTGTGTGGTTCTCCTTAGCCGGCCCAGGGCTTCTATTTAGTGGTAGGAATTCCCCACTTCCCCTTCTCCAGAGCCCGGAAGAAGGAATTATCGGATGGCCCCGGCTGTTCCGAGGCAGGACTTACATGGCATCCTGGAAAGTATGAAAAGAAGGACCAGGCGCTCCTCCGCCTGCCTCGTGTTCCGTGGGTTTTAGAATCAGCCTTGGGAGGCCTCCTCCGGCTGGTCAGTGTGCGCCCACCAGCCCACGCCCACCAGCCCCTCATCAGGCCCCTGCATGGGCCGAGCCACGCGCAAAACCAAGTGTCGTCCATGTTCCCTGGACCTACAAACACCCTCGCTTCACTGCGCGCTCTCCACGGTGAACAGGAAGGGACTCGGTCAGCAGAGGGGCCGCGCGGCCACCTGTTGGGGGACCCGGGGCGGTGACAGAGTGTAACTGTTTACAATAAAGGGGATTTTATCAATGCAGACGCTTGTAAGACTTTGTGCAACTTCACATGTAAATAAATCTACAACTTAGGACCAAAAAAATCCTTTATTGGCCCAAAGATACCAATTTTTAATCCCAAAATTTTAGTCAACCGCAAACATGTCACCAGAGAAAGGTGACCCTTGCCGTACAACCAGAAGCCCAGTCCCCCCATATCTACGGGGTACACACGTCCTAGGGAAGAGACTCACGGACCCACCTGGCTTTCCTGGCCTAGCTGAACCGTGTAAGAATCTCCACGTGCGTGAGAGTGCGCGGCGAGTGCACCATCAGGAATTCTTTCCGTTGAACTTCTCTTATTCAACATCAAGGACTCCTCAAGAGTCACTTCCCACAGCACCCCCCCCCCAGGACTTTCACAATTCAGGGGTTTTCTAGGCAATGACTTGTTGCTGTCCTCTGTTCAAACACCTTTATCACATCCTACTACACATGTGTATCTTGTGCCTAAAAGATTTCACGAAACATTTCACCTTCCATATAGATGCATCCTTATCACGTACAACACATATATATACATGTGCACACAAATGTGTTTGTATTTAAATTTCTGCATCATAATCAGTGATAAAGACCTGCTTTCTGGCACACTATAAATGTGAGCACTATGGGCTGGGGAATTTAATTTAATTTGGTGTTCAGTAGTAGAGTACATTTAAGATTCTGGGTATGATCCCCAGCAATAGGAAGGAAGGAAGGGAGGAAGGAAGGGAGGGAGGGAGGGAGGGAGGAAGGAAGGGAGGGAGGGAGGAAGGGAGGGAGGGAGGAATGGATAGATATCGCCTTTATAAATATTTACACTTTGAAATAAAATACTACATTACTCTTTTAAATAAATCTAAATGGTCCAATGGAACCTGAATACTATATCATCCATTAAAACAGGATAAATTTTATATTACTCCTGTTTAACCTTAAACTCTTTAATTCCTTGTTATTTTCTCTTCAGAATTTTTTCCTAATATTGTTACTGGATTTTTTCCTACAATACCAGGAACTGAACCTAAGATCTCTTATGTGATAGGCAAGTGGCTCTACCACTTAGCGACAAATCCTCAAAATCCTTTTTGATCAATAAAACTTCTCTGCAATACATCTATTCATAAAAGATACATACATACATATATATATATTTGCCTAAAGTTTTAAGTTGTCCTATTTGTACTTGTTCAAATATACTAAATGTTAAAAATATCATTTCTTCTGGATTGAGTTTTCATTTCCTTTCCTGTTAATATGTAATTCCTCAAAGCATAGTTACATAATAAATTACAACAGACATAGAAAGTAAAATTTTATTAGAAATGTATTATTTTCATTTAATTAGTTACTTATAAGTGCCAAAATCTCTTCACATAAACAAGTAGATAGTAATGAAAGAAATTTTGTTCTTACAAATATCCGGCGATCTTTTGTACTTATTTAGTTATGCCAAAAACCACTGCAATGACCTGTCATCGATGACTACTGTTAACTTTGTTGAAATCAAGAATTATACACCTTGTGACTTAGGAGTCAACCCAATCATTTGCTTTCTTAATATTTCTAATTACACCTCTGCTATTAACCTGAAAGTTTTTACACACCCAGCAAACAAACAGCAAGACACAGATGAGCAAGGACTGTAGTTTCTTTTTGTAAAGTGCGAGGAAGGTAAAAGTGGGAAAGAATCACTTGGGTGTAACTGGAGCAAACACACACGGGATGTCGAAGATCGCAGAAATTTCTCCACTTTGAAGACCAGTAGCCTATCTGATCATCTCACTGAAATTTCACTGAGATTTCCCTCCTCTCCTTCGCCCATGAAAATGGCAGCACTGACAAAATTAAAAAAATAACATTAAGTTATGCTCATTCATAGTTACTGTGGTATTTTGAGAGAAAGAGACTGGAAACAAAGGTTTGAATAAATAAATGATGGAGCTTCCAAACCAAAACAATTAACCCCCTGAGGTTCCTCTTGAGAACCGAATCAAGTCCCTGGAAATCAGGCACGAGGCTCCAGGACAAGAGACTGGGTCTGAAGAGTAATGGGGGGGTCAGAAGATGGAGGGACGAAGAGCCCCAACGGTACTGCCGAGGCTTGTGTGCATGTCCACGGACTTGTGGTCTAGCAACCTGGACTACGGGAGGGTCGACTGGGCAGTTTCTAAGCTCAGATGGCAAGAAGTAAGGACCTAGGGGCAAACTGAGCCCAGAGCGAGGGGCTTCGGCACGCAAGTCGGTGACACTGGTTGTGGGTTGAGAGGGGGTCGCACAAGGTGCTAGCAGGGCGGGTGGTCAGGTCTCTCCTAAAGCAGAGACTGGCCCAGGGCTGTGTGTCTGGACCCAGAAGCAGCGTCAGACCAATGCCCCCCCCAACCACCCAGCAGCGCACTGCTCAAGAGACGCTCCACAGGACCCCAGACGACAACAAAGGAATCTGGTCTTGTAAACCTCTCCCACGCTGGTCCTCACGTCACCTTTCCCCTCACCACATGCAAGGCAGGCAGCTCTCCAAAGACCAAGATTATGCACTTGTGCCCGTAAGACCTCCTGACCCCCTTGTGCCCGTAAGACCTCCTGAACCCCTTGTGCCCGTAATACCTCCTGACCCCCCTGTGCCCACATTCAGCCTTACTGATGAATCCCGTTACGTCTTTACCACACGCGCCATGGAGCCTTTGATCTGCCCTGTGAATCTACTTACAGAGTCAGCCGCGGTCATTTACTGTGCAGGATGGCTACCTACTTAAGTTCCAGTGAACAGAGAGCACCTTGAGTGTAAGAAGTGATGGGGCAGGCAAGATGGCTGCCAAGCCTGCTGGCCTAAATTCACCCCTGGAGTCCACATGATAGAAGAGAAGCAGCTCCGGCAAGCTGGCCCTACACACACACACACACACACACACACACACACACACACACACACACACACACCACACACACACACACACACACACACACACACACACACACACACACACACAGAGGATAAATGAATGCGACACTATAGAAACAGGGAATGAGAAAAGTCACAAGATGAGCTGGGATTGTAGCTCGGTGGGCAGAGTGCTGGCCTGGAATTCCCAGGACCTGGTTCCATTCTCCGCCTGCATGAACGGGGTGCTGGCGGCACATCTGTAGCACCAGCTCTCAGAGGTGGAGAGAGGAGGCCCAGGCAGTTCAAGGACAGTCTTGGCAGATATCCTTGACGGAGATTTAGTGAGTTCCAGGTCAGACCGCATAGCAACAAAAAAGGAGGGGCTGGGCGTGCTGGGGAGATGACTTATTGGTTAAGCTCTTGCCTCCCAAGCAACAAGGACCTGGGTTCAGATCCCCGGTTCCCACATTTTTACAAAAGTCAGGCAGATGTGACGATGGCTTGAAATTCTGGTCCCAGAAGGTGAATCCTAGGAAACCTTAGAGCAAAGCAATAAGGTAGAAGAGCAACCCAGGATGATCCCCAATGTACCCTTGGTCGCCACAGGCACGCAGTCAAGGTATACACGTGTACCACGTGCAACACATACACACACAGAACATTGGTTTGGTTTTTTCATATTTTATTACATCTGAATATAACACGAAGGGGCATGCATGCCGTCACACGCATATGGAGGCCAAAGGGCAACTTCTGGAAATCAGTTCTCTTCTACCCAGTGGGCATCTGGGGACGAAGCAAAGGTCTGCAGGTGTGCTTGCTAGCACCTTTACCCATTGGGGCATCTTATCAGTACCTTAAATGTACTTTTAATGAAAGAAATAGACCAAAAGCATTTGAGACGACCACCATGAAAGGGAGTGCAGCTCCAAGAAACCCCGCCAACAAAAGGCGGCTTTGAACCAACAGACGAAAATCTATAATTAAAAGCTGAATAGATTCAAACTGTCTAGGAACCATGAAAGGATTTAGTCTGCATACAAAAGACTTGGAGACTCTATAACATTCTTATGCCTTTGAAGTATTTTAAAAAAGAAGAAAGTAAACATTCATATAGAGAAATCCTAAATCCAAATTTCTTCCAGTTTTTCAGAGGATGCATGTACAGGCCTATATTCAAAAACATACACATATATGTTTGTTTGCTTTCTGCATAGTTTCCCATCACTGAGCTGCTGTCTAGGCCACGGCAATTCCCTCTTCTGAATGCCCTCTCACCTTGAGACCAAACCATGGCCCCAGAGCTCTCTGTCCTAATAAAGACTCTGTTATGAACCTCCATCTTCTCTTGCTCTAATAGCACACATATATCAAAGTGTCATATTGTACGTTTTAAATATGTAATTTTTATTTCTCAAAAACGAAATGCAGTGCCCTTATAAATCACAAAAGAAATACTATAAAAATCAACTGGCCATTAAACATGAGAAAATGTTCCACTTCCACAGCAAATGAAGGAATGCAAATTAAGTCAACATCACAATTTTATGAGCAGACTTGCAAATATTTATCATCTACATTATTTTCGGTTTGGCAGAGACGACTGAAAGCCAGTCCAAGCACGCGCACCCTGGCAGAAGTGCCTACAGGTTAAAAACTAGACAGCAATCTGGCTCATTATCTTGAGAACTCTAAAAACACCCATTCTTTTTATCTATGCATTTTATTTCTCAAAATGCAACCCATCTCCCCAAGTAACCGAGGAGCAACATTAAAATACATAGGCAGGGGCTACAGAGATGGCTCAAGGGTTAAGACTCTGCCTCCCAAGCAGAAGGTCCTGAGTTCAGACCCCAGGTCCCACATAAAAGACCACAGGCAGAAATGGAAGAGATCTGCACTTCCAGCCCTGGTGGGCAGAACCTCGGAAATCCCAGAGCAAAGCAAAAAGGGGGTAGAAGCAATCCAGGATGATTCCTGAGGTCACCCTTGCTCTTCTATAGGGACACACATACACACACACAAAACAAACAAATAAATAATAAATGTAATGGATGTTTGTTACAATGTTTTTAAACACACAGTCCACAACTAGCCTACACCACCAGCCATTAACGTTTCTACAGCAGCTAAACACAAATAACAGATTAAAGCAGCCAAATATTTAGAATTCTGAAACTATGCATTTTTTTAAAAAGAGTCTTGAAGTATATTTTGGTAAATACATAAACAATGATTATTTCTCTATGCTGGAATTATAAGTGATTTTTTTCTTCATTTCTTAATTTCTCTAGAAAGAACAGCAAGTGCAAAATTCAATCAACTCATACTAGTTAGACGTAGGTGTCAACTTGACGACTGAGGGCCAAACTCTGGGGCACATCTGTGAAAGGATGGGTAGGACGAGCCTTGAGGGGGCCTTCAGGAGACTGTCTGACCGCTGTGGGGAGACGCAGCCCACAGTAGGTGGCACGATTCCCTGGCAGGTGGATAAAAGGCTTTGGCATTATACTTTGGCATATTTTGGCAGACTCGCAGTCTGACAAGTGAGCAGGCTTGCCCCTCCTGCAGCAATTACTGGGGATACGGTGTGGCACATTGCCTCAGCTCCTAATGGCATGAACTCTCCTGCCAGGCTGGACGGTAACAAAACCTGTAAGAAAGAAATAAGCCCCTTGCTCCTTCAAGTTCTTTGAGCCCAGCGTTCATTCAGCAACGTGAAGAGTCACCACAGCAGAGTGAACTGCCCACCATCCTTGAGGCATGAATCACCTACCCTCCATGAAAGGGGTAATAAAGGACATATAAACACTCCACAAACTACTCCAGAGTGAATAGAAGGGCTTCATTCTGCCTGGAGCTCGAGCATGAATCTGAAAGGGGACCAAATCGGAAGAGCACAAGAATATGAAACTCAAAAGAAATGGAAGGAAAAAGGCTGCTATGTTGACATGCTGCATGCGATCCTAGAATGGCCGGAAGGGCCGGGTACACATGGAGAACTCAGAAAGAAAAGCCAGATGACTGTCACGTCTGTCAAAGGGTGGAGCTGTAAAGGAACATTCAATAGTGCGTCTGTGATTCATTTATGTAAAGACCAGGAAAAGACAAACAGCAGACTGGCCAGAGATGGGCACGCATGTGCTGTCTGAGGGCATGACGGAGCCTTCTAGGGGTGTGTATTTTGACCTGAATGGTGGTTACATGGAGGTATGGAAATACTGAAATCTGCCAGTTACAAGCTTAGCATTTACACACTTCATGCTATTCCTTAAATTAAAAAAAAAAATAGGAAAAAGGGGGGTTTCAGCAAAGAAGCATCATTTTTTACATTTATTTATTTAGTGTGTGTGTGTGTGTGTGTGTGTGTGTGTGTGTGTGTGTGTGTGTGTACACATGCTTGGGAGTGGAGATCAGAGGACAACTTGCTGGAGTTCATTCTCTCCTTCTACCATATGGATTCCAGGGTTCGAACTTAGGCTGTCAAACTTGGCAGCAAGTGCCTTTACCCCCTGAGCCATCTTGCCAACCCCAAGAAGTACCGTTACTAAGCTGTACTTTAAAAAGCTGTCTCTTAGGAGATTGAAGACACCCAGAAGAGGGTCAAACCAGCTAGCGCAGCAGGTAAAGTGCCTGCGTGCAAACCTGGAGACCTGAGTTCAAGGCCCAGGGTGGAAAGAAAGAACTGACTGTCAAAAAAGTTGTCTTCTGACCTCCTCGTTTGAGCCACCACATGCGTACCCCAACTTCTGTGTGTGTGTGTGTGTGTGTGTATGTGTGTGTGTGATAAATAAATAATAAATAATTAAAAAACTGGAAAGAAAGAACTGGAAAGATAGCTCAGCAGGTGAGACACCTGCTCATGAATCTGACCATCTGAGTTTGACCCCCCGGAAGCCCACATGGTGGAAGGAGAAAACTGACTTTTGCCTTCTATGTTCCATGGCATGCAGAGATATTCCTCTCATTCTTTCTTTCTCTCTCTCTCTCTTCCTCCTTCTTTTTCTCCCTCCCTCCCCCTTCCTCTCAATTTAAATAAAATGTTTTAAACAAATAAGAAAGAGAAGCATCCAGAGGAGACCCTCGGAGATACTAAAGCTGCCCCAGGCACTCACTGCATCCGCTATGTGGAGGCAGCAAGCCGGGGGTGAGGAAGCCGAGCTCACGGCGCACCAGCAAGGCTTTCAGTGTGATGCTGAAAGAGGAGAAGCCAGCGAGACTCTGACAACATTAAGGGCGTCGGTGAACATAGGAAGGAGAAGATCAACTGCAGAGAAATAAGTATGGGACATAGGAAGCTTGAAGGAAATATCATCTGCGTATCAATTCATTTAACTTCGCAACCACCTTAGGAAGCAGAAACAACTATAACTTCGCTTTACAGATGAGGAAACCAAGTCGCAGTGAGGTTAAGGAACTTGTCCGGGGCCACATCAGAACTGATGAAAAGAGACCTGAACCAGGCTCAAGTCCACATTCTTAAGGTAACCACAGAGGATGTAGCTCTGGCATCAAGAAATAGCAGAAGCCCTGGGGGTCACCGAGGTCTCACAGGAAGGGACACAAAGACGAGGCGGACACTCATCTCAGCTGCTGCGCAGGCTAAGTAGATGACGTTCATAAATGCTCAGCACTCCATTAAAGGTGTCCATTAGGATACTTTTTAAATAAGACACGTATTGGGCAAGAGGATTAGGTTAGATTAAGCTTGAGGATATGATTATAGGCTTAATACTATTATAGAAAAAAACAGAATATTTGAGGGTCATATGAGAGACATCAAGGGACCCCCATCGTCGATGGTTATGTCCCTCCTAAATTCAGATGTTAAAAATCTAACCCCTGAGGTAAAGGTAATAGGAGATGCGACCCTTGGGAGGTGATAGGATTAGCGCGTGCCCTTCCAAGAGGCTTGACGGAGCTGGTTTGCTCTTCCTGACATGTGACAAGAGCTAGGTGTCACTTACAAAGAACAAACCCTGCCAGACACCAATCTGCCGGCACTTTGATCTTGGACCACCAACCTTCAGACCTACGAGCAGTAAGTTTCTATTGTTTATGAAGTTCCTAGTCTAAGGTATTTTGTTACAGTAGTCCGAACTGATCGAAGTCATGGGAAAAATTAAACATGATCTAGATATTCATTAAAATAAGCATTTATTGATTTAGAAAAGAGAGGCTTACATACATAAAGAAAGCAAAAGCAACAAGCTCGCATGGGTACAAAATGTTTCCTGATACCAGCTCCAACTGGCAACACAAAGACTCAAACGCGGTTCTTCCCATCGTGGGAAAATCTAGCAGGCCTCCCAGTCGACCTTCTCTCTAAGACAGGGCACTATGACCCACTCAGCACTTCCAAAAGAGCCAACAAAGTAGACAGATACAAAGAAAAACCAAAAAAATCCCCAGCATACGTGCCGCGCATGTGTGGACTATGGGCAGAAGGGCTTTCACAGGGTCACTCAGACAGCAGATACTCTCTGGAAAGACTTCTAACTTCACGAGTTCATCGGGGAAATGCCAAACTGCAACGCGAAGAAGCCAGCTTTCATGTCTATATATGTTATTTGTTTTTATTTTTTGGCACACTAGAGAGCAAGACTCACAGGGCGTGCCAGCCGCGCTCTCTACCGCTGAGCTTCATCCTCCGCCATCATAACCACATTTCTTCGTTTTAAAAATGGGGGTTAGAAAGTAGGGATTGGAAGAATGGAGAGGGCCCAGGGCAGACAGAACGAGGAAGAGAGATAATTATCACTGATGCAGTCAAAGCAGAAGGTCCTGCGTTCAGATCCCAGATCCCACGTAAATCGCCTAGGATTACCAGCAAACTGAGCTTGTTTCTTTCTTTGTTCCGTTTGTTCCAAGACAGGCTTTCATGAGGCCCAGGCTGGCCTCAAACTATGTATCTGAGGATGCACATGAACTCCTCATTCTCCTGACTCCATGTTCCAAATGCTAGGATTGCAGGCATGTGCCTCTGATTACTCCAACTACTATTCCCTTCAGAAGTAGCACACATCCAGCATATTACCCGTTACCTAGTAGACACTCAGCAAGTGAATGCAAACATAACGAACCATCTGAAGTAGGTGTGGGCTGCTGGGCCAGGTATACAAGCTTTGAAGTTACAAGAGCACACGGCAAAATGCCTATCAACACCGTCTGATGCGGTCTGGTCGAAAGCCCCACTGCTCTGGGACCGAGGAGATGCTGTGCACGTATGTGGACCTCAGTTTAGGGGCCCAGCATCTATGTGAGAGATGGGTGTGGCGGCAGTACATGTGTACCCCCCCTGCACCAGGAGACAGGCGGGTCCCTACTGCTCGTTCACATCCAAGCTAGTCACACAAGGAGCTCCGGCCTAAAAAGAAACCCTCTCTGGCTGGTGAGATGGCTCAGTGGGGTGTAAGCACGAGAACGGAGCTCAGACCCGCAGAACCCACGTAGACGCCAGGTGGGTCCGGCAGACACCTATCATCCCAGCACTTTGGAAGCAAAGATGACCCCCAGGGCAAGCTGGCTAACTAGCAGCTGACTGACAAGCTCTGCATTCAACAGAGAAACCCTGCTTGAACATTAAAAACGAGGCGCAACTGAAGATGACATCCAGCTTCAACTTCGGGGCCTCCACATACATATGTGCACATGCCCACACACATGCAAACATGCATATACACACAAAAAGCACCTATCTCAAAAAATAAGACTAACATTGACCTCTGGTCTCTACACACACATACATAGATAAGCACACCCACATGCACACACAAACATCACATCCCCTCTCCCCCCCAAAAATAAGACAGTGCTGGGGCTGGAGAGATGGCTCAAGGGTTAAGACTGTCTCACAAACAGATCCCAGATCCCATTAAAAAATACCAGGTGGAAAGGGCAATGGTACACTTCTGGCCCTGGTGGGGCCAGAAGCAAAGCAAGGAGGAGGTAGAAGCAATTCAGGATGATTCCCAAAGCCATCCTTAGTCCTCCACAGGGACATACAGTGTCCTCTGACACACCACACACACACACACACACACACACACACACACACACACACACATACATTAAATAAAGTTTAAAAAATTTTAAGTAAGACAGTGCTGTACTATCACAAGATAGAATAGATAAAAGAAACATAACTGAAAGCCAGAGACCAAGTCTTTAGAAAGAGATCAGCCCTTCAGCACAGTGTCTGGTGTTCAGCAGACGCTGCTCAACAGATGTACTGAACACTGGACAACCTAAGATAAGCCCTGAGCAGGCCTGCAGGAGATCGTCTGGTTGATGTGGGAAAGACCCAGCCCCCGGGGGATGTGCCCATTTCCCTGGGATAAGCTGGAGGGAACTGCTTCAGTAACCTGGCATTCTTTGGCACGCTTGGACAGACATGACGTCTGGCAAGTGAAGACTGCCTCTCTCGGCAATCCCTGTGGATATGGTGTGGCCAGTGCCCTCGGGTTCTGGTGTTGGCACGAGCTCTCCTGCCAAGCTGGACTAACAACTGTAACTGGACAACTGTGAACCAGGATAAAACCCTTTGTTCCCCCAAGCTCGTTTCATGCTGACTCTCAGAGTTTTCCCATAGAGATGGAAAAGGATTTCTAAGGATGGAAAAATCTTTTAAAGACTCGTGCCCTGCTGGCCTGCTAAGAGCTGTTCTCTGCCTGACCTCAATAGTTCTGGCTTTTGCACGACACATCTGGCCAAGAGTTCATGACTTGGGAGTAAGTTCTGCTGTTTTCCTGCATCTTAAAACACAGTGCATGGTTGGGGTTCCCGGGTACCTGTGAAGCCAAAAGGCAGCTCCTCCAGCGTAGAGGTCCAGACCCTTTGGAAAGCTGCTCTCACCCACTTTCCAACCTGCTCCTTGTATCCTTCCTGATAAACACACATACACACACACATACACACACATACATACACACACACATCACTATTTTCACACTAGTGGAATACCTCTCAAATCTACATCTTACATGGGCCAGGATTTTTAGACAAATTGCCATTTGATACTGAAATCATTTATAGACATACACAGAATTAAAGTGAATATCAGATCTCCTGCATGTTATACCAAACTCTCTTAGAAAGCTGAGTTTATACATCTTACCTTTTCCATGTGGTCTCTTTAAAAAAAAAAAAAAAAACAGGGAGTTTGCAAACACTGGAAAAAGGCCAATGGAATGCGGCCAGGCTCCTGGCTGTGCTACTACTGGAAGCTTCACAGAGCCCTTGTCACCTGGCCTCAGTTTCTTCAGTTCCAATCCACCTCCAAGACCACCAAGTGTCACCTTCACTGGGAAGCAAGGACAATGTTTACAGCATTTCATGTTCCTCCATCTCTTTCCAAATTTAGTCTTCAAGATGACAGCCCAGGTCCTCGGGGACCTGACTCACCCTGCACTGCCTGCTCCTCCCGGGGATTGCGCAGAAGCCTGGTGAATCAGTTGGGGCATCCTGATTCCTGCCCTGACATTTTTCTGCTTCTGGACCTTTGCTCGTGCTACTTCAAGTCATCCCTGAGCCCAAAGTGTCACTCTGGAGACAGCACCGCACAGAGGAAAGGAAACAAACACACCTGCTCCATTCAGTTAATGATAGTCAAGAAACCGGTCCAGGCACTGCTCACAAAATAAGCTGTGTGCCTGTGGACAACTCTCTTGCCTCTCTGGGCTTCGTTTTTCCTTCTTCTTCTTCTTTTTTAAACTATCAGGATGATGGTGACAACGATGATGATGATGATGTGCGTGTGTGTGTATGTGTGTGTGTGTGTGTATGTGTGTGTGTGTGTGTGTGTGTGTCTGTGTGTGTGTGTGTATGTGTGTGTGTGTGTGTATGTGTGTCTGTGTGTCTGTATGTGTCTGTGTGTCTGTGTGGCTATGCATGTGGAACAGCAATCATGTGGAGGTAAGAGGTCAACTTTGTGGAACAGGTTCTTTCCATCCACCCTTACATGAGTTCCAGGAATTGAGCCAGGTCACGAGACTTGCGTGGCAAGTACTTTTACCCACCGGCCCTCAATTTCCTTTAAAAGAAAGCTTGAATTAAAAGTACCTAATAATCTTTCTACCTAAAAAAAAAAAAAAAAAAAAAAAGCTGTCCCGCAGCTGGAGACATGAATGGCCCATCTATTAAAGCACTTGCTGTGTAAGTAAAAGGACTGCAGTTGGGGTCCTCAGCTGGGCGTGGTGGGCTGTCTGTACTGGGAATTCCCAGAGCAAGCTCACCAGCCAGACTAGCACTATTGGAGAGTTCTGGGTTTGTTTAGAGACCTTGACTCAAAAGAGTAAGGTGGAAAAATGATTAAAGATGGCTTCCAATATCAACCTCAGGCCTCCATACATATGTGCACCTATATGTGTATTGACGTACATTTGAACATGTAAGCATACACCCTTACACATGAAAACAGAAAAAAGAAAAAAAAAGCCTATCCCGATTCCTCATGTCCCACCAAACCTAATCCATGAAAACATTCAAGTTCTCTGAGAAATTCCTCTGAGCACTCAAAACCACACTATACTTTCTTCTCCGGACACCTACCTGGAATCCTGAACAAATCTCACATTAGGTTCATCCAACCAAGACTTTCTGAGCTTTTCCTTAGTCAAATATCAGGGCAAAGGACCAGTAAAAAGCATGAAGTGTATTCAGGCCCCACGCCCTATCTATTAGCTCTGCACCCCTTTCTTCTCCACTATTTTTATCCAAGTGAAGTCATATTAAACACAAACATCAAATGCAAATGCACTGTTTGTTCATCTAATTAACAAATATTTAAAGAAAACCTTCCATGTACTATTCTCAAAAATAAAGATGCCAATAAACAAAACATCCAAGTCCCCAACCTCATGGAGTTTATTTAGGAAAGCAGACAGGAAAAGCATCAATATGTAACAGAGTTTTAGGAACAAAAACAAAGCCGAGGTCAGAGTGACACAAGGCTGGTCAGAGGAGCCCCCTGAGGTGGTGTCCTTGAGTTTGCACACGGATGACCCGAGGTGGACTCCAACAATGTGGAAGAGCAGCGCTGACTGGGGGCAGAGCTGAGCTGGAGGAAAGTGCAGACAGATCTCAGAAGGACCAAATATGGTTCCAGGAGGATTACCTAATGCTCTGGCTGCTCCCCGAAGAAGAGACAGAAAAGGGACAGAAGTGAAGGAACCAGGCCCAGTGAGAAGGCTACACAGAACCCGCTGGGGTGGGGCGCCCCGGAAGTCATGGCCTAGCTGCATGTCCTGGCTCTCCAGCTCAAGCTGGCTGACCTTCAACCTCATCCCCTTGTAACTATGTTTCTCCAAATGTAAGTGAGGATGAGGATGATGACAGTACCTACCTAATGAGGCTGTCTGGAAGGCTGGATGAGAGTATGTAAAACCCTTCCGATAGCATGTACCGCAGTAAATACCACATTCACCCTGGCCTTTTAAAGTCACGGGGCCACGCCCCAGGTGAGGTGCCACATGCTTAGCACCCCAGCACTCTAGAGGCTTGGACAAGAGGAGCGCTGCAAGTTCAAAGCCAGCTCGGTCTAAATAATGAGTTCCAGGCTAGTCAGAGCTACAGAGAGGCTATCTCTTCCCACCCTATCCTTTACCCCCTCCCCCCCAAAAAAGGGCCAGAGAAATGGCTCAGGAAATAAAAACACTTGCCACAGAAGTCCACTGACCTGAGTCCGATGCGGTGCACTGGTAACCCAGTACTCCTCCTGCAAGATGAGAGGCAGAGACAGAAGAAACACCCTTTATGCAAACACAAAAACACGCATGTACCCCACACACAAACATACATGAAAATAAAAAAAAAGGTGAATAGTGCCAAAGGAACATTATAACATCCAAGGTTGTCCTCTGGCCTTCACAAACACACACACACGTATATACACTTAAACATGTACAAAAATATGTACACACATACATGCATGCACGTATCTGCACACAGTCACAAGACTTTCTAAGAAAAGGGAAGGGGGACTAAAGATGGCGCCCTAGGGCTCCCTAATGCCTCCAAATGCTGCCCAGAGGCCCTGCCATGGCCTCACATCCTGAGCCTCACCTAAGCTCACTATTTAGAGCCCAGCAACGATACTCCAGGTACAATCACATGTCCCGGAGCAGAAGACTCGTTTCCTCCCGCGCTTGCACACACACGCGCATACCTGGCGTACTGGGGTACTCGGCTGCTTGCAAACGTCCATTCATAGATACCGTCAGGTGAGCTCAAAGAAATCAAGTAATGTTTTCTTTTAAGGAAAAAATAATTGTCCTTGGGCTGGACGGATGGCTCAGCAGATAGAGTATTTGTTGCCTAAGCGTTTAAGGGTTGGAGTTCCAAGCCCCCCAAGCCCACAGCAAAGACAGGAAGGTGAGCTAACCGTAGGCAATCCCAGCCCTCAGGAGGCAGAGACAGGCTCTCCCAGGCAAGCTGACTAGCTAGACGAGTCAGAACTGGTAAGCTCCAGGTTCAGCAAAAGACGCTGCCTCAAAGCATAAAGTGGACAATGGTCAAGGAAGACACTTGATATCAACCTCAGGCTTCACGGACACATGCAACTACACATGGGCCCCTGAACACACACATATGCACACGAGTCCACATCATCTTCTTCTGCTGCTCCTGGCAGGAGAAAGTTACAAATTATATCCTTAGCACCACCCTCCAGTATCAATATGCTAACATCATTAGCAGGCACGCTGGCCAAAACAGCCACGCATGTCCCATGCCACTTTCCCACCCGACTTCTGAATCCTAAGGCTCTGCGCAGACACTTTTCTGTCTCTTCTGGCAATATGGGTAGGTACAAAAACCTCCTGTATCTAACAGCATCATGATGGTCTCAACACCTCTTCTCCCAGTCCCTCTAGCTCTAAAACAATCTAAGCCAGGACTGGAGAGATGGCTCAGGGGTTAAGACTCTTCCTCCCAAGCAGGAGGTCTTGAGTTCAGATCCCAGGTCCCACCTAAAAAATGCCAGGCAGAAAGGGAGGTGGCCCGCACTTCCGGTTCTGCCCAAGAAGGGAGAAGCAATCCAGGATCATTCCCGAAGTCACACTTGGTCTTTCACAGGGACATACAGTGCCCTCTGACCCACATACACAGACACACACACACTAAATAAATAATTTTTTTTACGAAAAGAATCTAAGCCAAAATATTCCTAACAGAAGGTGGGGGAGGGCTACAACCTCAAAACTCAAGAGTTAAAGAGGGAAAGAAAACAGACAAAACCCAGAGAACCATCCAGCAAGGTTCTTCCCACCAAGGACCAGGATCATAGTGCCGTCAACTAGTTACTGTGGATATTTATGAAATGCACACAAGAGATAAGAGTTTCCCACTGCACAAAGGTCCAATAAGGGGAAAGAATCTGCAACTTTTTTACAGAACTGCCTACACACATACACACACACACACACACACACACACACACACACATGCACACGCACACGCACACGCACCCACGCACTCACGCACGCAAGTAAGTCACGGAACATAATGCTGACCCACCAGAACCAGCTCTTGATGTGGCTCCAACCAAATCTGGTCTTCATATCCTGAGATCTACCCCGGCTCCTCCAGGGACTAGTAAAATTGATAAACTCATGGGAACTATGTAGGTGGCTTGAGCGTGGACACACAGCCAGTCCCTAACCAAACCTACACACAAGACATGATCTCTGCAACTCATTCTGTGTCTCACACTAATCACCGGCCACTTGTGGATCTTTGTGGGACAAACAAATCACCCAAACTTCTTTTTTTTCTTTTTCAGAGCTAGAGATTAAACCCAGGGCTTTGCACACACTAGGTGAGCATTCTGCCATCAAAGCACATCCCCGGCCGTTTCCCATGACTCTTGCATCTCTTTCTGTACAAACACTGTGGTCCTAAATATTATTCTAATGCAAGGCAGTGTCCTGTCAAAACATAGATGTGGAAAAAATAGCAAAACAAAATCCTCACAATGTATTCCTGAATAACTGGACGTTAAGGATTCAAATGAATATTTTTATTTCGCGCACCATTTTTTCCATCCTAACTCTCATGGCAAACACTACCCCTCTGCAAGTCGGTTTTCCTTCACCGCTACGTCTCTGTGTTCAGATACTAACATCCCCTGAGAAGCAAACAGCTTTGATCTCCTCCCAGGAGAACAAAATTTAGTTTTAATTTTTTGAGACAGGGCATCGCTCTGTAGTCTCAGACCTGCTACACAGCTCAGAGTAGCCTTGCAGTTGCTAATAGCTCGGGCTGGCCTGGAGGTCTTGACCCTCCTGACACTGTCTCCCCAATGCTGGGCCCTTCAGGGGTGCACCATCACACCCACAGCCAGCAAGTATGCAATTTTTAAAAACATTTCTATTCCTCTTGGAGTTGGACCCAGTATATAGAAAGAAGCCTTTAGGGACAAGCACTTAGAATGTATCTGTAGCTCAAGAGAAAAGGGCAAACATCTGGGAAACTCCTCCGGGAATTCCTGACCACTGACCATTGAGTGTCTCTTTAACACCAGAGCGCATCATGCTAACTGAAGTTCCCCCAACAGCGAATGTAATCCAACATGACTAATAGGAAAATAACTGACTAGATCCTGTTTATTCACTAGAAAACACATCCCCACATGTTCGGCCTTTTTATCAGAGGCCATCTCAACACCCACAGCACAGCACAGCGCGATGTCTAAACAGCCACATACCAATAGCAGCATTTAAAGAACGAGGTACCCACTGTCCATATCCAAAATTAAATTCCACTTAATCTGCATTCATGTGGTACTGAAGATTGAACGTAAGGATCTTCCACATGTTACGTAAGTACTCTGCTGCTAGCTATAGTAACAGCCTTTAAAAAAAATAAAAAATAAATTTAAAAAAAAACTTGTTTTGGGGGGGCTGGAGAGGTGGCTCAGAGGTTAAGCCTCCGCCTTGCAGGCGGAAGGTCCCGAGTTCAGATCCCAGATCCCACGTATAGACGCCAGGCAGAAGCGGGGGCGGCCTGCGCTTCTGGTCCTGGTAGGGCGGAGCCTGTGAATCCCGGGGCAGAAGGAGGTGGAGGCGTCCATGGCGGTTCGCGAATTCGTCCGTGGTTCTACACACAGACACACTCGCGCGCGGGCACATACACACGCATATGCACACAGTTGAATAAATAATAATAAAAAAAATTTAAAAAAAAAAAAAAAAAACTTTTTTTTTTAACTTTTTCACTTTGAGACAGGAAGTCACTAAGTTGCCCAGGCTGACCTTGAATTCCACCCTGTAGCCCAAGCAGGCCTTGTACTTGCTCTCCAAGTAGCAGGGTTACAGACCTGCACCACCAGGCCAGACCATAATTTCTTAACTTGACCCCACTCATTGATTCATCAAACCCCTAACACTGAGCCTGTTCACTGAGGAAAAGTCGTAAGAATAAATAGAGGCCTGTATATCCAGTGCTTCTTCCATAGCGATAGGCAATAAAGCAAGGAAAAAATGGTAATGATAGTAACACAGAGCTCTTCCCTAGAGAACACTGTCTGGCATAGATGGATGCCCTGAGCAGAGACCCTCTCCACCTAGCCCCAGTTCGCCTCTCCCAAGAGGAATAGGCAGAAGGAAGGGTGAATTCACAGCATCTAGATTCAAACTTGTCTTAGTTAAATTAGCATCCAAGATCCCAACTTCACATCAAAAACACTGACAAAAAGACTACCCAAAATAACCCTTCCTCAGTCAGAGTAGTTTCCAGAGAGCTAACAGGGATATAACCACAGCATATCCTAGTAACTAGGGGTCTTTATCATAAGAGGCCCATAAAAGAAAGCTTAGTCCTTATGCTATTGAATAGGGTTAGGCAGATTATTTCTATCACATTTGATTGGAGATACTAAATTTCAGTTTAAAGAAATGATTCCCACACTTCCAGAAAGGCTTTAATTGGACCAGTCTGACAGTTTTAATGTAATCTTGTAAGGTTGGATTCTTTTTAAGTCTTTAAGATACAGGCACATTCTTTCCATGAATTTTTTTTTAAAGATCATCTCCAAAGTTTACATATGTTCTGTATTCTAAAAGACTCCTTCCAAACTGAAAGCTCCAATTGCCAGCTTATCTGATGTTGACTTCCTGCATAAAACAAAACACAAAGTCACAAGAATACGACATAATCACAGGTCTAAAAAGCGAGTCTTACTTTCCAACAGAAAAACAGAGGAGAATTAAAGAATGGATGGGTACAGATGGGAACACACGGACATTTAGTGACTAACACTGGGGTCCAGGGGTGGGGGGAATGTTCTCTTTGTGAAAATCGGTGCATAGAAGAGGGGTGGGAGAAGAGTTAAAAGTGGGGGGAGTGTAGAAAATCCAGCTACTACTATAAGGACATCTGCGGTCTGCGACCTAGAGATGGCAAGAAAGACTGTGAAATCTCTTGAGAGTAAAGGGCTTGACAAAGAATTAAGACAATCTGGAGACAGAAGTTTAAAACAGTCAAAGTTCTACACCAGATTACACGTGAGTGTCTAAAGAAAAATCCGGTCAGGTCTTTCCAAGCTTTTAGTTATCTCAGAAAACTTAAATCACTCCTTTAGTAAATAATAAAAATGACAAATGCTTACCAAATATAACAACACTAGCGACTGTTTAAGCAATGCATCAAAAATTGCGATCATGTATGTCTGACATTTAAATAGCAGCACTGCCGAGGACTCTTTTTGAGCCACCTCCCCCCCCCTGAACTGGAGAGCAGAGCGTTCTCACAGGAACTCCAAAGAAAGGCCAACCCACTGACTGACGTCCAGGCCCCTCTGAGGAAGCTACAGAGTTCCTTTCTAACCTACAAACAAAATGGCTTTCAGGAGATATAAGATACAAAATGGAGAAGGAACCAGAGGCTCATCTGGACATGACTTCTAATGTTGGCACCAAGGGATTATAGTGATCTAGAAGCAGAAGAACTAGACAGAGGAGGATTACACACACACACACACACACACACACACACACACCAAATTCCACAAACCTCCAAATAAATGGCAAAGCCAGACTTTAACCCATGTTTTTGGACTTGAAATGACCCACCCTGAGAGAGGTCACATTCCTTAGAGATTCAAAACCCTAACACAGTGTTTCCATAGAGGTATTGGTGATGAGTTTGGAACAATATTGGGGCAGCTAACTCTCTAGGGATAAGTATTCTTAAGGGTAAAAATAGGTACAGATATCTGCAAGCATACTTTGGCTCTGTGAGTGCACACACACACACACACACACACACACACAGACTTTCACATCAGTTAAAGTGAAAATTCTCTAGCTGATAAATCTTAATTTTCTGCCTGCCAGTCCTGTTCTGTGCAATGCCTTGACCTAAACATCAAGTCTTCAGAAGGAACGCTAGCGAGTTCAGAAGAAAGGTCCTACAGACACGGGGCACACCAAGAACTCCAGGGTACTCAGAGGGAATCCAGTGAAACAGCCCCACTCAATGCTCCCGTCCTGTGTCCATTATCTACAGAGCATGGAAGAGCCTGTTTACAACTCTGGAAAGTCAGTCGTCTTGTCCCTAGCAGTGCATATGAATACAATTGTCTAGGAAGAAGTGAGAGTAAAGGGTCTGTTTGCAAGCCAGGCAACCTGCGTTCCATCTCCCTAAGTCCTCGTGGTAGAAGGAATGTCCTCTGGTGGACATCCATGTGCCCGTACACATACGTGTTTATGTGTTCTCTCTCTCTCATAAATTTATTAAATGCTTTTTTTAAAAAATGCAAAGGAGTGGACAAGCTTTGCACATCTCTAAATCCTGGCATTCACATCTCTTCTACACTCCACAATCATTCTCCAAGGGTTTCCTATTGTCTGCCATAACAAAAGGTGAAATAAATTGGTTCCATTTGGTACTGGTCTTGTGATTAAGAAAGAGAATCTGGATTTCCTTTTACCTTACCAAGTTTTAAAATTCAGCCTTTTTTTTTTCTTTTTAAGAAGCAAAAGCATGTATGGCCATAGAGTAGAAAACTGTCTCAAAACATTTAGGAAGGAAAAGCTGTTAGGTCACAACATTTGTTAGTTGGCAAAGAAAAAAAAAATCTTTCCCAGAATATTGCGAAACATATGGAGAACATAAAGGGCAAGCGGCCCATTGGCCGGCCTGCTGTTCCCCACACATTCCATGTCAATGTTTACCTGGTAACATTCACCTCTTCCCTTGTCCCCAGCAGCTCTGTGGTCACAGCAACTAGTTCATACCCAGAACCAAGCTACTTATTTGCAGAGTCCTGTAATGGTGCATGAATTGAAACACCCTGATAGCTTGGCTCTATTCCCTAATGAAGCGTTAGACTTGTACCTGATTTTGCACATCACATTCCTGCACATTAGTGTCACGTTAGTCTTCTAAGAACACTGCGTTGTCCATTACTTTTTCCCAAAAACCTTTAAAAGCCTGATGATGTCCGCGTGATAAAGATCCAGCCCCTGGGCCAGGATTCGAACTGACCACACGGTCCCTTCGGCTGGACCTCCTGCTGCCCGCTGTGGATGCTGCACGCAGGCCAGCCAGCCAGCTGGGCACAGACTTCCAGACCTGCCACTACCGTGCCACCTTCCAAAGGCTGCCCCCCCCTCCCCCATCTCTCCCTTCTCTCTCCTCTCTCATCTCTCCCCTCTCCTCTCTTTTCTCTCCTCTCTCCTTTTTCCTCTCTCTCTCCTCTCTTTCTCCTCTCTCCCTCCTCTCTCTCCTCTCTCTCCTTTTTCTCTCTTCTTCTCTCCTTAAAAAAAAAAAAGCAAAGGTACTACGTCAACAGAGCGAAGAATCAAAGTCTAGAGGGCAATGCTCACAGCTCTTCTTCTAATTCCCACCCAAATGGTCCCCTCTGCTCTCTTGAAACCACATTTCCGGTCCAGCTGAAATCTTCTCGGGCCTTGGAAGCTGCCTACCTCATAACTATTCTCCACTTGAGCATCTACAAATCAGACAACCTCTGATGTATCACTTTTTTTTCCCCAGAAGTCCACAAACTGAGGAGCAAGAATTTTACCAGTTACCAAAACAATCTAAGTGTTCAACAAAAAATACATCGAAGATAAAGCTTTGCTTCAAATGGGTAAAAACAGGTCCCCTGCTGGCCCAATCAAGGAATTTCCCACATGCATCTTCTGCCACATTCATCTGAGTAACTCTCCTATCTTGAGGGCCTTATTACCAAAGGTAATGTTACTGGGTGAATAAAAACAATATCTGTTAGTTCCCTGGGGACTCTGCCAAGCCAGCAAAATCAGGAGGCTTTCCTTGACTTCACCCATTCACAGGCTCTGAGGCCTTCTTCAGCACAGGAGGTAGCCTATGGACAACTTCACCTTTTTGATTAACTTCATGGAATCTAGACCATTCCTGATTCTTTAGAAATCTCTATTTCTGAAAGGAAAAGAAACCAATGTAGGACGCCTGGCATGGTGGTCCTAGCCTGTGTAATCCCAGTACTTAGAAGATAGAAAAAGGAGGATCCACAGTTCCAGACCTGTCAGCTACATAAGCAAGTTCAAGGTTAGCCCGGGCTACGGGAGATCCTATCTCCAAAACGAAAAAACTAAGGAAGGCATTTGCCTTCTGAAAATACCACTTGAGGAAAACAGAAACGGAACAAAGTAATAATGTGGTCACTTGGGTTTTCCCTTGTGACCCCTTCCAAGGGAGTACATGGGATAGGTACTTAACATCCTGGAAACAGGATAATGAAATCTTCTCTGCTCCCAAGACCCTGCTATCCCAAGGCAGAAACACCTGGGTGGGAACAGAAGCAAGAGCTGAACCTGATGCGGTATTCTAACACATTCCTTCACTTAGTTAAGAAGCTCTTTTTATTCATATTCTGGCAATTTTATAAGTATGCCAAAGAAAACTGCAGTAACCCTTCTTTAGAAACACTAGAAAACGTACTATCTCGAACGCGGCTCAGCCTAGATTATCAGACTTGAAGCTGCACAGGACCAGTTAAATAGTGTCCTTCGGCCTGGGGTCACTTTTTTAGAAACCAACCCTTCCACGATCCTGGCACACCGGAGCAAGGGCAGGAGCAGCCATCCACCCTGTTTTTCACGGGTCAAAACGACAGAATGCAAACTTAATTTCCTTTGTCTGAGTTCGGTGCTAGTCAGCGTGTGCACGCGTGAGCGTGCGTGGGTGGGCGCACACCCGGCCGCCACTCAGGTAAGCGCAGCCCCCCGCGGCGTCCAGAGCGGAGCAGTGCGAAGCCCCGGGCGGCCCCGCTGGGCTCCCGCAACTCCCGTCCCCCCCCCCCCAGCCCCTCAACTCCAGGCTCCCCGCCCCTCGCCGCGCAGCCCCGGCCAGGCCGGAAGACGGGGCTGGCCGCGATCGCCCGAAGGGCTGGCGCCCGCGGCCCCGGGGCTGCTAGGGCGCCCACGCGTGCCGCGCGCCGCCCGCGCGCCCATACTCACGCAGCAGGAGCGCGGCGGCGGCCACCAGGCGGAATAGCGGGAACCGCGGGAAGAGGACGTGCAGGGCAGGGCGGGGCGGGACGGGCTGAGCGGGAACCAGCGCCCCCTCCGCCCACCACCCGGCAGGGAGCCGGGGCACCGCGGCCAGGAGGCCGCCTCTGCGGGCCGGCGGGACGCACTCACCTCTGCACCCCAGCGGGCCGGGCGCTCTGCACCGACCCGGCTCCCGGGGCGCCGCGCAGCCCGGAGGAGGAGCCGCTCCCGCAGAGAGGGGGGCGGGCGCGGGCAGGCATCCGCGCCCCGGGCTGCGGCCAGGCTGCAGGGGGAGAGGGGAGGGGGCGTGGAGGATGTGCGCCTCCACCCAAGACCGGGAGGGTGGGCTGCGGCGGCCGGGAGGAGGGCTGTGCTGGCCGGCGCTTGGGGGGTGGGGGGAGCCGGGAAGCCGGAGAGTGCTTGCGGGAGGATGGGGGCTTAGGTAAGGTGGGGGGCGGGCGGGGGAGGCCAGGATGGGAAGTTGGCCACCAGACCGGACGGCCCTCACCTCAGCACCCTGCGACCAAGAATTGTCTGGGTCTGGAGCACAGCACAAGGGGGTCTGAAACTTTATGTCATTTTCTCACACACACGTGATCCCCTGCGGTCCAGATGGTTTCAATCACTGGAGGAAAAAAGCGGCTCCGCTGGTATGCATGAAAAGCCGGAGCTGGGAGAGGCTGGGAAACGCTGCCTGGGTAGCCCGCCTGCCTTCAAACAGACGGAGGAGCTCCTGCCTCTCCGGCTCGGCCTGGGGAGCTCAACAAAACCCAGACTACTTTCAAAGACGTTTCCACGGGCACCGAGCGGTAGCTGAATTCAGATAGCACTAGAGTTCCAAAGATCCTGCTATGAAGCAAAAGTTCCAAGGGCATTTTGAGAAATTAAAATACTCCTTTGGCATGCAAAATCAAACAATGGAGTGCCATTTAATAACCAAGCGATGGATTGTCAGCAGTGACAATCCGATTTATAACCTAGTCCAAGTCCAATCCACTTGGAATAGAATTAGTCCCTTTAAATCCAAACTCATACTTATTAGTGGAATACCTAACCGGGGGTCTGGGCCTCCAGTTTGCCCACCCTCCCTTATTAAATAAGAATTCAAATTGACAGTAAAAAGCTGAAAAAAAAGTTCATTCAATGTGACCACATTGGGAAGAGGATAGCCTCTTTAATGGAACTCTCTTTTCATGAGGGCAAATCCAGGCACAGACCCACCTAGGGTCCCATAACAGTTCTATGAAGCCATGTCACCATGTCTCCCATAGGTCACTATGAAAAGACTTTGGTATTAAAATGCATAAATCTGACAAGCAAGGATGAAAACTGACTTTCAAACTTCAGACCTTCAAATTTACACATGTAGAGGGTTTTATAGCCCAGTGATGCAGTACTTGTCTAGCATGTGTACCTACGGGCCCACACACACACACACACACACTCACGCACATCTTTGACTAGTCACATTTCAATGGGACCAATGTGTATGAAGAACACAGGCACGCTCTGAATCAAGACATGCTTGAAAGCCCAGGCCAACTCAATTGTCGCATATCCTAAAGAGATATTTACTCAGCTGCAAGACAAGCATCAGAAATAACGAAGAGTTTAAGATTCATCCTGGAAATAATTTAACTTTTTCATGATCAAAACACAAATAGTAGCAAGCACCAAACTGATAAAGGCCACTGTTCCTTTGCCAAAAAAAAGGATATTATACACGCATCCCTCATATTAACTCTTTGTCTTTGATGCTGATATCAGAGAGGATGCTTGACCCGTGTAGCAGACCGTATCTTCGCCGTGACACAGTGGTCTGCATGTGAAAAATATGTTTGAATCCCAGTAAGGTGAGCTGGCAGGAAAACCCAAGATTTCAGCTGCTGTTGGAGCAACTGAAAAACTCAGGGACAGCTTGAAACTAAGCAAGTCAGAGCAAGTTGTACTCCAAAACCCAAAATCTAGCGGGTGAGCTTCTCTAGCGCAAAGGTATGTGCTTGGATGGGCTCGCCTCTTATCTTTTCCAACCGTGAATTAGGGTGGCTAATATCCACTCCCCCCCATACACACACACACCTCCTGCAACACCTAAAGAACAGTAGCACAGAAAAGGATCCTATCTGCAGCTCCCCAGTCTAAGGACTTGTTATCCCTGGGGGAGGGGCTGAAGACTGCACACAGCTAAACGCAAGCTGTACCACTGACCTATGCCACAGTCCTGCATGGAGATTCTTCAGTTTCCTGCCTCTATAACTCTCGCATCTTCTATTGAAGTCCTGTTTCTCTTGTGAATGACACTTGCAAAGAAAGGCGACGGAACAAGACAGGAATCAAGAGGACCCAGGACGTTGGTTATTTTCATCTCTGGCAGCTGCTGCTGAAGCTATAAAGAGGGCAACAATGAGATCCCAGCCATCGTTTCTGTCTGCCAGCTCCGTTTGTTAATTATGCACGGACCTTTTTCAACTTCCAAGAAAAGCCTTTATTAGATCTGTAATTTTGGGAAGAAAATTAACATACCTTAAGTCCTCTAAAATAACCTCAAGTCCAAGAGTCTAAGCTCCACTTTATATGAACAGCAGTGTTAATGTTAATACTAGCCAAATATTTGTTAGAAACACCAACCATCTGAAATTTCTTTTTAATTTGCATTAGCCTAATAGTTACTTCACTGGATGGACGAGTCCAACTAAGCATAAAGTGCTAAGGAGATAGTAAACTCTGAGGACAGGAACCAAGTCTGTCTTGCTCAAAATTGTGGCCCATGAGGTGTCCGTGGAATAAGAGCACAATAAATACATGCTGTCTGCATGAAAGAAAGAGAACGGAGCACTCTTCTCAGGAAGCTGAGGTAGGAGGATTTCTCAAGCCCAGGAATTTGAAACCAGCCTAAGTAACAGAGGGAAAAATGTCCCCAATTTTAAAAAAAATACAGTTAGATAAATAAAAATACTTCCCATTAGGTGACAGTCTTGTAGAGGCATGGAACTTGTAAAATAAGATAAAACGAGGCTTATAGAGAGAACTGCAGCAAAAGAAAGAAGGAATAATTAGCATTAGTTAGAGGTGTACTTTAATCACAGTATATATTCAGAAACACACAGAGCCTGTCTGCTGAAAATATGGAGCATTTGTGGAAGGAATCTGGTATGTTTAGTGCCTAAATTAGGGACTTCAGAGATACACTTTCCCATGTCCCCACTCTCCAGTACCCTCCATGCAGAGCCAAGACAAGATTGGAGCATAAACATCCTGACTCTAATTTGGATAGCATGAATATTGTTCCTTTCATCCTCTCTCCTGCTTCTCCACCCCCCAGCCATTTCCTCTGCACTGTCTTCTGTCAGGCTAATGAAAGTTTCCTAATCTTTAGAAGCAGTAGCTTTGGCTCTCCTTGTGTCTAGAAGTACAATATGCCCTGATTACATGGTTATATTCCCTACAGATGCCTGGCAACACATCTTATAACTGAAGATCTGTTCAATATTTTAACTCTGAGGGACTTAAGAGTCAACTATTTCATTGCACACCAAAATAGAACTTGACATCACAGAGATGGGCTTTACTTCCTTTTGCTATTTTAAATCCTGCACTTAAGCATGGTGAGTTGTTTGGGTTTTCTGGCTCATGGATTTTGCTTTGATAACTCACTCTCTCTCTCTCTCTCTCTCTCTCCTTTTTCTTTGAGGGACTGAGAGGTTCCAATTTTGTAGGAAGACTTTCATGTATGCAGCTCTAGTATGCCACGAAGACATTATTTCTCCATAGTGCCTGGCTGTGTGGTCAGTGGGACTTACTTACGTTTTATATAATCCAAATAACAGCTTCCTATAGCAGATCACAGGAAAAAGGTTAGCTTACATGGTCTTTTAGTTTTCTAAGCCATGAGTTTCCAAATATCCTTTCCTGCTTTTTGTTTCTGTTTGTTCCCTTTTTTTTTTTTTTTTTTTTTTGTCTTTTTGTAATTTTATCTTTTTTTTTTTTTTTTTCGGTGCTGGGGACCGAACCCAGGGCCTCGCGCTTGCTAGGCAAGCGCTCTACCACTGAGCTAAATCCCCAACCCCTTTTGTTTCTGTTTGGTTTGGGTTTTGAGATAGAATGGGTCTCATGTGCCCAGACTGGCCCCAAACTCATTTCATAGTAGATAATAGCCTTAAACTCCTGATCCTCCTTGTTCTACCTTCAAAGTGCTTTTCTTTCTTTCTTTCTTTCTTTCTTTCTTTCTTTCTTTCTTTCTTTCTTTCTTTCTTTCTTTCTTTCTTTCTCTTTCTTTCTTTTGTGTGTGTGTGTGTGTGTGTGTGTGTGTGTGTGTATAACACTTTCCCAGGCTCTGCCTTCCAGGGCCAGAATTAAAGACTGCTGCCATTCCTGTCCAGTATTTTTACATGTGATCTGAGGATACAAACTCAGGCTTTAACACCTGAGCCATCTCCTCATCTCCCAGCCTTGGTCCTTTTTCTATTTTAAAATAAGAACATTGTTATGTCATAGTTCTCTCTCTCTCTCTCTCTCTCTTTCTCTCTCTCCCTTCTTTCCCTCCCTCCCTCCTAGAAATCAGAAACCAGGCAGAGACCTCTGGGACAGTCTCCCCGGGACAGGTGTAGACTTGAACCCCCCCCCAATACCTAGACCCAAGGTTTGCTGTAACCTTGACTTGCAACTAGACTTTCAGCAGTGCCTTCTTCACTTTTGGCATGAAGATTAGGTCACGTGGCATGGTACTTACTCCCCTCCCAAAATAAAAAATGTGTAAGAGTTAGACATCTCCACTTTGTTCTTTGGAATGAAAGGTTCTTTCTCTCCCTTCAAGATTCCATCACACACACACACACACACACACACACACACACACACACACACACTCCATGATAAGATGTCACAACTCTCCCAATACTCTGGAACTGAGGGGAATCCCACTGCGCAGTGCACGGCACACAGCTCTCTCCCCTGATGATCTCCCACTTCAGGGCCTCATCGTGTCTATGGTCATGAGCCCGTAACGCCTAATAAAATTCTTCTGAAGGCTAGATCATCTCGGCTTTCTTTCTACAAATCCACATCATCTTTTATAGCTAACAATTATGCTTCACTTAAACTGCTGAACTGAAATGTTAAACATGGAAGGTGTATTAGTCAAGTTCTCTAGGACACAGAGTCAACACGATGAATAGAGAATGTACTGAGTTGGCTTACAGATATGGCCGGGGTAGTCCAACAATGGCTGCCAGTAGCTGCTCAGTCCAGTAGTCAAGTGGGTGATGGCTGAAGGCTGGAGGATTCCTAGAGTCTTTAGTCTAGTCGAAGACTTGGAGGGTTGGAAGGCTAGAGGATCGAAGAAGCGAGGAAACCAGGCGCCCGGAAGGAAGAGCGATTCCTCGCACACCTACAAAAGCGTCTCTTCTCCTTGGTGGTTCGCTTGTATATGGTCCATTACTGGGAGGTTCCTATGAGATCTATGGAGGTTCCAATGGGATCTAGGGTGAGTATAATCCTTTTAGGTGGTCTCAGTTGATCTTTCCAGGTGTTGTCTCAGCCATCTTAGTTAATAGCAGGTATGTCAATTTGACACCAAGGCTTAACTATCACAGAAGGCATCCCAACAGTTTTTAAAAAATATTAATTATGGGCTGGGGAGATAGTTCAGTGGATAAAAGCACTTGCCACACAAGTCTGATGACTTGAAAGTGGTTCCCCCTATACCACCTCAAGGTAAACTCAGATGTAGTGGGGTGCATCTATAATCCCAGAACTCTTAAAGTGAGATCTCTGATGGGGACAGGAGAATCTGCTGGAAGCTTGTGAGACAGTTGCTGGAGCGGAAACAAGGAGAAATCCTGCCTCAGCAAGGTGGAAAGTCCTCATTTCAGCATGTACAGTGGCCTGCACATGCCCACGCTCACATGAGCAAGCACTCACATACATGTATATGTCTGTGCACATATGTGTATATTATATACTTATGTGTTTGTATGTGTTTATGTGTTTATATATTTATACATGTATATTTTATACATATTTCAGCACTTGGGAGGCTGAAGTAGGAGGACTATTGAATTCAAAGCCATCCTGGATCTCTATTAGCAAAACTCCGTTCAGAGAACAAAAAACATATTTGCTTTCTCATGAACTTTAAAACTTTGGGCATCAACGCCAAAGGGTCTATAGATGCCAGAAATCCAACACACTCATAAATAACTATGTACAAAGATCTGTAATCCTAGCAGTTGGAAGGCAAAGACCAGAGGATCGCCATGAGTTCAAGGCTACCATGGGCTGCAAAGTAAGACCTTTCCAAACAAGAAAAAAAGTTCCAAAGGGACAGAACGTCTTGTTTGTCCTGTCTTTTGGTTTGTACTGTATTTCCTAGCCCCTCAAACAGCAAATATAGATACCACTAAGTCAACAGTATAAATCCCATGACCAAGCTTTGTAATCAATAAAGCATAGTAGCACACACTGAAATCACTAGTTCCCAATTCACATCATCTGAGACGTCAGAAATGCAAACTCCTGGGTTCCAGTTCTGTACCTGATATATTAGAATCACTGAGGATGAGAAAAACTAGGCTAAATTCTAAGATCTACATACAGTGATTTTCCTTACAGGAAAAACCCCACCATTATAGCACACATTCTCACAGGCTTCCCAGAAGGAATAAAACAGATATTAAATGCATTGAAATATAATGCAGGGGCTGAGGAGAGGCCAGTCAGTAAAAGTACGAGAACCTAAATTTCATCCCCAAGACGCACATAAGAAACCAGGCATGAAGCATAAGAAGCCAGGCATGAAGCAATGGTAGCACTGGGGAGGCAGACACAAGTTATCTGTTGGGTTCGTTGACAACCCAATCTTATTTACTTGTCAGTTCTAAGCTCTTGAGAGACCCTATCTCAAAAAGCAAGGCGAATGACTTCTGAGGACCAATACCTGAGGATCTCCTCCAATTCTACATGAAAGCATGCACACACATGTACAAACACATTTTACACAAATACACATGTGTGTTCACAAATACATACAAACTACATAAGTAAAAAAGAAGAAAATGTAGTTTTTCCTTTATAATAAGTAACTTTCTCAGACACAACTACCTTTTTTAGCTTACCTCAAAAAATAATAACTCATAAACTAAATGTTTCAAAATTAATTCCCACCAAATAAATTCTAAATGCATTTAAATAAGACTTTTTAAAAGCCTACTGAAGAATCAACAATATTTTTGAAACATAATAACTAACTCATTGTACATCCTTGATTTAATTTAATAATGATTTATTACATCCATGTGATAAATCACATGGAACAGGAAATCCAGAACCCAATTATATATAATTGTCTGTAAATGTTTTCTGATATGGTGAATTAAAAAGTATTTTTCTATATAATATAGACAAGATATGTCTGGTAAAGAACTTCAAAAGTAGTATAAAAGAACACACAGAGAAAAATAAATCTTACTTCTTGTTCTTGCCTGTCAGTTTCTGGTTCTTCAGACAATCCCTACAGATAATGTGTTCTTCTTGGTGTGTGTATGTGTGGTATATGTGTGCATGTTTATTCGCATGTGATGGATACATGTAAATGGTGTATACGTGTGGAAATACAGAGTTCGCGTCCAGTAGTTTCCTCTCTCTCTCTCCACTTTATCTATCGAGACAATATCTCTGGATTGAACCAGAGCTCACCAGTCAGCTAGTGTAGTCTTGCGTAGTCTGGAGATCCTATGCTGTCCTTACAAGGGCTGGCATTACATTGGGCCACAACACCTGCTGGGCATTTTTAATGTGTGTTCCAGAGATCCGAACTCTGGTCCTTACACTTGAACTATAAACACTTTTAACCACAGAGCCATTTTGCCAGCCCCAAAGTTCAGCGTTTACTTGTTTGCTTTTAGTCCTCTGTGAATATGTGCTGTGTATGCGTGTGGCTGCAGGTGTGTGTGTGCCACGGTGTACTTGTGGAAGTCAGAGGACAACTTTATGGAATCAGTTGTCCTCATCCACTGTCGCCTGAGTTACCATGTACAATTCCAGACAACAAGATCACAGCAAGCAACGCTAGTTAACATGCAGTTGTGGTTATAAAATACCACATCTGCTGGCAAATAACTTCCTGATTTCTATTTCTGTCCCAGGCAATCCCTCCAAGTAATAATTCCTCTGGTTTGTGTGCTGACTAACAATGAAAATCTGTAGGAAATATCTGGTGTATGGTCACACACAAAGACAACTGACATTTTTCTCTCATAACTTGAAAATTCTTTGCTGGGATCAAGAAGTGTTTTGTTTCAAGACACACAGAATTCAAGGATAAAATTTGACTAGTATAACACAACTTGCAAGGCTATGATTACCATAAGTTACAAGGTTAAGAATAATGATCTTGGGGCTGGAGAGGTGGCTCAGGGGTTAAGCCTCTGCCTTGCAGGCAGAAGGTCCTGAGTTCGGATCCTAGACCCCACGTATAGACGCCAGGTGGAAGCGGGGATGGCCTGTGTTTCTGGTCCTTGTAGGGCGGAGCCTGTGAATCCCGGGGCAGAGTAAACAAGGAGGAGATGGAGGCGTCCATGGTGGTTCCTGAATTCGCCCGTGGTTCTACATACACACACATACACACACACACACACACACAATTGAATAAATAAGAAATAATAATAAAAAATTAAAAAAAAAAAGAATAATGATCTTAACAGAAGAAACATGACATATAATAGCTATATAGACATACAGAAACTTGTCTGGTAAGTCTCATTTAAATTTCAGTCCTATTTTTTAAATTTTATCTGACATTTGATGTGCTTTCTCTTGTTGCTGTTTGTTTGTTTATGACAGGGTCTCTCATAGCCCAGGGTGGTCTCAAACTTGCTAAGTAACCAAGAATAACTTAGACTCCTGATTCTCCAGCCTCCATCTCCCAAGTACTGGATTACAGGTACCATGATGCACCGTGATGTGCCGTGATGACATCAACAAGATTTTAAAATAAGATTAAAAACCATTTATTCATTTCGTAAAACATAAAAGAAGAATTGGACCAAACTGCTTTAACTAACCCTCTTTACACAACAGAATCTATTTCTTCATGTAGATTCCATGAATGCCTTTCACTCCCTGCCAAAGAATACAAAAAATGGACTACAGAAAAATCAGAGTTCTCTTTCAATAATCAGCTCACAAAAATGTTCAATTAGATATAACCCTATTTGCTTTTGTTCTATAATACTTGAGATCTTATTTTAAACACCAGACTATTTATTATTCTAATGCAGCGGATCTGCATTAGAGGGCCAGAGAGATTGCTCAGGGGTTAAGCCTCTGCCTCTCAAGTAGAAGGTACTGAGTTCGGATCCCAAATCCCATGTGGCACACAAATGGTGACAGCTTGTATTTCTGGTCCTGGAAGGCAGAGCCTAGGAAATTCCGGAGCAAAGCAGAGTAGATAAAAGCAATGCAGTATGATTACTGAAGCAACCCATGCCCTCCACAAGCACACATGGTGCCTCCTCCTCTTCTCAACCTCTCTCTCTCTCTCTCTCTCTCTCTCTCTCACACACACACACACACACAAAAGTAGAAGTAGAAAATATCACCTAAGTATAGAATTGTCATATGATCCAACAATAACCACTCCCAAGTACACATCCAAAATATAAATAGCTCAATTAAAAACACTGCAAAGACTGGTGGCTCTTTCTTTCAGTCTTTCCCTAGGCATTTCATGTTTGTCTGGTTTAATTCAAATTGGTGATCCTGTCAAACTGTTACCTTCAGCTCCAGCCTCTCTTCTAAGTTCTAGACTTAAGCTTCTAATTTATCTGTGATAGTTGGACCTATTATCCCAGAGACACCTCTAACTTTCCATGTCAACACTAGCTTCAGGAATTCTATGTCCCTACCTTAAGCAACTAGCCTTTTCCAGAAAATGCCATGAATGTTAACATCTCTGATAGGCTCAACACAAATGCCACATGTGTAGTCAAGTTTTCTGACTTCTTCTTGTCCCTAGGCAGGATAGATTGGTCCTCTGAGCACCAGCTCAGTTCATAACCTGAAACTTCTCACCAGCGATCTGCCAGATACGGGAGCTCCTTGAAGACACGGCTATATATTCACCTTCCCATTAGCGTGAACTCCATCTTCTGTCTAGCAAATGTCTGTAACTTTGATAAATAGCTGTTGGAGTACAGCAATTTCAAATAAATGTACAAGTATCTGACAACTCAAATGTTCACTAAGCATAGACTGTAATCAGAAACCTAACCCCCTAGAAAAAGTACATATTCATCAAACTACATCTACAGTTATTTTTAATATTTTTTAAAATTGTATATATTTTAGTGTGTGTGTATCTGTGTGTGTGTGTGTGTGTGTGTGTGTGTGTGTGTGTGTCTGATGATGCACGATGTGTCCCTGTGGAGGGCCAAGGGTGACTTCAGGAATCATCCTGGATTGCTTCTACCTCCTCTGCCGATTCTGCCTGACGTTTTCTACTGGGACCTGGGATTTGAACTTAGGACCTTCTGCATGCCAGACAGAGTATTAACCCCTGAGCCATCTCTCAGCCCTATTTTTAGTCTTAAAAGATTTTTTTTTTTACTAAAATTTCCCAATCTTATCCAAAGGCACATTTTTCATAGTCACTTGTATAAATTCAGAACTTGAAAAGCTATTTCTGTTTTCAGATCATCTGCTCACCCAATCGAGCATTTGAAAGCTTCCTTAGACTTCAGAACACATTTTACAGTTGTTTGGAAAGCTAAAAAAAAAAAAAAAAACGAAAGAAAAGAAAAGAAAGCAAAACAGGCAAAAGACAAACTCTCCACAATGCATCCCCTATGTGAAAATGTCAGTAATGGGTGGCCCTCTAACAACTTCTTCCAGAGGCCAAGTAAGGAAAAAAAAGACCCCAGAACCTTCACTGGAGCCCCGCTGCTGAGGATGCTGGGAGACTCCTGTGCAGCGGCTGGGCGTGTGGGCTTTTGTTTACTTTAGTTTGGATTCCCTTTTTTTAAACTAAGTCCTATTGCCAAATCTTACTTTTTTTTTCCTTTTTCCTGTTGAACTGATGCTATGCTAAGATATAAGTACAAACATCTCATAAGTGTTTTAAATCCATCCAATTGTTTGAGAAGGCATACGTGCTGGGCCATTGAAACCAAAACATTAGAGCTAGGAATTTTGATGAAGATAATAATTGCTTACAGACCAGCTTGTTTTAACTTGCTCAACAAAGAACACAATCTTACACCACACTTTCATCACGGGCTTTTTCTCTGCATAAAATCACTACTGTAATGAGCACTTTGAAAAGGGAGCTTATCTGTAGGTTAAGTTATAAGGAAGTTATCAATTAGATTCCATCACTTACTCAAGCTGATTGGGCATTAGTGTGTGTGTATGTGTGTGTGTGTGTGTGTGTGTGTGTGTGTGTGTGTGTGTGCATGCGCGCCCGCCTGTGTTGCACGTGTGTACAGATGGAGGCCATAGGTGGCTCTCTTTGTCTTTCTGAAACAGTCTCTCACTGACTTTGAAGCTCACAGACCAGCCAAGTGGCTGGCCAGCGAATCCAGATCCTGCCTGTCTCCCTCTCGCTAGCACTGGGATGATAGATATGCGCGACCACATCAGCTTTTTATGAATGCCAAGGACTCAAAACTCAGGTCCTCTTGCTTGTGTAACAAGCATGTTACTAAATCATCTCCCCGGCTCTATAAACACCGTTTTTACAAAATATTTGTTAGTGCGTACAGCATAAATCCTAGAATGAAGACACCAAGTCCTTTTCCAATGTTGCCCTGCATGGCTCTGTAACCGATGAGTCAAGAACTTCATTGCACCTTCGTTTACCTCTGGCATGTTTCTGTGTGAGCTCCAGAGCTCCATCTTACATCTGAAGGCTGCGGGTGGGCTCTGTGCTTTGGTCAGACTCGGTTCCCTCTAATTCAATATTCAACTCTTTTGTTTTGAGACAGGGTTTCATGGGGTCTAGGCTGCCTCGCTACAAATGGAAGATAACCTTGAATTTCTGGTCCTCCTCCAAGCATTCACCATCACACCTGGTTTATGTAGTGCTGGAGACCAAATCCATTATCAAGCATTCTGCCACTGGAGCCACATTCCTAGACCTTCAAACCATATTTTTTTCAGGGTCCATACTAGGCATTGCAGGAATGATACCAAGGCTTACTGGCTTACTGACAGAAAAATTTAGCCCAGTTATTCTGCCAGTTGTCATCCTGACTCTTTGGATCTCCTAGTCTGCTGTGCATAGTTGGAAGTCCTAAAAATTGCGATGCATTGGAATTCAGGGATGGGGTAAGGCAGTTGCTCGTGATCAGGTCGTTACAGGGCAGGTAGTTCAGGAGTCTACAGGATTTCAAGACACAGGTTATTAGTCAGGAACAAGCCAAACTCATCTATTCACAAGACGACTCTGTGATGGAACTCGTGGGGACCTAGATGTGCTGGCTCTGCCCTTTGATTCCAGCCTCCCAGGTGGACCTCTCCAGACCCCCTCAGCAAGCTCTGCTGACTTCTGTTTCTCCTCAGCCTTTAGAGTTATGGCTTCCAACTACGCCTGAAATCTCACAAAGGGAAGACGGGAAGGGAAGACGTGAGAGGCCTAGTTCTTTTATTGAGGGGCTGTCATAGGTAGGCACAGGTGTCAACTTGACAGTTGAGGGTTTGAGCTCTGAGCACATTTGTGGAGAATTAGTCGTTGAATTAAGCCCAGAGCAAACCTGCAGGAGATTGTCTAGCTGATGGGGAAGGCTCAGCCCATGGTGGGTGGAACTAAGCCCTGAACAGATGAATAAAATACTGAGAGCCAATTGAGGAAGTTGGCATCCTTGTGTATACTTGCCAGACCGCTGGTCTGGCAAGTAAGGATCGTCGCTCTCTCAGCCGTTATGTGGTGACGGTGTGGCCAGTTCCCTTGGCCCTGGTGTTGGTGCTGCTCTCCCGTCAAGCTGGATTATGAACTGGAACCAGGAGTCATAAGAGACAATAAACCCCCTGTTTCCTTAAGCCATTTGATGGTCATTTATCAGCACCATGCAGGCGGGCTGCAACAGGGGCCATATAACAACAGCAGGGCTTAAATTTGGACTCTGTGTCCATTTACTCTTTCTTCCTCTTCCACGTCCACTAATGTTTGTGACAGCCTCCACTTTCTGCAAGTTTGTGAACGTGCTGTTCACACCAATCCTTGCCGCTGACATAGGCCACAGAGTTCTGATCCATGGCCTTATTGTGATCTTGGCCCATGGCTCTGCTCCCAATGTGAAATACTTGTCTGGCGCTAGACTTCTGGTCCGGATCACAAACGAACTCACTCTCTCACCACTGTTCCCAAGCCATTCATTTCAGTCTCTTCGCAGCTTCCGATCCTTTTTTCCCGATTCCTGCTGCCTACAGTTCTAGTCACAACCCAAATTGTTGGGTCTTCTTTATATTATTCAAGCCCATGAAAGGAATTAGATAATGATTAGTCTAACAATACCATGCAGAGATGATATAAACTGTCTCACAACTTTCTGCGGTATGTCTGTCCAGTTAGCACATCTTTCTGTACCTCAAGTCGGCCATCGCTAAATTAATATGCAATTTCCACAGCGTCTTCTTCCTTAAAGATATATTTTCATGCTTAATTAAAGCGACATGTATTTGAGCTGGCAGAAGCCTTAGCAGGTGAATGTGTTTACAACAAGAGCCTGGTGTGTCACTGGATTCAATGATCCACCTTCCTCAACTTGTCCTCTGACCTCTACATATACATCATAGCATGACATGCCCACATGCACACATCATACATACATATGTATACAAGATAAATAAATGCAAAAAAATCCAAAACGGACTGGCGACAGTTCAATGGTAGAGCACTTGCCTAGCAAGTGTGAGGCACTGAGCTCAAACCCCAAGACCATCACCAAAAACAAATAAATAAAAATAACATACGTTATGGAATTTCAACATTGCTATAATTTACTTCTAAATCACTAATTGTGTAAAAGTATTAAAAATATCTTAGAGGGGCTGGAGAGATGGCTCAGGGTTTAAAACTCTGCCTCAAAAGCAAGAAGTCCTGAGTTCAAATCCCAGATCCCACATAAAAAACACCAGTTGGAGACGGCAGTGGCCTGTACTTCCACCATGGTGGGCCTAGGAAATCCTAGAGCAAAGCAAAAAGGAGTTAGATGGAATCCAGGATGATTCCTGAAGTCATCTTTGGCCCTCCACAGGGACACACAATGCCCTCTGATACACACACACACACACACACACACACACACACACATGCACAATTGAATAAAAAAAAGAAAAAACATTCAGATACAATTGCACTGAGTTTTCTGGGAGACTTATCTGAACAATCTTAAGGGAAAGTGTTCTAGCACACAAGGGTTAAGTCCCTTTCAGGATCTGACTTTTCTCCTCGCAAACCACACAACGAATGCATTTTCCTTTGAAGCTGAGCATGCTCACTGCTCCAGTCCAAAGCGCAGTGCTGGAGTGTGATGTACAGTGTGCTTCTGATATCTGAAGGAGTTTCTAGGAGATGCTGCGTCTGGAAAGGGTAAACAGAAGCAAACAGTTTCCCGAAACTGTGCCAAAACTACATGTCCACCGCCTGGCAGGAAATGCTTGCCGAGGACCTAGATAAACACGCTATCATCTTTTGAAGGAAAAACATTCTTTTTGGCTTCTTACAAAACAAATGAGCTGGATTTAATCAGCGTCATAAATACACCAGGAAGAAGAGGGCATGGGGCCGTTTGAAGGACGGAGGCAGGGAGGATTAAGGGGTCTGTCCTGCGCTGTGGACACAAGTGAGCTCCCCGCTCAGCAAGCAGGTATTTTACATTTCCTCTTGTGATGTCGTGGAAGAACAAATCTTATCTTTCTGCTAGTGTCCATTATGGGTTTATGAGAAATTTCCATCTTAGCAGCAGTTCTTACTACTACTTTTTTTTTTTTAAAGATAGGATCTCACTCTATAACCCAGACTGGCCCGGAACTTACTATATACTACATGTACACACACACACACACACACACACACACACACATACAGGCTCAAAGTCAGCTGGTTTCCTGCCTTAGCCTCCCAAGTGTTGTGATTACAGGTATAAACATAGATCACTACAACTAGTTTTTCTTTTCTTTTGAGACAAGGTCTCACTGTGTAGTAACCCGACTGACCTGGAACTCTGATCCTCCTGTCTCATCCTCTTGGATGCTGGGTGACCAAGAGTGCCCCTCCACACCTGGTTCTAGCTCTTAATGTTTTGGGCACTATAGAATTTCTTTTTTGCATTTACATAACAATACCTTTTTTCTAAATGTACTATATCCATTATCTTGATTTGCTTCTATTATCTCATTTGAGAAGGATTAGTAGAGATGCTGAGGCAAGTTAAACAATTTAATTGTAGTCTAAGATTTAGCCAGAGGGTCAGGTCTAGAATGAATTACTCCAAAACATGGTCTATTTCATTTCCATCTGTCCCCACAATGTATCAGAAAACAGATCTGAAAGTCACATTTTTATGGAATTTACCCCCTACTGCACCCTCTTTACTTTCTTTAACCACAAAAGGATAACCATGATCTAGATGTTGGCTGAGAAATGCCACTGCTAATAAAGAAACCTGCCCTCCTGCAGGGACTCTGCTCCGCCTTTTGGCATCGGTTTTCCTTCTCCAGCAGCCTGCTGCTCTATTCACCTCCAATCTCAACGCCCCCCCTTCCTTTCTGATGTGGGGAGCATCCTTTCTCTCAACCACCTCCTGTCCCGTTTTATCCAGTCACAATGGGAAACGAAACTTCCATAGCCCAAGAAGCAAACTCACATGAAAGGATGCGTCTCTGCACTTGTTTTAATACCTCAGTCTCTGGTCCAGGCACATAGGTAATAATAATCTATTTCCTCTGCGTGTTCCGCAACAACCGGCCATGACTTCAATATACCAAGGTGCTCCCCTCTCCAAACAGGACACCTTGCTTTAGTTACTCTGGGGCCCAAATAAAAAAATAAAGTAACTCTCACAAAATGAAGAGAAGGCAGGATTCAGGGAAGATGGCAGGCAGCGTGGGGAGTGCTAAGAACCTCCTACTTAGGCAACAATTGCATAAGCAGACTTAGTCTGATGTAACTGCTTTGGAACTCTGGAGTTTACTGGATTGCAACTTCCAAGACAAGGACAGTAAATTCCAGTTAACGTCAGTCAATCTGAGCTCTTAATCCCGCAGAAGCCACCCATCCTCCACCCCTTCTTTCCTCAACAACTCATAAAAGCAAGAGCCTGTGACATGTGGCCCTTAGGACTGGCCATAAAAAGAAAGGAAGTAGTAATACGTGTTAAGTCATGGATGTGCCTGTCTCTTAGTCGATTCCAGATCCAATCGAGTAGACAATCAAGATTACCTGCTACGGCTCAGTGAATAAAAGTGCTTGCTTCTAAGGCTCACAGCCTGAGCTCCAGCCCTGGAATTCACGTGGTAGGAGACAACCAACTCCCCAAAGTTGTCCTCCATCTGGTGCACCATTGGCACATCCGTGCCCTCCACCAACTGGAAAAATAATCATCCCATCCACCTTGTCGCTCTTTTAATTCCTGGGCCATCTTTTAAGGCCCAGCTCAAATGCAAGTTTTTTCTAAAGTCTTTCTTGATGCTTCCAGTTGATTTCTAAGCTTCATAAAATTTTATCTATCGGTCTTATGGAATGTTTTATTTTATTCCTGGCATTACCGGTTTCATGTATCATTTGTCTTTTTTTTCTTTCGCACATGCATGTGCACCCACACGTGTGTGTGTGTGTGTGTGTGTATCAGAGGCTACATGTGCCTTTACAGGCTCAAGGGTGACTTTGGCAATCACCCTGTATTACACTACCTCCTCTTTGCTTTGCTCTGGAGTTTCCCAGAATCTGTTTTCCAGACGTGCTGGCTGCCATCATTTCCACCTGGCGTTTTTATGTGGGATCTGGGATCCAAACTCAAGACCTTGTGATTGCCAGGCAAAGGCTTAATCCCTGAGTCATCTCTCCAGCCCAATAGAATTAATTTAAACTCAGAGAACCAGACCCATATGGTTCCTGCCCTGGAGAAGGTAGCAATCTGCTAGGCATGGTGGTACACACCAGTAATCCCAGCATTTGGGATTTGGAGGCAAGGAAATGGGGAGTTCAAGGCCAGTCTCAGGTACATACTGAGTTCAAGGCTAGCCTGAGACACATGATACCCTGAGTTCTTGTCTCAATTACAGTAACAACAAAAACTAACATGTAGGGAAGCTGTTATATTAGCATCTCACAGGAAAGTGAGCCTTAAAAATGTTTAGCTTGTTTTTTGAGACAAGGTCTTGCTGCGTAGGCCAGGCTGACCTCAAAAGTAGCTAAAGTTATGGCAATAAACTTTCGACAATCCTCCTGGCTCATACTCCTGTGGATTAGAGGACCGGACTATGATGTCTCCCTTTTAAAAACGTTATTTGCCTTAAATCACCAGCAAAAAGCAGAGTCCAGAATAGATATATTCAGGACTCTCTCTACACAGCCTGATGAACATTTAGGGAAGGAAAAAGTTTTGGGGTATTTCTGAAATGAAATGTGGTCTCAAGAATAGTGCTCTCTTTCCCTGGTCTCATCAGGGTCCTTGCGTCCCATAACGTGACCTCCGCGGCCCGCGGGAGGTGCAGCCGAGCCGCTCATGAGCACGGAGGCCTGGGCTTCGTCCCGTGCTGGGGTGGCCAGAAGGGAACCGCGCACAGCGCCCCCTTTCAAAGTGACGCCTTTAACCTTCCGGGCGATCCAAATCCCAAGCGGCCTCCGGAATGTCCTGGGGGCGAAACGCTGCGACTCCTCGGGCGCCCCCTGCCTGCGGGACGCGGAGCAGCCGTGCGCCGAGATCCGCGGGGTCCCGGCCGCCTCCCGGGCCCCGACGCCAGCGGCCAGGCGGCTCTCGCCTTCGGACGCCACCTCGGGTGGTCTACTCAGCCCCGCAAGAGGCCCCGAAATATGGAACGAAAGGCGCTGGAGGCGCTTGTCTTGGTCCTCAGGTCTTTAGCCCTACACGGACTCACCTAAGCTAAGCGAAGGGGAGACCCTCTAACCTCAGACCCCAGTCCGGGGGCTGGTCTCCGCGAGCCGGCCCGCCAGCCCCGCCCACCGCAGGGCCCGCCCACCGCAGGTCCCGCCCCCTGCGCTCAGCAGTTAGCGGGCAGCTGACGCGCGGGAGCCGGGACCAGGACGCCGAGGGCGTGTCCAGGGCCGGCCGCGCGCCCTTTTCCCCGCCTCCTCCCCTCCTTCCACCAATGGGCTGCGTCGCCGGCGCCGGGCGCGCCCGATCGACCCGCCTTTCAGAGAACGCTGGGCGCAAGCGCCTGGAGAAGCGGGCGGTCACCGGGTTTCCCCTCCCCAGGGCAGGGGAGGCGGAAGTGGAAGGTTCTGGGGGCCACCGCCTCGCCCCTCGGTGCGGGCGGAGGGAGAGCGGGGGCCGCCGGGGGTGCGGGGCGGGGTCGCGGCGGCCGGGCTGACGCGCGGGGTCCGGGCTGTGCCTGCGCAGGGACATGGACACCTGCCTGGCCGCGGCGGCGCTCGGCGGGCTGGACCGACGGGCTCTGCAGCGCTCGGCCAGGCTGGGCCGGGAGGTGCTGGAGCGCGCCCAGCGCAGGGCGGTGCGCTGGCCCTCGCCGGAGCACCTGCGCGCCAACGTGGGGGTCTTGTGCTGCGAAAGACGGCCGGCCCCGGGTCCCCAGCACCTTCTATCCGGAGAGGTGAGGGCGGGGTGCTGGAAGCCCACCCAGTCGCCCTCCCCCCCGGCACACCCCCACCCCGGGATCGCGCCCTGGGCTGAAAGATGGAAAGGATCAGGGCAACAAACGCTGCCTTTGATGTCTCAGGCTGGTGCCTCTGACTTCGTGGCTGAGGACGACCTTAAACTTCTGATCTCCTGAGTAGTAGATTTCAGGCGTGCGCCAGCATGCCCGGTGCGACAGATTGTTTTTCTAAGTAGCTGTAGAATGGTAATGTTCAATCCTATTGGTTGCTTTTAAAATAGAATTCTTAGCGGGGCACCGGCACTTGGGAGGTGGATTAGGAGGATCATAAATTCCAGGTCATTCCTCAACTGTACAGTGAGTTCAAGGCCAGCCTAGATTTCACGAAACCCTTATCAAAAAAAAAAAAAAAAAAAACAAACGAAAATTCTTATATGCTAGTATGATATCAAGGAAAGCCAGCAGACTTATTTTGTAGGTCCTGAATGAATTACACATCTGTATTCCTGAGTTAGAATTCTCAAAAAGGTCCTTCTTACTAAGACTTGCAGAGGGCTTTCCAAAAAGTATAAAAGCTTTTCCCAAATGGTGTCATGCTCCAATAGGTCTCACCAGTGCCTTGCCATTTATTCAAATAGAGAGAAGAAAGGTGCCCAACCCTTAGTGCGTCCTTCAGAACAATGGCTGAATTCATGGACTATACTTCAAGTCAGTGTGGGGTAAGTTGGCAGTGAACCAAAGCTGTGGCCCTGGCCGTCTGTACTTGGGGGGGAGCAGAGCGCCTTTTCTCTCGCCCTGCAAACCTTCATGAGCACGTTGTAATCAGTAATTGATTTAGGTGGTAAATCCAAGTTAGAGTTCATCCAGCAGATAGTGAATTCCTAACGCTAGTGGTTGAAGACACAACAGTGAACAGAACAGAAAAGATCTTTGCCCTTGTCAAATGTTCAGTCACACAGGGGGCAGGATACAAGAGGCTTATTTGCTAGATTCCACTTAGATTGACAATTATTTTTTCTTTTAAACAGTGAACTGAAAATCTTCAAGTTCACTCCCAGGAAGTTAAGCTTCGTCTTCAAAATGTCAAAACTGAAAGCAAGTGTAACACCTTGGGCCTTTGACATGTGTTTGATATTTCAAATTCCTGATGGTATTGTTTTTCTTTCTACTTTTTTTTTTTGATGGCATAATTTTTAAACCACAGTAGTTGTTGGTAGCAGGAATGGTCAAGTGAAGCATGCAGGTTCCTGGCTAGGAGTGTTTTTCTTCTCTCCGTGTTTTGCATATGTGTGCGTACACGAGGGCACTTGAATAAATGTGCCTGTGGAGGCCCAAGGGTGACATCGGGAATCATCCCGGATTGCTCTTCCGCCTTATCACTTTGCTTCAGGGTTGCCTAGGTTCAGCCTTCCAGGGCTGGAATTACAAACCACTGCCGTATCTGCATTTTTACATGGAATCTGGGGATCTGAACTCGGGCCCTTTTGCTTGCAAGACAAAGGCTTTAACACAGCCATCTCCCCAGCCAGTATGTGGCAGGAGCTGCTTCCCGAGGAATCAGAACGTGTTGTGCAATTTATAGGTACCTCTTGGTCTCTTAGTCTCACCTAAAGAATGTGACCAGGACAATGAGAAGTGGTGAGTGCACTTCAGGCCTAGAAGCTTCATAATGTTAAGGGAACTTAACATTGTAAATAAGGTTTCTAAAGTCTGACTCATAATCTGTTTCTTTGACTTCCACTGAGAGATAAGTTGCAGATTATCACAAGTTCGAGCATGCAAGATTTAAGTAAAGTTTTTAATGGCTTTCACTGCAATGAGTAAACACTGGTTTGAAGTCCTTCTGAACCCCACAACCTAGGATATCTGTAAGGAGTATTGAAGGAAAACACTAGCATAAAAAGCTGTCTTTGTTTGCTTGATAATCACATTTGGCTTGGCACTTTGTGTGTCTTAACAGTTGTAAGACTGCTGATCTATAAGGGGAAAAAATCACTTCAGTCCTGTTATCAGGTTTATTATGTTAAGATCTCCAAACCTTTCTACGTTTTGTTTTGTTTTGTTTTGTTTTAAGACAAGATCTCACGTAGCCCAGGCTGGCCTCAAACTTGCTTCATGGTTGATCTAGCCTGGAGCGCCTGATCACAGTGCCTCTTCCTCCGAGTGCTGGAATAGAGGGGTGTACCACTTTGCCCTGTCTCTTCATCTTGTAATAAACAGTTTTTGACTTTAAGACTAAGGTTTCAATCAATGATATATAGTTCAGAATATTTTTAATGTCCTTATTTATACTGAGGTGGTTATAGAAAAATCTGTGACTTCTCTGCTATTAGTTCACGGTTCAGTAGAAGGAACAATGTTTGTCTTTGACTTGAGGGTTAGCAACCTGGTGCTCATGCTGGTTTTAGTCCAGGCTTCACTTTAAGTCTCTTGCGGAATGCAGCCTCAGAACCCTCAGGCTTCTCAGGATCTAGAGCGTTCAGGGGGTGCCGCCACCCTTTTGAAACAGCCCCTACAATGAGTCATCAGATCCGTGTCGTTCTAGTCACCTGCCTTAGACCCTGTCCCCACGGTACATTCCAAAGGAGTGGCCTTGTGATATCTTCTTCGTTACTCAGAGTCAAGGGGAAATCCGAGCTTAACTTGGAAAAGAAGGAAATAGACAAGAGGAGTGCAGCATTTCTGATCCCTCGGATTATTCTTAAACTGGAGACCTCTCCTCTTACTCTTCTGCCCGGGAATCCTGGAGAGACGGGCTGAACAGCTCCTAGGTTTATGTTTCATACCCTAGTGTGTTTCTAAATCTCAAGGAAATGTCTCCCTTTCTTCCATGTCCTTGTCTGAGATCTGGGAAATAAACATTGTTAATCTGAATGTGTCAGGGGAAGAAATGAAAGGGCGTCTGTCCTTGACAATGGGGCAATAGTTGTTTGACCTGGCAGAGATCATGATCCTGTCTGTAGTTGGCCAGCAGGTGGCAGCAGGGTCCCGTCCAATGCGATGTATCTGTAGCCACTGCACAGTGGTTGGCGGGTCCTATGGCTTCCAAAGCCTGTCAAAAGGACAAGTGATTCGACTCTCCCATCCGGCCTCCCTTCTTAACTACACTTTGTATAAACAGCAGAGCCTATTTGGAGGCTGGAATCAGAATATTTGGTCATTCAACATCTTTCACATTCCTTCTCTAGAAATACTACTCCGCTGCGCCAGAGGACGGAGGAGCCAGCCATGTCTACCGTTACCACAGAAGGAAGCCTCCAGATCTGCACGTATACTCAGACACCGGGCTCGCTCAGGTACATGTCTCCAGCTGCCCCTGCTCTGCGTGCAGCTTCTCAAGTTGGGACCCTGACTTGGGGGTCCCTGTGACTCCGTGGGACGGTGCTCACTTGGGGGTCCCTGCGACTCCTTGGGACAGCCCTCATCACACATGCAATCGAAGTCTGCCCAAAACATGAGACTGTTTTTCACTGTTGCGCCTTCGGTTGAACCTGTGATGCTGGCTGTGGGATGCTCGGGCAAGCTGAAGAACCCATTGCCTCTCTCTCTAGGAATAGAAAAGAGATTTTAAGAATTGCATATCTTATCAAGATAGCAGTTATGTTAATTTTTTTAGAAGTACAAGGTTGGAATGGGTCTCACAGCAAAGTCTGTGTTGTTTTCTTTTTAAAACATGGTTTTGCCGTGGCGCTTGGCTGTTCTTGAATTCCAGGCTCCAGCGATGCTTCTGCCTCAGCCTCCAGAGCAGCTGGACAGTCTGCCTCTCTTCGGAGGATGATAGCAGCTCCAGTCCTCTCGCCACAGACTTACCTGTCTTTCATTATACGTGGTTTCTGGGAAGCCAAAGGTTGTGTTTGTTTGCTAGGAGCCGCTGGTGGTGGTAGTTTTTGAATAGGCTTTTTGTTCTCGACTTTTCTTTAGCTTCCCTTCTAGAGCTGCAGAACAACACACTTCAGTCCAAAGTCTAATCCCTAAGTTGGACTCTTGACCTCTCTGGCCTCTAAGGTGTTAGGAGCACAGGGATTTAGACTGTGTGTGCAGGGCTGAATGCAAGCCTGAGAACCCTCTGGCTTGCTCTGTGGGATGTTGGATACCTCCATGTGTATCGCGGGTTCCTCTGGGGACGTGGAGGACCACCGGCGTGCGACCTGGGTTCCACTTTCAGGCCTGGGGTGAGCTCTTCTTAAGAGAACAGAAGTGCAACAACTCTCCAGAGACACTTGTGCTTGCAAAGTCGTTCTTCTCCCTATGAAGTAGGTGTCGCAAGGGAATTGCCTTTATCAGCCTGTTCCCTGCTAGCAGGGAACCTCTAGGAGAAGCACTGAAGACAATTATACTTTCCGAGAATCTGTTAAGCGTCATCACTTTCTCATTTCAAGTCTTCCCTACACCTAGGAGCCCTGGGTTACCACTGAGGAAAACAAGGCTCAGAGAAGCTAAATGACCCCTGTCTATAAGTACAGGAAATATGGTTCAAACTCAGATTTGTCTCACTCCAAAGCCTGTGTAAGGATAAAAGTAACGACAGGAGACACATGACTAAAGATACCTTTAAATGCACTAAAAAAGAGCCTCAACTAAGGTGACAACTGAGAAAAAGCAGGGACTGGTTTTCCTAATAAGTCTAGAGAATGTTTCTCGCTGCTCCAGAAGTCAAAGCCTAGGCCCTGATAAGTATTTCTCCTGTTGCTTCCACCTGTTTCTATAGAGAAGAGACGCAGAAAAGTCGTCCCTGGGTCTAGGAGACATCGGTCCAACATCGGCGCATGCTCGGGAGACATCCCGGCCCGTGAGTACAGAAGTGCGCGCTCGTGCGCTGAGCTCCGCCCCCTCTCTGCGACCCAGATGGCCTGTGAGATGCGACTCTCTGCACAGGATCTGTAGCATTTTCAAATTGGGACGTTTTAACCCTTGAAGAGTGTGCACAAAATTTTATTTTGGTGCAAACTTACGTTTTCTCAGTGTCCTCCCTTCACTCGGTGATGTGGGCTGCTCCGTGCCTTGGCCCATGGTTGTGGCTAGAAAGAATGCGAAGTATTCCCATCGCTGCTCCTTGGGCCCAGCTGCGCTGGCGCTGGGTCCTTCTAGAATTCCACCATCTGTTCAAGCAGCAAGACAGCCTGGCCCTTCTGCTTATGAAATGCAACCAGGGCTGAAATTCCAAAACACACATTTGGTGAGAGATCAGGTTCCAAAACATTTGAAGGAGATTTTTCCCATTCTCTACAAATGTATCTTTGTGTATCGAGAGAGAGAGAGAGGGAAAAAATATATATACATAATTAAGAGGTTTTCACTTTTAATATAAAGTACTTAACTAGTTTTTGAGTCTAGGAAATTTGTTGGAACTTGAAATTCCTTTTTTTGTATACATTTTCTTAATAGCCAGGATGTGGTTATATTAAAGTTAGTAGCAACTAAACAAGTGTTCCTGGTACAATGGTGAGTGCTTAGGTTAGACACCTCCACCCTCGCTGATTCACAGGGTTAGAGTCACAGGTGCAGATCTTCCCTCGATGTTCCCTTGCATGCAGACCAGTGAAGCCTGGCCATGGTTCTGATTTCAGCTGTGTTGTCTGAAACTGATGTGTTTGCACAGTTGGCCGCAGTAAGTGGCAGCTCCATCACACTGCTTACGTGTGGTAATCACCAGTTTTTCAGAGTGATGTGAAAGAATATCACATAAAGCAGCTTTGGAGAGAATCATCTTAAAATCCCTGCGAAGCCTGGCGGGAGAGAACATGAAAGGATAAACGTTGTCATTTACTCTGGCAGGCAGACTTTGCTGGTTGATTCTTCTGTGCGTGGTGTTAGACATGATGACCTCAGCCAGAGACTCCTTGCGAGCACCGCGCTAGCCGGCATGTCGCGGCATCCCGGCTGGTGCTTTGCTCTTATTGACTTTCTCCTGGCTTGTGACTTTGCTCTTTTGTTCACACCTACACTGCCACGCTTCCCGGGCACGTGCAAAGTCAGGCCTTGAAGGATGGTTTGTGCTCAGTTCATCTCTAAATACCACCTTCCCACCAACTCCAGCTTCCCGTGCTCTGCACCCGAGGAGAGTCAGTCTTCCCAGGAATGGCTTTTCCACCCAGTGGACTTGCTGGTTCAGCGACAGATGGAGTCCATTCCTATTGCCCCAAGCTCCAGGAGAAAAAGCGATGCTTCATCTTTCTGACAACGAATTTAGTGCAGCACAGTTCGAAAGAGCAGCTCTCATTATCCTGGCAGACCTGGCCCCGGCCTTTCCCAATGTTTAATTCTAATTATTTTTATTTATTCAATTGTGTGTGTGTGCGCACGCGTGCGCATGCCTGTGTGTGTGTGTGTGTGTGTGTGTGTGTGTGTGTGTGTGTGTGTGTGTGTGTGTGTAGAACCACAGGCGAATTCGGGAACCACCATGGACACCTCCACCTTGTTTACTCTGCCGGGAGATTCACAGGCTCCGCCCTACCAGGACCAGAAATGCAGGCCGCCCCTGCTTCTGCCTGGCGTCCTATGCGTGGCATCTAAGAACCGAACTCAGAACCCTCCGCCTGCAAGGCAGAGGCTTAACCCTTGAGCCACCTCTCCAGCCCCCCTCTGTTTAATTCTTACACCAGCAAGGCAGTTAGTTCCCTTTATAATCCTTCATGCTCCTGTGACACTTCAGCATTTACTAAGTGTTTCCGCGTGCTCATGGTGAAGTAGGTATTAGTACAGACTTAGAAACAAGGCGATAAGCATGAAGAAGCTGTTCCAAAAAAAGAATGCTGTCACAGGACCAAGCTGGACTGGGAAGCAGAACCCTGCACCCCACCGCGGTGCTTGGCTCCATCCCACGTTGGCACACTGGTGAGGCTCTGGGGCAGCACTGGGCTGAGAAGTCTCCAAGCTGCCGTGTCCCTTTTCCTTGCAGGCTAAGAACACCGCTAAGGACCTGTACATCGAAGTCTATCCCGGGACCTATTCTGTCACTGTGGGCTCAAGCGCCCTGGCCAAGAAGACTCACGTGGTGGAGGTTGAGCCAGGACAGAGCGTGGACCTGGTCTTCCCCCTCTGACGCCGCCCAGCACTGCCATCATATCCCTATTTTTTTAACTAGCAAGAAGAATAAAGTAACCATATGATTCTCTTAACGATGCACTGATCCTGCTTTAATGCTGACAGCGGAGGGTCACCTTTCCGGGAAGTGAAGCCCGTCTCTTTCAGAGTCCACTTGACTTGAGGCTATAGACGCCCCCGTCTCCGTTTGCCTGAAAGTAATGATGTAGTGATGCTGTCTGGGCAGTTTTTACTGCTGACTTTCCAAGGAAAGGTAATCATGACAATAAAGGGAGAGATTTGGAAACAGAGCGAGTTCATTTTTATTGGTGCCCCATTGTACAGCTGTACTGAATCCAAGCAGGTGGCCCACGCCATCCCTCGTGGGCATGAGGCATCCTTAGCAGTCTCACGAGGCCACTGCCAGGGAGTGCCAGGACAGCTGGCACCTCTGCTGCAGGTCAGAGGAGGATGAAGATGTAACTGTTCGTCAACTCTCACCACGACTTCTGCCGTTAGAGCAGTTCTTCGTCCTTTGTGGGCCCCACTCAAGTATCTACCAGCACGCGCTAGTGTCCTGTGAGAGAAAAGCAAGGTTCTGAATCGTGTGCTGACTATAATTTTAAAGCTCTAAAGTCGCTAACTGATGCATCCCGTGTGTGTGTGTGATAATATATATATAGATATATGTAAATATTTTTTTTTCCTGAGACTGAGACAAGTCAGTCAACCAGCCTATGTCTCACTGCGTCAACAGGCTGGCTAGACTCACAGTGACCCTCCTGGCTCAGCCTTCCAAGTTCTGGGATCACAGGTATGAGCCACCATGTCTGGCATATCTGTCTTTTTTATATTAACTGCTAACTCCCAAATACTGTTAGTGTAGCTGCCTGGCACATTATCTCATTTAACCCCCTTCAGAACAACTCCGGGTGTGAGACATGAAGCTGTAAGTAATCCGTAGCAACATTCCTGTGAGGAGCAGACTCCCATAGGCGACGGAGTAAAACACATATGCCCTGCATCTTGTAGGACAGGGTCATTTTAAGGAGATCCTTACACATCCTCCTCAGAAGCCTGTGATGTAATTCATGGATTTTATAGACCTGAAATTACAGACAAAGTTGGGGGCACATACAGCCCAGGGAAGTACCCATGGTTTTGCCATTCTCAAAGAAAATATGACCCTCAAAGTCTCGCAGCCACCCATCCCAGACACTCTGCTTTACCTGGATCCGAGGGGCTTCACCTGAGGGGATTTCTTCTTCCCCCACCGTGTGCAGTTCTTAGTTCTGTGGGTCCAGCTTTAGGCAAAGTCTGCCGTGGCTTCGAGTTGGCTGCTTTCCGGTCTGGTTCCTGGGTTGTCCCCACGACGGCAATTTGTACTCTGTCCTGTTTGTCTTTTTTCCAGGTGTGGCAACATCTGGTTCCTAGACCCAAGGCCAAGTGGTTAGGAAGAATAATATGCCTCCATTCTGGCGGGGTTTGTCCTGACGCTGAGAACTACATCAAAGGTCACCGGGCTCTTAAGTTCCCCAAGCCCTCGGCATTGTTCCCTATAAAGTCGGTTGATTTTCCTGACCATTTTACTTAAAGGGAAAAATTATTTTTCTGACGCTGACGTTTGAAGTTGGAGGAGAGGTTATCAGAGAATAGTTTTCCAGCACCTCGTTGGAGGACCAGGGAGACAGCTGCCACCTGTTGGAAGCACGTCCTTGTCATTCATCGAGGTGGTCAGTAGCAGATGGACACTGGCCACACAACGACTGACGAGAAACAGGTTCTGACAAAGTGAGGCAGCCACACATGGTGTTTCCCACCTCTAATCCTGCACTTAGGATTAGAGGCAGGAAGATTGCCAGGAGGCTAGCCTGGGCTGTGAAATGGGTTCCAGTCTAGTCTGGGTCACGAGCCCTGTCCAAAAAAAAAAAAAGGTGCGCAAACCAAAGTAGCAGGAGCTCCAAAGACCAGATGGAGAAGAAATGAGCTGCGGGAGGGGGGCCTGGAGCCGAGTGCTCGGTGCTGGAGCGTCACAAGTTGAAGGCCAGCCTCGCCTGATCGACAGGTCCCAGTCTCCGTGGTTAGCGTGTTGGTTTAGCATCCCAGTGGTCCCTGGTTTAAGATCCCCCCACACACACAATGCCTTAAAACTACGGATTGAGAAGCTAGGGAGACAGCTCAGTTGATAAAATGCCACACAGGCATGAGAACCTGAGCTTGAGCCCCCACACCCCCATAAAAATGCCTGGCGTGGCAGCATACGAAGCATGCATGCCACAGAGGAAGAGAATGTGGGTCCCTGGGCCACACTGCCCGGGGCACACGGTAAACAGCACCCGAGGAGGGACACGTGAGCTTGACCTCTGGTCTCTACGCAGGGACACGGGTGTATATGTGCATGAGCACACACACACACACACACACACACACACACACACACACATGAAAGAGAGCCTACAGATTGGAACTCGCTTCAGTCCCAGCGAGAGAAAGGAGCGCCCTCAGGGTTAGCCGCTCCCAGGGTGGCCTCCCTAGAGTTGTTGGGATCAAAGATTCTCACGACTGTCACTAAGCCCTGGACACTTCAGAGAAAGAGCTCGACTGAGGGTTAAGCATCAGAATGTGACAGAACTGGTGCCCAAGTACTGATATTAGCAGTGATTAAATACCAATCATATTTAGACGCAAAATAGCACATCGCCTTAAAAGGACACGAAGATTGGAGGGGAAGTTCTCCCTGCCACTGTTCCCAGCTCTGTAGACACACGGCTTTTCCTTTCTGTCATTAGCTGTGCCGTGCCAGGCGGTATTAGCTTGGCAGGTGGCAAGGGCTGGGGATGGCCCCTTTCTCCGCACCTCAGGCATACTTTAGACAGACTTGGAATATGCATATGCGAGATGGTGCTCCATGGCTGGGCCCCAGAAATTCACCTGCCTTGGAAGTAACAAAGCATCCAGAACCCCAAAGATACTATGTTTCTCTTTAGAGTTAATTGTTAGACGTTATTTTTGGGTCAGCAGATAGCTAAGCCTTAAGGCGTCTGCTCACCATGATGACCTGAGCTTGATTCCCAGAGGCCCACATGGTGGAAGGAAAGTTGTTCTCTGATGTCCACCTGTCTGCATGATGTGTCTGCGTGATGTGTCTGCATATATGTGCATGCTCCTCCTGCCCTCTCTCATCCTCTCCCCTTCTCTCAAATAATATTTAAAAAATTTGTGTGTGTGTGTGTGTGTGTATCAGAGGGCACTGTGTGTCCCTGTGGAGGATCAAAGGTGACTTCAGAAATCATCCTGGATTGTTTCTACCTCCTTGCTTTGCTCTGGGATTTCCCAGGCCCCACTCACCAAGGGGTGGGAGCACAGGCCACTGCTGTTTCCACCGAACTCAGGACCTTCTGCTTGCGAGAAAGAGTCTTAACCCCTGAGCCATCTCTCCAGCCCAAATATATATATTTTAAAAGAGAGAGAGACAGAGAGAGTGAATACATGTCTAAGTGGCTTGGGGAGTAGAGATTATTGTATTATATGTATAGAACCAATGAGAACTTGGACTTCATTGGTTTTGAAATCGGTCTAGAGAGTTCAGTGAAGCAAACTCAGTGGTGGGAACGCAGACATGATCCCGCCATTTCTGATCACGTGGCCCTCATCGCTCCTCCCTCTGATGCCGGGTGGTGCGCACTTTTCTTCTCCAGCCTGTGCTGAAGCAGGAGGCAATGGACGCTCAGGAAGAGCGAGCATAGAAATTAGATATGGAATTGTTTTCTACATGTCATTATTTGCTGAGAGAGAAATCTCAGACACAGCTGTTTCCAAGTAGTTGCTGCCAAGATTTGACAGTGTAAAATGGATCCCAAGGACCCGGCTCCCAAAAGCCCAGGCCCTCTCCTCTGCATTCTGTAGAATCCAGTAGTTTCCATCTGGAGGGAGGAGGAAGAGTCGCCCGGCCCGAGGTGTGCTCTTGTTCTTGTTTGCAGAGGGAAGAAGTCTTCCACCTCGGAAGCCAGAGAAGCCCTCACCTCCGTTAAAACACAAGGAAAGCGGCGTCTAGCAACCCTCGATGCCAAATCCCTGGGATCCAGGAGTCTCCCCAGGAAGTGCTCATCTAGGGTTGGAAGAGAACTCAGAGAAGTGCTTGCCGTGGCTAGCATGGGGATCCGAACTCAGTTCCCCAAAGCCATGTAAAGAAACGATGTGCTGACACACACTTGTAGTTCCAGCCTGGGCCGGTGGAGACTCCCTGCGGGTCTCAGGCCAGCCAAGCCTACACTGTACCAAGAGCGCCTGGGTCAAAAAACAAGGTGGATGGCAAATGTTGGCGTCTGACCTCCGCCCATGTGTGTACCCACATGACCATGCCTGCCCTTGTAGGCGTACACACAGTTTCTTACTGTGGAGACAAGTTCTCAACTGAGGATTGATGGAGTCTACACTTTGTGTGGAGAAGGAAGCTCCACGGGCTGAGTAGGGTTGCTAAGCAACCATCCTATACAGAGGGCAGTGGCTCCCACAAGCCCCTGAGTCCCAGAGTTCCGGTGCCTCGGGACTCTAGTTCCTTAGGCCTCAGAGCATGGGATGCTGGTGTAGAGACCCTCTCAGTGAACAAGTGATTCTGAGGGCCTCCAAATTGAGTCTAGGACCCTCACAGGGCTCTGCCATCTGACCTAGGCTTCTGTTCTTTCGGGGGCCCCTGGAAACTTCAATAGGAAAAGTGTGCATGAAGCTGCCCAACCTACCAGCAGACGTCAACAGCTGTCAGCTTGCGGTGAGACTCGTGGCTGCAGACTGTCCAGGACAACCTAACGCTGTGGCCTCCAGGGAGCGAGCATCACAAGGCAGCCCTCCCCCACTTCGCTGCACTGAGGCGCGTGCGCGGCGCTGCCTGACAGCAAACTTAGGCTAAGGACCAGTTTCTTCGCTTGTTACGAACACCGGAAGGCAAAGCGCCGTCAGCAGAAACGAATGAAGAAAGAAAAAGAGGTGGGACGGGGATGTCATTCATTTGCTAGCGTGCTTGCCTATCATGCCCGAAGCCTGGGCTCCATCCCCAGCCCCACATAGACTGGGCGAGGTGGGGCACCCTGCCATCCAGCACTTGGAAAGGAGAGGCAGAGGGTGAGGAGTTCAAGGTTATTCTTGGATACATAGACTCTCCTGGACTATGTGAGCCCTGCGCTCTCTCTCTCTGTCTCTCTCTCTCTCTCTGTGTAGAGAGAGAAATTAAATGAGGGTTCAAACCAGAGCACAAATGCCAGCCTGTCCTTCCTGTCCTGTTCACAAACTAAGAGGCCACTATTTCCATCATCTGAAGTCTCCCCCACTCCACAGCCCACCGTCCTAAGCATTACTTCCAAGTCCAGCAAATGCACAGGCACACCTGATCCCTGAGACCAGTGAAGGGCACCCCTGTGTTGGAAGACAGCCTCTGTCCCCCACGGCACACTCTACCTGGCTTCCCGGGACGCGGCTCAGGCCCGCGTCTCCTCCAGTACCTCCACGCCGGCTGCCCGGGGCTCTGCCTGGGCGGCTTCTCGGGAAGGAGGGGGTCGGTGTTGACGGCACTGTTCACCAGCTGTCTCCGGGGAAGTTCCATGTCCAGATCATCCTTCGAATTTTCTTCCTCATCAGAGGAGGAAGAGGAGGGAGAGGAGGAGGAGGAGGGAGGAGGAGGAGGAAGTAGTAGCCGTGGCAGGCACTGTGTGAGCAAGCGCTGCTAATGCTTCCTCTGTGCGACTCTCTATGGGCAAGAGCGGGGCTGGGGGCCTCCGCTGTGGCTCTGAGAGTTCTCTGACTGTGGCATCGGGGCTCCTCCTTAGGGCCCACCAGGTGGGACCCCCAGGAGAGCAGCAGCCCTGACATAGCGGCCGGCCGCAGGCGCGAGGGCAGCAGGACGGACACAGGAACGGAGAGTGCAGAGGAGGCCCGTGTGCCGCGCACGCAGCGACGGCCCCCGGACAGGAGCCACAGGGGGGGCAGAGATGAGAACCGGGGTGCTGTCGGTAGTGAGGCATCTGCAGCCTCTCCACAGTCTTCCTCCACACAGTGGAGGGCACCCGCCTGGCTCTGTCTGTAGGCACCTGGGCCACCTTGCCGTGCCAGAAGTAAACAGTGACTTTGTCTTCTCTGGATGCTGCGAACAGAAAGGACAACGGTTGCTGGAATCCCTCTTCTTCTAATGGAATGAGGGTCACCCAAGGCAGCACTTAGCCTCCCCCTACTCTTCTTGGCTCCTCACATGCCATCGTGCCCAGGAGTCCCTCTTGTGCCACACATGACCACTTCCAGCAGGTCTTCTTGAAGCCCCATTTCCTGGGCTACAAGATGGCCCAGAGGGACCCACTTTCCACGCACAAGCAAAACGCAACCTCCGTAGGAGTTTTCTCTCATTCTCTGACATACAGTTGTGCTGGCGGTGACAGGGAATGACCAGTTCCTGGAAGACTCGGTGAGAGACGGGTGCTGACCTGGAACTAAGGTGTTTCTGTTTATTTGTTTGAGATGGGGTTCGCTGTGTAGCCCAGGCTGCCCTCAAACTCACGGTCCCTTGTCTGAGCCTCCTAAGCGCTGGGGTTACAGGCACACTGCACCAGACTTGCCAGCACGATGTTTGGATACTTAACATAGGTCGTTTTAGTTTGTTTTCCCTTATTTTAAACTTGGGGGTGTTGTTTTCTGTTTGGTTTTGTCTCACTATGTAGCCCAGGTTGACTCAAACTTGCAGCAATCCTCCTCAGCCTCTGCTTCCCCCAAGGGGGAAAGCAAACGAACAAACAAGCACATCTGTACACCTCCAGATGTGACTGCCCTCTGCCGCCATTCCAAGCAAAGACGCGGCAATTCCTTTTCCCCGTGGCTCTAGACTCCTGAGCCGGCTCAGCAGCTTCCTCACCTTTCTGGGACTTTCTTGGTCTCGAGCCCTGAAGAACAGTCCCGGGTTCGAACTGCTGCTGCTCTGGCTCCCGGGATGCCAGCACCTTGTCCCCAGGCTGCAGAGGGCCGTCCTCGGGTGGCGAGAGTGCAACGACGTCTTCTCGGAAGACCACACTCCGCTGCTGGGCTGGCGATGTCGGCCCTGTGACAAGGGGGGCCTCAAATTCCACAACCAGAGCCCCCCGCTTCTCCAGCTGTGGGAAAGAATGTGAAACGGTCAATGCTGGAAGGTCCAACAAGGGAGCGGGCGAGGCGGTGCTCGCGGTTAACCAGCACAAAGGAGGCAGAGCAGGAGGCCCGCCGTGGGGGCTGCACGTGGGGCTGCAGCGGTCTTTCCAGTGAGTTCTGGGCTGTTCTCGGTCATACAGCAAGTACCAAGGGGGTCTAGGCTACCAAAGGACACCCCACTTCAGAAAACTCAAAAAGAGAGAACACTCAGGTGCCCTACCATGCCCCAGAACCAAACCCCAGGTCTTCCTTATTAGAGTAAGACCCACCTCTCCACCCCACCAAAAACACCATCACCACCACACACACACACACACACACACACACACACACACACACACACACACACACACAGAGTTGCAGTTCCGTTACAGACTCATAACAAAAACAACACACGCAGTTGCAGTTCCCTTATAGACTCACAACAATACACACGCGCGCGCGCACGCACACACACACACACACACACACACACACACATACATACTTGCATTTCCCTTACAGACTCTTCTCAACCCAGCAGCTGCTGTCTGTTACCTCCTTCTAACTTGCCCTGACCATTCTCTCTCTTCCTGTTCCTGTTTTTCCTTCCTGCCCAGGAGTAAGCTGAGTCTTTGGAATCTTTCCTCAGTGCTCTCCTCTTCCTCTAGAGACTGAAGTGTGTTCTGTGGATGGTTTGTTCTTTATCTGTCTACGGGCGAGTGACCCTCTGTCCACCCTTCAGCCACGAGGGCTGGTGCTGAGCAAATAAATGCACAGCACGCACAAGGCCGTGGCTAATTTAACCTAGATGCTGTGACTCCTCGGCATGATTTTGAAGGGCACATTTAGTCACAGCTTCTGTTTATTTCATTTTGTTTTGTTTTTAACAAATCACTACAGAGGGCCTGCATTTGAGTCAAACTCTGCTAATATTCAATTTAAATTTGTTTGTTAGTTACTTGAAAATGAACAAATGACTTTTGATAAGGAATCCATAATTTGTTTGTTTGTTTTTAGAATTCACTTCACTTGTCTCTCCTGGAGCCATATGCACAAAATCTGACTCTCAAAAGCAAAGCCTCAGGGCTAGGGATGCTTCCCACTAGAGCACTGCGTGGCGTGGATCTGATCCCCAGCGCCACGTAAACCAAGCACGGCGTGGACATGGGAAGCCAGGGCTCAGGAAGGAGAGACGGGAGAGTCTGAGTGCAAGTCACCCTCGGGTCCTTAACGGAATCTGAGGCAAGTCAGGGATGCATGATGCCTTGAAAAAAAGGAGAGAGAGGAGGGAGGGAAGGAGGGAAGGACAGAAAGAGAGAGAGGAAGGGAGGAAAGGAGAGAGAAATAGAGAAAGGAAGGGAAGGAGGGAGGGAGAGAGAGAGAGAAAGGAAGGAAGGAAAGGAAGGAAGGAAAAGAAGAAAGGAAAAGGAAGGGAGGGAGGGAGGGAAGGAAGGGAGAGGAAGGAAGGAAAGAAAGAAAGAGGGAGAGAGAGAGAGAGAGAGAGAGAGAGAGAGAGAGAGAGAAGAGAGTCAGGAAGAAAGAAGTGAGAAAGGGAAGGAGTTCCAAGAAGGAAGCCGCTTCTGAAGTAAGGCCCAGCCCTGGCTCCTCGCGTGCTGGAATAACCGTCTCGTGTGTGCACATGCGCACAGTAAGAGAAGCACATTCTGCTGGCTTCCTCTCGTGCTCACGCTCACAATTCAACACACTGAACTTTTCAGGCGGAGACCCAGGGGAAGCTTCTACAAGGAAGGGCAGCTTTTACAGCCTTGGAAAGAACCAAGCCTGCCACACCTGACTCAGCCTCAAGAAATGACAGACAATAGACTCGTGCTGTCTGGTGTGACGCAGCCCTAGCAAACATGCTCACTGACGCCACCGGCTCACTTCTGCAGCGACGTGGTGGAAGCTGTGCTTATCTAAGCAGACAAACTTCTGGACTCCACAGTAAGACAGTCAGGTACACTAAGGGCTAGAGGATCGCGCCAGCTTCCACAGCAGAGCGACTGACCTTCGGAGCAGCCTTTATCTGAGCCCGATAAAACAGGCCGTCTGGCTCCCTCCGTGCCAGGACCCAGGAACCAGTAGCATCTCCGGTGCTTCCCAGCCAGCCGGGCCCCTGCCATGACAGGTCGGCTGTGTAGAGACACGGGTGACAGGAGACACACCTGGAGAAAAGCAATGAAGCCAAGGGGTGGACCCCGAGTCCCCCAAACACCGAGACATTGACCTCACAGTCGGGTCGTGAGAATGACGTCCAGGAGTCTGTGAGGCAGAAAGCTACGTGCACCGGTAATCTGGGGCTTCCTGTAAGATCATGTGAGCCTCTGCGAAAGAACACGGAGCTGGAAATGGGAACCCTCATTTTGCTTTTGGACTGCACAGTGTTTTGAGATAGCCCGACTGAGATTAGTTCCATTCGCTTAAGTTAATAGATGCTTGAAGAGAGACCTGGAGGCGAATACAAAGGCGGTGTGTGGGATCCAGGCCGAGGCCTGGGATAAGAGAGTTACCAGCCTACACAGTAATAGCTGTGGCCTGGCAGAGACGCGCCAGCAAGATGGCACAGCTTGATGGCCTGGGAGCCATCCTGGCAACTGACTTGGATTCCTGAACAAGAGACGGCTCGGCAGGAAAGATGCTTACTACAAACCTGAGCTCCAGGCCCAGAGCCCCGTCCGTGGAGTAAGTCAGGATTACAGCAGCTACTCTGGGATGGGTCTCTCAAGGTCCTTGAAGGTCTTTGGCATTCCTGAAGGTCATCCCCCACGGCTGCAATCACCCTGAAGGAGCACCCCTGCTGAGGAACTGACTCGATCCTCCCAGAGACAAGATGGCAACTTCCCTAGGAAGGTTCTTGTTCCTTGCTCCTCGTGGATTCCATGCCTAGGCACCATGAGTTTTCCAGGGTGTCCTGGCCCCTCATGGCTCTCCCATGTCTGGAGTCCATGAGTTCCAATCTTTCTCTGATAAACTCTACCTTAATCCTCTACACCGTGTTCTGGTTTCAATCTTCGACTCCGGAACACAAGAACCCTACAACATTGGGATGGTCGATTCCTGTCCCTGCAATATTTGGCACCCCAGGTGGGACGGCCGAAAAGACCGTTTCCCTGCAACATTTGGCGACCACGAAGGACTGTCCTGATTGTCCCACGGCAGAAGGAGAGAAACAGCTTCAGAAAGTTGTCCTCCAGTGCCACACACGTGCACAGACGGCTCCTCCTTCGCTTTCTCTCTGGAAGGCCGGGGGGGGGGGAGAGAACACTTGGTGCTGCGGTCACAGGCGGAGGACATGCTGGAGTCGGGGACCACACAGTGCTAAGGACTGAACAGCAATGGGGGGCAGTTGGGAGGCGCTGCGAGGGCAGGCCTGCGGGCCTGGGGGCTGCAGGGTGAGGGTCTAGCTTGTTGAAGAGCTGTGTGGTGAATAAAATAATTCCAGAGATGTTTACCTTGTTGGCCTTGAACGTGGGCACCGTAGAGGAATCGAGAGCTTGTGCCCTAAAAGGCTTTTCAGCCAGGCCTAACCCTAGGAGCCTACACAGCTGAGAGGTGCCAGGGGCTGGGGTGCTGTGGCCTCTCCCAGTTACACTTTAGACAGCTGACTCAGACTGTTCTGGAACATCTAGGACAGCGGAGGACTTTGACTATCAGGGAGGGTTGGGTTTGTGGAGGAGCCCGTTTGGCTGTGTGCTCTCGGCTGCGCCTCTGTGTGCCCTGGCAGATAAGACCTGGAAGTGTGAGCAGGTAGGTAGGTGGTGCCTTTTCCTCCTTCCTCCTCCTCAGTGTCTGGAATGCTGGGAAAGCTCCTCCTCTCCCTCCAGGGCGAATGAAGTTAGTGTTGAGTGAATACTGAGGACACCTTAGGAAGGACTGGAGCCCCCGCCTCGGGCACAGCCCTAATTTCCCCTGCGTGCCATTGCTAGGCTCATAGTTGATAGAATAATCTAGAAACATCCCAACCGATCCTCCCGGGCTGCCTTCACCCACACAGCTCTCTGTGGCAGTCACAATTCTGCTACAAGAAGCCAGGCCACAGCTATCACTGTAGGCTGGGTGACCCTTTTAAATCGCACACAGCACCACTGGCCAGACAGTAAGGAGCCCTCCCGCATTCCCGGGAAGCAAGTTCTCCCGGTCCGGGTCACAGGGCATCTTCTAGAACTAGGGAGAGAGGACGGCTGGGCGGAGACTGGTGGTACCTGGTGAGACCGCGATGCCTGGGCAGCCAGGGCGCTCGCGGGGCCAGGGGGCAGGTGCACCGGGGGTTCCAGGCCGGCGCGGAGCGGTCCGGAGCAGGGGTCTTCAGGGTCGTGGCCACGCTGCAGTATTTGGGCAAAGGCGGCCCCGGGCTGGTGGGGGATGATTGCATGGCTTGGAGACCCCTCTGGAAGATGCAAGAGCAGCCTCGGCCCAGGAGAGGGCGCCTCCCACAGACACCGGTTCCTCCGTGGTCAATCTGCGTGGGGAAAGAAGGGTTGGCTGGAAAACAAAACAAAACAAAACAAAAAAACCTTGAGACTTTAGAGTGATCCGGCTTCAAATCCTGCAGAGAGGCTCACAGCCTCAGATGGGAAACAGCTGGCGTGTCATCTGCTCGCCCGCGTTTCCTATCGTCCTCCTCCCCTGTGGCTGGGACCCCTGGAGCAAGCTCACTCTTGCACACACCCCACCCTGACCAACTGGCCCCCGATGGGAGCCACAGACCCCTTCCCCACCTGGTCCCCACGGGACTAACTCTGGTCGGCTGGTGGAGCTGAGATCCCTGGACCTTCCGCCTGGTAAACTGTGACGGAGGCCGCAGCTGCCACCAGACCCCTGTTTGGGTTTGTCCTTGCCCAAGGCCACAGATCCGGCCCCAAAGGTAACTTAGGAACCCATAGTCCAAAGCTGGCCTGCGCTCAGCCTCGCCCGGCCTCTGTCTAACAGTGGGAGCTCAAGCCCTTGCCCAACAACGACTTGGTTGCCAGGCAGGTTGCCAGTGATGCGAGCCAACAGGGAATTCAGGAGAGTACTGAGCATGTGCAGAGGGGCAGCCGGCCGCCTTGGGAGACTTGGAGTTGGAGGGGCAGAGGAGGACTTGCTTATTCTCCCTCTTTCCCAAGAGACACCGTGAGTGGTCTCAGGAGAGTCTCGGGAGGGGAGGGGGCCTCTACGGAGACTCAAGTTGCTGCCTCCGTCCTGTGAATGCAGACGGCGGGTGGGGAGCCACCGAGTGGCGGAGAGATTCTAATGCCTCACAATTTAAAACAAAACGGGGGACTGCAAGGCGGGGCGAAGAAGCACTTGCTGCACAAGCATGAGGACCCCGCATGGGGGGTGCCCCGTCACTCCAGCAGGGGGGGGAGCACAGACAAGTAGATGCAGGGTCCCTGCTCCAGCAGTCAGTCTAGCGGAAACAGGGAGAGCAGGTTCAATGGCAGACCCCGTCTCAAGAAGAGCAACAGGGGCTGGAGAGGTGGCTCAGGGGTTAATCCTCTGCCTTGCAGGCGGAAGGTCCTGAGTTCGGATCCCAGATCCCACGTATAGACGCCAGGCGGAAGCGGGGGCGGCCTGCGCTTCTGGTCCTGGTAGGGCGGAGCCTGTGAATCCCGGGGCAGAAGGCGGTGGAGGCGTCCATGGTGGTTCGCGAATTCGTCCGTGGTTCTACACATAGACACACACACACGGACACACACACAGACACACACACGCGCGCGCACATACACATGCACATGCGCACAGTTGAATTAATAATAATAATAAAAAGAAGAGCAACAGGAAGACACCCTCCGGCCTGCCCGTGCACGTGTGCACACCGTATGCACCGCGCACACGCACAGTAACCTAGTCGGGGGCATGTTCGTAACAAACGTAACTCTCCTGAGGCGTGCAAGTTGGGCTGTGAAGGACAGACCCTGGGGCAAAGGAACAGAAGTCTAGGGTCTTCTCTCACGGCACCGTCCACAGGAGGCTGGTGTTTCTGAAACAGCCATTGGTCACTGGCCCCTTATGAAGTTCCCGACCCTATGCTTGAAAAACAAACATCAGTGACATTTGAGGGTCTCTGCACCCCATCCATTTCCCCTCCCCAGTTCTTGTTGGGACTGAGGGGTGATGTGCACAACAGGTAAATTGTACCAATCAGACACCCCCTTCTCCTGCCCTTGGGTTTCCACAAGACAATGAGTCTGCAGACATTTGCTGGGAATCTCGGGTTATAGACTTTCTTCTTCCCGGGCATAAATAAGGAGACACATAATGCTGAGAGATTTTGGTCACCTTTTGGGACACAGATGGTATTTCCTGACAAAGTCACAGAGACAGATCTAGGTTCTTGGGCACTCAGCTCAAGGAGCCTGCTGCTCCCTTCCAGTATATCCTACACGGTCTCTTTAATTATTTATTTCTATTTTTTGGTGTACATATATCATTTGTTGAAGATTAAGTCAATTTTCACAGCATATCAAAGACTAAATCTTAGCTGAACATTTGATACTGCAGACACAGAGTGTCTCCGAAGTTTTTCAGAGCTGATCAATATTTTGCTTTTATTGCAGTCATTGCTGAGAAGGCCACTTCATGTAAAAACATCATACGAAATGGTGCAGGTATGTTCGGGGTCATTTCAGAGATGTACTGCCTTTGCGGGGGAAAAAAAAGTCACTGAGACAGAGAGAGAAGACAGGTTATTGGCACCAGTTCAACTCTCCATTTATACGAGCCAATTCCTTCGATTGCTTATGACGGCTGGGGTTGCATCTAAAAGCATCTTGACTGGGGATACTTTCATGAAGCAAGTAGTCAGACTGTGGGCCAGACCTATGGGTCTTAAAGGCTGAGTTGTTGGCTCGCCTGGTTAGAGTCTGAAAAAGACTAATGAAGGCTGATAGTGGGAGAATTATGGAAAAAGAATATTCATTTATGTTAGAAGCAAGAGCACAAGAGAGAAGGACGCATTCACCAGACTGTGGTTTCCTCTGCGAGGGATCTGGGGGTCCTTGGAAAATCAAGGTATGGTTATGTTGGGAGGGGCACTATAGGGAGCTTTGAAACCAAGTGACTACAGTTAAACACCATGGCAACGTCAGAGTGAGCGCCCCCCCCGGGGGCGGGGGGAGGACAGACCGCTAACAACGCCCCAACACAGGCGACGGGTGGAACGGGAAAGAGTCAGGGCAGGTATTTACTCGAACCTCGAGTTGGGGGTTGTCGCAGAATTTGAGGACCCTGGGATAAACAAGGTGTGTCAAATGTGGACAGGCACTCAAGATAAGGAGCCCGGAGATGCGGCAATGAGACCCGGCTGGCAGAGAAGGGTGTGAGAGTGTGGGGAAGCCCTGGCTGGGCTTGGTGACAGATGGGACTTGGGAGCTGAGGGAACAGAAGGGCCGAAGGTAGCCGTGGGTGTCAAAACAGAGACATTTTGAAGGCAGGCCCCAGACGTGGGGCATGGGTTCTCCTTGCAGGGATGAAGCAAAGGCAGGACAGCTGAGAAGTCCCTGGTGTGGGGGAAGCTAGAAGACAGCACGAGAAAGGGCAGCAACAATGGTAACAGCCAGAAGCTGTGGTTATGAATCCTCCTTAGGGGTCAGGCATGGTTAGTCCGCTCCATAAATACATGGGGGAATTGCTGGTTGAAGAACCTAAACATGAAGAAGAGATAGTGTAGAGTGAGGCTTCAAATGGGACGGTGACATTCCAGAACCTTCCTAAGTGCTGTACTAAGCCGCATAAGAAGTCTACATGCAGGAAAGAGATGTATCTAAAATTTTGCTCAGAAGACGACAAAGTTAGAGCTGGTGTCATAGTGATTTTTTACTCACCCCAGATAAATTAAAATCACTCCATTTTGATAATATGACTGGCATGCAGGGGTTAAGTGCGCAATAATCACCCTTCAGACTTTGCGTGCTTTGGAAGGAGCCTTTCACGACCAAGGCGCTGGCCATGTCCTGTGAGAAGGTGGAATGAGAGGTTCGGGGAATCCTAGGGACTCCTGTTCCCTTAGAGTTCTTGTCCCCCAATTTTCATGTGTATGCATGTGTTAGGGTGTGTATGCATGTATGCATGTATGCACGTGTGCATGTGTGTGGAGGCCTAACTGACATCAGGAATCATCCTCCATAACTTTTCCACCTTATTCTTTTGAGGCTGGGTCTCTAATTAAACTCGGGTTTGGCTTATAGTGCTAATGTGACTAGCCAGATTTCTCTGGGGACTCCCAGTCTCTGTCCTTTGGAGCGGAAATTACACACTGGCATTTCAGTAGGACCCGGGGATCCGAATTGTGCTTGTGTAGCACGTGTTTTCATCATTGAGCTTCAACCCTCCCTTACAGTTCTTGAAAGAAACGAGCCAAGCCTTTTCTCAGTCCACGTAAGAGTTTAGTGTATCTGAAGAGCAGGTGTGTAACATCTGGTAGGTTAGCAAGGGAGCTACCGTGGCCCTCCCAGGGTCGCACGGAGGAATCCGAATGATGCTGCAGGAGAACCTATTTCAGGAACTTTTTGTTTCTATTTAGAAAATGCCGAATCAAACAATTCTAAAAATAGGGTCCGTGGGGCGGTTGGCGGCTGCCCCAGGGTCGTTCTTGGGCCCTGCTTGGTCGGGGCACAGGAGAGACTGCAGGTAGTTAATGTACTTGATGGCGGCTCTGAGCGTCTCCACTTTGCTGAGGCGCTTGTCCAGGTACTGCTCGGGCAGGTGGTGGCGGAGCCGCGCGTAGCCCTCGTTGACACACTTGACGCGCTGCCTCTCCCGCTCGTTGCGTTTCCGGATGAAGGCCGGCCCGTAGGAGTACTCGCACCTTCTGTAGTCTGCATAAGGCACAGGGAACGGGAAGGGGCAGGGGTCGCTGTAATTCTCCATGATCAAAGTGTCACTGGAAAAAGGCAGCAACGGCAACTCTTCGGCATAAGGGGCCGGCACGGGGGCCTCAGGGTACAGGTGGACAGTGACCATGGGGTCCAGATAGAAGGACCTGGACAGCGGCAAGTGGGCAGAGTCAGAGAAGACAGAAAGCTTGTCTGGAGGATTAGCGTAGCTTCGATGATCCATCATTTCCTTTTGAACCTAGAAATATAACCGAGTTTATTAATTTGGCCAGATTATAAGGGGGCGATCTGCCTTGAGTGGCCAGTGCTTTAAAGACTTCTGTTTTGATAGTTTTTTTTTTTTTTTTAACTCATTCAGAAAAGTAGACGGGTGACAACAGAGGTTGACCATAGGATCTTCCAAAGCCAGCATGAGCTACATAGAGTTCAAGGTTGGCTGGCACTACATAGTGAAACCTTGTCTCCAAACACACACACACACACACACACACACACACACACACACACACACACACACCAGCTATGGAGGGCTGGGCAGATTGTCCAGTAGTGAAAGCCTTTTGCCTAGCAAGCAAAAGGACCTAACTTCAGATTCCCAGATCGCATGTAAAAATGCTAGGTAGATATGGTGGAAGCCTGTAATTTCTGGTCCTGGAAGGTAGAGTCTAGAAAACCCTACGGCAAAGCAATGAGGTGGAAGAGCAACCCAGGATGATTCCCAATGTTCCCTTGCACCTCCATAGGCACACACACGCAAGCGTACTCTTGTACACACCCCCCACGTCCACCCACTCACACACAATACACATGCATGCACACACAAGAATAAAGGCAGTTGCATATAGTGAGAGGTCCTTGTCTCCCTCCCTCCTTCCCTTTCTTTTTCCTTCCTCTATTCCTGTCTTGTCTTTTTAAAATATATTTTATTTGTGTGTATGTGTGTGTGAGAGAGAGAGAGAGAGAGAGAGAGAGAGAGAGAGAGAGCGACAGAGAGAGAGAGAACGACCATATATGCACCATGTGGACTTCTGGACATCAAAGTCAAGTCACCAGGTTTGAGAGCAGAGGCCTTAACCCCCTGAGCTGTCTTGCCAGCCCTTTCTTTGCTTTCTAAAAGGTGGTGCTGTGTGGTACAGGCTAGCCCGAAGCCCACGATCCTGCGCCTGCCTCAATCTCCCAAGTGCTAGAATTACAAGCGTCACAGCAGCTTGAGAGGATTTTGTTTTCTTTTTCCATTCTCACATATTTGAAAGCATACCTAGTACATGCATGTGTGTATATTTAATGCATGCATGTAGTTGCATATAATACACATGTGGATGTCTCCTCAATTACTCTTTGACCTTATTTTTTTAAGGTGGATCTAAGCAAACCCAGAGCTCACGGATAGGGCTAGGCTCCATAGCCAATTTGGGGAGTCCCAGTCTCCCTTTTGAGGCTGGGATTACTGTTAGGCCACCAAGTCCAGCAGTATTTACATGGGGTCTGGGGATAGAACTCCAGGTCTGTGGAGCTGCACCATCTCCACACCCCAAAGAGGATTTTCAATGATATACAAAACAAGCATTAAATAATATAAAATCACCCTGAGAGATGTTCCTCTTCCAATTCTCTTTCTTCAAGTCTGTGATTACAGACATAACCTTGGTCTGTGTGAATGTATGTATGTCATGAAAGTAGAAGCAAAACTGTTAGGAATGAGGGGGATTAGTGGGAATGGGAAGGGGAGAAGGGGAGGGAATGGGATGAATATGGTCAAAGAAAGTGATGTATTGAAATTTTATGAAGCCCATTCCTACATATAATAAATGAAATGCCAATGAAAAAATAAAACTGACTCTACTTGAATAAAAAAGGGGAATTTCTGTAACTAAAAAATAGTAAGTAAATAATTATACAGATACAGGGATGATCATGGAGGTGTATGCAAATAACTGAAGTCGGGGAAACACGCAACATCTCACAATATTCAAATCCAGGCTAGAGATACGATGAACTAGTTAATGATTGTTCATCCCAAAGCTCAGCTTTCAGGAGCGTGCCTTGCAGACAACCTCGTCTATATTTCCCTAATCTCAACCTCTCTCTCTCTCTTTCTGTCTCTCTCTCTCTCTCACTTTGGACTTTTGGAGACGAGGTTATTGCAGAGCTCTGGATAGCTGACATCTGCTATGTACACCAGTCTGTAATCACGGGCGCCACCTTGACAGTTGAGGGTCTGAGCTCTGGGCACAGGTGTAGAGAGCTGATGGTTGAGTTAAGCCCAGAGAAAACCTGAAGGAGATTGTCTAGCTGATGGGGAAGACCCAGCCCATGGTGGGTGGGATTAGGCCCTGGATAAATCACAGAGAGCTGGTTGAGAGAGTTGGCATCCTTCTGTTCATACTTGGCCAGACATGCTGGTCTGGCAAGTAAGGATTGTCCATCTCTCAGCCGTTATGCAGTGATGGTGTGGCCAGTTCCCTCGGCCCTGGTGTTGGTGCGTGCTCTCCCGTCAAGCTGGACTGAGTACTGTAACTGGACTGTCGTAAGAAAGTAAACTCCTTGTTCGCTTAAGTCGTTTGATGGTCATTTATCAGCAACCATGCAGGCTGACTGCAACAGTAGCCCAGGCTGGGAATTCATGGCAATCCTCCCACCTCAGACATCTTGAGTCCTGGGACTGTAGCATGTGCTAGTATGTGCTTTCTGCTGATTTCTGGAGCATAGCAAAATCTCTACACCTGCATATGTAATGGGAGGCGCTGCCTTCAAGGCCAGATTCAAGTGTGTTTGAGTCTTGTGAAAGGGCCTTTGTATGGCTTCTGAAAAATAAGAAATTCTGGAAACAGAAAGGGCCCGAGCATAGGTGGGCTGGAGGTCTGGATGGGGGTGGGGGTGGGGGTGCTGCAGACTAGGTGAGAAACTGGGAGTCCTAAGAAGTCACCGTGAAACTGACTGGAGAGGAGTCAATGCCAGGAAAAGCTTGCCCTAAACGGGTAAGGGAAGTAAGCGAGATAGAGCCAATTAAAAATCAGAACACAGGATCAGGAAGTGAAAGTTGCTAAATTATTGACCAAAGGACCTGAAAGAGCTAACAAAACTGGAAAAAAAAATGTTCCTGAAAGGGCCTACTTGGAAAATTCCCAAGCCAGGAGTTCTAGAGGCTACAGAAAAGAATGAGCATGCCGGAGGCCACCGAGGTTGGCAAACGAGGCTGCGGATGTGGTTCACAGGTGGATTTAACTGCATGCATAATACCAGGCATCCAGTCCCCAGCAGCGCTAGGGCAAGCGGTGGAGACAGGAGGATTCGAGCTTCAAGGTCATCCTCATCCTCGGCTACGTAGAAAATTCAAGGCCAGCTTGGAGTAATAGGAGGGCACTTGTCTAAGAAGTGAGGGTTGCCAGTTCAATCCCCAGTGCTGCCGGGATTGTTTGAAGCCATCTGAGCTATATAAAAAGTTGCAAATGAAGAATCTGTCTCCATTAATTCTTATTTCTGACAATTGCCTGAATTTTGATCAGTTAAATTAAACAGAACTTCAACTAGGTTCCCCAAAATTTCCCCAAAGCAAAGCAGGTATCATCAGAGCCATATATGTAAAATTTTATGTGGGGACATATTTTTCACCTGAAAGGTAAATAATATCTTGTCTTGACTCAGATGACATCTAAGCAATTTGTATATGCAACAGGTAATTATGTTTCTAAGTTTTAACAAGATTTTGCATGATTCTTAAAGAGCATGAAGAGACATTGATGACAAACTTACTCTATCCAACATTTCCAAGAAGTCATGCAAGAACATTTAATCATAGGGCAACCGTAAGAAAGCAAAGACATGTAGTAATGAAGAGACCAGAAGCCTGGAGGAGCCGGGACGTGCGGGGAGGAGCCAGCGCAGGTCTGTTTCAGAAGGAAGCAACACTAGATGACTAGGGTTGTGCTCCACGGTTCCAGATACACACACAGCTAATAAACATACCTATCTTGGGGGAAATCTCAGGTTTCTGTCTTAGAGCTCTTCTGGGAAATAAAAATGAGACCTCAGTAAAAACCAAAGAGATTCTTGATGCTCCACTGAGCATAAAAGCTTCAGCTTTTATAGATTAAAAAAAAAACTGTCTGGCAAATAAAAAATGAAACTCTACCTTTGTGCATATAATTAATTATGGGGTGTCAGAGCTAGACAGGTCTAGCATGTCTAAAATGCTTACAAAGGCTCTTCTGCTACTTGCTCCCTCCTTGTAGGTTATGAGTTGGTAAGGTTACAGTCTTTACCAGAGCAGGAACAGAACTTGGGTGTCTCGACCTGCCAAGTAAACACATCCCACTTTTCCAGATGATCTGCCATCAGTAAAATCCAGACCTTTCATGGTATAGGTAATAATTGATATTTAAGGCAACAGAATAATCATGTTGATGATCGAATATATCATTAAGCAGTTGTGCCTAGAGTCTCTATAATAATCATGCTCCGAAGTCGCCTCTCCCGGCCACTCTGGAGAAGTGTCTCTTACCTGAGTTCTGATGTTCAAGATGCTGTATTTTGATCTGAGTGAGATTTAACCTGATTTATAGGTGATCCTTTAGTAAAAATATGCAAAGTAGCTTACAGTTAAACAGAACTGCCTGGTTCTGGTTTATCTGCCTTTTCTAATCTACAATGGGGCTGTGACAACATGTAGCAATACTATACTGAAAGGTGTGCTTACAAAATTGGAAACTTGCAACAAATTCTTTTGTTTAAAGGGCAGCCCCATCCCTATATTACTTATACGGTTTTAGATCATAATTACTTATGGAAGGTATAATCCAAAGGTTTATTGATAATATGCTTGTAGAAAATAAGGCAGAACGAAGGTCAAATTGAGCTTGTATTTTTTCAAATAAAAATAGTTTTCTTTGTAGCACAGATTTTTTTGATGTGCATATGTCTAGGCACATGGGTGGATGCAAGAGTGTGTGCAGGTGAGTGTGTGTGGGTGTGGAAGCCCAAGGGTGAACCATCCTCTGGGCTCATCAGGAGTCATCCTCAATTTACTCTTCCACCTTATTGTTTTTTGGGTTCGGGTCTCTAATTAAACCAGCGCTTGTTTATGAGGCTGGCCGGGCTAGCCAGCTTGCTCTGGGATTCTCAATCTGCACCTTCCGAACTAGAATTACAGGTTGGCTGCCACACCAACTTGGCATTTTACATGGGCATTTATTCGGGGATCTGAATTGGGGGGGTCCTTTTGCTTGAGCAAGTTCTCTCTCCAGTGTCTACAGCATAATTCTTTCGGGCAGTGTACTTCAGTAATGTGACCATAAAAGCTGATACTTTTATGTCTTTATTTGTGGCAAAATGATATATCTTTAAAAAATGAACACAGTGGGGACCTGAAGATCCCAGAAGTCTACAGAGTGGAAGGACAGAACTAGTACCTCCTCCAAAGCCCCAAACATGTATGTGCAAGTGCATACTCTTCTCTCTCTCCTCTCCTTAAACAAACAAATAAACATTAAAAACAAACAAACAAGCAAGTGCAGGCTGGCAAATTGGCCCAGGGGCAAAGGTGCCTGAATATTGTTATTTTGTTCTAAGAATCTATTGCAAATGATTGATTATAGCATGTCACACATTATATTTGGAAATTTTTCAGTTAGAATGAAAGCCTGTCTTAAATATTTTATTTTTTATTTTTATTATTTATTTATTCATTCAATTGTGCATGTGTGCGTGTGTGCATGTGTATATGTGTGTGTGTGTAGAACCATGGACAAATTCAGGAACCACCATGGACCGCCTTGTTTACTCTGCCCCGGAATTCACAGGCTCCGCCCTACCAGGACCAGAAACGCAGGCTGCCCCCACTTCTGCCTGGCGTCTATACGTGGGGTTCAGGATCCGAACTCAGGACCTTCCGCCTGCAAGGCAGAGGCTTAACCCCTGAGCCACCTCTCCAGCCCCTTTCTTAAATATTTTAATAAGCATTTTAATAAACCTGGTAACCCGAGTTTGATTCCTCAGAGCTCACATAGTGGAAGGAGAGAAGCAGCTTCTGAAAGTTATCCTTTAACCTCCACGTGTGATACATTCTCTAATAAACAAGCATTTTTTAAAAAGAAAAAAGAAACTGTAATTCTTGGGCTGAAGCTGTAATTCAGTTGGTAGAGTGCTTGCAGCACATGCATGAATCCCTGGGTTCAATTCCCAGTTCCATATCAAGCAGGACACAACAGTTTGCTCATGTGATCCCAGCACTTGGGAGTTAAAGACAGATCACAGGTTCCATGTCAGCCTTGGCTACATTGCAAGTCTGAGATCAGCCTGGACTATACAAGATGTCATCACAAATAAACATCAACAGCGTCAGCAAAATCCTGTGATTCTCTATGAACCGTTCAGCTGACTCTGAGACAAATCTGGACGCTAGGTTCCTTTAGATTCAGCTTTCAAGTTAAGTCTCTGATATCCATGCCAGAAAAGCAGTTTATTCTAGACATTTTCCAGTACTTCAACTTGATTTTGGGTAAAAGCAGTTCTTGGTCTTTGGCCTCTGTGCCAACACAACGCTTTTGAAGTTCTTTCTGAAGCTGAAAGGTAGCCTTTGCATTTCTAGTTTTGGAGGTTCCCCACTTCCCAACCCCACACAAGGGAATTAAATTCCCCTGAGAAGATCGGGGCCACGGAGGAACAGGTTAACATGTTTCTCTGAGGGGCTGCGGTAGGTACCTGCCCAGGCCCTGCGGGGTTTTGCGGACGAAAGTCTTTCTTCTGGTCCAAGCCTGATGAGGGTTTGCTTTTCCCAAGAAGACTAGGAGACATCCTCTTCCATACTTCCTGTGACTCTCGCCCCACAGGTACCTGAGCCTCTTTTATTTATTTTATTTTTTTGAGGATTAAGGTAGAGTTTATTAGAGAAGAGAAAGGTTGGAACTCATGGATTCCAGATGTGGAGTGCCACGAGGGGCTAGGGCGCCGGAGAATTCATGAGAAACAGGCCGTTGGAAATGGACTCATGGCACTTAAGGGCCATGAGGGCTAGGGAGCCCGAGCCTCTTATTTTAAATATCCATTTTTCTCTTTTTGTTTCACAAGACACAATTACTCTTCTACCAGTTGCCCTCCCTGCCAACTATGTGGGCATTCCAGGGATGCAGGGGGCTTCTTAGTGTTACTGCTGCCACACTCCTGTAAGTAACCCTTACCAATACTTGTTAACTAAAAGGAAAACAAGACCCTTATCTTATTTAGGAAAGCAACATAAAATCATAGGCGTTCCAGGAGATGCAGAAAATAAAACAGCCCAAGCTGGCCTCAAAAACCTTGGTTGGACTCCAATCTTCCTGCCTCTACCTCTCAAGTTCTTACTGAGTTTTAAATAGTCTTCATATGTTTCAGATTATAGGTCTTTATAAGGTGTAAGTTTTGCAAACATTTTTTTCTTGGTCTGTGACTTATCGGCTCATTTTTTCCTGACAATGTTTTTTGCAGAAATCTTGTTTATGTATTTTAATTAATTGGCAGTGCTGAGGACTGAAACCAGGGCCTCTCGCAAGGCAGACATTTTGAGATATATCCCCCAGCTGTATGTATGCTTGCATGTATGTCAGACACCGATCTGGGGCCTTGTGTATGCTGGGAAAACGCTGAGGTACATCGCCAGCTTGAAGTTTTCACTTTAATGAAGTTCAGCTTGACAATTATTTCTCCCACGAATGCCAACAGTGTTGTATTCAAGAAATCACCTCTATCTACAGGGAACACAAAGAGAGGAGGAGGGAGAAAAAGGGGTGAGAGAGTGAGATGGGGAGACAATAGGGGGAAGAGACGGGGGAGGGGAAGGAGGGGATACCTATTGATCTTGTACAACTAGGCAAAAATATAATAAAAAAATAGAAAATGGAAAAAAAAGAAATTGCCGCTATCTAGACTTTTCATGTTATCTTATAAAAATTTTGTAGTTCTGCATTTCACACCTAAGACTATATGATCCATTTTAACCTCTGTGGACAGCATGCAGCCTGTACATTCCTGTGTCTTGTGTGTGTAGTAGCCGTGGGTTGTGTTTCAGCTCTATTTGTTGAGAAGGCTCTTTTGTTTTGCTCCTACGTAGAAAGTCAGGTAACTACATTAATGTGAGTCTGTTTACCTAGTCTGTTCTATTGATCACTTGTCTGTTTTTGTGTCCATAGCAACCTTCATTACTGTAGCTTTAAAAGCAAGTCTTGAAGATGCATAGGTTGGACCCTTCACAGTTCTTCTTAATACAGTATGGGTGGTCCTCCTCTTTTTTCTTTCCATCAAACTTTAGAATCAGGTCGTCAATATTCACAAAAACCTTTTGGAATCTTGATTGTGTTGGAAAAAATAAGATATCCTGATGCTCTGTGTCTGAACTATCTTTCATTTATTACTTTGGTTCTTTTTCTAGGAATTCCTACTTTTTCTTTGTCTAGATCTTATGTGTACGTTTCTATTTAGAATTTAATTTGGCAGGGGTTATTAGTGTAAATATTTTTCTAATTTCAAATGCCCCTTGCTCACTCCTTGTTGGAGGATATCAGCTGACACTGGAAACCAGCCTGTCATCCTGAAGCTCTGCTGCCACCATTCATTAGTTTGAGTTTTTTTTCAGTATTACGCAGATGATCGTGTTGTCTGCAGGAAGTCTTACTTCTACCTTCCCAGACTGGGTCTATTTTTTTTCCATCTTATCGTAGCACCTGAGGAAGCATTGAATGAGACCCACATTTTTCTCCTGGTCCCAGGAGAGGGATTCTGGTTTCTCACCTTCAGACAAGCATTAGCTATACAATTTTCTTTGCATCTCTTTCCACACATGGTCTCACTGTATAGCGCATGTAGCTGACCTTGAAGTCTTGAACACCTCCAACTTCAGCCTCCCTGGTGCTAGGGTTAGGGTGTGGTGGATTCACTTGTCCGCGTTCTTCATCTGGCTGAGGACAACTCTCTTTATTCCTAGCTTCTTCATATATATTTTTAAATCATCCCTCAGTTTAGTGGAATCTAATTGTAATGTTTTTTGTCAAGAACAACTCAAAGCATGAACTTTGAATTTTTTTTTCTTGAAACAGCGTCTCACACTGTAACCCGGGGTGGTCTTGAACTGCAGGCAAGGACCCCGCCTCGGCCTTCTGAGTGCTGGGACCATCAGTACACACTGTGTCTGGCTTCAGGAACTATAAATGTCTTTGTTTGTCAGACCCGGCACATGCTTCTTTAGAGGTGCACCGAAGAAAACACACCTTCTCCTTCTCTGCACATGCGCACAGACAACACATCTCAAACTCGAGGAACAGATTAGTGTAAAATGGTCTCACAACAAGTACCAAACGTCCCTGAATACCAGGCTTATCAGACAGCAAAAGGAGGAGAGAGAAAACTAGAACAGACACACTGACATGTGTTTTGAAAATTTTTATTGTTACAGTCCAAAGAGGATGTAGGAAGAAAAGTCAGTTACCCAATAACTGTTAAGACTTTCCAAAGAGAGGCATCGGAACCCTAGTTCTAGTTCAAAGCTGCCCAATAGCTGCCTCTCAACACACTGGAAACTGACCAGTGCGCGCATGTTACCCATCCAGACGGGCTTGGGTTTCAGAGAGAGTTTCTTTATTTTAAGTGTCCAAGACCTTAAAGTTACTGGAAGATGAGGAAGATCACACACTCCAAGACTCTGTCTAGTCGTTAGTGTGAACCAGCAAAGGCCAGTGTGTTCAGGACACACTGCAGCTGACACCACGGGCACCAGGAGTCTGCATGCTGAGAGGAGCCGCCAGGCACTTCCGATCCGACTCACCAGGAAATGCACATGGCCAGCCAGATGGGCGAGCAGTACGGACAGTGCAGGAGCCCGTGTAGTCAGCACCACGAGGCTCACTGCACTGGAGCGTCAAGGACTTTGAAAGTCAAAGGTTATTTACAAGGTCTGCTCAGCAAATGACTTGAGGAAAGTCATGTCAAGCTTTCCCAGGCTCCCTCCCTTCTCCCCCAAAGCAAGCAAAACACCATTAAGACACCTGAAAATTATCTTGAAAACCAAGTTAAAACTGTGTGGTGGAAAAGAGTACTTGCTCCGGGGAAAGAACTTCAAGATAATTTACAGGCAGATTTAATTTTATTAGTAAAAGTCACAAGTAGGAAAAGGATTACTGGCTAACTTGGAACTGTGTGCTTTTAAAAATGTCTCTATTAATACATTAACAAGAAAAAAACACTAAGCATGTAAGTTTGCTTCCAATTTTGAGTCTTCCAATAATAGTTGGTGAAACCAAGAGGGCAGTAAAATGAAACCCAGAAACACTTGGTCATTCCTTTCGCTTGTGTGCCTCGTGTTGGTTTTTTTTTTTCCTAGTCACCTTGAATACGGTTTCCCGTTAGCTGAGGACGACGTGTCGGTCGAAGACAGATTTCCGCTGTTCTTGGACTTGGAGTTTCCAGCGCTGCTGAGCATACTCTACCTTGTTCAGGACGTTGGCTCGACTTCGGGAACGGGCCAGCACATCATGGGCATTTGCAAAAGGCTGGTGATCCTGAAAATCCAGAGAGAGTGTCAGAGAGCGTGAGACCAGCATCCACAAGGCACCTCGCGCCCGGCCCGAGGCGGGGCGGGCACCTCCACGCCAAAGCACAGCAAGCGGCTCGGCTCTCAGGACACAATAGGTGCAACTGCAGCGCAGATGACGGAGAGACGGCGACGGAGGTGTCTGCGACACGCCCCTAGAGTCACTACTTCAGATGTGCTCCCTTGAGGAGCAGAGACAAAGACAGTGTGATGTGCACGGAAGAGAAGTCGGCCCTGACTGCAGGAAAGTCTGTTTTTCTTGTGCTGCTTTTCCCCCCTTTGAGAAAGGGTCCTGCTGCTGCCCCTGTTAGTCAGAATTCACTGTGGAGCCCAGGCTAGCCTCAAATCAGAGATCCTCCCAAGTGCTATAATCGTGATCACAAACATGTACTGCCCACGCCATCTTAAGAAGTCCACTTTCATATGAATACGTCCTTGTCATGAATACAGAAAATAGGACTTTTCCTTGTATCAGCAATACTATACAACTGATGGGAGTCAACCTCCTGACTTCCATGACATTAGAATTGTTTAATTGTCAGCCTGGGGCACAATGAGCACACCAGATGAGTTGACAGGGTCCTAACTTGGTGGGCTTTAATCTCTCCCTGTGCCCTCCGTAACTTCTACACGTTCTCTTGTCTCCTCTTCTGCAGTCTGCCCAGGTCAAGAGAGACAGCTACGTGATCTTACCAAGGACAGATGGGAATGTCTTCCTTCAGCCTCTCACTGCCTGGACCCCTTCTTGCCGAGTGGCCACTGGCTTCCATGCTCACCACTGTCTCAGGAAAGGGCTCCTGAAGGGTCACCCTAGCAGCTTTGAGAAAGCCCGTCGCCTCTCCCCGAAGAGCACAGGGACGCACCTGGATGTTTGTAGCCGCTACACAGGAAACCACCCCACTAATCTACCTGTGAAGGTGAAATAAACACAGCTGCCTGCAGGACAAAAAGCATTCAACAGTAATTCATTGTTTTTGTTTTGCCTCTTCCTTGATCTCTTTTTCCTGAATCTCATGTCAGCAAAGTTTCTAAATGTTCCAACACAAGATTCAAGTCACAAGACACCTCTTAAACTCGACTTTGTCCCGACAAAAGCAACACTGCTCGGCTGTGCATATGCACCTAGACCAGGCGGGAATCAGCATGCATGCAGAAAGCTCTGCATGCCCCTCTGCATGCCCCTCTGCATGCCCCTGACTGCAGTACAGAAGCCTGGGCTGTCGTGAAGCCTGGGTGTGTTTCTGTGGCCACACATTTACTCCGTGCATTTGGCTTCCTGCAAAGAATTTCCTTTCCTTCTTTATCAAAATGTCACCCACTGTTAATTTGACTTAGATAATGGCTATTGCTAATCTGATCGTTTATTTTTTTAACTTTACAAATGAGAATAGACAATCCCATGAAATTCAAAATGTTTCAAAGTTGTAAGAAGGGAACTAAAGAGAGAGGAAGGCTAGCTGGATATGATGATGCACACGGACTGTATTCAACTTCTGGGAAGCAGAGGCAGGAAGGCGGCTGCAAGAGCAAGGCCGGCCAGGGCCACACAGCAAGACCCGGCTTAAAAAAAGGGGGGGGGAAGGGAAAAGAAAAATGGAGGAAAAGAAGAGGAGGAGGACAGAGATGAGCAAGAAAAGGAAGGTGAAAGGATAAATTAGGATTTATTGATTTCCAGTTTTATTGTAGGATTACTTGATTTTTGGTAAGGAAATTAACTGACCCAAGCCATTTACAAGTTAGCACAAACCCTAAAGCTTAGCTTGTCTAACCCTGACTCTGTCATGTCTTCTGACTACACTACAGGAATATAGTGATTCAGTGAACTTGGATATAAAACATTACTCCCATTGATCTATTGTGACATAAACAATATTGGGAAGGAGGATATACTTTATCAGAGTGACTCTCAGTTTCCTCATCCTGTCATCCATGCGTCAGGGTGGGGAACAAAGAATCTTGAGAAACTAACTCGAAAGACAAAACAAACCAGCTAATCCCTTTGGTCAGCTCCCCACCTATCAGAACGAGACTGAACTAGCTGTCCACGCTCATGGGCACTGGCAGAATGCAAATAGAGATTTAGCCATTTCATATGTTTGCTCTTTTTACACTTGATAAAATTACAATGAATACAAAGCATGTTTTAATATACTGCTTTGATAACAGCCATGATGGGTCAAGGACATTTGATACAGCAAATATTATGACTAGTTCCAGCGAACTTAACTCTGCACTGACTTTCATTGGCCTTCAAATGTTTACACGGAACAAAAATGGGAAAAATAAAAATGCTTTGAAAAATTAACACGGCACACAGTGAAGAACTCTTGTCTTAGATAAGCAATGATCACAAAAACTTAGGTTTATTCAGAATAAACTCATTTGTTGAGTTTAAACTTGGAAGCTGGGCCAAGAGGATGAGTTTGAAGGAAATCTTTCTCATTACTTCTCAGCTTTTTGGCTAAAATCAAGAGTAGATAATCTTTCTCTGCCTAGAATCTATTTAACAAATACCCAGTAGTCAGCAAGGACTTTTAAGTGACAAGGCTCTCCATCAGCCAATGTGTCCGCAGAATTAATCACTGATGGGCAAACTGGCTATTGAACATATGACCCCATCAATCAAATGCCTGTCCTTCATGTTTTCATTTACATGTCAGTGTGCCAATTTCTTTTTTTGTTCTGCATGAATTACATGAATATTGCCTATTTCTGAAGCCAGCAACAGATAATTAATGCTGTGAAGGATGTAGGTGAAGTCAGATTATGAACCTATGTATCAACAATCAAAATAGTGTATGCAGTCTCTGACACACATTGTCACGTTACTGCTTCTCAGCTGTGATTTTGCTCTCCTGCTAGAGACACCTGGCACCATCTCTCTACAACAAAGCATCCTTCAGCACTAACCATCTACAATGTCAGATCAAAAACATATGAGTAGGCTAGGAAATGGCTCAATGGCTAAAGCCCTTATCTCTCAAGCAAAGGGACTTGAGTTTGGACCCCCAGTGCTCATGTGAAATGCTGGATGCTAGCTCGTTCTAGCCCTGGAAGATGGAGTCTGGGAATCCCCAGAGCAAGCTGACTGATCAGAATAAGCCTAACCTAATGGTGTGTTCTGGGTTTAATAAAGACCAGGCTCTCAACAATGAGTTGGAAAGCTGATCAAGAATGATTTCCAGTATCACCCTTAGACCGCCACAGGCATGCACACTCGAGTGCACTCATCTACATGCACACACACGTGTGCATGCACACTCAAGTGCACCCTATTTACACATACATGAAAGAAAAAAATTTTTAAAAAGAATACATGGATGAAAATCAACACGGAAGCTTTTGCACACAGCCTTCTGTCCTCCTAGCTCTCTTGAGGCCTCAACCCCGCCATGCCTGCTTTGCGGAGCTTGTGTGGTTTTGGTTTGTTGGAGACAGGGTCTTAAGTACAGTCCAGGCCACACTGAATTTGCTATGCAGCTGAGGATGACTATGAACTTCTAACCTCCTGCTTTGGCTCCCAAGTGCTGGGGTCAGAGTGACAGCTGTGTGTCACCATACTCGGCCTCTATGCCTGTTTCTCCCAGTCTCCAATTCCCTCTGGAATTCTTTAAAAACAACCAGATGCTTTAGCAGGCTAATGTGGGGCCACATGTAATCCTAACCCTTGGAAGCCAAGTATGAGTTTGAAGCCAGTTTGGGCCTACACGGTGAGTGAGGACCCCCCCCTTCAAAATTAAAAAACATGCACTTCTTTTTTCTTTTCCAGTGGTAGGTGATGCTGAGACAGTCCCCACATGTACAGCAGGCTACTCTCCAACTTCTCCTGCACCAGCCCCGTGAGTGCTGGGACTTCAGCTGTGTGTAATGCCTTCCAGTCTATTCTATTTTCAGTCAGAGTCTTGGTAAGTTTCCCAAGTGGACCTTGACCTCATTTTATTCCAGAAGCTTTGAACCTGGGATCCTCCTGCCTCAGCCTCCCCGTACCTGGGCAGCAGGTGTGCTTGGGCAGGACTCCTCACTACGGATGGCAAGCTCACTCTGGGTTTGCCTTTTACAAGTGACTCTTGAAATTATACCAAGTTTTATCCACTTTCAGGAACATAGTACAATAAAATCAAAAGAAAAATATTTCTGAAGAGTAAATTATCTCTAATATTTAAATAATGGAAAGTTCAGAAATAATCCCAAACATGATATTGATAAAACTAATGATATAATTCTCTAAGCTATCTAAATAAAAAGCTTGTGATCAAGTCAATTTTCAGGGGTTTTAAAATGAAGTAATATTAAAACAAAAAAGGAGTCCATGAATCAATTTATATATTGATCATGCAACTATATGCGTGGATAAGTGTTATAAGATAGGAATATCTACAGCAATGACTATTTTTTTCTACAATTAAAGAAAAATATCATTTTTTTAAAGCAGGCAGATACAAGAAATAGAAATGAGTAAGTTATCAACAGACAAATGAATGTCATGGTATTCGAACTTCCCTTTGGTCAGACTGCTTGCCTTCTAAACAGGCGATAAAGACAAGCATTCCCAGGCTGAGGAGAAAACCAGCTCGGAGGCCTGTCTCCATGCAACAGGGCGAAGTCTTACGGAGCACCCTCACCAAGGCTCATCCGTTACCCTGTCATACTGACGGCTTTCTAGAACAATTTCCTCTCAAGAAGACACTCGCTACAACTAGGATGTTCTTTGCTTCTCGGGATGAGGATGTGCTCCGGCCCTAGAACGTCAGCAAGTGCAGGTGCAGTACATCACGTGACGACAGAGACTGGCCGTGAGCAGCTAGTGCAGCTGGGAAACTTACCCCAACATCATCATCGCTCTGGATCAACTGTGAGTGGCCAAAGAGGCGCCTCTTCAGGACGGGCTCAACGAGGGTCAGGTAAACCATGTACAGGAGGAGGAGGCCCAGAATGGAGAGGTAAATTATAATGGTAACCTAAAAGAAAATGAAAACAAGTTACGCTTCTGTTCAAGCCCCCAAAGCAGGAGTTTATGTGACAGGAGTTGCACAGCAGTGAGCAGAGCTAACACTAAGCATGCAGGATTCCTATGCTAGTGGATTTTGACTCAGGAAACTAATAGCGCTCCTCACCACTGTTATTTAAGGGAAGGGGAAGAAGCATTTTGCTTTGGAGTCTTCGTGTGGGTCACATGTCACCAGTGCAGCACAGCAGTTGTTTTCTCAGCTGAACATAGTGTCCTAGATTCACCACCTCTGCTGTCAAAACAACTTGCGGTAATCCTAGCAGAACATGTCGCTCGGGTGAGTTTCGACAGAATACTCTTTCAGATCAATGGACATCTACAAAACACTTTTTAGGCCAGCATCCGCTCAAATGGCTCTGACAGAGCAGACAATACCCACTGATGGCAAAGACACGGAGAAGTGGAACCCTTATGCACTCCCGGCAAAATAGTACAACAACTCTGCAAAATAACCTGGCCAGCTCTTAAACAAAGGCAAATTTAACTAAGGAATTTTTCCAAGAGAAAAAGAAATACAGATCTACACAAAGACATTTATGAAGTATGATTCATAATATAAATCTGGAAACAATCTAAATATTCAGTAGCTGATAAACAAATAGTCATATAATGGAATGCTGTTTATCACTAGAATGAAATACTGATACAAACTAAAACTTAAATAAAAAATAAAAAATATTATGCTAAGGGGATTCTATTTATATGACATGTTAAGATGTATACAGACAGGAAATTGAACAATGGTTAATTGGGACTAGGGGTAGAAATGTTTTAATTGAATTTTAAAAAGTTCTTTTAAGGCCAGCAAGGTGATTTGGTGGGTAAGGTACTTGTGGGTTACCCGGTGAACCCGAGTTCAATTCCAGGAGTCCGCATGCTAGAAAGTCAAATTGTCCTCTAGTTTCCATACATGTGCCACGGAACATGTGTACAGCCCCGATCCCTCCCCTCTCAAATAAAGTATCAGGGCCAGGACTGCAGGTCGGTGGTCAAACACCGTATTGCTCTGTTCACATAGAGAAAGGGAGGTGGAGTGAAATGACTGCAGAGGAGAAGAGAACAGAGCACAAACAACAAAAACCCAGTGAAGAGATGGATTCTCCACAGGCCTGATCCCCGCCGGCTGGCACAGGGGCTCTCCCACATGTCAGTCACCCAGCACCCAGGTGACCCAGGGCTGAACCCCTCTCACCCCCCAGCCTCATAAGGAGCCTTTTTTTTTTTTTTTTTTAAATATGAAGCACCACAAGAAAAACAAAATTGAGAGAACCATTCACCACCATAATAAAGTAACTGAACTCAGTAGAGGTTCGAATATTGAGTTGTCCACACTACTTCCTCCAGGAATTAAGAGGTCCAGAAGTTATGCTAAAATAGTTAGAATACGTGTGTGTGTGTGTGTGTGTGTGTGTGTGTGTGTGTATCAGAGGGCTGTGTGTCTCTGTGGAGGACCAAGGGTGACTTTGGGAATCACCCTGGATTGCTTCTACCTCCTTTTGCTTGCTCTGGGATTTCCTAGGCTCTGCCCACCAGGACCAGAAATGCAGGTCACCTCCATTTCTGTCTGGCATTTTTTATGTGGAACCTGGGATCTGAACTTAGAACTTCCTGCTTGCAAGGCAGAGTCTTAACCTCTGAGCCATCTCTCCAGCCCTACAATAATTCTCAAATATATAATTTATTCAAAGGGTTGGGAGGGCAGGGAGAAGAGAGCTTAATGATGCTGTCTCAACTAGCCTTTAGCATAGGTGGTCCAGAGAGAAGCCAGGACATAGCTTTACAACATGCTAAGTAAACCTAGCACATTTTTTGTGCCACTTCACATATCCATCACAGCCTAGCCAATCCAGAAAACAGCTTGGGCAAACATATGGGAAGCAGGACTGTTAGTTCTGTTGGGGGAAGTTCAAATCCTCCTGTCTTTGAGAGAGAGAGGGGAGAGAGAACAAATGAGAGCGAGAGCGAGCGCACACGCACGAGAGAGAGAGAGAGAGAGAGAGAGAGAGAGAGAGAGAGAGAGAGAGAGAGCGAGCAAGCGAGGGAGAGCGCGTGTTTCACCTTGATGGTGACCGAGCTTCTCTCTTCGTATTTGCACTCGCAGCGCAGGCAGTATGCTTCCACGTCGGGCCCCCGCACAGGCATGGGCTCCACCACGTGAAGGCAGTCACTGAAAGCACAAGGACAACACTGCTGAGTCCACTTGACATTTGACTCTCGCTGCCACAGTGTCCCTGAACCCCACTCGGGGAAGAATGCACGGAGCAAACGATACAGCAAGTGAGATCGTTTCCTCTCTTGGCATCAGCATTTTGGTAAGACTTAACAGTCTAAGAAGCGCAGAATAAACACACACATAATAGTTATGTATTTCTAGGCTGTTACTGTTAACATTGACAAAGTGCCCCCCAAAATCACAGATATAATATAAGCTACTTAATAAATCAAATCATATATAGACTTTTTCAGTTACCAGGTAAAACTACTTTAGATGTTTTAAAGTGACATGGGGTATTGTTTAAATATAAGATCATCCTTTTGTTAACTGACATAGTCACTTGATGTGTGTGTGTGTATGTGTGTGTGTGTGTGTGCGTGTGAGAGGCTGACACTGGGTGTCTTCCACTGCTGCTCTTTATACCTTACATTTTGAGACAGGTCTCTCCCTAAGCTCATCTAGAGCTCACTGACTGGCTAGCCTAGCTGGCCCGAGAGCGCTGGGGAGCCCCTCACCCTCCTCTGATCCTACCCGCGCCAGCACACGGACAGCTTTTGCGCAGGTACTGGGTAGATACAGGTCCTCGAGCCTGCACAGAAGGTGCTTTACCAACGGAACCACCTCCCCAGTCCTAACGATCTTGAATTGCCACAGCGTGACACACCAAGGCTCATCATGGAGAGGCAAATTCTGAAACTCTGGAAAGTGAGCCCTCAACAAAGAGCCGTCTTAGTGAACAAGAGCACTGAACAAGCAAGAACGAGACGAAGACAGCAAAAAGCACTTTCTAAATAAAGCTGGAAGAAGTACATAAAAATATGATCCAGTCAGTTTGTATAAAAAGCAATGCTATCGAAGATATCTGTCCTCATAAGTCATCAATCCTAGGAAATAAAGGTGACTCTTCAGCTATTTATAGCCAACCACTCTAACCACCTTCAGCCACAACAGGAAAGCTGTACTGTCCCATCAAGTGACATCAACTTATAAATATGAAAATGTGTAAAATATTTCAGGGAAACAACACCATTAAATCTAAAATTCCATGCCCTTAGGTTTAATACACATACATGTGGTTATGAATCATGAGTGTGCGTGTGTGTGTGTGCATGCGTGCACGTGTGAAGGTCACGGGCTGACATCAGGTATGTTCCTCAGCCATTCGCTACTTGCTTTTTGAGACAATGTTGTCTTGGAACCTGGAGGTCACTGATTCACCTAGACCGACTGGCCAGTGTCCTCCCCTAAGCACTGAGGTTACAGAGCTCGCCCCTGCAGCAGTTCTTAGATGTGCGCCAAGGATCAAACTCAGGCCCTCATCCTGTGTGGCAAGCACTTACTAAGGACTGAACCATGTTCCGAGCCCCTCACCCCCACTGCCATGTCTCGACTAAGGTCTCTTGCACTATATAGCACCCTGTCTCGTCCCCCCATTCTCCTTGGGATCACTCAGTACTCAGGGTTGTCCTTTAACCTATCAGAATACATTTTTTTGTGTGTTCTTGTTGCCAAATGGCACAAATGATAAAAGTTTAGTTATCTGTAAGAAATAATTCAATTTGAACAAAGTAATGAAAAATTAAATCCCAGATGATGAGTACAGTGGGGTGTGCATATAACCCCAATACTTGGGAAGTTGAGGCAGGACAGAGAGTTCACAGCCAGTCTGGGCTAAGAGAAAGGCCTTATCTTGAAAATATAAAATCTCCTTGGTAGAATTTCATGTAACGTTAAGGCCCCACAAATCATCCCACAAAAATATGTGATGTCTGTCTAAGACATGAAGCCGACCAGGCATGTGTCAGGCATTAAAGGGCCAGGGAGAAATTCCCTGGAGGAGTTGTCCCTCTCAGAATGAAAGCGCTCCCCAGCCCAATACCCAGGAGGTGCCGCTCAGGCCACAGGGCATCAGCAGCCGGAAAAGCCAAGGATCCAGGTCTCTGGCCTTCTGGGCAGCCCGCACCTCTGGGAGCCGTGGATAAGGCTCACATTACACTGGTTCCTATCTCAGGTTCCTAAGCCATGGTCGCAGCACCTGAAGATGGCTTGGGAATCTGAGTGCCAAGGGAGCCCTCCACGTCCTCTGAGAAAAAATGTTAGTGACAGAAAGTGTGGCGTGCAGAACAGTATGTGCAGCAAGTGAGGGAAGGACAAAGCGGAAGGAAAGATCAGAACTCGGTCCAGGGGCCTCGGGGTGTTTTCGTCCTTGGTGACATGGAGGTGAATGAATGTGGGCCATTCCCCAGAAGCTCATGTATTTAAATCCTTCATTGATGTTTGGGAAGATTTAGCAAGTTTAGGAGCCTTGCTGGAGGAGACCATGTTATGGGCCTTGAGTTCGGGTGTCCCGTCCTGCTTCTGCTGGTAGCTGCCTTGTGGTCAGGCTCCACGGAGAATGTGACTTACGTCACCTCCAGCTGCTGTCAGGCAGCCACGCTGCTTCTGCCACGATGAACTGCAGCTCCCCTCCGGAGCCCGACGCCGGAAAAAACCCCTATTCGCCCCTTAGGCTGGTTGCACAAGTGTCTGTCTCACAGCAGCAGAAAGAGTAACTGCTACTGAAGGATAAATTAAATTTCTGTTTTAAATGATTTATTTCATAATAAATATGAATTGATTTATATTAAGTAACATCAAATCTTTTTTTTATTATTTATTTTATGTGTATGTGGGTGTGTGTGTATCAGAGGGCACTGTGTGTCCCTGTGGAGGGCCCAAAGGTGATTTTGGGAATCATCCTGGATTGCTTCTACCTCCTTGCTTTACTTTGGGATTTTCCAGGCTGCTGCCATTTCTGCCTAGTATTTTTATATGGGATCTTGATCTGAACTCAGAACCTTCTGCTTGTGAGACACAGTCTTAAGCCCTGAGCCATCTCTTCAGCCCCACCTCTTCAAATTAAAAAAATGAAAATATGCAAAATATTTCAGGGAAGAACCATTGTTAAACTGAAAACACCATGCCCTTAGGTCTAACACATTACTATAAATATGAGAAAGAGAATTTTTAAATATTTTACTTCTCGTAAATATAAATTAGGATGCAAATCTGAGACCAACTAATTTAGAATTATTTTTAATTCTGAGCCTTGATAAGAATCTTTATGAAGCCTTTCTGAGAAGCATAACTGCACAGTAAAAAGCATTTTATATTTATTTAACTATCATAGGAAGTAGAAATAAAAATATCCAAGTCATATAAACAGGAACCATACTACAGGATTATCGAGAGTTGTATATTAAAAGGCTCTGGTCTCTTCCAGCGTTGTAACTCCTCGTGCTAATCACCCTCCCACCTTTCTTTCTTCCTCTCTTCTTCCTTTCTCTCTGCATGAGTACATGTGGGAGATACGTGTGTGTGCACGAGTGCTTAAGGGGCACGTGTGTGCATGTACGAGGGGCATGTGCGCGTGTGTACAGGGGCACGCGCGTGTGCCTTGGAGGTCCAAGGCCTCGTTCCGGCCGCTCTGTCCCTTGCTGCTCTGCGCTGGTGCGGAGGCTCTGCCTTCCGGGACCAGAACGTCAGGCCGCAGCTCCCTACCTGCCCAGCATATTTCTGTGTAATCTGGGGATCCCAAAGGTTTTAACCCCTGAGGCATCTCTCCAGCCCTCTGCTTCATTACTAAGGCATAATGTCTGGATTGAACCCAGAGCTTAGGCTGGCCAGCCGGCCTGTCCTGCTGATCCCGTCTTGGCTTCCTAACTGCTGGATTCCCACTGGCTGCTGCACGGACCGCATGCGCCGGGCCACCTCTTCAACACATATGCATAATTTCTAGTGAAGTGTATTGAATACTAGGGGTAATAATAATACTCTGCTTAAAAATGAATTTTTGAGGGGCTGGAGAAATGGCACAGGGGATATGACTCTGTCTCACAAGTAGAAGGTCCTGAGTTCAGATTCCAGGTCCCATGTAAAAAATGCCAGGTGGAAACAGTAGTGGTTCACACACACTTCCGGTCCTAGGCGGAGCCTGGGAAATCCCAGAGTAGAAGAAAGAAGGAGATAGAAGCAATTCAGAATGATTCTTGAAGTCACCCTCGGTCCACCACAGAGACACACAATTCCCTCTGATCATTTTAAGAATGAATTTTTGAGCTTTAATTTTTTTAATATAAGAAAACTGAAGGTTCAATTCATTCTGCATACTTCCCCTCTTCTAAATGAAAGAACATAACAACTGTTTTCTTCTTGTGAAGTAAAATAAATCTGTCACTGTGAACTTCATCTATTGATTCAATCTTTTTATTATTATTATTATTTATTCAACTGTGCGCATGTGCGTGTGTATGTGCGCGCGCGTGTGTATGTCTGTGTGTGTGTGTGTGTGTGTGTGTGTGTGTGTGTCTGTGTATGTGTAGAACCACGGACGAACTCGCGAACCACCATGGACGCCTCCACCTCCTTCTGCCCCGGGATTCACAGGCTCCGCCCTACCAGGACCAGAAGCGCAGGCCGTCCCCGCTTCCGCCTGGCGTCTATACGTGGGATCTGGGATCCGAACTCTGGACCTTCCGCCTGCAAGGCAGAGGATTAACCCCTGAGCCACCTCTCCAGCCCTGACTCAATCTTTTTTAAAAGTATGGGGCTGGAGAGATAGCTCAGGGATTTAGACTCTGACTCACCGGAGTTCAGATACCAGGTCCAACGTAAAAATGTCGGGTAGAAACAGCAATAGCCTGTACTTCTGGCCCTGTTGGGTGGAGCCTAGGAAATTCCAGAGGGAAGCAAAAAGGAGATAGAAACAATCCAGGATGATTCCTGAAGTCACCCTTGGTCCTCCACAGTGACACAGTGCCTCTGACACACACACACACACACACACACACACACATACACACACGTCTTAAAAAAACAGTGTGGAGTGACTAGAAAGGCTATGCAGGAGGCTGAGGTAGGATTGAAGGATTGAGAATCCCTGGCAAACCTAGGCTACACCAAGACCCTGTCTCAAAACAAAAAGTAAGGACACAGGGAGGAAGAAACCAAAACTGAGGAAGGGAAGGAAAAGTTGTGTAGGGCGGAAGCTGCAAGAGGCTGATTGTGACTAACCAATAAACAGCAACCTAGATAGGGCCCGACTGCTTTAGAAACCGGGAAACACCTCCCCCTAGTGCCAAAAGGATGAAATTATCTTGAGCCAAACCAACAAACCTGAGGTCTGACCACTCTAACTTTCTCGTTTTGAAGCAGCTCTTCGTTAAGAGTTAAAGCGAAGAGCTGGACAAAACGAAAGCCTCGGAAACCAGAAGGAATTCACAGGCACTGGAGCTTCCAGAATCCACCAATCATGATTCCTGCCTCCCCAATGCCACTTAAAATTTCCCAGGGAACATATCCCTGGGAACATATCCCAGGAAAAGACTAAAAGCTTGGGGAGGGGGAGAAAAGAAAGAAGGGAGAGAGGAAGAAGGAGAGGGAGAGAGAGAGGGAGGGAGGGAGGAGAAAGGGGGAGGAGGGGGAGATTCTAACTAAGCCTTGCTTGTTTTAAACTTTCTTTTCAATATTGCCAGTTTAAATAACCAGAGATGAACAAATTAAGGTTGGTCCTGTCTCATCAAAGAATGATAAAATGTTAATGAAAAGATTAGCCAAACATTTGAAAAGTTCATTGCCATTACTGATAAGAAAATAAACTGATTATATGTTCATATCTTTGGAAAAATTATAAAAGCAATTTAAAGACTCATTTGAGGGCTGTGAACAATTCTCAGTGGTAGAGGGTTTGTCTAGCATTTATGGGCCCGAGAAGAAGCCTGGAGAGCTGCTGGTGGCCGGCCGGCCGGTCAGTCAGGTTTCCACCATGGTAGGATTGCCAAACCGCCTGCGGGCTGAAGGGCTCACCATCTTGGCCTTGTGGGTAACACGCACCAAATGGGAGATTCTTACATACACAGTTCCTTCCCTTTCACTCCTGAACCACCTGCCTCTTCTTAAAAATGTTGTTATTATTATGTGTTTATCTGTTGGGGGTGGGGAACATGTGCCTTCATGCTCGTGGGGAAGTCAGAGGACAATGTGCGGGGCTGGTTCTCTGCTGTCATCTTTGTGTGGCTCTGGGAATGGAACTCAGGTCGTCAGGCAAGGATCCTCACCTGCTAAACCACCTGACCAGCCCACTCATGACACTTGTAAACAGTTTCCCATATTTGGCACTACGCCAGCAAAGCTTACAATTGTGGTTGGGGAAACTGAGGTAAGAGGATCAGAAGTTTGAAGCCAGCACAGATTACAAACAAGTTCCAAGCTAGTGTGGACTATGCAGGGAGACTCTGTATCAAAAAACAGCAGTGACAACACCCCTCCACACACAAATTTACAAGTTGTAAAAATTATAACCAGATAAAAGAGGCTTAGCTTACCTTTCAGACAGCAAGGTCTGACCAAAATTTAAAAGTGTGTACAAGAAAGTAGCTACAGATAGTTCAAATACCACAAACTCAGCCCCATCCCCATATGAAACCTTCTCAATATGCAATTTACTCTTTTGGCTACAGTATTCCTTTAGGTTTATAGCATGCATGCGGGATCTTGTTCTGACTTTTTCAAATAGAAGATGAATTTGACACAGCTTAAAAGGAAAATGATATCTTATGATAAACATCCTGAGCTAAAAGCAACAATCATAGAAAGAAATGTGACAGGTAATTTGCTGATTCAATACTTACCAATCTTTTTGAGATATGTTCTTATTATAAATATGCCCAGGATTTTCTTTATAGGGGGGACAGATACATTTACATCTGACATCTTCGGAATTCTGTAACCAAATGGAAACAGGATAAACTGTCTGCAATTTACTGTCAACGTCAAAAAAACAAAATCATACAATACATCTTGCTAAGCATCCTGTCAAATATTCTAACTTTGAGAGACACGAATTTCTAAAACCCACAAGTCCTGATCCATGGCTTATTATAAGCATTTATGGATCATGTGACAATCAGATTGTTAATGTTATCATCTACCTAATAGCAGAGAGACACACAGATGACAGAAATGCTGACTACAAAAGGATCGGGGATGAATCAAGTTAAACTTATTCACAATTCTAGGCTGGGGATGTGGCACAGAGGTAAAGCAATCGAGGCTGTGATTTATACACACACACAGGAGGGAACAATTCTTCCAGCCACTCACTCTCGCTTCATCTTTTGTAAGGAAGGCGCTGGCATGGATTAAAGGGGTCAACTATGGAAAGGGTGAGGATTTAGGATGCTCAGCTCCAACTAGAAAAGAAGTACGTAAGGCAATAGCTTGGATGTGGCTGCGAGGTTCGGCCTGTTGTGCTCCAGGAAACTTTGCTTCTGATTCCTGGTTGTCAGAGGGCACCTAGCAGAAAAACAAGTTTCACCAGGCAGAGGAAGAGGCGATAAAACACTAAGCAGGGAGAGGAGATGCTTCCTCAGCAAGGAGGAATTTACTTGAGAAGGGTGTGTTTCACTGTGTTCCCCGGGGAATCAGTCCACGCTCCTATACCACCGAGAACTGTCTGCCAGAGCTGACCACAACTTAGGACTCCTTAGTGTGGGTTTGCTCTGTGTCAGACCCTGAAGCAAGCCACATGGCTCCTATCTACTGGACGCATCCTATCAAAGGGAGGCTGACAAATAGATCACGTACAGATCTGTGTATCATTACATACTACATAAAAGGAGAGTGCATGACACACAGAAGATGCAGGCAATGTTCGGAAAGCCAGGAGATGTGCTGCTGTCCCTGTTTCTGGGGACATCAGAGATATTTCAAAAAGAACCTCTGACCAAAACATACGCTTGCCTGTGATCTCCTTTCCCACCCTTACATTTAAAGTAAAGCTCCTCTTTAAACACACACACACTTACTTTTCTGTTTTCTCATTATACTGTAAATTGCTCTTTTTTCAAACCAATAATGAGTTATCTCAAGGAGGAGGAAGCACAAACACGTCTGGACCAGGTGCGCTCTTAAGCACCAGGCAACAGCTTGAGGGGCCCAGCAAGGTGAAGAAATAGAATAGTGGAATAGGAAGGAACCCCCTTATAATTATCAGGAAGAGTATGCCAGAAAGGCTGTGGGAGGGGCGGCATCTGGGTAGGAGCATCGAGCCCCCGAGCCCCCCAGATGTTCTGGCGGCTGCTAGGACTCTGCTCGCTGGCAAGGGGATCGGATCGGGGATGAGTTGAGGGAAGCTAGTTCCAAGCGGCAGGGAGGATTTCGGGGAGACCGGGGCTTTCCATCTTTAGGGCTGGGAGCTGGCCAAGGGTGGGGGTGCAGTTGATGTTGCTTCAGGTGGAAGGTAAAGGCTCCCCGAGATGGGGAGGCGGTGACGTCTGGGAGGGGGTGCAGTCGGGGCTGGGAAGGGAAATGTCAAGAGGCGGATGGGGGGCGTTGCTGCCCCGGCTCTGGGCACCGTCCGGGCGAGGACCCCAGCGTACGGCGCGGGAGCCGCCGGGGCCGCGAGCCTGGGGGTCTGGACGGGGCGCGGGTGGCAGCCCCCCGGCGTCCGCGAGGCCGGGCAGGAGGAGCCCCCGCCGGCAGCCCGGGCGGGGCGGGACTCACCTTGGCGGCGGCTGTCAGCGGCGGCAGCAGCAGCAGCGCGGCGAGCGCCAGGCAGGACGCGCCGAGCCCCGGGCCCGGCCGCGGCAGACCCCCGCGCCAGGGGCTCGCCATCGCGGGGCCGCCGCGCCCCCGCCTCAGCGCCGGGCCGACAGCTGCGCCGGCTCGGCTCGGGCTCGGGCTCGGGCTCCGGCTCGGCTCCGGTCGGCTCGGCTCGGGCTCAGCCGCCCGCACTTCCGCCCGGGCCTCCGCGTCACCCGCCGCGCCGGGTCAGCGGCAAATAAGTTCCGCCCCGGAAACGGTTCCCGGTGCGGAGGGCCCGGAGGCTGCGCGGGCCGGGCGGCCGGGTGGGCCGCGGCTGGCCGTCTGCGCCCCGCTCGGCCGTGGGCCGCTCGGGTGGTCTTTCCCCGGCGCCGGAACGTTCTGGAGCCCAGGGAGACCCCCGGGAGCCCCGGGAGGCAGGCGGGGCCTCCGGCGCCCACGCGGAGCCGGGGACTTGCACCCCGCGAGGCCCGAGCCCAGTGGGACCGGCGCAGGGCCGGGGCCGGGGCCGGCCGAGCATCCCCGTCGGAGGGTGGGGGTCGCCTCCGCGTGGGGCACGAACCTACGGCCCGGCCCGCTGCTCACGGCGCCCGCTCGGCTGCTGACTCTGAGCTGCCCCGTGGGTGCGGCTTCCACGTGGGATCCAGCGCCTGCTTGCAGCCCGCAGCTGCAGGCCACCGAGCGGAGCTGGCCCGGGTCGGGCTCCCGAAGACGTGCACTTGGCCAAAGAACCGCCCCAGTAGCATCCTCCGCCCAGGATTCCGGGAGGTGGGGAAAAGGGGCGCTGTGCTCCAGTCAGGCGGTCCCCGTTCAGGCCCGCTACCCTCCCGCGTGGAGATCGGAGAGCACGGAGTGGGTTCCTGGGGGTGTCGCCCTCCGCAGGTACATTAGGAGCACCCCGCAGAGGGGGGCCGTTCAAATATCGGTGCAGACCCTGCGGGGAGTGAGCGTTCATCACAACCTCTAGACATTTCCTGAATGACATCTGGGAAATCACTCGGCTCAGGGAATTAAATTTTATGAATTTAAAAGTCTTTCCTGTGATCCTTCTTTTTTTTTTTTTCCTTCTGCAAAACAAAAATTGTGTTTTTTTCTAAATTCTACATACTTAATATATTGCAAAGATGAAGAAAATTATTTCAGTTAATGGGTTTCATGCTAAATAATTTACATGGGCTTCAGAAGAGCTGTCATAGGATATTTGGAACAGTCCTTTTCCTAAGGAAAAAAAGTTAATTATTTGCATTGAGTCACGTTATTTCATTAAAAGAGAGGAGCAGAAATCTATGGCAAAATTGCCCAATGCGGCATTTACCTGCTATAATACTTCTGCCATTATTCAAGTCTGAGAATTACCAGTCGATTTTTTGTCTTTATCTAAAAGTGGTCCTTCCCCAGTTGCTGAAAATGTTTTAATTCTTGGATAGAGTGTCCTCGGTATTTTTCTACTATAGAATTTTTTTTCTAGTTTTACATGCATATTGAGCACTTACCCTGCCTCCTTCCTTCCATAGCATTTCCCCCCCAGGGTTCTTGTTGCTGCTAGGCTAGAACCTAACACGGTATCTGCTATTGAGTTGAACATACTTAGCTCATTTTAGTTCCAAATGGCAAATGGTGTCCCACCTCAACCACAGCAAAATCAGTAGCTCTGCATGTCTTCTTACCAGTACTCGTAAGATGCCTCGTGCTGCTGAATTACCAAGTCCTGATGGTGTCCTGCTGTCCAGAGGACTATCTGAGGATGTCCTGGTCAGCATTGCATCGTGGGTCGAATTGCTTAAAGCTGGTTTAGTAACAAATTTGCGTCACTTTAGGGCTATCTAGATCTGCCCTGTGAAGGCAATGCTTATCCTTTGCATCAAGCCTCATCAGCCTCCTATGATCCTTCAAGACAGTTTTCAAAGCCTTCATGGGAGTACAGGTCTGGGCAAGAGTGGCTGTATTGTCTCCGTCTGACAGGGTGTCTTGGGAATAGGCCTCAGTGTTTTGCGCAAGAAGAGTTATCCCTAAATTTAAGGAAGTCAGAAAATTAGGAAGCGGAAGTGCAGATAGAATATATATATAATTTTCCATTACATACATACATACATGGATGATAGATATATGTATGTATATATATATATATAATATGTACATATGGAACTAATGTGTCTGTGGCCAAGGTTTTGCCAGCTATCTGGAGCCTTCACTTCCCTCCAGTGATCACTGAGTTCTCTATTTGTCTTTTTGTTCTTATTCCTACACCCTGTCTTAGTCAGGACCACAGGGGGCGAGAAATGTCCTGTGTACCATCACTGATTGTACATTGCCACCTAGTGGGAAGTTGTGAGAAAAGTGGAACTCTGAGAGTAGTTAAAGTCATGAGTTTACCCAGAGAATCAGACGTACTGTCAGTCTAATCTGCTAATTTTCTGGAGCTCTTTAGAATTAAGACCAGGGCTGGAGAGATAGCTCAGGGATTAAACCTCCACAGCACAAGCAGAAAGTCCTGAGTTCGGATCATGGATCCCACATACTAGGGAGTCGCAGTGCTGTGCGTATCTGATGAACTTATTCGGCCTACTTAACTGAAGCATTGTAGCCCTTCAATCAACATCTCTTCTTTCTAACCCCAGCCCCTGGTAGCCACCATTCCACTCCCAGTTTCTGTGTGTGGTTGCTTTTGATCCTACAGAAGTGGAGTCAGATTGCGTCTGTGTTGTGCCAGTCGTCCGGGGCAGCACTTTCTTGTGCAGCCCACCTCCTTAAACGTTTCTCTATTTGAAGGAAAGAGTGTCTTATTTCTCCAAAAATGTTTCTAATGTTTTCTTCTGCTTTCTTTAGGTTGAGTTTCTCAGTCCTGTTTTTTGTGTTTGAAGCTTAAATGACCTGAAATGCCTTAGTCAGTCATAGGTAAGAGTGAAGCGCTGGGTTTCAGTGACAAATGGCCTGCTTCCCATGCACAATTCCATGAGTTCGATTCCTGGCACTGTGAAAAAGAGAAAGGACCACATGATATGTTCGTGGATTATAATTAGTAGGACATATTACAGTTGTCTTTCTTTTTTGAGACAGGATCTCTATGTAGCCTTGGCTGGCCTGAAACTCACGTAGGCTGCACCTAAATCTGTAGCAATTCTCTTCCTTCTGCCTCCTGGGGACTGGGACTCCAGGCGCAGGCTACCAGTTAATGAACCACAACCAATTTTCTTCCTCCCAAATGACAGAACTCCTTTGAGAGGTAATTATTTTGTGGTGCTTTGGTCTTTTATATACACAAGCACACTACTTAACTATACCTGATTAATTCCATAAGATGAGAATTTGGTTTTTTATTATAACAAAAGGTACGACTTTATTCTTTTGATAGTTTCATACATGTGTATGATACAGCCATTTTCCCCCCATATACTCTATATTATCCCCCTTCTTTAAAATTTTTTTGAGATGTGCTGGAGAGATGGCTCAAGCAGATGCCTCTCAAGCAGAAGGACCTGAGTTCAGATCCCAGGTCTCATTTAAAAACACCAGGCAGCAATGGTATTGGTCTGCACTTCCAGCCCTAGTGGGCAGAGTCTCGCAAATCCCAGAGTGAAGCAAGAAAGAGGTAGAAGCAATCCAGGATGATTCCCAAAGTCCCCCTTGGTTTCTATAGAGACACAGTGCCCTCTGATACACAACACCCAGGCAAAAATAATAAAAAAATTAATTTTCTTTAAGAGCATATGAGCACATATAGTTGTGCATGTGTTAAAGCTGATGTGTGAAGGTCAGAAAATAACTTTTAGAAGCTAGCTCCCCTCTTACCATGTGGACTTTGCAGACTGAACTCAGGTTGCCAAATTTGTACACAGCGCCTTTATCCACTGAGCTATCTCACTGGATTGTGGATTTTGGGAACGAAAAAGTTTAAAGGTGCCGCTTTAAAAAGTATAAATGGGGGTTGGGGATTTAGCTCAGTGGTAGAGCGCTTGCCTAGCAAGCACGAGGCCCTGGATTCAGTCCCCAGCACCGAAAAAAAAAAAAAAAAAAGATAAAATTACAAAAAGACCAAAAAAAAAACAAGGGAATAAAAAGTGTAAATGGAGGGCTGGAGAGATGGCTCAGGGGTTGTGACTCTGTCTCACAAGCAGAAGGTTCTGAGTTCGGATCCCAGGTCCCACATAAATCAAAAACAAAATAAAAAGTATAAATGGTGATCAAGCAATCTCCAACTATTAAAGAGATCTTTTGGAAAGGGAGGCATGTGTCTCTGGAGAAGGCTGACTAACCTCTGGCTGCTAGTTTGGTAGCCAATATCCATTGAAGTACTTAAGTACTTACACAGTAGATGCTGTTCTGGGCAGTGTATGTACATCAGTCAACAAAACCAGCCGCTGGCAGAGGCGTGGGCAATAACTTGCAGAGTTTAGGTATGTGCTCAGGCAAGAAAACCAATATAACGGTTTTGCTGAGAGTGGATGTAGGGGTGTTTTAATTATTTCATTAATGAAGCAGAAATCAAGGTGATCATCTCACAGAATGAGGACAAAAGTATTAAACTTTAAGGAGAAAGGATGTTATGAAATAATTCAGGATGTAGCATATTTTTTTAGCCTATAGCAAACCCTGTGTACAGTCCACAAGCTAAGGATAATTTCTATACATTTTAGTGAGATTTCATTATGAAAAGCCATTTGAATGATGATCTTATGAAGATGAAATCAATCTTCTCCCTTTCTAACCCTCTCCTATTTGTTAGAGCTAAGTATACATTTCCTTTTCTACAAATATTCATTTACACATTGCTGATTGACCCAGCATGAAAAACTGTTCTCAAATATGAAGACTTGGGGTGTACCAAACCTTTTACATGGATTCTTAGTAAATAACTTATTTCAGTATTATTTTGTATGTGTGTGGGGGGGAGTGGGTTAAAAGCACTTGAATATGTGTGCCTGTAAAGACCCAAGGGTAACTTCAGGAATCATCCTGGATTGCTCTAGCTTATCGCTCCTTCTTGCTTTGCTTTGGTGTTTCCCGGGCTCTGCCTTCCAGGGCCAGCAGTACAGGCTGCTGCCATTTCTCCCTGGTTTTTTTTTTTTAATTTTTTTTTATTTATTCAGTTATGCGTGTGTGCATGCATGTGTATGTGTGCACGTGTGCATGTGTGTGTGTGTGTGTGTGTAGAACCATGGGCGAATTTGGGAACCCCCATGGACGCCTCCACCTCCTCCTTGTTTACTCTGCTCCCGAGATTCACAGGCTCTGCCCTACTAGTACCAGAAATGCAGGCCGCCCCTGCTTCCGCCTGCAAGGCAGAGGCTTAATCCCTGAGCCACCTCTCCAGCCCCTCTCCCTGGGATCTGAACTCAGGTCCTTTTGCTTTCAAAGCAAAGGCTTAACCCCTGAGCCGTCTCTCTAGCCTCATTACCTCAGAGCCAAGCCCACTGAGATTCACTAATTTGCCCAAAGACAGTAAGAGGGGCTGAAAAACTAGCAGCAACTGAGGAACCAAGAACTACAAGAACTGGTTCAATCAGACTGTCCTTGGGCTCCCCGTCTTCCAGGATGGAACCCTGTTATATAGACTGACAAGCACACTGAGGGGAAGATTTACTTTATTATTACATCAGTGTCACAAATAAACCCAACACAGCAGAACACTGAGCAGATAAAGTGTCAACACAGAGAGGCCCGGCGGAAGGAGGGAGGAATCCAGCTCATCCCCTCCATGCCCTAAGCCCGAAGAGGTGTATCTACCACACAAGAGGGCAGCCAGACACCCACAGATGCTCTCAGCTAAGGAGCGGGAAATTGTAATAGTAGCGTCTATGTCAGAAAGTAATCATTTCTCAAATTATGCATAGAATGGCCATTTTTCAGACTTCCTATAGGAGAGATGAACATCTAAATGAGAATTGAGATAGGTTTGCTACTACTAACTACTGCTTTTCCCCAGAAATACAAGGGGTAGATACTTTCTCCCACAGCCTTAGAGACACTAGAATTTTCTGATTCTAGGAAAAACTGATTTACCGTCCTACTTTGCTGGTGTCCTAAAAGTAGACTTAAGAGTTCCCTCATCAACTTCAGGGAGACAGAGGCTATGAAAGTAATCAACTCAGCAGTATTTAAAAAAGGTTAATAAACCTCAAGTGGGATTTGAGATGCCTCTGTCAAGCTTAGGACTTGAAATAAAATGATACGGTTAGAGAACTCAAATGACTTGAATGTAGTGAGGGAGCTGTGGCATGCACAGGGCCGCTCACCCAGGTGTCTTTATTCTATTGGCCATGCTGATTTTCAGAGGCCAGAGAAACACTAAAGCCTCGTGATCATCCCTCTGACCCACAGTGCTGGGCTCAGCACGATCAGCCGCATCCTTGCAGAGCCGGGAATTCCTGGTCCCACTCAGTACACAGGAAATCTAAATAGTAAACTTGAAGGAACCCGCGACACTCCTCCCCTGCTGCCGAGTGTCCAGGCTTTCGCGGAGGGAACTGAGGCGTGAAGCCGGCTGTCCTAGGAAGCGTGGAAGGGAGCAAGCCCCCCCCCCCTGTAAGGAAGGGGCCAGTCCACACACTGGCTGAGGCTGGCGGGTGGTCCTAGATCGACCCTGCCCAGCCTCGGCGCAGCGTCCCACTGATGGCTATGCTTCCTTCTAGAAGTGGCCTAGAGGAGAGTGCGGTAACTGACTGCTCAGTTGATCATATGGGGTCATCAATTCCTGGCCCTTAGGAAGCTTCTTGAGACCCAAACATTAAGAGTTCTAAAGAACTGTTTGGTAGGGACAGAAACAATGTTAGATAAGAGAGCTGGTGGTACTTGACAAGATTCAAAGTGGGATCCATTAAATACCTGAGAACTACTGCTATGAACCAAAGGTAGACTTGTTGGCTATTTTTCTGACTTCCTCCAATACTTCCATGACTGAACTCGGGTGTACGGGAGTGCACTGTATGAGCCTGTCTCTGCCTAAGCTAACACTCTAGGAAAAAAGAAATCTTCAAAAGCCCATGATTGTCCTGATTTAGTGAGAAGGCCAGGAAACACTAGTTGCACAAAGTTACCATCACTGTACCCGACCACAGCTTGGGGTCCCCAACCCTGACCTCCTGCCAGATTTAACTCTATTTCCACCCTAGAAGTTTCCAACATGTGGGTCCCTATCGATTGCTGAATCTAATTAGTCTTCTTTCATAGACCTATTTGTTGTGTTAGTTTTTTGTTTTTTAATTTTCTATCCCACTTCCTGTTTCCAGCTCCCTGAGTCTTTGCTATAGGCAGAAATTCTGACTGGAACTTGGGGTAATGAATGTCTCATGACAATTAGATTATTTACTAAAACCTTCACTGGTAGCTCAGGGATTAATATTCCTCTGTCTCTGGTTTCTTCCTCCTTGCAAAGTCCCAGTAAGGGATGACCTCATCTTTGTATCTGATTTCTCTGCGCTCCTCTCCCCTCCTCCCCACTGGCAGATACAACTCAAGATCTTGTGCATGTGATAAGTCCTCTGCCACCGTCACATCCTCAGGCCTTGGACCACTTTGCTTTTACGTAGCAAGACGAGTGCTTAAATGTTAGTCTTGGGCAAGGAACTTTTAGTGGGCTTGGCGCACAGGAAGGAGGGATACCCAGGTCTTCTGGACATCTTGCTACAATGCACACTCTTCCCCTACTCTGCATCCTTTGCACTGTCACCTCTTTGCCTTCCTGTAAGGCTTGGGAAACAAATGAAGCAGCACAAAAGCCTTGACTGAGAAGTCAGGCTTGAATTCTAGAGCCATCTGTCACTGACCTATGTGAGTTCAGAGAATTCACTTGCTCTCTTGATGTTTAACAAAAGGTTTAGACTAGATGACCTCTCTGGGTTCTTTCATGTCAATTCAAAATGGAGAAACCAATGATTTCATTAGAAGAGATTCTAATTTCAAGATATAAGTTCCTGTATTTGAAAGGAAGTAAAAGACTCCTATTTATTATATATTTAGCTATTAAAAAAGCAAGTGTATCTATGGAGAGATAGAGCCTGGCAGCCCTTATACTTGACTAATAAAAAGCAAATTCTTGGAGAAGCAGAGAATAGGCCACAAGTGAGACCTGGCAGTGTCGAAAAGGGATATAAATTAAATTATCAAAGGTGAAAAACAATGGCTAGAACCAGACAAGATCTCTAAGCACAGACTATGGTCTAGGAAGGTCTGTGAGGGAAGGAGCCACCGCAGGATGTACTGGAGGGAATGACTTGGTCCACAGCAAGTTGCTACTGCATCTGGTTCAGACCTAATTTTCTCCACCTGTCAGCCTGGTGCATGCGCCCTCGCTCAGGCACGCTGAGCTGAGGCTGTAGTTATGCCTCTGAAGTGCTGAAATGAGAAAGAAACAGCAGAGGAAATAAGAGCAAATTCAAAGAAGTCAGGCTAGCGGCGAGCTAACTTATGCGTATCCCTATGTTCCCAGCACACAGGCCTAGACAAGAGGCTCGTGAATGCAAGGCCATTGCGCTACGCGACGAAACCCTGTCTCAAAATGCACACATTCACAGGCACAAAAAAATTAAAACCACTATTTAAAGCCGCTTACTTGCTACACTTCTGTGAGTTATCACTGCTTATTCGAGAATGTGGGCTAGTTTGTGGGACAGTGCATTCCACATGTGAGAAGAGTGCACCTCTGGCATGGCTGCAGCCAGAGCAGGATGACTTCATGCTGTCTGAGCATTTTCCAAGGCACGAGATGGCTCTGGCCAACTTTACTACTCACTTGTCTTCGCTCGAAGAAACTGTCTCTAGAAAAGGGATTTCTTCTTTGTCTGTTTTCCCCATGATCAGGCGGTGCTTATCCAGGTTTATGATGCACTGAAAGGAAGGAGAATCACTGGTCACTGTCAACAGTCCTCCTCTGGGTTCCCACGTAGGAGGACCCCGGCCTCTATCAAAGGGAAGTAGAGTCAATCCTACCTTCAGGGACCGAAGCGTCTGCAGACCAAGAGACAAATTTTTCTCGTTATCCTCTAATAAAAACAAAAACAAAATTAAAGTCCAACCAGTTCCCTGTTGGCTTAGAGGCCACCCTACTGATTCTAGGTTAACCAGCCCAGTATCCAGCCCCCCCCAGCCAGCCAGCCAGCCAAGAAATAAGTGTTGAGCATGATACTGAATAATTTTCTCAAATCATTATAGTAACAAATGATAAAGCCAAAATTCAAACCCATGTCTTTTTCAGTCTAAATGACAGAGGCCTTTATTTAAAACAATAACAACCCCTCCCCCACAAAAAACCAGGCATATCGAGTAGTGTAACACAGACCACACGAGGACAAGTGCAGAAGAAGAGTGGAAAACATGGCACTTAAAACAGCAAAGGAGTAGGAGGGTCTTGGTGTCATTAACAGTTCAGGAAGAGCTGGGGAAGGTTTTTTCACCTTAAAATTCAATTTCACATTAAAATGCTTGTTTTCTAGTGATTTACACACACACAGGAATTTTTTTCAGCCACAGAGAAGTAATGTTATTTGCAGGAAAATAGATTTAACTGGAGATAATCTTATCTGTGACTTAAGTCAGTCTCAGAAAGACAAATATATGTTTTTCTCTCATTTCTAGGTCTTAGATTTCATATACATATATAAAATATGTATTATTTACAGATGACATAAAAGTAGAGGTAAAACAATCCAGAGGAACAAAAGATGCGAACAGGAAGGGAAGAGATGAGAAAAAGAGGGTATGGGGGGGATAAGCTCAAAGTACATTTACATACGTGCATGAAAGTAGCCTCAGGTAGGGCTGGCAAAGCTCAGCAGGGAAGGTGCCCGCTTGTAAAACCTAATGACATGAGTTCAATCCTCAGAAGCCCTCATGGTAGAAGGAGGGAACCAATCCTCCCCCCATAAATAAATAAAAATAAACACATGAACTGCCAAACAATGAAAATATTTTTAAATGGCCTCGTGTAATGCAGTATAATGTATTTTAAACAATCTAACAAATGGGGCCTGCGAGGTGGCTCAGCAGGCAAAGGCACTTGCCACTGAATCCAATGACCTGAGCTTAATTCCTGGAACCCACATGATGGAAGCGCAGACTGGGCTCTTGGGAGCTGCTCTGACTTCCACGGATGCTCCGTGGCACTCACCAGGCCTCACACACAAGGTAAATATATAAATGTAAAAATATTTTTAATTTTAAAAATGTTTTGTTTTCTTGCTCCACAAATTACTTTCAAGTTCCAAATTCCTTTTTCTGACGGTCTGTCAGCATGTCAGAATGTGGTTCAGGACCCATCTCGTACTCTGGAGGGCAAAATTACAGCAAGTTGTGCAGCACAGAAAGACGGGATTCTGAAACGTCAGTATCCCAGGCTGATCTTACTCACCAACCACAGCCGCCGGGCAGTCCAGGCGGAGGGAGCCCATAGTGATCACCAGGTGCTCAATCTGACCCACCACTTTGAGGTGCCGGGGTAGAGAAAGCCTTTCTCCATCATGCTTGTAAGATTTGACATGCTCCTTGAGTCTGCACAGAAAGACACCAGAATCCCATGGGCCAAGGTTTCTGACCCACGATTAGAACTCTCTAGGCATTTCCTAAGGCTCATTGATTTAAAAAGAAAGAAAGAAAGAAAGAAGAAGAAGAAGAAGAGGGAGGCAGCCAGCTTATACTTACTTTATCCTTTGTTCAAGGAAGTAAAAAAATAACCGAAGACTCACGTCCTGTTTTCAAAAAGCTTACATCACCACCTGCATTTGTGAATGAGGGGAGTTGACACATTCAGAGAACTCTTTCCTCACATCCCCCAAGTATGTGTGAGGCTGTTTAATTAACATGTCTTTTTACCTCATCTGTGGGTAACATATCAGAAGGGAGGTTAACCCTAATTTTAGAAGATGCTTGGCCTTATGTCGTTCAGCAATGTATTTCCATCAGCTTGTGTTTGGCTGTAAGGTGAGTGGGGGACGCGCCTAGGTGTAAAGCACACTGGTGTCACCAGGAGTATTATAAAGAACATTCTCATATATTTGACTTGCCTTCACATGGGAGGAATGAACAGAACAGTACCAAGGTGTCACACAATTACGTAAGCGATTGGACTAGCTAGCGCCCATTATGGGTTGGTGGATAAATACTTAATTATACACTCTCTGTGCCAGTTCTTCTGCTTTCCTCCATTTCCTCTCTCAGTGTCACAGCCCATCCAAAAGAAAACTAATTGCAGTTTTACAGATGGTTATTAATTCCTCTGAAATCATGGCAGACTGCTGCCTAATTATGCACCAGGACAGTATTTGTCTTTCTGGAGCCATGGTATTGTACCATGGCTCGTCTCACCACATAAAAAAATGCCAAGATTCTTCCCACAAGAACATTTGAATCATGGCAGCCCTCTCACCCCGCTCTAAATAGCAACTACAAAACCCACAGAGTCAACCTCAGAGAGTCGTAATGTTGAGGGGAGGACAAGGCAGACACAAGCAGGTCAGCAGCACTGTCACTGATGACACAAACGAAGTCCCACAGAAGCCAACCTGAGAGCATGGATGTCTCAAATGGGCCACCTGTCTGTCTCAGGCACTGTTTCATTACAAAGATCTGGTCTGGGAAATGATTTACTGAACTTAGGAATAGAGTTATGGAAAATAATATTGGGCTGATCATACTGATTCTGGTTAGATAACTTAGCGTCCAGCGGGTACTTTGGAAGAATAGGAAGAAGGAAGGAAATGACAGTAGCAATTGAGTAAGGACATAAGTTACAGAGCAGACGTGACAGTTAATCTTGGGTGTCAACTTGACACACCTGGCTTTAACTAAAATCAGCTGAGACCACCTGAAGAGATTATCTGGATCAATACATTTAAAGTACAAAGACCAGCACTGAATCCGATAGGAACCTCCCTAGATCTGACTGGAACTTCCCAGTAGCGGACCAGACAAAAGGAACCACAGAACAGAAGACTGGGAAGAGTCTACAGGATGTTTGTAGTAATTTAGCCTGCCTCCAGCTTCAGCCACCAGCCATGTCGCCTCCACCTTGAAAGACTGTTTCTCCCCTCTGGAACCATAAACTGAATAAATCTCCCTTTCTCTCTTCGGTTGTTTGGCTTTGGGTGTTCTCTCAATAGTTAAGAGTCACCGTTATAGGGCTTTCTTTGACTCAAAGAGAACCCAGCAGTTCTGCCTAGGTATTTCTTAAGAGTGAGCAACGTCCACCAACTACATCCCCGCACAACAGGAAGTCACTTCTAATCTGCTATCTGGTGGGTCAGAGAGATCCTATTTAGTCATTCCAGAATCTAGAGGTCTGTTTAAAATTTAATAGGGGGGAGTTAACAAAAACCCCAAGGCTTCTTGGAATTCTCCCAGCTGCCTGACAAATCAGTGGTGTTCTCTTTTACTAAGGATTCTGGTTTCAGCCTTGAAGAAAACTTTGCATGTTTCTCTGTTTCTGTGGAGACACTTGAGCATCTCTAGCATCAAACCAGATTCAAGTCAAGTGCAATGAATGACATCTGACTTACACCCAGCTACTTACCCCAATCTGTCCACACAGGCTGAGGAGATGAGATTATATTGACAGCCTGTGTCCACCACGGCTTTCAGGCCCTTTCCTGCACACTGTGGGAAGGAAATACACTATTCAACAGGTGCGACGGAAGCAAAAGGGCAGAGACAGAACAAGCAAGCCGCAGATACCGCACGAAAGACACGTGCTACATCTCTCTTGACTGGCCTTTTTCTTGCTGAATCCAAGGTCAACAGAATACTCTCGAAGGACTTCGGTTGTTTCCCTCTATATACTGAGTATTACGTACATAATCTCTCTTTTTTACGGTAGTGCCCAGGACATTAAGCATGCTAGGGAAAATTCTATAACTGAGCTACATTCCCAGCTTCTTTTGAAAAGTCACATGTCCGCTTGGAAACCCATGAATGCTTGGTTCCTTCCCATGGATGCGCAGACACATACAAATGCTGCATACGACTCACATATGGATGGCACGACAACAACCACCGTCTACAAAGCTACGAGAGAAGGCCTGCTATCAGATCACAAAGGGCCCCAATTCCTACTTTCCAGAAAAGTCTGGAAAAGCTGTTCTTTGAACATTACCTGGCAAGACACCAAAATCATGTCATCATCTTCAGACTTCTTCAGCCCCTCAGACTTAGCCTGATTGAGTTTGCTGGTCTTGGAGGCCCAAGGGACTCGACTGCTTCGGAGCTTAGACAGGTTGGTTTCCATGAGGCGCCTCTGCAGAATGTTGTGAGGTTGCTAGAGGGGCAGAAAGCAGAGGCGTCTTACTGCCAGGCCACTCCCCCCTCCCTCGGGTCCACGGGATGATGGAGGAATCTCACATAACTGAGCCCCACTTTGCTTCTTAATATTGGACTTTGGTGCTACTGTCAGAGCAGGTACTAAAACCCAATGTGTCACCTGAATGAATGAACGAGCACAAGAGACACTGGGAAATGGGAATAGACAATGACTACTCTGTGGCTCCAGAGAACAGAAAGGCCCTGCTGATGTCTTCTGCCTTCCTCCCTTTACAAGAAGAAAGTGACCTTACTATGGAATAAGTGATCTCTGCATTTTCCCAGGTGACTGTAAATCAGTGCCTTATAGAAAGGGCAGCTCATTGTCATGGGGTTGAAGAAACTTGCCTAGCACTGGTAGTCAGAAGCTTTGCGTATTTCTATGCAAGTCCTGTTCCCATACGGTTTTACTTTTTATACCTACTCTGCGGAAGCCAAGTTGGACTGACTGTTTAGCCTGCGAAGTGGCCAAGGTGGCTCATAGAAAGGGAAGACAGAAACTCGGTGCTGAGTCAACCTATTAACAGAGACATTATGGAATCTACCAGAACCCACAGGAATCCTCCTCAGTGCCACATCCCATACTATTATCTACTCTTTCTCCTCTTCTTTTTCCTTCCCACTCTCTTAATAAAGCAGAATGTAAGGTCATAAGAGGGAGAACCACTTACCAAGAAGAGAACTTAACAGACCTTATTCCGTTCCAGAACACCTAATGTTAGCATGTGAGCTTCTATAGCGCTCAGGGAGTTTCTAGGACAGACAGTCACACTCCTCTGTTAATACTCCAAGTGACCTTCAGAAAACTTAAAACACCTCTCTCTTTCTCTCTCCAGCTTAAGACATTTCTTGAAGTCATCTGACTGGAGAAATTTCTATACACCAGCACCTTATACCCACTTACGATAACATTATGATAAACTCTTAAAGGATAGAGATTAGCCTCATTATATCTAATGAATACCATATTCCTCCTATGATTCTAGGAGGAAAAATTATTCTCTGAAGCCCAGAGTCTAGAAGGTTCTAGAGGAGATAATACAGGAGGTCTTCATATATGCGACCTTACAAATTTCTAAGGAAGAAGGCAGTCAGAACCACGATTCACTATAACCCCAGGAAGGTGAAGAAATAGATCCTCAAAACACACCGTTTTTTGGCAAAGCTGGTTCTAAATTAGTGCCCTTGGGGAAAGGGAAAGAGAAGCACTTGTAAAGAAAATGGGTTTCTTAAGTTGATAGGGTCATTAAAAGTGCTAATTCTGTAGTTTTGTGATGTGGTACCAGAGAGCACTTTGCTCCTTGACGGAAAAAGATTTTCATTCTAATCTCTCACTAATAAGGTTGGGCTCCCAGCTTAAGCCACACTAATGCAGGACACTTATTTCTCTCAAGTTCACACTCAGCTGAACCAATTTAGACAAACATCTTCAGAAGGCACTTCTGAAGCTAATCTAGAGCTTGCCCCTCCTACACTGCTCCTGTTTGAACACTTTTATTTGATGCTCTTGATCTTGCAGGAGCCCAATAAAACAATGAAAAGATGAGAAAATGAGGAACGTTCTGAAGTCATTCTCCATACATGTCAGCCTTTTGCATTTTTCCCCTTCCTTCTGGATCCCTGTTCTGCAGGCTAAAGAATATACTCAAGATCCCGGGGTCAGCAAGATAGCTCAGCAGATAGGACACTGCTTGCAAGCCGGAGACCGGAGTTTGATCCCCAGAAGCCTACACAGTCGAAGAGACCTGATTTCTGAAAGATATTTTCTGATCTCCTCCTTTGTGCGAAACATGTGTGGCATATTCTCTCTCCTTCCTCTTTCTCTTTAATCTGTCTCAAATAAAATAAATATCTGAAACAAAAAAAATACTCAAAATTCCTACATGTGTAAAAAATCCCACAAAACCTCATATTCTTCCTCCTGATCTTTTCTTTCTCCAATTGCAACCGTTGTTTGGCATACCTGTGTGTGTGTGCGCGCGTGTGCGCGCGTGTGCGCACGTGTGTGTGTAGAAGCTGATGTAAGGTATCTTGTGCTATCACTCTCTACTTAATCTTTTTTTTAAATTTTTTGTTATTTATTATTTATTCAATTGTGCAGGTGTGCACATGTGTGTATGTATGTATGTGTGTGTATGTATGTGTGTGTGTAGAACCATGGGCGAATTTGGGAACCACCATGGACCGCCTCCACCTCCTCCTTGTTTTTACTCTGCCCCGGGATTCACAGGCTCCGCCCTACCAGGACCAGAAACACAGGCTGCCCCTGCTTCCGCCTGCATCTATATGTGGGGTCTAGGATCCAAACTCAGGACCCTCCGCCTGCAAGGCAGAGGCTTAACCCTGAGCCACCTCTCCAGCCCCCTCTACTTAAATCTTTTGAGACAGGGTCTCTCATGGAATCCCGAGTTCACCAACGTACTATGTGGGCTGTGAAAAGGGATCGGGACATGAGTTTAAAGACTGGAAGGGCCCATGCAAACCCCAGTATATATCATCAGGAAAAAAACTAAAAAGGGTGGTTCGTATCACTGTCAACTATCATACATGATAGATTTCCAAAACTTCCAAAGGAAAAATATAACCCAAACACACCAAAGATTAGGAACCAGAATAAAAGAGAGTCCTCAACAGGAACAATGACTGCAAAAAGACAATAGAATACTCTTTAAAAGCTGTCAAATGATAATTACAACTTAAGAACGTATTTCCCACTCAGCTCCAAGAAGCTACTGAAAGATATTCCAACAAAATGAGAGCATAAGGGGGGCACACAGAATCCAAGAAATAAAGGAACTGACAGAATTAAGTGAAAAAAAATTCTGAGAATTGTATTGAAGGAAAAATCTAGGATGTAAGTTGCTCAAGCCTTAAGAGTAACCAATTCAAAATAAAATAAGATGGGGGGCTGGAGAGATGGCTCAGGGGTTAAGCCTCTGCCTTGCAGGCAGAAGGTCCCAAGTTCGGATCCTAGACCCCACATATAGATGCCAGGCGAAAGCCGGGCGGCCTGCGTTTCTGGTCCTGGTAGGGCGGAGCCTGTGAATCCCGGGGCGGAGTAAAAACAAGGAGGAGGTGGAGGCGGTCCATGGTGGTTCCCGAATTCGTCCATGGTTCTACACACACACACATACACACATACATACACACGCGCATACATGCATACGCACACAATTGAATAAATAATAAAAAAATTTAAAAATTTTTAGAAAAACAAAATAAAATAAGATGGGATTTGAGGATGTCTCTAAGGATATTCCAAAAAAAAAAAGGACATGTCATCTCTACTTTTAAGTATTTGGAGGAAAGTTAAAATTTTACATTGAAAATGAAGAAAAACCACAAGGAAATTAATTTTGGGAAAGTCAAATATATGACAAAAGAAACATTATAATATATTTGACTGTGAATAATATAAACATCATTATAATGTACACGATGCACACATTGGAATTTAGACAACAACTCTGATAGTTAATCGTCAATGTTCAATTGACAGGATTCAGAGTCACACACCTCTGGGCAGGTCTGTGAAGGTGTTTCCAGATGGGTCTAACTGGGAGGGAAGATCCACCCTGAATGTGGGAAGGATTTCACAGAATTCCTCTCCTCTCCTCTCTCTCTCTCTCTCTCTCACACACACACACACACCTGCTTCCTGCCTGTAATGCAGTATGACCAGCTACCTCAGGCTCAAGCTTCTGCTGAAATGCTCCCCACCACGAAGGACTAAGCCATACAGTACACGTGGTTTCCCGGTGAGCCCACATTAGCGTGCTCTTCACGTTGCTTTTGTCGGGTGTTTTGTTACAGCAACAAAGAGAGTAACTAATGCGCTAGCTTAACACCTATCTTCTAGTATCTGCTCCTCTACTTTGTGCATTTAAAGTAGCAATCATCTCAAGATATTTGAGCTTGTAGTAGATACATACCTCAGTTTAATTAATTAGTTATGGACATTTAGATGTCTTCCTCGTGTTTGTTATCAGAAATTCTGCCCCAGTGAATTCAACATTCCTAGCTGGCAGGATGGCTCAGTGAGTGAAGGTACTTGCACAGGCCTGACTCCTAAAAAGTTGTTCTCTGACCTCCATATGTATTCATGGCAAGAGTGGCTGCCTCTATCCTCTCCCACGATAGAATAAATCGATTAGAAAAATTCAGCATTCCATTTTTCTTGAAGCTCTCTTCTGCCTGGCTTTTAGAACCACCTTCTATTTATCCTGTTTGTCTTTTTTTATTGGTTCCTTTACCATTGTTCATTTTTAAATATTTTTCTAACTCTACATATTCACCATGGACAACTTTTTATTATTTATTTTTGTATGCATGCCTGTGTGTATGTGTGTGTGTATCAGAAGGTACTGTGTGCACCTGTGGAGGCCCAAGGGTGATTTCGGGATCATTGGATCTTGGATCATTCTATCTCCTTTTTGGCTTACTCTGGAGTTTCCAGGCTCTGCCTCCCAGGGCCAGAGGTGCAGGTCGTGGCCATTTCTGCCCAGTGTTTTTATGTGGGACCTGTGATCTGAACCCAGGTCCTTCTGTTTGCAAGGCAGAGGCTTAGTTAACCCCTGAGCCACCTCTCCAGCCCACCATGGACAATTTTATCTGTCTTTCATTGAATAAGTTTCTTTTTTCATAATGCCTTGATCTGAAACCAACATCTCACTCTGAAGTTTTAGGGTTATAGATATAACTATCTACAAGCCTCTCTGTCTAGATGTTCATCCTTCAACATTAACCTGTCCCACTGACCTTTCCCATAAACTTGGATTTTCCCCCATCTTGGTGAGTGGAATTCTACCTTCTCAATAGCTCATACTTTCTTCTTTATTTCTACTGTTATTGCTAAATCTTTTTTTTAACTCATAAAAATAAATATTAATGGAAAGATATGAGAAAACAGATATTGTTAACATACATGACGGGATTGGCATTTACAAACATTAAATCACAACTATGGGCTGAAGAGATGGCTCAGGTGGTTAAGCATTTGCTTCACAAACAGAAGGATTTAGATCCCAAATCCCATATAAAAATGTCAGGTAGAAACGTGGTTATTGCTAAATCTAAGCCAGCTGGATCAACAAAAAATCTCTAATTTAGCATGTAGGATCTTCTATTAACTACACTCACCCTCCTTCCCAATTGTATCTGTTTAATTATCTCCCATGAAGGCTTTCTACTTCAGCAAATTACTACTTGTCCCTTATTACCTTGGGCAAATCGCTAATCTCCCTAAACACTATTCTCTCTAAGCCTTGCTTTCTCCATCACTGATAAAAGAGTCTTATGCCCTAACTTTGGTCAGCTTTAATCTCCTGAATTACTTCTTTCTGCCAACCTTAGCAGAGAGCACTAGCACCCACTCATTTTACTTTGTTTTAGTCTGGTTTTGAGATGGGTCTGTGTTGTCCATGATGGACTTACACTCTCGGGCTCAAGGGATTCTCTCACACAACCTCCCATGGAGCTGGAACATGTAGTATGTTGCCACAGGACCCTGCTCATGGCCATTACTGGTTTTTATCTTTTCATACTTACCCAATAACTGTGGTCCTTTCTCCAAATCACATTTGGAATCAGTTTATTTTTCCCCATCTTTACTACCTCTAATGCAACCAAGCCCACATCATGGACCATCAAGATAGCTCAGTTGGTAAGGTGTCTTTCTCACAAACTGACGACCTGAGTTCAATCCCTGAGAGCCCATGTGGTGGAAGGAGAAAACTAACTCCCACAGGTTATTCTCTCACCTCTACCCATGCACCACGTAGCTCTCTCTCAAAAAAAGAAAAAATTCCAGCAACCTCTAAAAACATAGGTCAGGTAATGTTGTCATATCAAAACTCTTCTATGGCTTTCCATTATTTCTTCAAAGAACCATCTCTTCAAGGCTGTGTAGTGTCTGGCCCCTGTTCCTTTCTCCAGCTTTCATATACATCACTCTGTCCTCTAGTCACGTTTCAGCCATACTTTCTTGTTCAAAACCCCTTTCCCACTCAAACAACTTTGCATCTACTGTCTCTCTTCCTGAAGTTTTCCCCAACATCTCAAATATTCAGCTTGCTCTTAACTTTCAGGCCTCACGCGTCACTCCCTGGGAATGCCTTTCCTGCCTCTAGTCACTAAGACATCCTAGTATTTCTTCCACAGCAACTGCAAATCCAGAATTATTGCTGTTTACTTACGATTTCACTCATCTCACTGGAATGCTAATTCCACAATGAAACACACTTTGACATTTTTTTTCTTTCCTAGTACAGAGGTTCATTATACACCCTGGGCACTTACACATGCTAGGCAAATACGTCATCACTGAGCTACATTGTCAGCCTCTAGTTTTTTTAAGACAGGGTCATGTCACATAGCTCAGCCTTGCTTTGAACATATGATCTGACTGCCTTCCATTCCTGAGTGCTGGGATTACAGATATTTGCTACAAAGGTCATACAAGAACCCTTTCTTTAATCAAATACCACAAACTGAATTTTATAGGTTATCTGTTCCATCTAGTTCTTTTTTTCTAATTTTTTAATTATTTATTCAATTGTGCATGTGTGTGTGTATGTGTGTGTGTGTAGAACCACCATGAATGCCTCCACCTTCTCCTTGTTTACTCTGCCGGGGGAATCACAGGCTCCGCCCTACCAGGACCAGAAACGCAGGCCGCCCCCGCTTCCGTCCGGAGTCTATACGTGGGGTCTAGGATCCGAACTCAGGACCTTCCACCTGAAAGGCAGAGGCTTAACCCCTGAGCCACCTCTCCAACCCCCCACCGCCCCATCTAGTTCTTTATTTCAGAATCCTTTCAAGAGTTGTATAATAAATAGTTTGTATTAATTAATATTACTTGTATTCCCACAACTTGACCTTCACTTTGTAAAGGAGTTATTCATCCATGTCAATTAAAATATTAGCTTTCCAAGGGATCCTATGAGGTCACTCAAGATATACTGTGTTAATTCATTAGAAACCCAGTGGCCTTTGTACATAATTCTTAAGTTGTCTTCCAGACATTGATTCTCTTTCATCCTCAATGTCAACACACCAGATACTAACCTAAGTAAACCCCGCTTTCTATGCATCTAAACCCTGGCCAGGAAAAGTTCAGTGTGCTGCCTTCATCAGCAGCAAGAGCCTCTGAAGGAAACTGACACTGAGTGCAGTGCTGTGTTCTGGGTGGAACTGGTTGAGGTTCCTTAAATCGGGCACTCACACTAGGTGAACATCTATTGTAACTATACTGTAAAGTAGGAAAAAGAGTGAGGTGAGAGGAGAAATACTGTACTGGAGAGTGCCACAAGATGACTTGAACAAGAACGAAAGAACCTTTGTCCATGGCATACTGAACTTAGACAAAACAAAAAAACACTTGGATCCTAAGATCAGACCAAACTGGAAGGCAGAGGAATGATAGAATTCTGCCTTCTTTCTAGTATTTACTGCTGGTGGAGATGTTCAAGAGAGCAAAAACATAACTACTTAAAAGAGTAACCAGTAAATAGTTCCTACATGCCAAATCCAACCTGCTCTCTGGTTTCATAAGGTTTTATTGCAATACAAGTAACTCGATTTATTAACTGTTCATGCCTACTTTTGCACTACAAACACAGAGTTATAGTTTAAACAGAGACTACTCAGCTTATAAAGCTAAAAGTACTTGCTATCTGGTCCTTTACAGAAAAAGTTCACCCACTTCCCAAATTACAATAGTGTTTAAAAGCATATAGTCTGAAGATAAAGTTATTAAGTACCTCACAGTGCTTTGTGAAAATGAAATGATATAGACATCTAACTCTGTATCAAATAAAAGGTACTAAAAGGTTTATATGTGTATCTGTATGCATTTTAATTTCTAATAACGTCTGAAGTTGAAGCTAGACACTCTTCCCTCCTGCCCCGTCCCTAAGAGATCTAGAATCATGCTGCTCTATTTAGGCCTCATACATAGTATATAGGTAATATGGACTTTTGATTCAAGACAAATAAGCACATCTCTGACTTTGGAGATCTAAATGGTCAATATTAGCTGGGCTTTCTCTTTGCTTAGTGGCTGAATCTGTAACATGTGATCCAATCTACCCCATGGGAACACAGCCAGCCTGCTCTTGGGTAGGCAGGTGCTCAGAGCTTTCTGAGAATGTACCTAAGGCAGACTGTCACACTTCCCAGGACCTTTTGCGCTCTATCTCGTCATTCTTCCCCTAATCCAACAGACATGTATTTCAAAGAAAACAGCATTTTCCTGATTGTTGTCCATTTCATGAAGGTTTCTCAGTGGCAATGTGAAGGCTGCATTTTATTAAAAAGATCCCACAAGCGGGCAGAATTGGAACAGATAACCTATAAAATTCAGTTTGTGCTGGATACTGGTATTTCATTCTTTTTATTAAAAAAAAGTGTGTGTGTGTGTGTGTGTGTGTGTGTGTGTGTGTGTATCAGAGGGCACTGTATGTCCCTATGGAGGACCAAGGGTAACTTTGGGAATCATCCTGGATTGCTTCTATCTCCTTTTGGCTTTGCTCTGGGATTTTCCAGGCTCCGCCAGAACCGGATGTGCAGGCTGCCACCATTTCTGCCTGGCATTTTTTTTTTTAACATGGGACCTGGGATCTGATCTCAGATCCTTCTGCTTGAGAGGCAGAGTCTTAACCCCTGAGCCATCTCTCCAGTCCTCATGCTTCTTTTTTTAAGGCTCTGAAGTCCCTTAGTCCCAGCCTTATAGCACTGTGGATAGATAATCTACGGCGCACTACTCAAGGCTTTTCTAATTGACAGAGATGCTGTTCTCATCAGGCATCTCATAGCCAATTTTCCTTACTCCACCACCCTTCCTTCAACCATTACTCCAATTAATGGTCTGTCTAGTTAAAGCATTTGGTTACATGCGGAATCAAACATATGCAGGAAAGAAAAATTTTCTCTCTGTTGTCAGACAAGAATATGGCCAGACACGAAAATAATAACATCTCATAGGAAATAGCATACTATTACATGACACAACTTTTTTTAAAAAAATTGTTTTAACCATGAGATGAACTTTTGTGAACTCTGTAGTTAAAACAAGAAAAATTTCAATAAACAAAATTCCAATAATAAGGATGTTTTTGAACAGTTCCATTAGGTTTTACTTTTTAAAGTCAAATACAATATGACTCATATCTCTGGCTTCGGTTCCCAATCTAATACAAAAATCCAATACAATGAAATAATAGACAAAATAAGGGAGCCAGACATTAGAAGTAAAATTAGGACCACTGAGATGATTCAGCAGTAAAAGCATTTGAAACATTACCCTTTGTTACAAACGGTAACCGTTTGTAACAAAGGGTAATGACCTGAGTTTGATCCATGGAACCAATGTAAAAAAAAAAAAACCCTCATATAGTGGCTCCTGCCTTTAATCTCAGCATTCCTACCATGAAATGAGAGGCAGAGACAGGAATCCACTAAAAAACTCAAAAGTTCAGTGCAGTGGCAGAAATAGAGACCCTGCCTCAAAAATGAGGAGGAAAGAAATAACTCCAAAATTTTGTCCTATAACTTTAACACATATCAAACACACCACAGTATATGTGCGCCTACATACACATGTACACACACTTTAAAAAAGAAGTAAGATGGCTTTCTACAGTAGACTTTGTAGCAGTCAACTACACACACAGGAATTAGGCAAAGGCACTATTCTATGGCCAAGGGAACCTAACTACTTTTGACTGACTACAAGGGTCATTTGCTAAATCAAAACGATGTTTGTTATCAAACAGAAAAGTTAACAGAGGCAGCATGGCTACCTCTGAATAGCTAATTCAGAAAAGTCAGGAACATAATAAAAATTCAGATTACCAACATGAGGAAAAACAGTCCACAATTTCACAATGCTCGAACCCAATTTGTCTTCTCTCATACCCTCCTTTTTTTTTTAAAACCCCTTTCTATCAAGGGAGGTTGCTTGACAAACTAACACTGGTTTATCCTATTTGTAAAGTGAAATGATAACAATGTATTTCTAAGATCATTTCTAAGACTGTACCGAGATAGCAGCAATTTCCAGAACTGTAGGCGTGACATCTCACTCCAGCCTTTAAAATTCTCCTACCTCTGCCTTATTCTGTCCTGCATCTGTGACATGATCTGGTTCCTCTGTGCCACCAAAGGTGTGAGAACAGTGAAAGATGGAAATTAACTCCATGGAAATGGGGTAGAAGGTGTGAAGCATGGATCAGGACTTCACGGTTAACTGCTGTGTGTCATACCCCAGGCAACACCCTGCTCTTCAAGATGTTGCTCTTGGCAGCCTGCTGCTGTGTTCTGTGCTCTCTGCTCCTGGAAGGACAGACTGGAGTCAGAATGGCAGATGCGATTATTCTTACATACTGTGAAGTGGTATAAGGATCTTAAAAGGATGTTGTCATAGTCCTTGCCAGGGAACACTTTCACCACCCAGAATACCTGAACATCCATATCTTAAAAGCAGTATTTTAAAAATTGCACATTTTATTTCTTCTCCTGATACTTCCTGCCTTATTAATTTCTGAAGTTTCCAAGGACTAGGATAATTTTGGTCTGAAGGAAAGGAGAATCAGATCTGGTTTACTAAATGACACTAAGTTGTTTTAAAGTAAAAGAAGGGGAAGAAAAGAGTTATCTCTTATAGGAATGCATTCCAATCATGCATCATTTTGGGGTTAGCATGAACAGATCAACCATCCCCTGGCTTATGCAGAAAAACAGCTTTAAAAAAAAACAGAGGTTTTCACTACACATAAATGGCTAGTCACAGGGAAGGGAAATCCCTGATATCAATATGTCATTAGGCTCATTTTAAGGAAAAAAAAAAAAAGGCAAATGCAGAAGCTCCAGACTTCATTATCATCCTGGAACCAGAAATGACAATTTCGGTAAAGTAGGACTATAATGACCACATCCAAAATTAAGCATTCCAAAAGGTCTAATACTAAAAGACTATGTAGAACACTTATTCTAAAAGACATTTAATTAATGTTTTTTTCTAAGTTACTTGTTTGTGAATAAGAGCCAAGTTGGCAGTGGTGGCACCAGCCTGCAAGCCCGTCAATCAGGAGGTCGGGCAGGAAGATGGAGAATAGAAGCCAGTTTGGGATACATGGGGTGTCCAGGTCATCTTGAACTAAGAAGCAACACTCTACTGTCTCATTAAAAAAAAAAAAATCAAAGCATGAGCAACTTCCAGATGAAAGTATAAATGCAAACATAAATTTGTGATCAGAAGAACCAAACAGTTCTCTATTAACCCTTAGCCATCCAGCCACAACCAAGAGGGAGAGAAAGGACGTCTTTGAGCTCTGGGCACTATCCCCGACTTCTCTTACTTAATAACACAGAACAATCCCACAAGAAATGAAGAGACTGCACTGCCCCGGCTCCAGCTCGGCGCAGGCGTTGGCTGGTCTGTGAGATGGAGCAGCGAGACGTTCTCCGTCCAGCCAGTCCTTGGGGTTAAGGATTGAGGAGCGTGAGAGAGGAGGATAGCAAACAGATGTCTAAGGTGTGGGGGGTCTTTACACTCGATCCCTTCCTCCCCCTCCCCACTCAGGATGAAAACCCAAAGGTCGGTTAAGACCCCAACTGAACTGCGAAGCAGCTTTCTGCATGGGGAGGGAGAGCCGAGGCGTCCTCAGAAGTCACCTGGACACGGCCACGGGCAGGAAACCCGCCGCCCCGGGTTCTCGGCCACGCACTGGGGGTCACCTCTGGGTCACAGACTGGCCGCGCAGCCCTGGGGGTCACTGGAGCTGCGAGCTCAAGCCCCCCGCGAACCGGAGTCAGGAGTATGAATAAGCAGCACGGGCGACCTGAAGGGCAAGAGGGCAGGTCTGCGCTGAGGGTCCAGGGGGGAGAGCGCCTAGGGAGGACGGTGCTGGGGGGCGAGGGAAGCCCTGGGGTGCCGCGGGGGGCAGCGGGGAGGGGGCGAGGGAAGCCCTGGGGTGCCGCGGGGAGCAGCTGCCGGCCGGTGACTCAGGGAAAGTGGCCCCGCTCGGCTCCGGGCCGGCGCGCGCGGAGGGGACCCGGCGGCCGGGGGGCGGCCGGGGGATCGCGGGGGGCGGCGGGGGATCGCGGGGGCGGCCGGGGCGGGGCTCACCGTGTCCTTGGACGAGCCCAGCTTCTTGAGCCCGTCCAGGGGCAGCAGGTCGGCCGAGTCCTTGTGGATGAACTGCACCGCCTGCTTCATCCGCCGCTGCTGCCGCAGCGCCGCCGCCTCGCGCAGGTCGCTCTCCTTGCGGCCGCCGCCCTCGGTGAGGAGCCCTGAGTAGAACATCGCTGAGGTCCCGCCCGCGCCCCGCGCCCCGCGCCCCGCTGCCCGCGCCCCGCGCCCTCAGCCTCGAGCTCCGCCGGCGCCGCCGGAGCCGCGCGCCACGCCTTTTATAGCCGAGCGTGACGTCATGGGGAGCAGCCAGTGCGTGCGCGGGGGGCGGAGTCAGCGCGGCGCCCCGCCCCTCGGGCGCGCCTCTCCGCAGGGCTTCGGGTCAGCGAGCGTCCTGGCGCTCCAGCCGCCCGGGGGGCAAAGCCAGCGAGAAGAGGGGTCCTCGCGAAAGGCCCGAGCCGGTGCACCAAGGGTCCACCGTGGCCGTCTGACTGTCCCCTCCCGTACGCGTCCTGCATCCCTGGTCTGGGATGGGCGGTGGGACCCCGCGCTCCAGCAGCGGCTTGCATCGCAGCCACCGCCCCGGGGGTCTCCCGTCCGCTCACCTGTCCACGCGGTGGCCGATCGGGGGATCACTGACAGCTGAGCCATGCCGGGTCCCACTGCAGACTCGCACTTCCACGTCCCACGTCCCTTCCTGGAGCCCCCGCGTCCAGGCACCCGAAGGGAGGGACACTCGCTCCGAAGTTGGGAGAGGTCAGGATTTCAACTTCAGGCCCGTCCCCAGCAAGAGGGTCACGTGACTGCGGAGGGTGGGATGCTCCCGAACTGGCTGGAGTGCACCTTTCCTCCTCTTCCTCCCTCTCTTCTTTCTGGCCACCCTCTTCCCCTGAGCCCAGCACCCTCCTGAGCCAGAGAAGGTCCTGTCGGCTCGGGGTTGGGGAGTGGAGGGTCTTCGCCTCCGCCGGAATGCGCACCACAGCAAGCCACGCACCTAGGAGCGGAGCACCATAAAAGCACCTGCTTTTCAAAGCAAACACTCCGCTAGTCTTACCACCGGGCGGGGGTGGAGGGTGGGGGTGAGCAGAGGATGGAAACAGGGGAGAGGGCGGGACAAGGTTGGCTCGTGCCTTTTCCAGCATCCTTGTGGGAACAACTAGAAACGTCATTTTCTTTTGAGACCCATTCAAGCTTATAGCCAGTCTAAAGGGGCCTTCCGGCATCCTGGGTTCTAGTTTCCACGTTGTGACTTGGTATGAATCATGTTTCTACTTGTGGGAATCACCATACCTCTCTCTACTTCAGCTTGCAGAAGCAGGCATGAATTTGAAAAATAACAATAAAAGTAACAGCAAAGATACTTATTGAGCTCTTATTATAAAGTTAGGTACTACAGAAGTGGACAACAACGGCCAGCCGGAATGCAAAGTACCGGCGAACCTGCAGTGCTCACCCAGAATCCGGCCAACCTAATCTCTCCCCATCCTAAGGCTTAGAGAACCTAAGGGGCATAATATTGTAAGAGCTTAAAGATGGGAAGAGTCACCGTTGGACAAGACACTCCACTCAAGGCAGGACTGCTGCATATGGAACTCACTGCAAAGAGACTCGTCCTTTCCAGACCTCCTTAATGACTGACAAGCCAACATACTCCCTTAGACTAGCAAGAATTTTAGGAAAGATAATTATATGCAGTGGAAACCTTGAGGGCCAGGACTGGATGTTGAAGGGGAGTGCCCCATCAGTGAGATGGCCTGAGGAGGGGTCACTTGGCATGTCACAGAGGCCTGAACCCCCGATAAGAGTAGACAATCCAGAGAGAACTCTAAGGTCAGGGAGCAGGGTGGATAGATGGAACAAAGGGAGGAGGGGAGGGGGAAGGGAAGGAGGGAGGCCGGGATAAGTACTCAATATACTTGTAAATCTAGGAAAAAATAAAAAGTTTATTAAAAAGTATTTTTTAAGAAAAAAGCTAGATTTTGGAATGAATGTCAAAAATGTGCATCTCTCTGAATTCCGGCAAATGCTTATGTATTATTATCCCATACCGTAGAAGATACCTGTAACCACCCAATCTGCTTCCAAATGTCCTGGATCCTTTCCTTTCACTCTGCTGCTCGAGTAATCTCCAAACACACGGGTGTCATCTTACTTCCTTGCTGGGAGCAACTCTGGAAGTCAGCCCACCGCTCTTGAGAGAAAGACCCTTCACCTGCGCTTCTTCCAGACCCGGACTCTATCTCTTCAAGAGGGAAATAGTTCAGCTGGAAGAGAGTCAGACTGAAGCAAGCCGTCTGACTTGGGTGGTACCTTCTCCTAATTGTTAATCTGTGGAATCCCAATACGTAGAAGGACCACCAATAAATACTAGTTACAGATATGGCAAAGAGCTAAAGCTGTGTCTAAAAACAAAGAGAGCTAAGGGCTCTTTCCTAGTCCTGGAAGGGCTGGCTTTGACTTCATGAAGCTTGCTTTCTTTCCATTTGTTCTCCCTTCAACACCTGCCCTGCTTTTTGGAGAATCCAGACTGCTTATGGGGCAATAAATCCAGAAATCAGCTCACCTTGCTTCAGAAAAGGCTCAGGGCCGAAGTCCTTTTCTATCCTTCTCCACATGCCCACAAGCCCTTAGCACACCTCCACCATCGTGGCTGTCCCCATTCCGTCTGCCCAGTGTCTGGCTCCTCTTTGCTCCTCCAGGTGGGTCACCTAGGGAACTGCAAAAAACAGTTCTGCCTTGTCTCTGCAGGACAGGTGTCTCTGAGCTTGGCAAAGCACAGGAGCAGCCCCAGCGGTAAAGGCCCATGCGGCTTGGCCTGGGACGACTCCTTTCCTCTGGGAAGAACCCAGGCAGGGGGAGAAACTGGAATCTTTGAGGCAGCTCAGCTCAGTTCTGCAGTATTTTTTTTTCCTGAGGACATCCTGTCAGAAGAAAGGGGCTCTTGTCATAGCTAGACACTCCCCCACACATACACCCCCGTGTCCCCCTGGGGAACTCTAGGGAGCTGAATCTCTCTGGCTAAACTGGGATTTGGCCTTATCAGGTGTTGCTGACAAATAAATGGGGCCCGACCAGAGCTGGGGGCCTTTGTGTGAATTCAGAGCTCTTGACTACAGTGGGGTTTGTTTTACAGTTGGATCTGTGGCCACAATACCCTGTCGGAGACCTTTCTTGTCAGACCCGTCCCACCCCTGCCTTTATACAGGGGTCATCGAGGCGAGGCTCCTCCCCCTTCCTTCACGTACTCACCGTGAGTTTCTGCAGGCTGGAAGCTGGCTGCGCAGTTTGAGGTCACCTCCAGGTGGGCGGATTGAGTTTGCCCTGATGAGTCGAACAAGTTGCTTCCTCTGAGTCTCAGTTTCCACTTGATGTAGGTGAGACTGTATGTTCAATTCTGCTTTATAAGCTCCTGAGGGCTGCACGCAGGAAAGATTAACATGAATTCTTCCCTTGAGGCAGCAGCCCCTGTTGCAGGACACAGATTGTGAGCTGGGATGAATACTCAATATGCTTGTAAAAGTAGAAAAAAATAGATTTAAAAAAGTACAGATTTTGGAGTCTAATATAGTAGTTAAATCCTTGCTGTGACTCTATTTCTGTATTTTATCCACTGTGAGCATTTAGTTTCTGATATCAAAATTATTGCCCTCTCTACCTTTCAGAGGTGTTGGGAGGATGAAGTGAAACGATCCATTCAGCACGTTGGCACATTACCACAGGCTGGGAAGTAGATAGCCAAGGGAATCCAGCGGTTACTGGGATCTCACGACAAGTTTGACTCATGCTCCTTATGACTCTAGTCACACAAGTCAGGCTTGAGCATCTTCTACACTCCCAGGGGCCCAGGCCCCGGGAGGCAGGGTTAGCTAGCTTTCTCTCTCTCTCCCAGTCGCTCTCTCTCCGGATCCTGCTTTTCTCTTACCACTCCTTATCCTTATATGTAGAGGAATGCTTCCTCTTTAGGCGACTCCCTGTGGCAGGAAGAGCCTTCGAACAATTGTCTTCTGTTGGAACCAACTGCCAGACATCTGCACAGTGCCCAGAGCTTGGCCTCTAGCCCTGGAGACTTCTGTCTACTTTGGCAGGTTGAAGCAGAGATGAGAGATATTTCCTCCCTTTGGAGGGATTCCTACGGCAGCCCTACTGGTGTTTTCCAGGGCTGGCTGAGTGTTCTGGATCCGTTCATGCCAGCGACGCTTTAGTTTTACTTCCTGGGATGAGAACAGATTTTGACCTCAAATCACATAGCAACGGGGGGGGGGGGAGGGGAACCAACTCACTATCTGAAGCAGCCATGTCTGCTGGAAGTCAGGAAGGGAGGGGTCCAGCTTTAAGTTCCGATCTGCCTATTGCTTGCTGTGGGAACTTGGCCAAGTTACACAAGGTCTCTGAGCCTCAGTTTACCTGTCCTGCAGAGTTCTGTGTGGTTTTGTAAGACAACACATTGAACACAGAGGCCTGATGCAGAGTGGGGCTTCAATAAATGAGCCCAACATGCAGAGAATGGTCTGCGGAGTCAGGGAGAACTTTTTTTTAAATATATTTTTATTATTATTTCAGCTCAACAAACTTAATAGGTACACCAGTTCCCTCCCTCCCTCCTCCTCCCACCGAACCCCCTGTTCCCCCTCCCCTCCCGTCCCCTCTCCGTCCCCATCCCTCAGTGCCTCCCGTGGGAGAACTTTTTTTCATTGCGAGTGTGTGTGCGGTACACGTGCACTCCTGGATTTCGAGAACCATCCTGGATTGCTTCTACCTCCTTTTTGCTTTGCCCACCAGGGCCGGAAGTGTAGGTCTCCTGCCCTTTCCTCCTGGCATTTTTTTAACCTGGGATCTGGGATCCAAACTCAGGAGCATCTGCTTGCGAGTCAGTGTCTTAACCCCTTGAACCATCTCTCCAGCCCACATTTATTCATCGAGCTATTTATCTTTGAATCGTATTGTGTATTCTAGCAATAAGTCCCTTGTCAGATAGATACATGATTTGCAAAATTCTCCTGCCTTGTGGGTTGCATTTTTACTTCTTGATGATATCTTCTGAAATAAAAAAAAACTTTAAGTTTCATTGATGTTTAAATTACAAATTTTCAACTCCTGTCTTTTTTTTTTTTTTTTTTTGATAGAGTCTCATGTAGCCCTAGCTGACTTGGAACTCTCTTTGTAACCAAAGAAGACCTTGAACTTCTGGTCCTTTTACCACCACCTATCAAGTACTGAGATTACAGATTCATACCATTATGTTATGCTGTGCTGGGAATTGACAGGACTTCATGCATGCTTGATAAACACTGCACACCGACCTACATCCCTAGTTACACACACACACACACACACACACACACACACACACACACAAACACACACACACACACACACACTTTGAGACAGGACTTCCCCATGTAGCTGAGATTGGTCTTGAATTAAGTCTGTAGTCCAAGATAACCTCAAATTTATGGTTTTCCTATCTTGTGCTCACTAGGGCTACAGGCATGAACTACAGACATGATTAAGGGCTCCCTTTTCATAGTTCATTTTTTCTTCACTTTTTCTTCCAGTTTTAGGGATCGAATCCTAGGCCTTACACATGTTAGGCGCATGTTCTACCACTGAATTATACCCACGACCCCTCCTTTCCTCTTTTTTAAGCATTCCTCATGTATGTCAGCATCTGTGTCTTTGTGTCTTGATCGAGGTTATGCAATCTTGGCTTCAGCATGGGTAGGTGAAGGTCTGTTCTCCGAGCATCACATCTGGAGGCACATGACCTCCATCTGCCCTTTATCAAAGATGCTAATTGTGATCATCCAGTCTGGGTACTGCTTGATTCTCCCACTGTATGTTCTCTGGCTTCTCCCCTTTGGATCCATGGTTTCTACCAAGATGAAGCTCTCAGGATGTCTACACTCCCATCATACACTACACCTCGGCTTCTGCACACTCCCAGGTACGTGTTGAACAGGGTCATACTACCCTGGCCAAGCCTGTGTCCTCATGACTCAAAGGGGAGGTCTGAACTGGGACTTGTGTCATATGTCTATAATCCCAGCAACCGGAGGCTAAGGTAGGAGGATTGTGAGTTCAAGGCCAGCCAAGGGTATGTGTCTCAAAAAGAAAAAATAATGGGGGAGGTGAGGTGTCTTTGTCCCACAAACCAGAGGGTGTCATGCAAACTATTTGCTTCTTGATAAAAGGAAGGTCTTCATGGACTTTACTTGCTTATATCTTGCGCGACCTTGCTGGAAGCCAGAAGTTGAACTTGGTCATGATGAAAATATCAAACTTCGTGGTTCAATGGTTAAAGGCTTTGCCTTACAAGCAAAAGGACCCAAGTTCATATCCCCAGATCCCATGCAAAAATGCCAGGCAGAGGTGGCAGTCCACCTGTAATTCTAGTCCTGGAAGACAGAGTCTGGGAATCCCTAGAGCAAATTGGCTAGCCAGACAAACCCTCATGGTGTGCTATGGGTTTAATTAGTGACCTAGGCTCACAACGATAAGGTAGAATGGCTTGGGCCTCCAAAGGCACACATGCTTAAGTGCACTCATGTACATTTGTCTACCCACATGTATACACACACATGCATGCACCCTATGCATAAAGGAAAAAAAGCATCAACTTTGAATAACTAGTTCTAGAGAATGTGTACCTCTACATTTAGCAAGGAAATGGGTTTTTGACCTTATACATCAGGGGCTGAGGACTAGACATGAAGCAAGATGATATGAGCTGACAGGAATGTGTTCATGTGCATGTATGCGCATGTGTGTATGTTCATGTGCACGTATGTGCATGTGTGTATGTTCATATGCCTGTATGTGTGTGTTCATGTACATGTATGTGCATGTGTGTGTGTGTTCCTGTGCATGTATGTGCATATGTGTGTATGTTCACGTGCACGCTAGCTATTGCTGACCTGACAGAAGCTGTCTCAGGTGACGGAGGAGCTCATTTTGTGTCCCCAGCTGGGACAGCCGTCTGCTGACGATCTTCTGTGGGATCCAGAGTCAAGCCTGAGGCCTTGCATTCCTATGGCAGCAATCACTACCCTGTTGCTAGTTCACATCCCCCTTGAAAACCTGCACATAATGTTTTATTTCAGTGGAATGGGAGAAGCCAGCAAAGTAGAGACCCCTTTAAAAAGTGCCTTGTGTGCTGGACTTCTCACGTCCCGGGGAGTGGAAGCTAGTGGCGATGACGGTGGTGACAGTTACCGTCTGTTACACCCTCACTCATGCCAGGCAGTATTTCAAGAGTTCTCTACATATGAGTGTCTATTTCTCACAGTAACCCTGGCCCTAGTTGGCATTATTTTATTCTCTTTATTTACGTTTTGAGAAACCCAAGACACAGAGAAGTAACTTTAAGAGTACGTAGGTATTGGGTGGTATGATTGGGGAACAAATTCAGGAATGGCAGAGGACGTAGCAAGAGTCATGAGGGAGAATGAGTGTGGGGGAAACTCACCTCAGAGGAAGATCTTTCACTGAGAACAACAAACCGAGTAGATCTTTGGGAAAGCGCACTAAGAGCTCTGGGAGGAGTGATATTGGGGGAGTAACACTGTTTGAGTCACCCCAGTTGCTCACAGGGAGCCCTGAGTAAAGATTTACCAGCTTTGTGCACTCATGGTTCACGCTACTCAAAACTGCAGCTGAGGTACGTGATGCAGCTGCCTTCTCAGGCCAAATCCCAGCAAACGCAGAAGACCCGGCCAGGGTCTAAAGCGCTTCTCTTTGCCCGGGCGCTCTTCTGCTGCGTGCGGAATGTCCCACATGACTGGACTCTGCTCCCCCTGTGGCATCCATTCCAGTTCTTGCTCAGCAACTATTCAACCTCAAAACACATAATGAGGCAAAGCCAGCACTAAAGCCAGATGTGAGGTAGATTTGTGTTGCAACGACTCTGCATTGTTGTGGATAAATTCACTGTCAAGTAGCTATAGGGGAACAAAGGTTTTTATTTTGGTTTACAATTGTCAGGTTATAGTTCTTAATACAGCTTGGTGGAAGAGTCCACACCAACACTAGGGACCAAAGGAACTGGCCACACCATATCCTTATATCCACAAGACTGCTGAGAGAGGGACAATCCTTACTTGCCAGACCAGCATGTCTGGCCAAGTATACAGGAGGAGGCCAACTTCCTTAACCTCCATTTTGTTCATCCGCTCAAGGACCAGCACCATCCACCGTGAACCGGTCCTCCCCATCAATCAGACAAATCTCTCGCCGGCTTGCTCTGGACATAGTTACCAGTTCTTCACAAATGTGCCCAGCATGCCAAGCCTTCAACTGTATCTAACTCTGACAGTTTGCATTTCTACTTCTAGCATCTTATAGCGTACATTAACAAATTGTTTTAGTAACTGCAACCAAATAACTGAGAAGCGCCAACTTAAAGGAGAAAAATTTGTTGGCTCTGAGCCTCTCATGAGGCAGAACATTGTGCTGACAGCAGCCCGTAGAGGAGGAGGCTGTTCGCCTCGTGGCAGATAGGAAGCAGCAATGACGGAAGTGGGGACAACGTATAACCTTCAAAGACATCGTCTCTGGAGGTTCCACTCCCCCCAGAGGTACTGTACTTCGTAAAGTTTCCACAATTTCCCAAATGCTTGGGGAGCAAACACCCAATACACAAGCCTGTGAGGACATTTCAGATTCCAACTATAGTGCAGAAGAGAGAAGATGCCAAACTATGCTTAAGAATTGTCCTTAGTTCCTAGCAAAGAATTTGGGATGAATCTAAGTCAGGAGGGTGCACTAGCTCCTGGGACTACAAATGCTGCAGCGTTTCAAGGGATTACAACTTGGGGGTGATTTTCCCATCATTCCCTCTGTTCCTGCTCAGCACTATATATCCAGCCTATCTGTGTGTATGTGTGTGTGTGTGTGTGTGTGTGTGTGTGTGTGTGTGTGTGTGTGTTTCACAGCTTTACTGATAGCTTGAAATGACCTACATCCCACGCTTCCTCCCATAGTCATTCGCTTTTAAGTCAAAGAAAAAAAAAGGGCTAAACCCATCTATTCCCAGGGTTGTATCAAACAGCCAGTAGCACCGATCAGCAGTCAGAGGTCAGCCCCGCCCCTCAGTGCTGTATTTGGAACATTTTATTTTTAATTTGGGGCATGTAAGTTCCCAGGCAAGGCATGGGGGATTGAGCACAGGTGACTCCATTGTCCAAGGTGGCATCAGTGTGAGGAATTGTTTGCTCGTGTGGCGCTTGTGTCAGCCTGGTGTGACCTGCCATGCCAAGCGAATTCTTGCTGGGTAGGTACAAAAGCTTGTCGGCCCAGTGCTGCCAGGCTTCATGAGTCAGTACCCTGAGGGTCCCAGACTCACAACTCCAGTGATAACAGCCACTCCCCCCGTGGGCCTTTAATCACTCTCTTCAGGACACTTCTCGCCTCTTGACTGAACAAGTTCCTTTGTGTGTCTTCCTAGCCCCATTGGAATCTAAATTCTTCCAGGACACGGGGACTTTATTTTGATTGCTGTCGTATTCCTAGCTCCTACAATCCCTAGCGCTTAGTAGGCCTTCAGTAAATGCATGTGGCATAAATGCATGAACCAACAAACACATTAACAAAGAATTTTAAGGACTGTAGCTACATCGGCCTGGTGAGACAATCTGAAAGCCAAGTAACACAGTGGGTGTCGTAGTTTGTAGCAAAAGGGCTTAATCTGTGTTGTTTTTATTCAGCTACAACAACCGGTCTATAAATTAGATCAAACCCACTTGATCCCTCCATGCCATCCGGAGAGATTCTTCATAAGTACTTATGGCTTTTTTGGGGGGAAAGGGGGCAGGACCTTGCCCATTTACCCTGACTGGTCCAATGTTGCTGTGCACAAAGACTGGGGTCAGACTCCTAGCAGTACTGGCGCGACCACCTTTCTACTGCTGGGATGCGGCTGTCAGTCAGTACACCTGGTGTAATGGTATCTTTGTGTCTATATCACGGCTTGGGATCCCAGGAGTAGCCCAGATAGACACCAGCCCCCTAAGGATGATTCTCTTTACAGACTGATCAGGACTGACCAAAGAGAGAGGATACCTTAAATATCAGGACGCCCCTGAGCTGGGCTTATGTCTCTCTGGAGTGCTGGGTGGAAACAGGAAGGAAGACTAATAGAGGCTTTTAGTTTCCTGTGGATAGGTCCTTTCCAGCTTTTCCTATGACCTGGATTTGGACTAGCCCTATGGTGGTCTAGCAGGAGGCCATGGGAAAGAAGGCTCTCTACTTAAAGAGGAACCACTCAGCCTCAGCTGATCCATTTGCCTTTCAGATGCGGTGTGGCTCTCAGGATCCACCCTGCTGTGAGGCAGGGAACAGATACAGAGAGTTCTAGACAGCAGCAGCTCTTCTGGGTTGAAAAGATTGCAGCTGGGCCCGGTGGGGGACCCTGGATGTCCCTGTGTGCAGCCGGACCAGCTACAGCAATCCACAGCGGGCAACAGCTCTGGACCATATTCCTGAAGGAAAAAAAAAAATCTGCCAGGTTCTTTCTTTGTGCCACGAAGGCATTGCCCTTCCGGTGCCATTTGAGAATCACCTGCAGACTTAAATCCAGTCTGGGGACGTTACGCACTCAACAGCTCAAGATGATTCAAAGGAAGCAAGTTCCTCAAGTGAGGATAAGCACCTGCCGGCGTGACAAGCGAGCTCTTTCATTAGCATCGGAAACGCAAGGGAAGTTGCTGGATCCCAGCATGCAGAGCTTCAGTCAGACAGAACAATAGCCACAGCTGGAAGGAAGGCGCACATGGACTCCCACCCCTGCTCAGAGCTCGCCCACTGAACTAGCTGTCTTAGGCGGAAAGAGGACATTCCACTCTGGGATCTTCCTGTATCCTTGGCAAACAGCATCTCAAAGTTTTAACTCTTATGTCTGTGCCAGGAACCCAGAATTCAACACCCTGTCTTCTTTCATCTATATAAACATCCCTTGTAACTTTAGGGTATACTGTCCGAAGAGGTCCCACAGAGGTCTGAAACCACAGATACTACCGAACTCTTTATTTTTTTCTCCCACATTTTATTTTTTTCCTAATTATACAAGCTCAATGGGTACCCCCATTCTCTCCTTCCCCCTTCCCACCCCCCATCGTCCCTCACTGCACTCTGTCCCCTTCCCTTTGCCTCCTTTCACCCCTCCCTCCCTCCCTCCTCCTCTCCCAATGCCTCCCCCTTCTCCCTCCCATCCCCTGGAGCATCCCTTTTTTTTTTTTTTTATTTTTTTTATTATTATTATTTATTCAACTGTGCTCATGTGCGTGTGTATGTGCCCGCGCGTGTGTGTGTCTGTGTGTGTGTGTGCCCGTGTATGTGTAGAACCACGGACGAATTCGCGAACCACCATGGACGCCTCCACCTCCTTCTGCCCAGGGATTCACAGGCTCCGCCCTACCAGGACCAGAAGCGCAGGCCGCCCCCGCTTCCGCCTGGCATCTATACGTGGGATCTGGGATCCGAACTCAGGACCTTCCGCCTGGAAGGTGGAGGCTTAACCCCTAAGCCACCTCTCCAGCCCCTGGAGCATCCCTTTTATGTGGGCACCAAACCTCCCTCTGAGTCCTCCACCCTTGTGAGAGTCCAGGACTCAGTGGCATAGCCCAGAGCCCCTTCTTGGACTCCCGGTTAGCATGGGAACTCTATAATGACTGTTAACCCCTTGCCTCTAAGGATCTTCCTGCCTGAAGCCTTCTCCCCTGTGATCCATGCTAGACTTCAGCCAGGGTGACAGAGCTCAGTCTCCCTCCTGAAATATGAATTTATATCTGATGATTTTATTCAGAAATACATGCTAAATTTCAATTTGCCATAACCAACTTCGAGCATTTGTTTCAGTGATTTTTTTTTTAATGAAGAGTAAAAATAATCATTTTATTTATTTTGTGTGTGTGCCTCTAGAAGCCCAAGGGTGACTTAGGGAATCATGCTGAATTGCTTCTACCTCTTTTTTGCCTAGCTCTGGGATTTCCCAGGCTCCATCTTCCAGAGTTGAAGTGCAGGCCGCCGCTATTTCCACTGGTGTTTTTACATGGGGCCGAACCCAGGACTTTCTGCTTTCGAGGCAGAATCTGAACCCCTGACCTATTTCTCCACACTGAAACAGTAATTTTTTAAGAGTGTCTCATGTAACTCAGAAGGCCTCAAACTCCCTGTGTAAACCGAGGATGACCTCGAGCTCGTGATTCTCCCACCTTCATTCCCTGAACGTTGGGATTATCTAGAAGGATGTTCACATTCTGAAAGAGAAACCTGAAAATGGATATTTGGGACTCCTCCAAATAAAGATTTAAAAAAATTGCCCGTGTTGGGCAGGCGAAATGGCTCAGCAGGTAGAAAGAAGCACTCGTGTGTGTGAACTAAGTATTCCATCCCCAAACCCCACAAGGTGGCAGAAGAGAACCAGCTCCCAAAGCATCCTGCTGCGTGTGGGCCCCTGCTCATTCACAGACACACGCAAAATAAGGAGATGTCAATGTTATTCATAGGTTAAAAACAACACAGGCAAAAGTTCAAATAATAGTGAAATGGTCTCTGCTTTCTTCAAAATGACCTGCTACTTTGGTATACAGAGCTGAATGTGTGACTGTCACTGCTCGCCAATGGCTGTGTGCTGTCAGTGCTTCTGTGGGGACACAGATGTGGTGACTTCTTTTGCAGGACTTTTGAGGGGAAGGGATGCTGCAGTGGATAAAATTCAGAGCCTCGCAAATACCAGGCAAGCACCCCGAGCCTCCCCAGCCCAACACAATACTTTTTCACAAAAAATGAAGTTTACGTCTTGGACTTGAAATGTTTAAAGAACATACTGATGTTGGAAATCCAAGTTCAAGTGGAAGGAATGATTGTGTGGCCCGCTGTGCGGACCGGAGTGTCGTGTGGCCCAGTCGGCACACGAGCGACAGCTTCTGAGAATGGCGAGCCATCCCAGGCTGACCGTGCCCTGCTCGAGGTCACCTGCATCCTTGGCGCGGGCTCAGTTCTACCCTGACAGAGTGGGACAGGAAGGACATGCCAGGCTGGACCCCGTCAGTCCTTCCTCCCCCATCTTAGGAGAAACGGAGACTTGGCTGTACTGACTCGGGGTGGGGAAGTTTCTTCCCTGATGGCGGGTGACTGCCATCCTCCCAGAAGCCCCCATCCAAGGAGAACTCCCTGTGTCCTGGCAGAGCACCGACAGCACAGGGGAAAGAGCTACAAGTAGCTGAGCACATCTGCTGCAGGCTGGACCACAGGACTCGAAAGGCTAAGACAGCAGGTATGTGATAATAAAGGCTCCTAGAGGACTTTGTTTTGCTTTTTATTTCTTATCATTTTTGCTTTGCTTTTTTCTTTTAAGTGATCACTGTCTAAGAACTCAAGCTTAGGGGATCACACTGATATCACAGAGTCTGGAGAAAACTGAAGAGACATGAAGTCCTCCCACATCTCCAGGTGGGCAGGTGTGTGGCTCCCAGAGCTCCTGGCATCTCCCGCTGTTTGCTTGTTTTGGTCTGGGCAGAGCCTGTACTTGCGGGGTGCTCCTGGGGGTGTGCCAGCCTGGAGGAAGCTTCAGGCAAGGCAGCCCCTTCTGCGGCCTCCTTCCCACTGCAGACTGTGGAGCGAGAAGGAGCAAGGAACATGAGTTCACCTGCTCTGACCGCAGGCAGCTGGGTCAGCCTTGCTGCATCCAAGTCATCTGCCCTCAGCAACGAGATGCCGGCGCCCCCCAAAGCCAGTCTCACAGGCCACATCCACAACGCTGGGAAAGAAAACCCAAGTTCGGTTTACCAAAATAGCTGTATTATCTATAACAAGTGAACTCTTGTGAATCACGGATACTGGGAGGTGGTGATGTCTGTCTGTGCTGGCACGTGGGAAAACTGACAGATTCGGCCCGCCAAGCCCACGTGTTCAGAGCAGCACACGGGCAGAGTCATTTGTAAGGCCTCAAAAACCTGGACACTTTGGAACGTAGCAATCGGATGAAAGATCTTGGAAACATCTCTCGCGACTCCTGGGCTGTGTACTTGAAATAGTTCTGAGGGTGAGCCAGGACATCAAACAGAGCTTTGATCAGTTTCTTATCCTAAAAAGAACAGAATTTTTGTTACCAGGCCAAAATATTTAAACACTCTTGACATTTTGCCAATGGAAGCAGAATGACCCAGTATCGATGTTAGATTGACTAGCTGAGAAGCACTTTGTGAAAACTATTCTCTCTGAATTTTATCTTCTTTTCAGTTTTCTTAATTGTCGTTTCTAAGATCTTTATTTTATTTTACCTGAGACAGGGCAAGAGAAAATGAAAGAGAGAGAGAGAGAGAGAGAGAGAGAGAGAGAGAGAGAGAGAAGGTGTGTGTATGCACACCAATGGAGGTCAGAGAACAACTCAGGTCTCCTCTTGCACCATGTGGACTTCCGGGAATCAAACTCAGGTCTCCAAATTTTTGATCATTTGCCTTTCATGCTGAGCTATCTTGCCAGCCCCACATTACTATTATAAAAGAAAATTTAGTATACTGAAAAAGGTTGCTTTTTTTTTCTTGGTTAGATGAGATACAATATGGAGATTTGTAGGTATTTTAAGGTTAGTGATATGGTAAGCATTTGTTGTTAATTACTTGTAAGTACTTAAATTTTGGTGGACTTTGGGTTTGAAAGATAAACAATGAGCTAAAGATTCTTTACTATTCAAGATTAATATGAAAACACTCTATACCCCTGTTTTGCATGTAATCTTGATCCTCTACAAATTACCAATTAAAAACAATTTCCTGTAACAACACCAAAGACAAAAACCTATTATTTGTTTACTTGCTTTTCTAAATTAAGTTGGGAGGAGGGATGGTTCTGAGGTAATAACATGGTTGGTGAAGTTCTTGGCATGCGAGCAGGAAACCTGAGTTTGATTCCTAGCATTCAGGTAAAAAAAAAAAAAAAAAGTGTGTGTGTGTGTGTGTGTGTGTGTGTGTGTGTGTGTGATCCCAGCACTTCGAGGGCAGAGACAGAGTCCCTCAGCTCACTGGAACAGTCTGATCAGCAAGTCCACAGTCCTATGAGTGCCTCTGTCTCAAAAACAAACAAACAAACAAAAACAAGGCAGACAGCTCCTGCGGAACACACACACATACACCACACATTAAACACTTAGGTCCAAGGAATGGATGAAACCCTCCTTGCCTCGTTGGGCTCCGTGTCCAAAAGGTGACGCAGGAAAAGACCCGGGAGCCCCGAGGCTGACCACGCGCCCGCCGAGGTGGACACCCACCTTCAGGATTTCCTGGTGGTTCTCCGATGCATACAGCCTGCCGTCCCGGACTATGTCTTCAATGAGCTCCTGGTAGTCTTCTGTTTGAAATAAAGAGCATCTTTTGCTTCTCATGGTTTAACTATTTATTCCCAGACTTGCTCTTCCTTTTTTTTTTTTTTGACAGATTTCTGGGAAGCCCCCCTTCTGGAGCTGACGTCAGAACACTTCACTTTCTGATATCAAGACATTCTGCACAGCGCCTCCGCCGACCCCCAGCACATCCACGCAGCCCGTCTCCACTCCACCTCTCTGTCCTCTGCCGTCAGAACAGCCCCCTGTGCCTCCAGTCAAGACCCGTCGCTTCCACCCCACGCACAGATCCGTCTTCCGCCCCAAATCCAAGACATGCAGGCCGGTAATTAGCACTTGTTCCTACACAAAATTCTCTCCACTAGTCCTTCCCATCAGCACACAAGCATGCAATTACTCTTCCGATCATTAAAAACGCCTCTCTCCGCTTCATCTTTCCTGCTGTCTCTATCCCACCTCTCCGCTTCCGTTTGTTGTAAAACTCCACAGATTGGTCTCTAGTTTGGTTTTTCTCCCCCCTCCTCTCCTGAACTCAATCCAAGGGACTTTGGCTCCCAACACTCCTTCAAAACTGCTTGTTGAGGTCGGCCAGGACCTCCAGGCTGCTGTGTCCCATGGTCAGCTCGTGGTCCTCGCCCTTCTGATCCATCAGCAGCATGTGGCCTCCTCTTGGTCTTCCTGTTACCTCCCCAGCTGACCCCTGAGGATTCCCTTGCGTTTCTTCTCCATGACTTTTTTACTGCAGGGCTCTCCCAGGTTCCAGCTTGATGCTATCCAACAAGCTCATCCAAGCTTTCCCTTCCCTCAGTGACACCCCTCCCCCATCTCTTTTGTCCCTGCATTATGTAAGGTGACCAAGCTTCTTACCCACCAAGCAAGACTCTTCTCTCTTTTATTTAGAAAGGGTTGGCAATGGAGAACTTAGCTGACCAAGAAGGAAGAGAGCTGTCTTTGCTTTCTCATTAATAGTTTGTCCTTGGCTGCAGAGATGGCTCAGGGGTTAAGACTCTGCCTCTCAAGCAGAAGGTCCTGAGTTCAGATCCCGGGTCCTATCCAAAAATGCCAGCGGCCTGTACTTCTGGCCCTGAGAGATGGAGCCTGGAAACCCCAGAGTGAAGCAAAAAGGAGGTAGAAGCAACCCAGGATGATTCCCAAAATCACCCTTGGTCCTCCACAGGGACACATAGTACCTTCTGATACACACACACACACACACACACACACACGCACGCACACACAAATAATAATAATAATAATTTGTCATGACATATGTGTTAGACGCAACACACATGGCATTCCTTCTCCAAAGATAACCTCTCCCAATTTTGAAGTCTAGTTGTTTCCCACAGTCAGCTCAGACTGAGTATATGCGAGGTCAGCCCTTTCTAAACCCCAGACACATAAAAATGGCCTTTTTGCATGTATAGCACGTGCTGCAAAGCATGTGCTGCAAGACAGAATTAACACAGCATCCTTGAAAGTGTGGGAGCCGGTCCCAAGAAGGTTCTTCAGTCAGAAGATGAAAATGAAAATTAATACTATGCTGTTCATATTTAATGCACATCCATTATCACTACTAATCCATTGAAAGGGTTACTTTCTCTTGCTCTTATGTTTTAATGAACATAACCCATGAGTAAGTATATGAGTTTTAACCTGGGTGTGACAGTGACCACCTATACTCCTAGCATTCAGCAGGTTGAGGCAGGAAGATTACAAATTCAAGGCCAGCCTGGGCTACATAATAAGGTCCTTCTGGACTATAGAACTCTGTCTTTTTTCAATTTATTTTTCTTTTCTGATACAGGGCTAGCTACCCTTGAACTTGCTATGTTGCCAAGAGTAGCCTAAAATTTCTTTTCTCCTGCCTTTTGCTCTTAAGTGGGATACACTGCTTGCTCAGTTCTTTATATACCTACCTACCTACCTATCTATATTTATATCTACTATTCATCCATCCATCTATTGATCTATCTACCTGTCCATCTCTACATCTCTATCTTTCTTTCTGTCTATTTGTAGATAGACAGACAGACAGTGTTGGGAACTAATAAGGGTCTCAAATACCCTAGGGAAGCACTTACCACTGAGCTGTAACCTAACACTTATTTTTAATTTTTCACCCTATAACTCAGGTCCCTTTTTCTTTTTTTTTAAATTTTTTTATTATTATTTATTCAATTGTGCGTGTGTATGCATGTATGTGCGTGTGTACGCATGTATGTGCGTGTGTGTGTGTGTGTGTATGTAGAACCACGGACGAATTCAGGAACCACCATGGACGCTTCCACCTCCTTCTGCCCCGGGATTCACAGACTCCGCCCTACCAAGACCCGCTTCCGCCTGGCGTCTATACGTGGGATCTGGGATCCGAACTCAGGACCTTCCGCCTGCAAGGCAGAGGCTTAACCCCTGAGCCACCTCTCCAGCCCCTCGGGTCCCTTTTTCTAATGAGAGTTTACCATGAAGAACGGCTTGCTGTGTGCGCTGATGCAACAGAAAACTGGACAGTGGTTTTCCACGTGCTTCCAAAACGTTTTCTTCTAAGAGCTCCTATGTCTCCTGCCTTGCTCAGCTTCAGTCAGAAACAGAGGTATTTGGAGGTGGCATCCCAGGCTCTGGAGTCCCCAAGACCTGGATCCTCCTCGTCTGGCAACTTTTCATGCTGTGTGTGACCTTGGTCCAAGTGACCTCACTCTCCAGTCCTGGGTCAAATCGGGACCGTGTTTACGCCCTGCAGTGCCCACAAGGAATGTGCCATGCGAAAGGCCCTTTGGCGCATATCTGGAGCTCAGGAATGCCTGGTGTCCATCACCATGACTGCTGGCTTCACCTTCTCTGGAAGCCAGAGCCTCATCTTCTGTCGCCTCGCCTGCTCCTGAGTGACTTCTAGCAAGCTAACGTGAAATACTGAAGCAATCGGACTCTGACTGAAGATCTGAGGGACTTGGTACATGGTTTCAGCCATTTTCTGTTGTGATACATGCAAGATGCAATCAGGAGCCCAACCAGGATTATGCAATTTGGTCCCAGCTATAGTTCGATTGTCTTTCTTTAGTTCTCTGAGACAGTGTCAAGTGGCCCAGCCTAGCCTCCAATTTGCCCAGCATGACCTTGAACAGCGCATTCTCCGTCTCCTAAGTGATCGGATCACAGGCCTGAACCACCACACCTGGGGGTAAGCACTTCTGGGGATGGAACTCAGGGCTTCATGCACACCAGGCAAGCATTCTACCAATGGAGCTGCACCCCAACTCCTCCCCCACCTTTCTATAATTAAAAGAGAGAGAGAGAGAGATTCACGAATCACAAAGGCAAAATAAATAACAGCCATCCTAAAGTCTGTGACACCATTAATGCTCTATGCACTGAGTCTATCCTCCTTTGTTGAGCATTCAACCACCCTTCAGTGCCTGGTCCCATCCGCATTTGGTCTCTATGCCCCCTATCTCCTGGCAAATCAAACCCCAATCCTATCAATGCACCATCCTCTGGCATTTTCCTGAATGCTCTTCCTCCTCCTTTATGCCATCCCTCTTGAAGCTGTGCTCCATTCCCTCCAAAAGCATGTGCAGAATACCTGCCATGGTCTTCTGCTTCACGTGTGTGTGTGTGTGTGTGTGTGTGTGTGTGTGTGTGTGTACATGTATGTTTGCATACATACATGTGCCCGGTGTGTAGAGACTCAAAGCCGATAGTTGGGTACCTTCTTCAACTTCTCTCTACTTTCATTATTAAGACAGGGCCTCTCAGTCGCATCCAGAGCTCATGGATTGGCTAGGTGAGCTAACCAGCTTGCCCTGGGGATTCCTAATCTTTGCTTTCCAGTGCTGAAATCATAAGCAGCTGCCATGCCTATTAGTTTTTAGTGGGTTTGGGGGGTTCTGAACTCCAGTCTTTACACTTTCAGGGTAAATGCCTCATCTACTCAAATCACCTCCTGAGTCCTGACAATTTGGTCCCTAACCAGGGTCGTCTCCAGCATTTGGCCCAGTGCCTGGCATAGAAAAGGCTCACTAGACATTTACTGGACAGATACAGAAACGCTTGCGCACAACATCTGCCAGGACAAGGCCCCCTTCATTTCATGCGCATAATTAATATCCGCGGACCAAGTCTTAGAGCTCAGCAGGTGTATAGGGGTCAGAAGGATCCCCAACATTAATCTAAAGAGAATGAAAATGAAGCCGGAAACTTTATCCTGCTTGCCCAAGATCACACAGGAAACCAGACACAGGACCAGAAGTTAGGTCTTTCCCCCTTGTTTAAGAGTCTATGTAATAAAAACTACAAGTTTTAAGAAGCTAATATTTTTTGAGCAATTACTATCTGCCAGGCACTATACCATGCTAAATTCTAACATTCAGTCTACTGAGCTTCCTGATTAAAACCATGAGTCTTGGCTGGAGATGTAGTTCATTAGCAGAGCACACACTTGGTGTGTGCAAGGACCTGGATTCTCCACCAAAAATAAAACAAGGCTTAGAGATGGTAAGTGTATAGTCAGATTCTCTCACACGCAGCTACATTCACTCATGTTTCGTGTATTTTCTAATCCCTGCAGCCAGCTGACTCCCGTGAGTCAGTGGCATCCTCTCGCCTTGCCCCGCCTGCCAGGCTGAGCTGCGCGGGCTCGGCAGCGGTCAGCTGGCTCTGTTGAGACCAGAGTGGCTCCTGCCGCGGGCCACAGCTGGAGCCGCGAAGCTCTCGCTTACCATCGTAGGTCACGTAGGGGACCTGGAACCCTCGGGCACTGTTTCCTTCGTTGGACTTGAACTGGATCCACAGCCTCTTGGACCTGGAGGTGAAGGCGATGGGGCGCTCATAGGTCTGGCAGGTTTCGTACGTGGTCACGGAATTGGACGAAGCTGCCAAAGTAAGTTAGACAGGAGGGTGGAGTTCAAGAGGAATCGATGCTCGTCTTTGTAACCCACAAACCAAACCGTACAATGAGCTGAGCTCAGGTGCTCTTGGGCTGCTGTGAAGGAGCTCCACGGTAAAGTGCTTACCTGGCAAACATGAGGACCTGAGTTCAATCCCTGGAACGTATGTGCATGTGTGAGTGTGCATACACATATACACATAACACATACACACACACACACATACAAGGACCTGAGTTCAATCCCCGGAATGTATGTGCATGTATGTGCATGCGTGCACACACACACACACACACACACACACACACACACACACACACATGCATGCACGCACCACGTGAGGATTTGAGTTCAACTTCCAGAAAGTATGTGTGCATGCACACGCACACACACTCACTCACAAAACGTCAGCTGTGGTAGTCATCCTTCCTTGGCAATCCCAGTGCAGTGAAGTAAAGACCAGTGGATCCCTGGGGTTCGCTGGCCTACCACTCCCCAGCTTACTTGCAGACTATCAGGTCAGTGAGAGACAGACAGACAGACAGATGGACAGACGGACGGACGGACAAAGAGACCCTATCTCAAAAAGCAAGGTAGAAATTACCTAAAGTTGAGGGCTGGGGGAGATGGTTCAGGAGTCAAAGCTTTTGCCTCACAAGCAAAAGAACCTGAGTTCAGATCTCCAAATACCATCTAAAAATGCCAGGTGGAAAGGGTGGTGGAAATGGCTGGTATTTTTGACCTTGGAAGGTAGAGCCCGGGGAAACCCAGAGCAAAGCAATAAGGAGATAGAGCAATCCAGGATGATTTCTGATGTCTCCCTCCACAGACCACACACACACACACACACACACACACACACACACACACAGGACAGCTGAGATTGCTGTCTGACTTCCACATGCTTAAGAATCCACTGCTGAGATTAGTCAAAGGCCAAAGACTAAGCCCGACCTACCGGCTTCAGGTAAACAGCCGGTGTGCCATCTACAAAGAGGCTGGGGACAAGACTCTGGAATTCCAGAGCCCGGTCTGATATCTACAGAGCTTCTTGAGTTCACCGAGTGTTTTGTGGGTTTGACCGCGTTGAATCTTCTCACAACAGGAAGGATGATTGCTTCCTCTGTTACAGAGGCTGAAGGCTTTCGACCAGGATCTCAGAACCAGCCTACGGGTTCCAGGATTCTAAACCTTCGCCTGACTTTAGGCAATTTATTTTTCTTGAGGTAGCCCAGGTTGACCTCAAACTTGACCTTCTGATCTCCTGCCTTGATCTTTTGAGTAATGCAATTACAGCTGTGACTCAGCACATCTGGTGTATGCAGTGCTGGGAGTTGAACCCAGGACTCTGTCTGATTTCCACATGCTTAAGTTGACAAAACCAGGACTCTACTGGGCTACAACCCCAGTTCATTTTTTTTAAATATATATTTAGTTAGTTAGTTATTTTATGTGTGTGTGTGTGTGTGTGTGTGTGTGTGTGTGTGTGTGTATCAGAAGGCACTGTGTGTCCCTGTAGATGACCAAGGGTGACTTCGGCATCATCCTGGATTACCTCTACCTCCTTTCTGCATCCCTCTGGGATTTCCCAGGCTCCACCCACCAGGGCCAGAAGTGCCCAGTGTTTTTACGTGGGACCTGGGATCTGAACTCAGGACCTTCTGCTTGTGAGACACAGTCTTAACCCCTGAGCCATCTCTCCAGCTCCCACAGCCCTTTTTAATAAGAATGATAATCATGGACATGGTTCCCTTCTGAGTGCTTTACAAATGTGAACTTTCAGTCTTCCTAGCAGCTCTGTGCAAGAATTGTTAGATCACAGACCCTCTAGCTACCTTTCTGTCTCTCCCAGAAATCTGGCCAGCCCCTGCCTTACAGACTCTCCCTGGGACAGAGTTGACAAAACCTGCTATGACCTTGTGGTCTCTCTTCCCCTCCAAGCTGCAGGCCTATATCCCTCTCCACTTCCCAGACCCAAGACAACCTTAAATTATAACATATACCTTTGGATATATCTCGTGGAACTTACTTTCATTATCCTTTGTCGAAAAACTATGAGAGTTATAAATTCCTTTATCTCGCAGAACTGAAGGATCTTTACCTCCTTTCCCAAAGCATTGTGCTGTCTGTGTGTGATACAGTAATTCTCCTAATATTTAGGAATTGAAGATTTCTTTGCCCTTTAAGACCCATCATGGCTGCTTATGCCCATGATGCGGTCTTGCCTAATAATGTCCAGCTTTGGGGCCTCATCACAACGGCCTATAGCCCCAAGACTATAACTCTCCTAACAAAGGGTTTCTGAGGGATAATTTCATCTCAGCTTCCTTTCTTCTAACTGTGTCATTTTTATGACTGTGTGTGTGTATATGTGTGTGTGTGTGTCTGCATGTGAGTGGGTGTAAGTATGCACGAGAGAGCACTAGAGTGTGTGCATCTGTGGTAGTGCAAGGGTGACATCAAGAGTCATCCTGGGTTGCTCTTCCACCTTACTGTTTTGTCCTGGGGTTTCCCAACTCTGCCTGCCAGACCTTACAGGATGCCATCATATCTACCTGGCATTTTTACACTGGGATCTGAACTTGGGTCCTTTTTGCAAGGCAAAGGCTTTAACCACGGAGCCATGTCCCCAGTCCCTCTTATAAAGATTGATGACTGGGGTGACTACCCTCCCCCTGAGGAGACTACAGTGTAAAAGGTTAGACGTGGGTGTAGCAGATCACAGAAGCAGAAGAGGCGGAGCTGGACTGAACTCACTCACGGCACTAGCAGGAATGGTAAGGAGGGCAACATCCCTTCACAGACCCCAGCCCCTGAGTCAGGGCAGCAGCAAGGCTCTCCTGCCTGGCTGGACCACGCCTTTGACCTTTGGCAGTCCCCAGATCACGAGTCATCAACCAAGGTGAGCAGAGTCAAGACTCCACACTCAGCCTCGTTGGTTCTCTGAGTCCTGGGAAGAAGCGCTCGCCTGAGCGAACAGGTGGAAAGGGGGGAGGGCGGGACGGAATCTGACCTGCAGGCTTCTTGTCCCCAGGGTCAGCAAGTGATTTTAGTGGCAATGCTGCAAGTCCTGGCCCGACCTGTGCTCTAACTACTGACGTCCGGGCATGCTCCTCGCATTTAAAGCTAGGGGGCAGGGGCCAGGTCATCGGGGTGGAGGGCGGCCTGGGGCCCTGGAAAGGAAGGGAGCCCAGGGTGAGACGCACAAGTTTTCCGCATCACCAGGTAGTCTCCGCAGTCATCTTCTATGGGCAGGAAGATCTCGGGGACCACGATCAAGATGCGTCGCTTGGGGGGCGGGTTGATGATCCAGGTGCACTCAGCGTTGGCAGGGTAGTTGCCGGGGTAGTTTGGGGATTCGATGTAGCCTGTGAAGTCCCCCAGCTCTCCTCCACACCTTCTGTCTGCAGAAAATAACGATGCCAAGAGTTAGGGGCTAGGACTTGGGACTTCAGCTTCCCCGTTACTGTGGAGGACCAGCTCAGGGAGATAACACCAGGTCAGGAATGAGCGTTCTATAATGCTCAGGGGGCTAAATGACTCAGACTCCCCAAAGCAGCCCACCTTTCTCTCACCAAAGTCAACTGATTTAGTTTCTGCTTTTTAGTTACATAGGCACGAGTCAAAGGAACATGACCCTTCACCTCAAATTCTTTAATAAAGATGAATGTATATTTATTTTCACTCTTCTCTCTGGTTAAAGCCACATGGCATCTAGTTAGCTATTAGCTGGTACTGGACGCCCTGAATCTTATGGGGTCAAACACAAAGCATTACAAATGTACACTCACCGCCCCGGCACTGAATCCATCCAACACATGTCCCCCCAAAACTGTGAAACTTAGAATCAGGATAGACACAGTCTTTGCCCTCAAGAAACTTATTGCTTGAGAAGATTGAGAAAACACTTTTTTGCAAGAGACATCAAAGGGGTTACTTTTTCCTTCTCTAATTATTAATAGGAGTTATTAATAGTATTTAAAAAAAAAGGCTAGGCTAGGGAAAGGACTTAGTGGTTAAAGCTTTGCCTCCCAAGCAAAGGGACCCAAGTTTGGATTTCAAGATCCCACATAAAAATGTCAGGTGGGTGTGGCAGCCAGTCTGTAATTCTAGCACTAGAAGGCAAAACCTGGGAATTCTCAGAACAAGCTGACTAGCCAGACTATCCCTAATGTATCACCCTTGGGCCTCCAAAGCATACACACTCAAGTGCTTGTGTGCATACATTACACACACCTGCATGCACACACACACCCCATGTGCACATAAAAGAAAACACAATTCCAGGTTCTTCTTCTTAAGAGAAAAGAGGGGGAGGATGAGTGGTAAATTCGGGGTTGCCTAGGAACCGAGTCCTGGGGTCTTTACTGGAGAGTTTTAAATGATAGATAAGGGGGAAAATGAATAATGATTTTTTTCCCATTAGTGAAAACACCCCACAGAATGGGAGAAAATCTTCACTAACCACATATCTGACAGAGCTCTACTGTCCAGAGTGCACAAAGAACTTAGAAAACTAAACACCAAGGAAACCAATGGCCCAATTAAAAAATGGGCCCTGGAACTTCAAAGAAACTTTACCAGGAATGAAATTAAAATGTCTAACAATTATCTTAAAAAATGCTCCACTTCCTTCGCCATCAGGGAAATGCAAATCAAAACTTCCCTGAGATATCATCTCACCCCGGTCAGGATGGCAAAAATCCACAATACAAACAACGACAAATGCTGGAGAGGATGTGGAGAGAGGGGAACTCTCCTACATTGTTGGTGGGAATGCAGGCTCATACAGCCACTCTGGCGAGCCGTCTGGAGATTCTTAAAGAAATTAAAGATTGAAATGCCGTATGACCCTGTTATCCTACTTTTGGGAATAACCCCCCATGCAGCAGAGGTTCGCCTCGATAGCACAAGTTCGACCATGTTCATAGCAGCACTGTTTACAATAGCAAAGTCATGGAATCAACCTAAATGTCCAACAGTTGACGAGTGGATAAGGAAACTGTGGTACATCTATACAATGGAGTACTACTCAGCCATTAGTGAAAACACAAAGCAGACTCGTTAGCACAGCATTCAAGGTCTTTCTTTGTGGCCCGTTCCTTGTGCTCATCCCAGAGGTCTATTCCTGAGCCTGGGCTCCCCCAGGGTTCCCTTGGGCATGGAGTTCTCTCTCATACTGCTCCACCCTCCGTCCATGCTCTCCAGAGACCTTGTCTTTCCCTCTCCAGAACAGTCACTTACTCCTTTGCACCCCCAGTCTGGCTCCCAGCAGCTCAGCCAGATGGACTTAGTGAACAGGAGGCCAAGACAGGCAGATCCTCAAATACCTTGTGCAGATGCCAGGCTGGCTGAAATTATGCCCAGGGTAGAGTACAACTGCGAGTGTAGAGACGGATGGTGCATAGGAGCGGAGTGGGCGCTATGTACTAAGCCCTGGGTCCAATCCCCAATACCATGCATACAAAAAAAAAAGTTGAGTACTTCTGGGTCAGAGCTACTGTCCTCATCTTACCAGCTGAAGAGAGAGCAACCCTTCTCTCCTGGCACCGGGTCACACGGCGCTGAGCGCAGCTAATAGCACACGCGGGTCCTGAATGAACCTGGGACCCTGGCCGCCTCTCCCTTCCCTGCCAGAGTTGGATCTAGACACTTGTGCTGTAATCCAGGCTGAGAAGAATCCCAGAGAGAGACAGACAGAGAGAGACAGAGACAGACAGACAGAAAAAGACAGAGAGACAGAAACAGAGAGAGACAGAGACAAAAAGAGACAGAGAGAAAGAGACAGAGACAGAGACAGACAAAGAGAGACAGACAAAGAGACAGACGGAGACAGAGAGACAGAGATAGAGACAGAAAGACAGAGAGACAGAGACAGAGAGAAAGAGAGACAGAGAAAGAGAGACAGAGACAGAGAGACAGAAAGACAGAGAGACAGCGACAGAGAGAGAGACAGAGAAAGAGAGAGAGAGACAGAAAGACAGAGACAGAAAGAAAGAGACAGAGAGAATGAGAGAGAGACAGAGAGACAGTGACAGAGAGTCAGAGAGAGACAGAGACAGAGAGAGAGAGAAACTTACTTTTACACTGTGTTATGTTGGTGGAGCCATCGAAGTCAGTGGTAGTATTTCCTGGGCAGGAAACACAGCTGTTTTTTCCAAATTCTGGCTGGTAAGTCCCCGAGGGGCAGCGAACACATCGGTGGGTGGTGGTGGTGTAGAAATGTCCAGGAGAACACTGAACTGTGAGGCCAGGAAGGGATGATGATGATGATGATGGTTAGATTCAACATGAACAGTTTGTGAGATACACTGCTATGCCTAAAGGAAGCAATGCTTTCCTGCCAATCTGGGACTAATCTACACCTAATTCTCAAAAATAGCCAGTATGAGAGCCACAGGGAAAAGAACACTAAGGAGCGAGGGATGCGGGCGGCTCGAAGAAGTTGTGGTTCACGCGTGGTCAGGCAGGACGGGCCACCTCTGAAGCAGCAACAGAGTCGGTCCTGGGTTCTGAGGATGCAAATCCAGGCAGACTTGAGGGGAGTGGGGCTCTGAGGAGGAGGTAGGAGCAAATGCAGGATGAGCGGTAAGTCAGACAAGACAAGGAGACGGAGGGGCGGAGCCAGGAGGCCCGTGGGCTAAACCTGCTCATCCATCCATCTGCTCACGGTCAGACCTATCAGGAGGGGCCATGGTAGCTGGGGAGACCAGAAGGGGGCAATCTGGGCTAGGCCCGATCCTGCCTTCATCATTCTCTGTGGTACTCGCCTCTAGTTTCGCAGTCCTGGAAGGACGTGGCTCCCAGACGTTTGGTGGGGAGCCCTCCTCCACATGGGAAACAGGAAGTGCGGCCCGCTTCCGGCTGGAATGTGCCCAGGGCACAGAGCTGGCAAGGAGCAAAGCCATCTGCGGAGTACTCGCCGGGCTGGCATAGGCCTGGAGCGGGAAGACTGGCCTTGAGTAAGTGAGTGAACGAGGCTACCCAGAGAGACCCCTCCTCACCTCTTAGTCTTGGGGAGACCTCAGGCTGACCTCAGTGAGAATAGGGCCACCTAGCTGCAATCCCAACCACATCTCACCTAGTATATTGAACATATAGTATATGTTGAAATATTAAAATCATAATTAAAGATAGACTTAAATTATATATGTCTAATATATATAATTTCTCTTGGGACAAGGTCTTATGTAGTCCAGGGCTGACTTTAAACTCAGTACTGATTCCCCATCCGCCTGTTTCCACCACCCACGTGCTGGGATTACAAGTATGGACCACCATGTCTGCTTTTCTCTATTAATCCTAATGTTCTTCTTTTTACCCACAAATTATAGATAAAATAGCATTTAACCACCACACACCCGAGGGAGGAGTTTAGTGTTGGTCAGACCCAGGCTCTGACTCGGGGTCCTCAACCCCTTGGCTGTGTGACCTCCAGCAGATCACTTTAGCTCCCCAAGGTTGTTGTAGTGACATAGCCACCTCATGAATAATTCACGCCACACATTTAGCATGATATCTGGCAAAGGTCAGTACTCGATAAACATTAGCTGTTATTTTTTTTCTTCTAATTTTCTTTTCTCTTTTCGAGACAGGGTTTCATAAATCCTAGCTGGCCTCGAACTCAAAATGAGGCTGAGGAAGAACTGTCTGCGCCCGCTGTGCGCTGGGGTAACAGACAGGTGTGCACCACCGTGTCTGGTTTACATAGCGTTTGGGGAGTGAACTCATCACTCTACACAGGGTAGGCAAGTGCATGTTACCAACTAAGCTATGCTCGTTACTTCTGATTCTCATTACTATAATTACTTCTTAATAAGACCACATAACAAGGAAGAACTCACTTCCCAAAGTCACCATTTATGAACCATGCAATCAGTCACAGCATTTCCTAACAAGCCATAGACAATGCAGGAATGAAACATTCCATCTGAAGCGCTCGTTTTAAGCTGGAAATTGCTCTACAGTTGCGTGTGGAGTCATTTGTGTGGGAATGAAAGCCGGCCCAGGAAATAATGGATTGGACAGCCAGAGAGGCCCAGCATCCAGCTGTGTCCACTAGTTACAAACTGCTCTTCAGATCATACCTCCCTCCGACCCTGTGACTCTTCTCACATTTAATAAAAGTTGACGTTAATAATATAATAGAAAGCCGCCCTCAGAACCTAACTGAACTCGACTTCAAAGGTAATTTTTCAACATGATGAAAAACTTCACAAAGATGGTAGCAGTTTTAACAAAATAACCAGAAGAGCATCTTTGTTTTGAATAAAAAGACCATGGATTGAGATCAAAGTTAAAAGAGTCCCCGCAGACTGGGAGATCTCTCAGGTCTCAAGTGTGTAGATTTGCAGAGAGGAAAGAAATCATGCAATTCCAACATTTATACTTTCCTGACAATGTTTTCTTCCCATCTCTTGTTTTGTTTTGTTGCTACAGGGGCTCAAGTAGCCCAGGCTGGCTTTGCACTTGCTATGTAGCTGAGGATGACCTTGAACTCCTGATGCACCTAATTCCCCTGCTGGAGTTACAGGTACATGCTGTCATACCAGGTGGGGGGAGTCAAACCCATGGCTTCATAGCATGCTAGGCAAGCTCTCTCCTTACAGAGCTGCACCCCAAGCTCATCCCTGCCTTCATTCCCTTGCTCATGCGAGCATGAGCCCAGTGTGGCAGGTACCAACCAGGCACTGGAAAACCGAAGATGAACTCAACAGTCCCTGCTTGTAGGAAAGCCAAGGTCCAACGTATATCATCCAGAGTCCCTGAGATGCCACGTGCCTTGGTCTGAACAATGACATCAGAGACAGGAGTAAGAAGGGCCAGATGGCATCCTTACCTCCACATTCAGACACATTCCAAGTTTCTGAGCTCTTCAGGGCCCCAAGATTTTCTGGTCTTGGGCATGGTTCACACGTGACTTGTCCTTCCTCATTTTGGAAGGTTCCGTTTGGACATAAAATGCAGCGTTCTTGCGATCCATCATAATGGGTCCCAGCCCTGCAACTGACTAGCCAAAGCGGGGGAACAGTCTGGTCAGTGCGGAGACAGAGGCTGAGGAAGGGTGACGTGAACACTGGAGATTAAGACGGCAGATGTGTGGGCCACACGCTCCCCTAAACCCCAAGAAGATCAAGCGTGCAATGCCTCTGGGTCCTGATCCCTTACTGCACCTGCAAGTTTCTCTTTCCCTAGATCAGCAGTGGGCAGGAATCATAAGTACCCCCTTATTTTTGTAGCAGAGGCACTTGATGGCAAAGCAATAGAGCAAAATTCGCATTTACCCAACTTTACAGGGCTATCAGAAGAGTGTAAAAGGTAAAACCTGATCAGTAAACATCCATGGGCTTAGTTCCGGGAAAAAAACTGACCAGAAAGGGCTAGAGATGGCTCAGGGATGAGGACTCTGCCTCACAAGCAGAAGGTCCTGAGTTTGAATCCCAGGTCCCACATAAAAATGCCAGGTGGAAATGGCAGCGGCCTGCACTTCCAGCCCTAGTGGGTGGAGCCTGGGAAATCCCAGAGAGAAGCAAGGAAGTAGAAGCAATTCAGGATGATTGTGGAAGTCACCCTTGGCCCTCTAAAACACACACACACACACACACACACACACACACACACACACACAAGTGAGTAAATAAAGTTAAATAAAATATTTTTAAAAACTGACAGGAGCATGTCCTTCATGCAGCTGGCGGCATCTGGAAGGCTTTCTAGGGAGAGTCACATTTGCGTTGGGGCTTGAAGAATCTGCCCAGGAAGAAAAGGGGCCAAGTCATAAAGATTTTTGTATGGCATGTTGGAGTAGAGGGAAGAAAAGAAAGGTGAGGCAAGACTGGAAAAGTTCTCAGGCCAGAGAGATGGCTCTGTACGTGGGTAAAATGCTTGCTGCACGAGCATGAGGTCCTGAGTTTGGTCGCTATGCACGGCTGCAGCCCCGGCACTGGGGAACAGAGACGGGGGGGGGGGGACCCCTAGAGGTTACTGGGCAGCCAATGTAGCTGAAACAGTGACCACCAGGCTCAGTGCGAGATTTCGCCTCCAAAAACAAGGGCCAAAGAGAAACCATCCAAGAGCCTATCCCAAATCCCAGTATCAACCCCTGGTATCCACATACGTGCATGTGGACAAGCACACCCCCACAAATGCAACACACACACACACACACACACACACACACACACACACACACAGCCATACACAGACATACCACATTAAAAAAAAATTCTTGAATGCTAGTCATTTGATTTTTTTTTCCTTCAGGCAAAAAAAAAAAAAAAAAAAAAAAGCCACTGGGAAGGAGGAATGTATCAGAAGTTGTTTTGGAAAGCTCCTCCTGTCTGCCGAGGTAGGTAAGGTCTCAAGGGTCTTATAACATAGCACAATCCAGATTTGTAATAAAATGCATTCCAAGGCATAAAACCCTAGTAAATGTCTCCTGAAAGAATAAACAATAGAGAAATTCATAACTGTGCTTCTGATTGCTAGTAAAATCAGAATTTATACCTTATTTTACAGTGTGACTACAAAGTAAATGCATCTAATTTGGTTTCCCATTATAAATGCCAAACATTGTCCTTTAAGACCAGACCTGCCTCTCAGCGCCCAAAGGAACAGGCATCAAAATGGCCTGTTTGTAGTAGCTAATGTTGGCTGCTTACAACGTACAAGAATAAAAGCTAACATTGGTTGCTTACAATGTACAACACACAAGCTCCGAAAGCTTTATCCACGTTACCTCATTTATTCCTTGGTCTGGCCTTAGGGAGTGAGCTGACATATTTAGCTCCCTTTTGCAGAAACAGAGATTGAGATAGGTAAATAATTTGGTTAGGGTCCCAGCGATAATTTGTGTAGTACATCTAAGGTAATATTAAGAACGTGTGAGTTTACGTGAGGAAACTCTGTGACAATGAAGTCAGAAACACTGATCAGGGTTATGCAGGATTCTCTGTGGGGTTAGGGGCAGGTCAGGAACATACACATTCTTTTTTAGATCTAATCAGCCAGGAAATAGAAAAATATCATGAGATGAAGTTAGTTATCATAACGTCTCAAACATCTGAAAGCAGGAATGTGCTTTTCATGCTAGTCTACACATGCAATTTGCATATGTCATCGGGGTTATGTCACCTATCATTAGCAACCAAAAGTTCATGACTCACTTTTCATTAAACATGAGGCTTTGGGACCAGAATGAAGCTTTGTCGTACTTCAAATATCATTTCTACAGGCAAATGCACTTAACCAATAAAATCTATGTTAACAGCTAAATTGCAAGTGCCTCTTTAGATTGTGAGTGTCCTACAATTCTCATGTGTCATTTTTATATAATGTTATGATTCTTTAATTTACACTTGAAAGTGGGCATGTCCTGCTTCCTTGGCACATTATGAGCAGGATGCATGTGCCTAGGGCAGAGTCTTTTCAACTTAGTTTCTAAACATGGTCCTACTTGGATAACGGTTTCCATAACCACACTGCTTCCAGCCCATGTTCCATGAAGAGCTGGACTGAGGTATGGATGCTAGTTCACACCTGTCTACACCTGAGTCCGCAGAGGCCACTAAAGAAGCTCCATCCTTGAGCACCCACATGGTAGAAGAAGAGAATCAACTCCCAAAAGTTGTCACCAAGCCTCCATACATGCACATACCTGTACTAATTCTCTCTCTCTCCTCTCTCTAGTAAATAAACATGTTTTGTATGCTTGTGTATATGTACAAGAGTGTACCTGTGTGTGTGTGTGTGAGAGAGAGAGAGAGAGAGAGAGAGAAAGAACCAAGGGTGAATCATCCTGAATTGCTTTTCCATCTTATTGCTTTGCTCTGGGGTTTCCCAGGTTCCTCCCTCCAGAGCCCGAATTACAGGCCTCGGCCACATGTGATTGACATTTTTACATGGGATCGGAGTATTCAAATTCAGGTCCTTTTGCTTGTGAGGCAAAGCCCTTAACCACTAGGCCATCTCCCTGGTTCCTAAATATTTCTTTACAGAGAGAGAGAGAGTGAAAGAGTGAAAGAGAGAGAGAGAGAGAGAGAGAATATAACCCCTGCATAGTCTCTGGGAGCCACGGTTGTGCGGCCTGAAAGCAAAGAATTAAAGGTGAAGCTGTCCAGGTGCCTCTGCTGGGCTTCCATCTTCCTTGGGCCTGTCTCCTAAGCCGGCCCCGCCTCACACCATCCTATAGCTGCTGTGATTTCTAACTGGTCAAAGGGCTGAGAAATCCCCCTCGGGCTGCCTGGTAGATGAGGAAGTTGCTTTCTCCTCACAGTGATCGGCCAGGTTCAGAGAAGTAACCGCACGTCACCTGTCACAATCCCCACTTCCCGGGAAGAAAGACCTACAGCAGGATGTCTTGCCTCGCCCCTTCCCCACACACGGCAAACATGCGCGCGCACTAAGCACCCGAGGCGAGAACATCCTTTGCAGATGTGCCGGACAGCGGCCACAAGCACACATTCCCAGGCGCTTCTCTCTTCCCCTTGAGTGGCCAGCTTGTGCCGCTGCCCCCAGACAAAGGAGGCAATTGCCCTCCAGAACCCTTGACCAGAATCCAGGAGAGCTTTTGTGCACTGTCAGTGACCATTAAAATCTCATTCTCAAATCCTGCACAGCTGTTTTCCCTCTGTCTTTGAAAAAAAAAAAAAAAAAAAGGAAAAATCCAAGTGAGCTTTTCTGATGCAAAGGGGGGGGGAGATTAATGGAGACAAAGCGGCCTGGAGACTTGCCCTCTTTTCAGCACCCGCCTTTGAGTATCTCAGGCTGTGGACAAACGCCATGGTCTTGCTGTAGCTAAGAGGGTGAACCTAATAAAAGGGGTCACTCTCTAGCATCGCCCCGCTTTCTTAAGACTCAAGGAGAGGCCCAAGTGGACCGCGAGGATTCCCAGGGCGTCCTGGGGTGGCTGCTTTGTTCCAGCCGAGAGCCCACACAGTCCAGGTGGCACTCCGGCTTCCAGATCCTGGTCTGAGCCACTTTAAATGGGTGTCTCAGGATAACAGGGCACAGCACCCCTGTGGCAGAGAGGATGGTTTATTCATTGTCTGACCAGGATTTTGGCATGGGCGCTCAGGTTTGCTGTCTGAAAACATTCTCCTAGTCAGGACACAGAATGAGCCCGGCTGGAGACTCTGGGGGATAATGTTTTATTTACCCAGAGCTCCTCACCATCCTCCACAGAGCAGGACCTAGAGGGGGGTTTCCCCTGGGTACCCTGTGAAGATGATCTCAGAGCACAGACTCCTTGAGAGTGTTTAAACTGAGAGAGTTGGAAACACAGGCTCTGGGTTTGATCTGCATTCAAATCCTGCTTCTACCACTTACTTGCTAGTTGACAGTGGGGAATGGGCTTAGCTTCGGTTGCAGTTAGCCTGCAAGGTTGCTGATAAAATCATGTCAAAACTGCTTAAGGGAACAAGGGGTTTATTCTCTTACAATTGTCTGATTACAGTTCTCAGTCCCGCTTGGCAGGAGAGCACGTACCATCATCAAAGGGCGGAGGGATAGTCAACCATATCCACTTAACAGCTGAGACAGGGACAATCCTTACTTGCCAGACCAGCATGCCTGGCCAAGTGTACACAAACATCTCTTTCTCTTTCTCAAGCAGCTCCCTCCATTTTATTCACTTGCCTGGGGACTAGTCACACCCACCATGGGCTGGGCCTTCCCCATCAGCTAGACAATCTCCTGCAGGTTTGATCTGGGCTTAACTCAACTACTAATTCTCTACAAAGGTGTCCAGAGCTCAAATCCTCAGCTGTCAAGTTGACGCTTGTATCTAAGTATAACACCTTCCCATTCCTGTATCTGCAAAAAGGGCATGATGTGGCTTTCTGAGATGGCTCAATGGGTAAAGACACCCATATGCAAACGTGGCAACTGAAGTTCAAACCCTGACGTACACATGGTAGCAAAAGGGAACCAACTCTCAAAGTTGGTTTTGACTTCCATTCCCATGCCTACTCTCCTCCTCTCTCTACCTCAAATAAATAAATATTTTTAAAAGGGCATGAGGTAATATAGACTTGTGAGAATTAAATGAGGTCATATATGTATAAAGGGCACTTAGCATAATGCTGAATAAATAAGTGTTCAAAAAATGTCAACGTTTTACTGAATTATGTAGGTGTTTTGTTGTTGAGATGGTCTCACTCCACACGCTTGGATGATCTTCCTGCCTCAGATTCCTGACTATTGAGACTACAGGCTTGTGTAGCCTATCAAGTATATTTCTTCAGTACTGTATCTTTTGGCTGAGATTATGAAATTCTAAGAGCTAAAAATCTGTCCATAGCTATTTATTTTAGACATGAAGATCATCATGGAAACCTATGGTGCTTAAGGGATATGTTTTTGTGATATTAGGGATCAAACCACAGCTTCACATGAGCTAAGCAAGAACTCTACCCTGAGCTACAGCCCCAATCCAGCAAGTTGTTCTTTGAAAAACAGAATTGCTTTTCATTTCTTTTTTCTTTTTTTGACATCTTGTTAAAATTGTTTCACAGATGGCACAAAGGTTGCATGAAGAGCAGAGAAATGTCCTCAAATGCCAGTTAATGAACTTTTCTATGTATAAATGACAATAAGAAAGTTTTTGATTTGGTCGTAAGTGATTAAATCTTGGGAATTTAAATATTATTCTTTCCATGTGTATGTGCGTATGGGGACATGCATGCATGTATGTATATTTGCATACATGTGGATGTGTACATGTGGGAGCCTGAGGTGATATGGGAATCATCCTTGGCTGTTCATTTCATCTTATTGTTTTGAGTCTGTACGTCTAGTTAAACCCAGAGCACACCATTAAGACCAGTTTGGCTAAGCTAGCTTATTCTTTAGATTCCTGTGTTCTGCCTTCCAGGACTGGAATTGCAGGTGGGCTGCCACATCTCCCAGGCATTTTTTTAATGTGGGACCTGAGGATTTGAACTCTGGTCCTTTGGCTAGTGCAGCAAGCACTGTAATTACTGAGCCATCTTTCAGGCCCTAAATGTTATTTTCCTATGATGACAGTGAAGCTGGTTTAGTGGCTGAGGTACATGCCGCCCACCAGAGGCCCTGAGTGTGGGTGTCCAGCGTCCACCAAAAAGCCGGCAGTGGTGATGTATGCCTGCACACCCGACATGAGGTGGGTAGAGACGGCAGGATCCCCAGAACTTTCTTAGACCATTCAGTCTGAAACTGCAAGATCCAGGTTCAGTGAGACCTTGTCTCAAAATATAAGGTAGAAAGGGATATGAGAAGACACTCAGTCTAGACCTCTGGCCTCCACATGGGCACATATACCTGCGTATATCTGTACATCACACACACACACACACACACACACACACACACACACACACACACACTGGAAAGACGGATGTAAAAAGTAGGCCGAAGCCAGGAATATTATCAGAAGAAATCCAAATAGTTGCAGACCTAAGATACACATTCTTATTACTAAACAAAAAATGGTTAAAATGACTTATTATCTACTATGCTATTATCATTTACAAAGATTAAAAAGATCAGTGGTAATTCAGGTTAAAGAGGGTGTAAGATAAACATGCATATTTAATATTGGAGGTGGTATGCATTGATACAGTTTTTTGGAGGATAATTTGCAGTACCTATTAATGCTAGCATATGCCTGTCCCTTGATCTGCAACTACATGATTAGAAGTACATTCTTCAGAAAAAACATTGATTGAAGAGCATCCACAACAACATTGTTCATAGTAGACAATAAGGGATCATTCAGCATCCACCAGAAGGGGCAGGGCTGACATCTTAGATATAGCTCAGCAGTAGGGTTTTTGCCTAGCATGTATAAGGCCTTGGATTGGATTCCTAGAACCAAAGGAGGAAAACATAGATTTGAAAGCTTTGGAACAAATAAGGGGTTGGGAATATAGCTCAACCGGTAGCGTTTGGTTTGATTCTCAGCACTATATGAACTATGCCCATTGTTGGTGCCCTGCCTGTAATTCAGCACTGGGAAGGTAGAAACAGGAGAATCAGAAATTCAAGCTCATCCTTGGGCTACACAAATGAATTTGAACCCAGCTTGGGATATACAAGACTCTGTCTCAAAAATCAGTTGGGAGGTTGGGGGGAGGCAGTGAAATGGCTCAGTGGATAAAGGTGACTTCACACAAACTTAGAGACCTGAGTTCAAACCCTGGGACTTTACACTGTAGAAGAACAGAACCGACTTCCAAAAATTGTCTGCTGACCTCTACACATTGAACCATGGTGCACACACACGCTTGCCTCCTAATTAATAAAATCAATTACTTATTTATAAGAAAAAAAGTTTTTTTTAAAAAGAAGGAATCCCTCCCACCCCCCGGGCTTAGCATGGAAAGATGTCTGTGACTATCTGTGATGTAGTCAGTCACTCTATAGTTTAAAACAAGAATATTCTCTCCATACAATATATACTTGTATTAAAAACTTTAAAAGCACATACATTTTAAAAAGCACAGATATGTATATTTTAACATGCCATACTGGACTAGAGAGATAGCTCAGGGGTTAAGACTCTGCCTCTCAAGCAGAAAGTCTTGAGCTCAGATCCCAGATCCGTGAAAAAAATGTCAGGTGGAAGTAGACAGTGGCCTGTACTTCCTGCCCTGGTGGGTGGAGCCTGGGAAATCCTAGAGCCAAGCCAAAAGGAGGTAGAAGCAATTTGGAATGATTCGCAAAGTTACCCTGGGTCCTCCACAGGGACACACAGTGCCCTCTCTCTCTCACACACACACACACACACACACACACACACACACACACACACACAAATAAATAGTTTTTTAAAATGCCATATTCTATTGGGCAAAGCTGCTCTCTAACTGGCATACCCGATCCTTCGTGTACCTACACTCTCACTCTGGCGGAAAGAAAGAAAGTTCACTGGCCATCCCTGATGCTGCTTCTCTGCACAGAAAAATCTCCATGGCTGCCGTGGGACCTCATTTGGTCCCACGCGGGTACGACATTCATTTAGATCCATTCAGGAAGCTCTAAAGAAGACATACTCCCTCTCTGAGAAACAAGTCCAACTGAACCTAGCATGACGGGCATCTCAGATGCACAGTCATGTTCCACAATGCAACAGGACAGTCCCACAGGTCGTCCCCCACGGGCTCTCGTGGCGGCCTGGTTGGTAACTCCTGCTCCTCGTTCCTGAGCCTTTGTTGCCCTGAAGCATACCTCCGGTGGGCGCTGGTCACGTGCTCCCTGGGAAAGTCCAGAGATCCTGACGTTAATTTTTTTCTGAATTCCTGCTTGGCACAGACCTTCCGTGGTGAGCCTTACAAGGCCTCCCCCAAAGAGGGCAGCAAATACAACAGGGGGGGTAGGGGGTTCAAATCTGAGAGGCCAGAAAAAAGGCCCTGCAGCCTGCCCCGAGGGTTTCAGGCTCAGCCTAGACTCTCAGCAGCATCAGCCGGCTCTGACGGCTAATCTGGAATGGAAGCTGCAGCTCTTGGGATTCTAAGTGAGGAGGAGCCGAGTTGGCTGGCTTGCTCCTTTCTTTCTGAAGAGAATCGGCTAGAATAAAAGTCAACCCCCTCTGGGAACGGCCGCTGGGGGACAGTTGCTCCTGGGGTTCTCTTGAGTTTTGGCAAGCAGCGGATTGCAGCAGTGGGACTCTTGCTGACGAGTCTCCGGAACAAAGCTGGGCACAGTCTTGCTTATGGGGGCCACTGTGCCCTGCCCAGGCGCTATTGCTGAGGCTGGGGAGTCGACACACAGGTCAGAAAGAATGTCTGCTTCCCTGGGGGGTGGGGGTCTCATTACTGAAGTTTACCTTATGGGGAAGCATAAGTAGGACTTTGGAATTAGACCTTCAATGCAATCATTTAAAGATATATTATTCGTGGGTATATGTGTGTTCATATACAAAAGTACATGTGTGCTGTTGGTATGTCTGAGCATGTGTGTGTGGGAAGCAAGAGGACAATCTCAAGTGCTGCTCCTTAGATGCTACCTACCTAATTCTTTGAAACAGGGTCTCTCCCTAGGACCCGGAGCTCTCCACCGAGGGAGACCCCTGTCTCCGTCTCTCCGGCACAGGGATTATGAGCATGTGCTACCACATCTGGCTTTGCCGGGGACCAAACTCAGGTCCTTGTGCGTGTGCAGCAAGCACTTCAGCAACTGAGCTATGTCTCCAGCCCGTATCAGAGAGATCTTAAACAACAGCACTTAGCATTCTGGGTTCACTCTGCTCTCCTGTCCAATGACAATCTCTCTCTGCTAAGGTTATCGATAGAATCAAATAAGACCATGCCCAGACAGGCCTGACTTGCAGTCTCTCCCGGTGAAGAACCAAACGAATCACCATTACTATGAAACTGGCCCATAGATACTGAGACTTGGATACCGTCTCCCTTATTTGCCATCACAGAGCTGCTTTTCCTGGGAGCCTCTTGCTACATTTGTCAGAGTTGACATTGCTCTGAAACACACACACGCGTGGAGCAACAGCTGCACCATTGAACTGAAGCTGCCGGGAGCCTTGGCCAGAAGCCCGAGCATCGCCAGGACACCCATGTGGCTCTAATTTTGCCTCTGCACAAAACTATAGGCAGGAAGTCATTCATTGCCACTAGGGGTCGAGTGGAAGGGAGGCGACTACAGAAACTGAAAATGGAGTGCGTCGAAGGCTCAGAGGTGCCTCCCCCCCCAAGTCCTGCCCAGTGAGGTAGAAGTTCTCTGAAGACTCTTCAGCCCCTAACAAGATGTCTTTCTTTCCCTTCCCTCAATTCAACAAACACCGTCCACCGCAAGCCAGAGTGTCCTGGGTCCTGGGGAAAGACAGGTGGGAGACATCTCAGCCCCTGGGGAGCACCCAGTCTGACAAGAACAATAGTCAGCAGATGAGAAGAGGCATCCAGAATGTTCCCTAGAATGAGCGCAGTAAAAGGAAGGGTGACCCCAGGCTTGCGACGGCCCCTATAGTGTCTGGACAGCTGGAGGCGGATGTGCCATTAGGAACATGCCGGCCACTCACCACACTGGTTTTTTTGGACACGGCCCTGGCCCACTCCACAGGACTGCTCGGATGCTCCGGGGGATGTTTTAGCCGCGTCGAAGCGGGTGCCCGAGAGCTGCAGGTAAAACTGCTCCCGGAGGACAGCCTTCCTGAGCGTGCGCAGGGCCTTCCGCAGCCGCTTCTCCGTCCGCTTGACCACGCAGCTCAGATTGCAAGATGCTGGCGGAATCGAGAGGGACAGCGCATGGGACGAGGCCTGGCTGCAGCAGTGGGGGACCCACCCCCCCAAGCTCCCTGTGGACCGGAAGGGGAGACTGGAATGTGGGCACTTAGAAGGTTGGACAGTATTGAATACCAATGTAACTGTGTAAACCCACATAGTCATTTGGGGGGGGGGGGTTTAGGCAACTGAAGAAAATCAGTTTCTAAACTCAGACAATGGAGTTTGGGGGTGAAAAATAAAACAGGAGACACTGTTGGCCCTACTTTCCATCCCCAGGAATGGTGGAACATTGAAGAAGGATGGAGTAGGCTGCACCCCTGGCAGCTTTCAGACCAACCTGTGACCTCCTTTTGGTAAGTTTCCCGTTCAAACTCAACAGTGAGAAACTTCTCCTTCAGGGCGCTTGTGTGGCCAGGGGCTCCCGGCTCTTGCTTGCCGGAGCTGCACGTGAGGTTGGCGTAGCGGAAGGTCTCTTTTACTGAGACGTGCTTCTCTGTATGAAGAAACCAAGTTATCAGAGGCCAAGTCCTGGCAAAGCACGTGGCCGAACATTCGCTAGAGCTCTATAAACATGTCCTAGGATGGCTCTCCAGGGACTCGTGTGATCAGCTCCAGCTGCCGGCGCCAGCCTCTGCGAGCCCCCAGCCCCGATGCCCCTTGCGTTTGAAGAGCCAGTACTGCTGCTTTCCAACCTAGCTCGTGGCAGTGCTTCTCTTGGGTAAAGGCGGGGTGGCTCCCACCGACCGGCCGTGTACAGGGAATACGAGAAACAGGAGCTGTCTGCCATTCCCTGCTCCTGTTTGTTAAGGGGTGCATGTTCTCACAGTGGGTTTCACAAGGTTGGCCAGGAATGGCCTAAACGGGCACTGAGACTTTGGACAGGGATGGAAAGGAAAAACAACTTCTGAGTCAAGGCAGATTCTGAAGGAAGCGCTGCAAAGTGCTTCAGCAATGATGTCTTGTTTGAAGGAGCCAGGAACCATCAATGGCAAAGCTTTAGCAGAACCAAACGGTATCACAAAGATCCGTGGGATGACAGTAAAAATACTTGGAAAGACCAGGGCTTTGCATGTCCCTATTCCAGCCTTTGACAACCTTTCTCTCTGTTGTGCCTTCCAGTAAATCAACTGACAGATCAAACTGAACTGAACTAATCTAAAGAACAGATCCATGTATCTACAAATTGATTGGCATGTTTTAAAGATAGAATTTACTGAACTAAAGGATGGTGTATATCATACTTCAAACATTACAAAGCAACAGAACATTGGAGCCAAAGGAGAGAGACAAACGTATTTCTTCTCTATATTTTCCCCTCAAAAATCTTTCTTACCCTTTTAAAAAATTAACTTCGAATCTTAAACAGATGCTTATCTTCAATTTTTCCCCTTCAATTTCCAATATCTATTTTCGAAACCATTTTATCTATTTACTCATTTGTGTTTTATTTATTTATTATTATCTATTTGTTTATTGGGTTTTGCTCTGTGACTGGCCTGGAATTCAGAAGTGATCTAAGGCTGTCTTTGAACTCATGGCTGTCCTCCTGCCTCGGTCTCTTAAGTGCTGCAGTAGCAGGTGTGAGCCATCACGTCCGGCTTAAAACTGTATTTTGACATAAAAGTTTAGACTTTAGAAAAGTCGCTGAGATGGAACCTAGTCCCCATATATTCTCTACTCAGTCACCCCTCATGCTAACATCTTACTTTAATGCCAGATTTTTTTATATTTTTTATTAATTTATTTACTCTGCGTGTGTGTGTGTGTGTGTGAGAGAGAGAGAGAGAGAGAGAGAGAGAGAGAACACTGTGTGTCCCTGTGAAGGACAAAGGGTGATTTCGGGAATCGTCCTGGATTGCTTCTACCTCCTTCTGGCTTTGTTCTGGGATTTCCCAGGCTCCGCCCACCAGAGCCAGAAGTGCAGCCGCCATTGTTTCCGCCTGGTGCTTTTTACGTGGGACCTGGGATCTGAACTCAGGACCTTCTGCTCGCAAGACAGAGTCTTAACTCCTGAACCATCTCTCCAACCCTAATGCCAAATTTTTAAAAAACTAAAAAAATCAGCACTGATACAATTCTTCCACCAGGAGGGTTCCAGATATTAAACTCAAGTTGTCAAGCCATCTTTGCTGATTCCCAAATCTACTTTTAACACTATTTTCCCTATTTGAAAATATTAAAATTAAGAATATGCAAAATATAAAAATAATAAAATCACCCACTATTCTCCTACCTAGATAAAACCACTTTTAATGATACAGTGGATACAAATCCTCCATCAAATGGAGGCATGAGGTTGACCGTGCCTAGCTACCACGGGCAGCCAAAAGTGGCTCCCAAGAGCTTTACTTTGCTTGTTTGAGTGGTTTACTTGAGGGCAGACTGGGAGAAACCTCCAATACATAAGTCTTGTTATTTTTTAAAAAAATTTTTTATTGTTTATTCAATTGTGTGTGTGTGTGTGTGTGTGTGTGTGTAGAACCACAGACGAATTTGGGAACCACCATGGACCGCCTCCATCTCCTCCTTGTTTACTCTGCCCTGGGATTCCTACTAGGACCAGAAATGCAGGCCACCCCCGCTTCTGCCCAGCATCTATATGTGGAGTCTAGGATCCAAACTCAGGGCCTTCAGCCTGCAAGGCAGAGGCTTAAGCCCTGAGCCACCTCTCCATCCCCAAGTCCTGTTATTTTTTAATCACCTATAGTCATCTCTGAATAGCACTGGAACACAAGCTGGGAAGAGAAAATGTTAGCTTCTGGTGGCTTCCGTCAGGCCGATTATGCACGGATGGTATGTGTTCTACTAAAGACAACAGAATCATAGCTTCCCAAACTAGACCAGCAGGGATGCTGGATAGTCTATCTTTGTTCATCAAACATCATTTCTAAGTTAACTCCCCCCTAAATATCTTTGGCTTCTTTCAAGAAAACTTGAAGATCTAGAAGATTTAACCCAACATGACTGCAAATTGCTAATTTATCTTAAGCCCTTATTGCTTCTGCAAATCCAGATGTTTCCCTAGAGCGTCACCAACCATCTTGCAAAGGAAGCCATGAGGTGTAACCCCAAAACTACACGGGGGGTTAGGCCAGGCTCTGCTCCCGGTGCTGAGGAACGTCCCTGGAGATCCCAGATGGGTCAATCCCGTCTGAACTGCACGCACCTCAACTGGGCAGCCACCTGCCCACCCTTGGATGCCCAGCTCAGCCCACCACGGACCCCATCACAAGCATGCAGGCTTCTACCCAGCCGTCTGATTTCTTACCTGGCAGTGCTGATCGCAGACCCTCGGGAAACAGCTCAGCCTTTTTCAAACTACATTTGCCTTCATTTATCTTAAAGGTTATACTTGTCCTGTTGGTGGTGACATCTTCAAAAAGAAATAAGTGGGAGAAGTTACCTTCAGGGGCAAAGGACTGGAAACGCCCAACGTCCCACCGTGCACATCCACTGACTGGATTCCACTACACGCCGCCTGCTACATCCCTCTTAGGAAAGAAAGGCCTGGATAGACCTGCCCGTGAGCCTCCTCAGAGTCACACTCATTTCTTAGGGGGCGATGAAGCCCCAGTTCACAGACAACCGGCGAGGTCATTTTTGCACCTTCTTAAGAAGGAAGGTCAGTATCTCCCAGTTCGCATCTCCATGAAACTGTTAAGGGCAACGAGGAAGGGAAGTCTCCATGCTACCTTGCGATGGCTCAGAGAACTTCAGGCTAGATGTGGCTACCACTTCCGGGGGTAGGAGGGTTAGCTAGGGTCCTCCGCGGAGAGGACTTCACCCTCTGAAACCCATGACTCAAATCCGAAGCTCTTGGACTTGTGGTTGAGAACTCGAGCAAAATGTGGCGAGAAGTTTTCTCCCTAGTCTCAGCTGTGAATACACACAGCTAGGCACCTCTACCATCAGGCTGCTCTAGGTCTAAATGAGATAATGCCCCCCAAAATGTTCAGGCAAATCCCTGGTGCAAAGTAAGAACTAACTGCTAGCCGTGTGCTCGTCCATGCTTAGGTGCCCAAATCACCAACGAATCATCGCTGAGAGACTCGTTAAAAAAATAAAAGCCATGTCTCCTCTGGTTTGGTCCGTGCTCAAGACTCTGAACCCAGACTACATTCTGAGTCACTTTGGGTGAAGCTATTTCAACTCCCTGAAATTTCTTTGTCTTAACTGACATAGACGTTAATCATAAAACTGATGCCGCTGGATGTAGTAGGCTTAGCCCCATCATCCCGGCACTCGGGAAGCTAAGGCAAGAGATTGCCATGAATTCTACGTTGGCCTGGGCTACATAATGAGATTGATGCTAGCTTGGGCTACGAAGCAAGTTCCTGCTTCTGAAATAAACAAATAATAGAGATCAATGCAAAAAGGTGTGACATGGAGCAGATCCTCCTAACACAGTAGCTGGCGTCCTCAAATGCTTGGGTACGACGGGCTTGCTTTGGGGCTCTGGCTTTGCACATAAATGTAATGCAGACAATCAGGTTGTGATATGGCCTGGGTCAGATGGTCTCATGGCAAGACAAGTGTACCTACATCTGGGAAATGAGACCTCCAGCAAATGCTAGATTTTTCTTCTTAGTCCTTTGACAAATTGGAACCGGTTTGGGCCTCATTCTTCAGAAAAAAAAAAAAAAATCCCCACTCCTGTTCTAAGCCAGCCCATTTGGATTTGTGTCACGTGTTCCAGACACGGTTCTTCCGGAGCACTGGAGCTACTCTGGAGGTAGAAGGAGTTTGGGAGCCCAGAACCTCATGATTCCGGAGCTCGTTGGGCCTTTGTCCAATAGGGTGACCTGCTAAAGCCAAACAGGACCTCCAACCGCACGGTGACACTAGGATGAGTAGCTGGTCCACAGATTGCAGGCAGCACAGAGGCAGCAAGGAGACCCCCAAAACCTCCTCACAGCATCCAGATTGGAATGCCGGAACAACACCCCAGGAATGAATGCTGCAAGCCCCCAGGAGACACAATGTGGCAATTACCCCCCAAAGCAGAGTGACCTGACTTTTGATGTCTGCCGGGAGGAGAGGACCAGCCGCAGGTGACAGAGTAGGCCTCTTGCTGTCCTGGCAGAAGAATATGGAACGTCAAAATGCGAAAGCAAGGTGACAGGCCACCCCTGTAGCAGCTAACGTCCCTTCCCACCCCACTCCACAGGGGCCCGTAGAAAAAGGCCCAGCGCACTGGATCTCAACGTACGGGCCCCAGCACATCGAGGAGTATCAGGTCTGGGACCAGAAGGCTCTCTGAAGGCAACTAACGCCCATCAACCTTGGCATAAGAGCTGCCTGGGGATTCATCCCACTCACCTGAAGAGAGGTGAATGCCAGAGTGGCATCTTAGGAAACATCTGTCTCCTCCACCAGCTTTACCGCAGTGCAGGGACACGTGGGGGGACACAGGAGTGGGCGAGAACCCCTTCACTTCTAGACAGGACAAAACACAGGCACTTACGGGAAAGAAGGGCATTTCCAAATATGAGCAGGACAGTTCTGTGCAACGCAGGCACCACGCGCACACGCACGCACGCACACGCGTGCACGCACGCACACACTCACAAAAGCTGAGCTGCCCCCTGCACAGGAGACACCAGGAGGACCCTGGCTGCTGTTTTTTTTCATACAAAGAAGCAACCAGAAAAACAGAAGAAAGCTCCAGTCTACGCAATAGCACAGAACGAAATACCAAGAGCCTGCAAAGTAGCTCCTGTTTTTTGGACTCGTTAAAGATTGGCCGCTACTGCTTGCCACAGGGTGGGGAAACTCCATGGCAAAGGTGAGGTGTGCCTCTTGCACAGGGGCACGCGGGGCCTCGTGCCTTTGCCTGGGGTGAGCCCTGCGGCTGACTGTGAACCGAGGTGGGAGGGTGCCTCTTACCCACACAGTCCTTTTTATTCCAGTGGAGCTTGTACCCAGGATGACACTGGCACTCGTAGCTGCCCACTGTGTTCACGCAGACTTGCTCACAGCCTCCGTTGTTGATGCTGCACTCGTTGGTGTCTGTAAAACAAAACGCTCCACTGTCACTGTCGTAAGAGCGCATCACGAGTGATCACCCCTCCACAGAGGACAGAGCGGCTGGGGAGTCACGTGACGGACAGTCACTCTGAGGACGAGAACTTGGCACCTGCTGGCCACGTCTCATGCCACTGGCACGAGCCTCGTTAAGGAGGCCTCAATGATTCCTACTGGGGATGCTCAGAAGGGATCGTGCTGTACTTTCAGATGTGCAAACTCAGACCCTGCACAGTACATATAGTATATATATATTGTATATACATTGTAGTATTAAACTCTACCAGTAGGGGCTGGAGGGTTGGTTCAGTCAGTAAAGCGTTTGCCAGGCAACTATGAAGACCTGTATTCTATCTACAGAACCCAAGTTAAAAAAAAAAAAAGATGGGCATGGTCCGCACTTGTTAGTTCAGCCAGAGCTCGCTGGCCTGCCAGCCTCTCTACTTGGGTTCTAATGAAAGACGTTGTCTCAAAAGACAAAGTGGACGGTGCCTGAGGAGCGACAATCTATGTTGCCCTCTGGCCTCCGCACAGGCACATGCACACACACGTGAACACACAGATAAAATAATAAGCCTCTCCCATCCTCTGGGCTGGATACCAAGGGAGACAGAATTAAGGCCCCCTGTTTGACTGTTCCCACAGTAGAGGTACAGAAGAGAAGCTGTGGGAACGGATCCCCGTCAACTTGAAGCAGGATCCAGGCTAGACTGCAGTCTGCATCTATTTTCAGGTATATTTCGCTGGAGTTTCTTAGTGGACTGGGTAGGACCAGGAGTCTTAGCCAGGCCAAAAGGATGTGCTGAGAGGGAAGAGAGACAACGCTGTCTACAGTGACGCCCCCCCCTCCTTCTCTGGGGCACAGGGCAGACGGCTTGGTGGGAGGCGTTCCAGCGGATGGCTCCCACATCCCACAGAGCCTCAGAATTACCCTGGAGCCCCTAGACATGCTGGGCTGGAATCTGAATCTCTTCTCGGCTGCTACTGCAACTCGGTTGGCACCAAGTCTGGCGAGCGGCATAAGGTTAGGAGACACAAGAACATATTGCTGCATGAGCTCAAAATGGAGAGGCAGACCCTACAGTCCACTCCCTCCAAGTCCTAAGTGTCCAGCTCAGACCAAAAGCTTTACAACCAGTGCCCAGGCACAGAAAAGTTGTAGGTAAAGATACCCTGCCAAACCTCTCTGAGGATGGCATCTTTACCCCCTGCCAGGTAGGGTTTCAGCTCCAAGAGACCCGCCCCATGCTTCAAATACAATCACAAGTAAAGTCGACGATGAGTCCACAGCTGAAAAAGCTCAGCTGTTCTGTGCCCTGGATCTCCCTGGGTGAGCCGGAGGGTTAAACGTCAACATATTCTCCTCGGCAGATATCCCTTGAGTTGACAGACTTGTCACTGGTTTCCAGGAACGTCCCTTTCGCCCCAGCACGGAAGAGGCCCCCCCCTCACCCTCGAGGGGCAGGCCACTCACCTCCACAGTGGGTGAAGCCGTAGAGAGTGTACCCTTTGTCGCAGGTACAAGCAAATGTGCCAGGGTAGTTAATGCAGCTGTGGTCACAGGTCCCATCCAAAGAGCACTCATCAGCGTCTGCGACCGTCAAAGGGAGAAGGGAGCTGAGGCTAAACTCGGCTGCGTGAGTACAGATGTTTATAATAAAGGCCGGCTGCTGACCAACAGCAAAAGCAACACGCATGTGGGAAAAAAATCATCAGTCCATTCTCTTCGCTCATTTGTGTCTCAGAAAGCGTTGAGCAGCCCACCATAAAGAAAGCCATTACCAGAGCCCTTGGTTCCAAACTCTTGCAAGTTGAACTTGCCTTGAAGTTCATTAAGTCTCTCTCGCCCACGTTTACTTGCAGGGCTGAGTCATTTCGGTTATGTAAGTGGAGCCGAATGAGATACCTAAAAACGGTTTTGTAACCTGTGTCATAAAGCACAATGGTAACTAGGCATTATTACATTTTATTATTGTTGGTAAAGCTGTAACTGTAACTTCATGAGCCAGAGTGAAATGAAAGGAGAAGATATTTTGGTTGGAGGCAAACTGTGTTTCCATCTCTTTCTGATCTTTCCAGAATTCCTCTTCTGGCTCCAACCCACCAGTTCATCCTATGTTTTAAAGCTTTCTGTATTAATAATGCGTTCACATCAATATTCTCAGTAATTTTTGAGAAATTCTTATGTACAGCAGGCTGGTCTCCAGCTTGCTGTGTGTAGGTGAGGGTGACGTTGAGCTGCTGATCTTGCCTCTACCTCTCCAGTGCTGGAATTACAGGCATGTGTCACTGCGCCTGGTTTCTGTGGTACCGAGGACAGAATCAGGGCCTCCTGCCTGCAGGCAAGCGAGTGAGCTTCCTGACAAATCCTCAGCACAGTTCTGTGGAAGACACTGAAATCAGGGGGCTGAGCTCTAAATTGGATGCACTGGCGAATCTCTCAGTTTGTCCTTCCCCAGGTACAGCCGTGTGCCCCGTCTTCCTGGCTCAGTGTGGAGCTCCCATATCTGAAGCGGAGCCATGGAAACTGGTTCACTGGTCTGATCCTACCTTCTTCCTTGTCTGACCCTCACGACCCTCCTGTAGCTTAGAATTTCAGCATTTCACTCCCCAACTCTTTGGAAGGTTTTAACGGTTATAATTCACGTCTCCAAATGAGTAAACCAGGAGCAGCATAGCCCATAGTAGAAGCCAACCAGATCATTGCCGGGCCATCTTCTCCACCTGAAATTCTCCATGAGAAACTGCGTTCATAAAAGATAAACATTTGTGGCTGGGGGGAAAGTTCATGTGAGAAAGTGTTTGCCACACACGAGGTTCTGAGTTGAATCCCCAGCACGCATGTGAAAATCCAGGTGGGTGGGCACACACTTGTAATCCCAGCACTATGGAGGAGAGAAAGACCCCAGAATTTGGAGGCCAGCCAACCTAGTCTAACCAGGGAGTCCCAGGCCCCAGTGAGAGACACTGCCTCAGACAACAAGGCAAAGGGGCTGGAGAGATGGATCAGCCCTGCCTTGCAAGCAGAAGGACCTGAGTTGGGATCTTAGGCTCCATGTAAAAATGCCGGGCAGAAATGGCAGTGGCCTGCACTTCTGGCCCTGGAAGGCGGAGTCTGGGAAGCCACAGAACAAAAGCAAAAAAAGAGGTACAGCAGTCCAGAATAATTCCCAAAGTCACCCTAGGGTCTCCACATGCACACACAGTGTCCTCTGATACACACAGACACACAGACACACACACACACACACATGCAAATCTTCCTGAGACCACCTTTAACACCTGAGACTACCTTTAGCTTCTACAATTATGCACATACATTTACACATGCACCTGTATACATGTGCTCCTACACACTTGAACATGCATGCACGCATGCACACACACACACTCAAACCAGATGTGGTAGTATATGCCTGTAATCCCAGCATGCATGAGACAGAGACAGGAGGATTACTGTGAGTTCAAAACTTGGTTTACTTAGCAAATTCCAGGCCCACAAGGACCTGTTTTCAAAGAGCAAAACCCTGCATTTGGATGGATCAGGAAAAAACAAAAAGCAAAATGCAAAATATAAAAGGGGAGACTTCTTGCAAAACCTCTTCATCCTTAGTTTTTCCCAGAAGTTCTGGCAATTTCTTCAGCAAATCCATTCTGTACAAATATTTATTCTGCGAAGAGTGATCGGTGAAAAATGAGAAAAAGCAAGCCTCTTCCCTTGTAATTGGTGCCATTCTATGAAATCTGTTATTAATATCAGCCACTTGCTGAGCAAGTGCCCTTGTTCAGTAGCTGACTTTGGCTGCTCACTGTGGACTTTTTGCTTTGCCAAGAATAATGAGATCACTTTCCTAACTCCTTTTTAATGTGTTTACACAGCTTAAATGGTATTTCTTGCTCTATACATTATGAAACATTGTGTGGAACAGTAAAGTTGCTTTCCAAGTCAAACTGAAGAAAACCACAAAATAATTACCTAGAATTGACTCGCTGACCCTAAAGGAGAAAACATTTGAACTCCCTGGCAAATTATAGATTAGGAACAAAGAAGGAATAAAATCTAATCCACACTATAAAATTTTTGAAAGATATTACATCTTTATTATATGAAGGGAAATCAGATTTCATATTCTGATTTTGATACAATACTGAAGTGATTCGTTTTGCCTTGTTCCTGAGACAGGGTCTCTAACTCAGGTTTGCCTCCAACTCTCTGTGTAACTAAGGGTGGGCTTGAATTTCTGATCCTTCTGCTTCCACCTCCTGAAAGCCAGGATTACAAGAATGAACCGCCACCCTCAGCTTCTGTGGTATTAGGTATGGAACTCAGGATTTCGTGCGTGCTATAGGCGAATGCTCTACCCACTGGGCCACACCCCCTGACCCAGCCTTCAATGCTGAGATTTCTAACGAAGGCAGTTCTTATTCCTAGTTCTGAGACTTCTACCTATATATTGATAGGATAAATGAGGTGTTTTTCTTTACAAGCATGTAGAAGTCAGATGATCTGCTCTAAAGTCACTTCCACCACCCCAAAGTGCGAACATCAACCGCTGCTGCTCCCCTCATGTGGGAAGGATGCAGTTGAAGATGCTTGGCAGCCCTCCAGTCGGGCAACCACTGTCTCTTCCCTGCACTCCCCTCCTCACTTTCCCCCTTGCCCTTCCTCTCCCAAAGCACCAAAGCGTGGCCTTTCTAAACAAAAGCCAGAAGACACCAATTGGCTCAAGATCTTATGAGCAAACATTAATTTTTTGTTAGGAAGGTATATTGTCTAAATCTGTATATTTTTGCCACCCACTTCTGTCAAACATTCAAGGAATTTTTTTTTCAAGGAAATTTTAGAAAAAGAAAATTGTATTACATCACAGCACCCAGGGTTAACCTCACTTGCATGTGTATTTCATCCCATTGCTAGCAATGAGGTCTGTAATGATCATCCCTGATGGGTTCTCTGAAGCATGCCCTAATCATCAACAGTTTAATTTGCAAAATATTCCTATGAGTTACATCAGTATTTTTTTCTACCTAAGAAGAACTAGATGAAGCCCAGGTTGAAGGCTGGTGATCGACTTGGTCGGGGAAGCTGGGAAGTCTGTCTCCACTGCTCTGGGTGGAAGGGGTGCGAGGTTGCATCTTTCTGTCCCAATCACACCACCACCTTTCTGACACATACCTTGGCAAGACTTCTCATCTGTTAACAACTTAAATCCCTTTTTGCAGCTGCAATCAAAGCTGCCCACGGTGTTTTTGCAGAAATGATCACAGCCTCCATTTCGGGTCTGGCACTCGTCAATATCTGTAAGAGCAGCACGAGCAAATCAGAGAGATACCTGCTTGCTTCCACAACTGTGTGTCCTCTAGCCTCTGAAATCAGCAGGTTCATAAAAACACTTGTGAATGTTCACTAATATGTCTACTTCCACCAGATTTGCATGGGAACTGTCTCATCATCATCTCACATCACATCAGAAAGACCTCAAGAAGCTCCGCCCCTCCCTGAGAGACTGACAGGACCACGATGACGGGGAAGTAAAGGAGGATGCTTTCCTCGGTGGTGTATCCGCTGATCTGGGATGCTTGCTGGAGCATGAATCAGGTCAGGCAGAAGCCATTAAAGACAGACTAGATGAAATACAGTGGGCCACACAAGCAAAAAGATTTGAAAATATGAGGGAGTCCAGCAGGGAGATGAAGGGTCATAAGGGGGAAAAGAAGGGGGATGGGATTTGGGACTAAAGGTTGAAAATGTTATAAAGCACTATATTCATATATACAAGATTAAAAAAAGAAAAAAGGAAAATAAATAAATAAAAATGAGAAGAGCTAGAGTTTACAAAAAAAAAAAAAAGGAATGTTCGTTGATGGTCTTCATCATGCACGTGTTTTCTACTCTGACTGAACCAGTTTTGAAAGATGTGTGCCTTATCTAGCTAAGAATTCTGACTTCCGATGCTCTTGAGCATTAAGGGAATAGAGGTGAGTGAAAGAATTGAGATACCCGGCTTTGTTCTCACCCTCTGGTGCTCTGGAAAGATAAGATAACTCCTGTTACTGTGCTTTCTATTCCAGCTTAATGATTAAAGATGTAAGGCTCTAGAGCATTTGCTTTGGCAAATTACACCACGATCAGGTGGCCTCAACGTTTTTTTAAATGATTACTTAATCTTATCTTCTCTCAGTTTCATCTCATAACTAGTTCATCTATTTTTTTTATCATGCTAAAGAACTAATCCTTTGTACTCTTGCCCACGAAATCCTAGCAAGTCATCGAGGTCTGTCTTCATTAGTAAAAGTTAATAGTACAGTTATTCGTTAAGTGCTCTGGATAATAATCTTGGCTGTTATTTACATAGTAATCTGCAGGCTATTACTTATGATAGGTTGATATTATCTCTTGCCAATAAATGCTTCCTGGAACCGCCTTTTGCTAATAAAGCCTGCAATGGATTATTTGATGCTTGTAGAGGCTGACCTTCTCAACAGTTAGCATAATTAGGTTGTTTCTAATTACGCTTACTCAATTACAACCGTTCACTAGCCCAGGGAAGAGAAGCACCCATCAATATGAATCATCAGCAAATCGGGACTCGGAGGGTGCGGAGGAGCCGAGCTGCTCCGTCCCCCACACCAGCAGCATGGCGCTCCCAGCCCCCACCTCCCGGACGGCGGAAGGTACCTTTGCATGTCTTCCCGTCCAACTGGAGAGTGAACCCCACAGGACAACTGCAGTGAACCCCCGTGGATGTGTCCTTACAGGTACGGTCGCAGCCTCCATTGTTGACGGCACACGTTTCTGCAGAGGAGGTGGGAAGGGCAGTTAGCTTCCCAGAGAAGTACAGCTGTTAATATTTGATGAAGTTCGAGAAAGCCAGGCGCTGGTGGTCACACCCCCAAGTCTCTGCCACCTGCAGGTGAGATAGAGGGGGAGCAGGTGCAGCTCATCCCCCGCCCATCTAGATTAGATGGTCTGTGTTTCCTCGGAAGCCAGGTTATGCTGACCAGAGGGGTAAAGGCCTCTTCCCCACGTACAGAGCCGTTCTCCAGCCACGGAACCTTCTGACCAAGTATGATGATCTGGCTGGCCAGACGCAGCGCAGACAGAAAGAAGGAAATGTTCCTCTCTTATCCCTGAGCCTTCTTTGTCTGAGTCATGGTCATAGCAAGAAAAGGGCTAAGCTTCACCACACACACACACACACACACACACACACCAGGGCCTAAACTGCAGACTAATGACTTCATCCTTGCAAATGCCAACTGACTCAGAAGTTTCTATTCTCTGAAAGGCCTGTCATAACTATTGAAAGATAAACCACAGTTGTTCCATTGCAGCTATGGAGATGAGAATCTGTGAACGAATGGCCTAGTTCTTCATGTCATGGGTTATTCCAAACAACAGGCGCACACTAGATTAGTATTCACTCAATTGTTCGTTTCTAGACATCCAGAAACTTCCACGACTACCTCATTTTAAAGTTTGGGGATATGAGCTTTAATACTACTTAAATTCAACAAATGCACATGCATGTATTTCCTCATGAAACCTCACTAAGAGTAAAAAGATTTTTTAAATGCATAAATCCTTAAGTACAAAGATAACGGAAAAAGCAACAGATAGAAGATGTCGAACATTCTGGAAGTGGTTTGTGAAGAGGAGCAGCTAGTGAAGCAGAAAGCTACATCTTAAGGTCTGCAGAGGGGCTGAGGCCTGAGGCCAAGCTTTGGGATCCATGAGATCCCAACAATGTTCAGACATTGGAGGAAGCAATTTACTCTACAAACAGAGATGAGGATAGAGTTAGAAATGATTGACCTGGCTGGGCTGGAGAGATGGCTCAGTAAGGATCTAAGTTTGGATCCTTAGATCCCACATAAAAAGGTCGGGTGGATATGGCCATGCCTTGGAAAGCAGAGCCTGGGAAACTCCAGAGCAAACCAAAAAGGAGGTAGAGCAATTCAAGGTGATGCCACCTTTGGGTCTTCACAGATACACACACACACACACACACACACACACACACACACGCACACACACACAATCAAGTGTCCTCTTGTACACGAGCCCACACAAACATGTACACCTACCCATATGCAATACACACACACAAAAAAATTTATTAACCCAAGAAATACGTAAATCCCCAGAGTGCTTTCTTAGTTCCCAACAGTCACGTGACCATGGCTTCCCATTCCTACATAGTCACTGCTTTGGAGAAATTGGACCAGAGAGTGGAGGAGGAAAAGGGGAGCCTGGAAAGAGAGATTCTAACCCCATATCCCCAGCTTTGGCACTGAGAAAGTTCACGGCTAAACTTACATCTCTAAGCAAGAAACTGAATAATTTCTTTTCAGCCAAGTGAAAAGACTTATTTTTTGTCATTTGAGGACTTTTAAAGGATATCCAATCAGGAAGTCACCCAAACACGAAGCCCACTGGTCAATATCACATCCAATTGGATTTTTATTAATAGTTTCTCATTATTTTTTAAACTTTATTCGTGTGTGTGTGTGTGTGTGTGTGTGTGTGTGTGTGTCTGTGTGTGTGTCTGTGTGTGTGTCTGTGTGTGTGTGTATCAGAGGGCATTTGTGTCCCTGTGGAGGACTAAGGATGACTTCAGGAATCATCCCAGGTTGCTTCTACCTCCTTTTAGCTTCCTTCTGAGATTTTCCAGACTCCACCCACCAGGGTCAGACATGCAGGTCACCACCATTTCTGCTTAGCATTTACCTAGGATCTGAACTCAGGACCTTCTGCTTGCGAGGCAGAGTCTTAACCCCTGAGCCATCTCTCCAGCCTAGTTTCTCATTATTGAATATAAAACATTAGTAAAGAATTACCAGCTCTTTTAGGAATGCTCTCCTACCAAATGCCTCTCCACAAAGAAAAAGACCCTTGGAGGAGCAAAGACAGCAGGGGAAAGAGAACATGCAATATCATTTCCTCAGGGAGGCAGGAAAAACATGCATAAGAACAGATCCCTATGACAAAGTCTGAAGTAAAGTCCTTGAAAAATATGAAAGCAGAAAATTTAAAACTAACCATGTTCAAAGATTAGAAGAAAAGAATGAAAAGTCTAGGGTTAATGAGATGGCTCAGCGGGTAAAAACACATGCTTTCTATTCCCAGAGCCCACATGGTAGGAGAGAACCCACAAGTTGTCACCTAGCCTTCATCCCCTTCTCTCTCAGCCTCTCTGTACCTTCATAATAAATAGATTAAAAAGATCTTTAAAAAAAATAAGAATTAGGGACGGGTGCTCAGTTGGGCGAGTGCTTGTCTAGAAAGCCCAGGGTTTGATCTCAGTGCTGTATAAACCAGGCAAAGTGGCACGTGCCTGGAATCCCCGCACTGACGACATGAAGGTAGAAGGAATCTTCCTCATAGTGAATCTGCGGACAGCCAAGGCTATATGAAACCCTGCTTCAAAAAAAAAAAAAAAATGCCAATAAGAGCTGGAATGACAACTCAGCAGTTTAAAACACTTGCCACATGAGCAAAAAAGATCCAAGGTTTGATCCCCAGGTCCCATGTAGAAATGCCAGGCAAGGCGTGACGGCTCACCTGTAACTTCAGCCCTGGAAAGTAGAGCCTGGACATTCTCAGAGCAAGCTGGGTAGCCAGACCAGACCTACAGGCACGCTCTTTGTTTGATTAGAGACCCAGCCTCAAAGGAATAAGGTGGAAAAGTGAGCAAAGATAATTCTTGATATCAACTTTGGGCGCCCATATGCACATATACATACATGTTCACCACGTGCTCACACACACACGGACCCATAAACATACAAAACATCTACAAACACGTACATCTGCATGCAGACTCCTAATGAAAGTGGAAAAATATGACTTAAATCAAGAGCATTGGGGTCAAAACTCTGGTGGGAGAATATATTCTTTTCATGGGTTCCATAACTGAGCCCAATTCTTAATCAAGAGTGAAGGGAGAATAATTATAAATGCGTTTTCGGGATTGCAAAGTTTTTAGAAACCTGTACCTCACCCATGATGCAAAATAACAAAAGACAAGACAGGGGATTTGACAAAACAGGAGAACAACAAAGGGGGCTCCTAAACCCATGGGAAAGGTCCAGCTGAGCCAGCTCCAGGCCAGAAGTCAGGGGACCCCCCCCCCCAAGCAGCAGGAAGCCTCAGAAGAGGCATCAGAGAAGAAAAACCACCCGCTGTTCTCAGACACATTGAAAAGGATTTTAAAGGACTCTGCTGAAAGCACAAAAGAACTCCATAGCTTTGCAGCTGGGATGACCCCTATACGGATATTCATAGTCACCATACCGTCAACACGAAACATTGCTTGAAGTTATGATAAGCTATATTAAGAGTCTGAGGAGAGGGAGGGTGAGTGTGTACTTGGGGAAAGAGAATTCCAACCTAGTCTTCCATATTGAGAGGTCAAAAGTTACTGTCTAAAATGGACACATCAAGAAACTGGACTTCCATTGTTCAGAACTCTGGGGATGGGGATAGTGAGAAGAAGCAACTAGGAAAGTTAAGAACTGTAGTTGTTAGCAAGCAGAAGGAGGGATTGGAGTTATGGGAGAAGGGATTGGAGTTATATTTCATTGGGAGGTAATGATGGTTTATTTCTTTTTTTTTTTTTTTTTTTGAAACAGGATCTTACATAACTTGCTGTGAAGTTAAGCTGGATTTGAACTCCTGACCCTCCCACTTCAGCCTCCTGAGTGCTGGATTAGTAGTGTGAACCACTGTGCCACGCTTCCACTGAATACATATGCACTATTTTAAGACACATTAAAAAATAAAGCAGCAGAAAAGGGATCAGACAGTTCCCTGCCTGGCAAGCAACGGCTGCTTAATATCTCACCCTATTAGCGAATCCAGCAGCTGTCAGGAGGTCCATTTTATTCAGGTGCAGCCAAACTCTCTCCAGAATAATGCAACAAAGGATCTGTCTGGTCCCCACCCCCGTGGTTACTGTCTCTCTCTCATCTACAGTTTGACTCTGAGCTGCTGGCTGACTGTCCCGCGTCCCACAGCCAAATGCCAGTCTTCTCCATTCATCTCCTCTACTGCGAACATTGACTGACTCAGGGATAGAAGGCTTGGTGGGCACGAAAACAGACAAACCACCATGCTAAGCTGGAGGCTGCCCAAAGTGCCTCTGTCACTACTGCTGCCCAGAAGGAAGAGGGGTGACTCTTCCCGGCCACCCACTGCCTCCCACGCTGTGGACTGGGGGCACTTCTGCACGTTATTATCTTCATTGAGATTCTGATAACCCTGAAAGGTGGATTTTATGACATCCAATTTATGACTTATTTATTATTTTAAACCAAGGCTTGCGTATCTCCGAGTAAAGCCTTGGACTTGCTATATAACCAAAGATGACCTTGAACTTCTGCCTTCACCCCTGAGTGGGATGGAACCCAGGGCTTCGCGCACTGGGCAAGTGAACGCTCTACCAGTGAGTTACGTTCCCAGACCGCTCATCCATTTCAAAGAGAGACCAGGAGACAGTCTCAGGGCAGGCTGCCAAGTCTCGAAGCTAGTCGGGCAGCACTGGGACATTGACTGGATTATTCTGATGCCCTGGCAGCATGCTGGCCACATACCAGGGGTCCTGGACGGTGACTAAAGCCACGACATTGACGAGCAGACACGCCCTGGCTTTGAAGAAGCTGTGCCAGTTCAGTTGGCCTGATGCAGTGAGCTGGGGAGGGAAGGGGCCGTCATGGTGGCCGAGGAGGGGAGAGAAGGCGCCTACCCATGAGCAGCCGCCGTTTCACCCGCTTATCGCCGTCTGCCACCGATGTGGCATTGCCCTCTGTCGTCTCCAGGTCAGGGTGGCGCTCTCGCTCTACAAGAGAAGCAAAAGACCCGTTGTCAAGATGAGCGAGTCAGATTATCCACCTCCCGCACAATCCTTTCTGCTGAAATCCCAGCCGCGGGACCAGTCACATGGGGCCAGCTCACTCCAGGAAGTCATGTCGTTAGTGCCCTCGGGGAAACAGCGCGTTAATCGACCACAGATCCTTACCGACATTATATACGGGAAGGGTCTGGGAACTATACTGCGCTGAACAGTCACAGACTCTAGGGGTGATGGTTCCTTACAGAACGCTCAGATCAGGGCAAACAAGAACCTTGGACCGGGCAGCCTCTACGATAGAGGCAGCAAAGGACAAGTCCTGAAGGGCGCGCCGACCGCAAGGCAGCTGCGTCATCACAAACAACTAGCTCTCACTGCCATCATCCTGGCCCTTGGGGACGTGTGGTCCCAAGCTCTAGAATGCCATCTTCAGGAGCAGCCCTGGGGAAAGGAAACCCACAGGAACAAGGAAAACTTTTCAAAGACAGAGGGACCTCCAACCCCAAAAGTAGGCCACCCCCACTGCAAACACACGAGGGGGCGCCAGGCCAACGCGGAGCAGCAGCAAGACCTTGCATCTGGGGTTAAGCGCTACTAAAGGTTATGAGGGTGAAGGTTCGAATCTGGTGGGCGGGCTGAGGCAGACTCTCACGCAGTACGGGGGCCCCACTCACCTACGCAGCTCCTCCCATCTGCGCGCAGCTTATACTGTGGGTGGCAGCTGCACTGCGGACCTTTAGCTGTGTCTTCACAGGAGTGCTGACAGCCGCCGTTTCCATGGTTACAAGTCACTGAGATCAAAATGAATCAACACATGGAACATTGAACTTTCCATAACCACAACCGTGTTCCCAAGATCCTCTGACTTTCACTCTGCGAGCGTGTGAGTGTCCAACACATGCCAGGCACTTGTGGAAGAAATGCGTTTCTTCCACTCATGGACCCTGTCCTCATCTATGCATGCAGATCATCCCGACACACATCACAGAAGTACCCCCACACACAGGCTAGAACAAAGTTATACAGGAAGATGGAGATATAAAAGTTGGAGTAGGAATGGTTTTCAGTATTTAGGGGAATTACACTGAGAGATTCTAACCTACTGTTTTATGTGTCTAGAGAGTTTCCCCTTTAGTACAGCTGTATTGGGGTTCGGGAAATGCTATGCCACTTTGTGTCTGGAATAGACTGACAATATTTAATTTGTTTATACATGTTAGTAATCAGAATCCACTTGGAATTATCTGGAAAGTCAATCATAGGAAATAACTTTACATACTATTAATGCAGTGTTATCCAATAATCACGAAGACTATACATGACACTGATGACAGGCCAAAAAATAGATTTTTAAAAAGCCAACTGAAGGCTGGAGAGATGGGTCAGGGATTAAGACTCTGCCTCGAAAGCAGAAGGTCCTGAGTTTGGATTCTAGGTCCCATGGGGAAAATGGCGGCAGCCTGAACTCCAGCCCTGGTGGAAGCCTGGGAAATCCCAGAGCAAAGCAAGAAGGAGGTAGAAACAATCAGGATGATTCCCAAAGCCATCCTTGGTCCTCCACAGATGCATAGTGCTGATACACACACATAAAATAAATGAAATACTTTTAAAAAGCCAACTGAAATTATCTACTCATTGGACTGTTGGCAGAATTACCTCTGGCAAAGGGAGTGGAAGAAAGGGAGGATTATGTGTTGTCTCTATATACTTCCTAGTTCTCTCCTTTCACCATGTGGGCTTTTCGGGATGGAACTCGGGTCCCCAGGTTTGTGAGCAAGCCACTTACCCACCAAACTATCTCGCTGGTATCTCTGTCACCTGTCTAACTGAAAGGAACTGATTACTTTGGTGAGGCAGTAGGCAGGTGCCTGTCAGAACCTGTCTGGGACTGTGGGGTTGCCTCTGCCTCTGAAGTCATGGAGACAGGGAAGATCTCATCAGCACCTCTTCACTGTGGGACCATCTCTCGCAAACTCAGGATTCTGTCCATGGCTTTGGGAAGAGTTCCAGAAGGGAGGCCCTCGCTGTTTTCTGTAGTGTAACTAATGGTCTAGGGACATCATTAAGGGCCAGCTGCCTCCCATTAGCCATTGGGTTTTGGTTGTTATTATTTTTATTGCAACTGGATAGCAGCTGCATCCACACCACACATCCACTCACCTGTGCTTTAAACAATTACATGTTAAGCAGATCATATGGCAGGCACAACAGAAATGGAGAAGTAAAAATGAAGCAAGTTTCCTGATCCAGCTCTACTCATAGTTGGGGAGACAGATATTTTAAGCACACAATTCTGGGAGCCTGTGTGAAAACTTAGTGATCCGAGTTCAATCCTTGGAGGCTACATGGTGGTAGAAGGAAGGAACCAACTTCCAAAAGCTGTCTTGTGATCTCCACAGGCACATGGGTGGCACATGTGCCCCTCAAAACAAGCAAACAAATACACATTCATGTACAGAAGTGCACAATTCAGCACAGAGCGTCACATGACCCCTCCGAGGCACAGGCTCAGCGCTGTGGGAACCACAATCACGGTGATTATGTAAGCTCCCGCGGTCACAAGCACAGCTTAGGAATTACAGGGACTTGGGTTTGAAGGCAAACTTGTGTGACCTTGGTGCTCTATCTTCTCCACAATTTCCTCAAGCAAGAGTGAGACTAGTGATTCTCAAGTCATAGGGTGGAGACTTTAAGAATTAAAGGGGACGTGGTACGTCTTTGAGACAAGACTTTGCCCAGGATGCTCCAAAACAGCTAGCTGTGGTCTTGACCATTATGGAGTAAAACTTGGGCAGGATGCTGAAGGTTGAGGAGAGTTGACGAGGAGAGGCTCGGAGGCATCGAAGCACACTGAGAGGTCTTCAGAGTTGGGCAAAGGAAGTATATAAACCTCATGCAGGAAATAAATGAGGCTTACACAGGAAGTAAATGAGGTTTACACAGGAAGTAGATGAGGCTTACACAGGAAGTAGATGAAGCGTACACAGGAAGTAGATGAGGTTTACACAGGAAGGAGGGATTAGGGAGCAAAGAGTTGTAATTTCCAGATGAGAAAATGAGATTTATTCCGCTATAAGAAAGAACCCTGTCCTCTAACACTCATTTTTTTTACTCCTGAATTTTGTTTCCTTGTGATTTGTGATTAATTCCTCTTTACAATTATAATTGTTAATGCTAGATAATTATACCTATTAGTGGGTTTCACTGTGACATCCCCATACATGCATTCTTGGTGCCTTGGAGATACCTAGTCTTCCCATTTCCTTTCTTAGACTCCCCTTTCCTCCAATTAATTCCTTTTACAACTGTCCTCTGTTTGGGAGTAAACTAAGTACCTGGCAAAGGACAGTCTCATGCCAACTTCCCTCCCTGAGCTATGAGCCGTGCTCCTGAAACTGGCTGTAGAAGGCAGCCTTGGGGTAGATGGCCCAGAGCAGCTGAGGGCTAGTGCATACTTACAGATGCAGTCTCTCCGGTTCCCAGCCAGCTCAAAACCAGGTCTACACTCACAGGCGACACTGCCCCTCGGGGCCTCCTTGCAGATGTGACTGCAGCCATGATCCTTGTTCATGCAGCTCAGGCCCTCTGCAAGACAGCAGCACACAGGAGGTGACCAGATCGTGGAGGGCATCCTGAAAACCAGAGAGCCACAGGGTCTGCGAGGTGAGGTGCGCCTAAGACCTGCCTCCTGGGAATCCAGCAGCCCCACATTTGAGTTTTGTTTTATTTAATTATTTATTTTGACATAAGGTCTTGCTACATAGCCTTCAACTCCTCGTATAACCCAAACAGACCTAGACCTCACCATCTTCTTGCTTCTACGTCCCAAGGTCTGGAACTACAAGCATTTGCCACATTTTAAAAGAATGCGTCATTAAAATCAAGCTGGCTCTAATAGCAGAGGCATGGAAGATTTCTTCTGTCATCTAAGAGAGGATGTTTCGATGTTCCTAGAGAGGAGTCAACTATAAACTAGAACCCCCTGGATATGGGGTCAGATTCTTCCCCCAGGATCATGAAGATTCCCATCTTTTTCACATATCCCTGAAGATCCAAAACCTGTCAGCCCTCCGTACCATCCCTATCACAGTTAGCCTTTGCAGGTGAGCATATCTCCTGTCTTCTGAGATGCTCAGTGAACTCAGAGCCCTGAGAGAGCATCACAGAAGGACTCGCTGAGAAGAGAGAGGAAGACCTCACACATGTGCTTGCCTTTAGCTACTGTTTTGGGTGCACTATAACATTCTATCAGACCCCATCTGTGCTAACGGCGGTGAGCAAAGAGACAGATTATTATGTTCCTGGGAGATTTAATATGCATTTAAATGTGGGGTAATAACCAGGGACGTACCCGAGTGACCAGTCGCCAGCATGCTGCCTCCTCAGGAAACCAATTCCTTGAGATCCTGCTGTGTGCCAACCCTCTGAAGGAACACATACTACTCCCCCGCACATTCTCAAGACATCTGCTCAGTGGGAACTGCCTTATTAAAGACATGTTCATATGTTATTTCTTGATATCTGTGCAATACAACTCTAACACATCCCCAAGTGTTGGGGCTTAGTTCTCTTTGACTGTCTGTTAACAACTGTCTAATCCTGGAAGAACTATTTAGAAGAAGGAGAAAGATTTTAACTTTTCTAGGACTCAATACTATGCCATACCATGACCCCAAAGAACCTCAGCCAATAGACTCTATTCCTTCCCCCAGTGCATCATGGGAACAGGTGCTTCAACAAGGATATCATTTCTATTTCAAAAGACAGCAGAGTGGCTAAGACCTCACTATTCTCTTGAGGGTCTCTTTATCTGACAGTCCTATGCTGCTGCGCGACCCCCTCCCCACAATCGGCTGCATGCTACTGGGATTCACTAGCCTCTGCCAAAGGCTGCTGTCAAGGAACACTGACAGATTTGCACCAGATCATTGCAAAGCTCTCTTGGCTCTGGTACTTTCCAAAGATGCGTTTCACTCCCTGGTACCGAGAACTACCAGTGAGTGTAGGCAGTGTCCTGTCCTGAAGAGACCAGCAAGCACTGTGTCATTGTGGGTGAAGCCTTTGCAGTTACCGTGGTCGGACACTTGCAAACAGATGTTAGTGTCAGAAATGGTGGCGGGAAACTCTGGAAATACACATCCTCAATAAGTCACCTCTGTTTTCAATGTCTTTTTCATTCTGCTTAAAGGCCCGAGATATTTGCAAAGTGACTTTTTTTTACTGCCTCGGAGCAGATTATTTATAAGAGAAATATTTCCTAAGGAAGAACACCAAGTCTGATGTGGTCAGAATGCACAGCGAAGCCAACACTGATAGCCTAGATCTGAAGTGATGGGGACTTAGACAACTCTTAAAAATACTGATGGCTTTTCAAGAGGTCATGGCAAAGTCCTTGACAGAACCCTGACTCAATACAAGGCTACTGCCAGGGGAGGTCGATGAATCTCATCCAACCAAGAAAGCCCAGGATGGACCTAGCTGCCCGGGGACTTATTCGAGCAGTTGTGTCTAGAGCCAAAGGGTCCCCAGGAAGGAGACAGCTCAGAAGCCCTGGAAAGGCCCCATTCTGGTGCTCCCCAGCCAGGGATCCACTTTGGGATATTTCTAGAAATAGAAAATAGAATAAGCGTTGGCCTTAAGAATTTTATATAAAGGCCTTCCTACTACGTGAAATAGGAACCAGCCCCCTGAGAGAATAGTGCGCTCCTCATTATCCTGACACCCTCCTACATCTCGGACAGGCCAGTACCACCATTTAGCTCCTCACAGAGCAGACAAGACAAAAGAGAAATGCTCATTTTGAGAGCCTGAACACCCCTGAATAGAAACAAAGGCTGGCTGAGGGGGGATGTCTCTCTCCAGCCTACCCCCATTACATGGGTGAAAACACACAGTCTCTTATTAGCGCTCCAGGATCTCTAAAGAATTTTAAAACTTCAATAGCCTGGGGTTTCTCTCAGAATCTGCTACTAGGATCTCCTCTGTGAGAAACGCTTGGTAAATAATCATTTAAAAGCTGCAAACAGCAGCAACATAAACAAACACTAGGCTGTGACCACCATTTTTAAGGTATCTATAGTGGTTTCTAAAGTCTGTTTTATTGCGATTTCTAAGGTTAATGTGCACATGAGGGGGGAACCTAGAGCAATGCTGTTCCCAAGCTGTTCCAGCCAAGAACTGAAGTCCTTAGCGAGGAAAAGATTGTTGTTTCAAGTGGCCACAACCTGCTGGCTCACGTGCCAAGCAGTGAGGTTGAGATGCAACAGCGAATCGGAGCATGCTTCCAGACCACAGCTTAAATGCTTGGATTTTTGGTTTTAGTTTCAGACAAATATGTTCATTTTAAATACTCTTCTGGGGACCCAAGAATGTCTGAGCTGTAGAAAAGTTAGAAAACACAGCTCGGAGACAGGAACTGCATTTGGATTTACCTTTTGTTCTGCGGAGCCTAGGTCTCAAATCAGTCTAGGGGCTTGTAGGAGAAGAGAGAAGGGTTGAGTCAGGAGCTCAAGGGAAGCAGAAGCCCAGAGTCCCCAGGCTGCTGGGAATAGAGGGTCTATATAGGTTCAGACAATGGCTTTACCTGCAGATGGCTTCCTCCCTCTGCCGCCACAGGAAAAGAAAGGTTCCCTCAAGCAGCTTTGAGCAACCGAGAGTGGAGACCCTCGGAGATTCAGATCCTTCTCTGACATCGGACCCCTCCTGGAGACCCTTGGAGATTCAGATCCTTCTCTGACATCGGACCCCTCCTGGAGACCCTCGGAGATTCAGATCCTTCTCTGACATCGGACCCCTCCATCCATTCCCACCTGCTTCAGATGAGACTTCCATATACCGGAATCCAGAGATCCCATTAGGGAGAGGAAACCACAGATGTTCTATCAAGGCCCAGGAAGAGGGGAGAGACCAGGACCAGTGTACCTGACTCCACGCGAATACTAATTCAGATTTCACTTGTGGTAACGACAGCCACCAAATTCCGTGGCTTCTCTGACTGGCCCTGGTGCACAAACAAGCTTTTATTTTTGAAAAAATGAGACAACATCATCTTCCATGAAGAAACCCTTGAAACGCCACTAAAATCATGATAAACAATTCTACAAATACATGATGAAATAGAGGAAGATCGTAAAATGACATTGCTCTTGAGGTATGGATCTAATAAACACATGCTAAAAAAAAAAAGAGTTAATAGTCTAATATTTAGGCCCTTCTTGCCCTAGAAAAGGGCAGATGCAAAACCCAGAGAAATACCACCAGCACAACACAGCTGTTAAAAAAAAAAAAAAAGCCAGAAAAATAACTGGTTGGCCACTTGCCCTCTATTCCTCTCCCTCCCAAGATGTCCACCAAGTAACAGGACTTTAAAAAGAGAGATGTAAACTCAAAGCAGAGAGAATGAAATGAAAAGGGGTCTTCTGGAAATGTGTGTGAGGCAACATGGGAGAGAAAAACCAGAGCCAGGGAACCTGGTCCAAAGAGGGCGTCGCCCCCAACCACCTCCCTACAAGGCCCTAGCTGCTTAGAGTGCAAAAATGTGAAACCCAGCGAAAGGCCAGGCTGTGGTGTGGGGCTGAGAGCCGAGCACATGGCTAATCCCACCGGGAAGATCCAGCCCCTGCCCACCACCTGCTGGCCCAGAGCAGGCTCGGCCGGTACTGTTGGCTTTCAGCATCTTTGTATTTGTGTTTGCAACGTGCTCTATGTACAGGTTAGGGTCAGGGGTGCCAGAGTTAGCAAGGACCTGGGCGCCCCACTGAGCTGCTGGGCAAGTAAAGCAAAGATAAATGGCTGCACAGTCTGGACTTGTTCCCGGGCTTCTAGACGCTCATCCCTGCTAAAGTCATCGCGTGTGCAGGGCGGCGGGGTCTCTAGATGCCCCTGCGGCCTGCGGGACCAGGTACCTTCGGAGCGGTGAATGCACGTGTGCTGATTGTCGCTCAGGAAGAAGCCGGGTCGGCAGCGGCACTCGTAGCTCCCCACGACGTTGACGCAGGTGTGCTGACAGCCGCCGTTGTTCTCCAGGCACTCGTCCACATCTGGAGGGAGAGGGGGATCAGCCTTGGCTGTTTCAGCGCCGCACCCCGCCCTGCGGCTCCAGGACTCCTGACCGGGAGAGCCGAGGTTCCCTCTGCCGGTTCCCGCGTCGCGGAAGCAGAGCCAAAGGAAGGGGCCCAAGCGATGATTCATTCCGGGGACCTGGGGCTCACCGAGCCAGGCCCCTGGTGCAGACACCAGATAGTGGGTGTTTAACTGCACCTTCGCTTTCCTAAGCGCCAGTGCTGGATGCGCGAGATAACGCTGCCCTTCCTGAGCAGGCCCGGGGGACAGAGCAACAACGAGCAAAGGCTTCCAAGCCCAGAGGGAAGGGGCGGCATCCGGGGGTGCTATCAGCCCAGATGTGTGGCAAAGCCGATTCCTCCCGTCATAAACCAGGAGAGACGCGGCTGGGAAGCAAGGGGCGGGCTCGCGGCAGAGTCCACCAAGTAACAGGACTTTAAAAAGAGAGCTGTAAACTCCAAGCAGAGATAATGAAATGAAAAGGGGTCTTCTGGAAATGTGAGTGTGCGAGGCAACACGGGAGAGAAAAACCAGAGCCAGGGAACCTGGACATGAGGACATGGAGGAAGTGACAGGAGGTACAGCTGGGGAGAAAGATTGAGGTCACACTGCGGGATCCCAAGGAGCAGGCAGAGAGGATCCTACATGAGGGGGGTGGGTTGGCAGCGAAGCTGAGAAGCACTGGAGAGGGGCGTCAGTCAGGCCCTCACTTTGGGAAATGTTAAAGCGGCAGTGGGGAGATTTGGGGGAAGGAGGGAGGATGCAAAGCCAGGAGTCCCGCAGCCTTAGCCAGCACTGCCCGCACTGATGGAGCTGGAGCTGCTGTTAGTGGGGTGTGCTGGGAAGACAAGCATAGAGAACTGCTGGGGAGACATGGTCCCCTCTGGGCTGGCGTCCCTTTCCCATGGTTCCTTAGAGGGCCCGAAGGAGGCCTTCTAGAAGAATCATGGGGAAGGCCAGCACTAGGTGCAGACATGGGGAAGGAGAAAGGGTTGTCTGCTTCCCACAGGACGGAGAGAGCAAGTGCCTGACATGCTACGCAGTTCCGGCTGGGTCCAGCAGGCAAGGGGGGACTTGATGGGTAGGTGGGCAGAGAGCCACTGTGGTATGAGCGTCACCTTGAAAGCACTTACTTACGGAAGTCCTACAAAGAGCGACTGCGGGTGACAGAGCCGAGAAGGGACAGGAAGGAAAGGGCCAGAGGGAGAATTCTAGACAGTGCTGGGCAAGGAGGAGATGGGGAAATCAGAATGGTGAGAAAGGCAGGAGGAAGGCTCCCCTGACCTGCTC